>LR738709.1:370991562-371072852 GCA_902687465.1 Secale cereale | reverse complement strand
GGGGGGGGGGGGGGGGGCCGGCTGTTAGGCCGGTGGGTGGCTGTCGGCTCAAGGAAGAAGATGCCTCGAGAGGTTGAAGAAATATCGTGGGCCATTGATTTCACATCCAACGGTTCAAGAATCGACGTACCTCGAACAAAATTTCAGTTGACTGATGTCCAGCCACGCCCATGTCAAACACGTGTTATTTTCTTACAATTTTCAGTCGAACTCTCACCATCCATTGTGGTGCTGTGTGCGCCATGGAATAGGTAGTTTTTTTTGGCAAAGGACAGTTATTATTCAAATTTGGCTGATTGTGGGATACAAATCGGATCGTGGGGTTGATCCAACCACACATGACGCCCCGTTCTAATGAATGCGAATGATTGGCTAACAAGTTGGCCTCGAAGTTTGTCAACAAATTTTCAAAACGAAAATTACAGTTAAAATTCAAAGCTCTCAATTTGATCTCCTCGATAATTTGCACGTATATGTCACTGCTTCCCTTCTTGATGTCACTCAGAACTTGCTTTCAGTCATAGGTCACCACAATGTTGTGCAATAGTAGATCCTAGGCGAGCAGCAATGCCTCCCTACACGTGATCGCCTCGAGAGTTGCCACATCATTTGTCATGTGTATCACCAGAGAAGAGGACCTAAGATAACTCCCATTCGCGTGCCTGCAAACTGTTGTTGCTGAACCGAAGTTGCCAGCCCTAGGCACACTCACGTCCACATGAAATAAAGCAAAGCCCGGCCGTGGTGCAGTGATAAGAACATGACCGGCTCTGCTCACGCTTGTAGCAGTACCAGTTCGCAATCAAACTCACTAGCCATGCATGAATATTTCCTGTCACATCTCCCAGCTCTGCAATAAAAAGATTTACATAAAGATTTGTGGAAAGCGGGCGCTGGTAATAGCCTTCGTGGATAGCCTTTCTTCTTGCCCACCCTGCACGTCGCCCAAAGGGTCACATCAAGTTTCACAAAAGCTTCATGAGACATGGATTCTTTCATGGTAAATAACTATTGCTTAGCACTAGGTTTAGTTGTTGTTATCATGTGTTCAGCGATGTCCTTGTCCACCAGCGCACATATACATCGTGACATTGAGCACTCAATCAACGAGTGTCTCCATGAATATTCCATACCACAAATATCACATGCACTAGATGTTGACATATTCCTGCGACATCGGACATCTTCAGTAGGCAGAGATTGTTTAGCTAACTGACAGAGGAACATTCCGAGTTTACCTTGTACTTGAGTATTGCAGAGCGACATCCAAGCTTGTTCTTCACCATCTGAGCCCGAAGAACCATTCCTCCTATCAATTCAAGCCTCTCTCATGTACTTCATGGCAATCATCATTTTATAGGGTGGGCAGACAGATAATTCTCCATTCTTTTTCATAGTGCTAAGACCATGTATGAGCAATGTTCATGGTGCATAAATGTATATTCAAAATAATTGAAACATCCATTGGGATAAAAAACTCCTCAACACACTAAATGTCTCAAGTGTCCGAAGTGTGGTCAATCAGCTCCGCTACCATAGAGGGGGGTTGGTCGATATGCACCCATATGGTTTCATCATCTTCGTCCTTGGCAACAAATTGTGATTCCAGATTTCTATTGACTTTCCATCACCAATCCATTTAATGATCCCTTGTTTCAATATATCTCGGCCTTCTATAATTGATCTTCATACCTAGGAAGGGTGGCTTCCCACTTCGGCTTGTAATACTTTTGTATTGGGAAAATAAACACCTTTAGAATTCTAGCACTCAACATCTCTGGGTTTTTAATATACGTCGGGCCTGTCTAGCAAACGAATAGAGGTTAGAGATCTCAAAATATTTAAAAACCCAACCCACCCATACCTTTTGGCATTGCCATTACCTCCCAAGACACCCAACTTGTCTTGCGTTGTCCATCATTACATTCCCACCAGAATTTCCAAATCAACATATCAAGATGGTCACAAAGGCCCAGGGGAAGCTTGTGATGTGTTTGGTTACCTGCATCGTTTTTAGGGACTTTGCATACTTGTTCTAGCTGGGCCTGGCTGAGCATATGCAGGCAAAAAATCAACATATGCATGTTGATTGGTTGCCTGCATATCCTCTCCCTGCATCGTAACGACGATTATACGCACCGTGCTTGGTTGCCTGCATATCCTCTCCCTGCATCGTAACGACTATTAAACGCACCGTGCTTGGTTGCTCGCATTGTATGTGGTCAGATTAGTGCACTTTGTTTGGCTGCATACGAGCATACAGTTGTGCTCACCTTGTATCCTACTTGGTGAGCTTACCCAATACTACTACACCTTGCACATGATCACACCGAGCACACCAACGCCACAATGCTGCTATGGCGATGAACTAGACGAGGATGATGAAGTTCTTCAACCCTAACGGACGATCCACCTTGTCAACTTCAACCTTGCATGCTTGCTCTCGCACATACTTGGAGTAAGCACCTTCTGCCTCCTGCCTACTCTTAAACACTTTGTACTTGTTGTCGCTGTACCCTGAAACTTGTTGATTGCAAGCTTTCCATGAACTATAAACCCCCGGAACCCTCCCTTCGAACATCGCATACCACTTGCCCTAGCAGTGCAAATGAGCAATAAATAGAAGCAACAAACATTGGAACACACAAACATCATGCAATGAAGCACTCTAGGAGCAAGCAATGAAGCACCAAAGCAATGGAGCAGAAGAGCATTAGTAAGCATGCATGATCATACCGCATAGCAAGTTGAACCTACCACTACTTTGGTGTCATTCTACCACCACATACAAAATAGGGTGTGATCATACCACACCGTGATCACCGCGAGGATCACCTTGAGGGGTTAATATATATACCACCTCAAAAAACTATACATACAACAAGTTGTTTCAAGGCCTAACTACACAAAACATACATCCTCATTGTCGTCCTTGTCGCCATCGCCATCACCGTCGAGGATCATGCACGCCATCGCCACCAGCAGAAGCAGCACTAGTAGTAGTGCTTGCCTAGCCATGTCCTCAGCCAGAGCACCCTCTGGCTGCCCCCCATGGCAATAAACCTTACACCCTGGGATTTGACTACTTGGGCATCGGCGAGCCCAGCGGCTGACCACAACCCATGTGTAACGCCCCGGATGTAACAATTCCATTTATGGCAATATAAGCATCATTGACTTTATCAATTCCACTCTGGGCTCTTCCTTCATTTCGGGTTTCTTCGTTTTGCCGTGTGCGTGTGTGCATATTATCCATGTCATGTCATCATGTGCATTGCATTGCATTCGTGTCATCACTTGCACCCGTTCATGCTCGTCTCTTCCCGTTGTCCGTGTCGAGTTCCGACACTCACACACGTGCCCATGGCACCTCCGAGTCTTTTTTTCGTATGTGGCCGTAAAACGTTCTCGGAATGAGTTGAGACTTGTCGTACGTTGTTGTTTTAGTACGTGGAGACTGCCTGTCAAGTTTCGTTGCGTTTGGAGGTCGTTTGATACTCCAACGGTTAAGCTCGTGGGCTAAAAGCTCCACTTTCTTCTGGCCCAACACCCCTCCACAATAGCCCACTAACCCAGCACAATCACTTCCATCCTCTCGGTCTTCGGATCGTGATCGTGTGGGCGAAAACCGCACCCTATTTGGACACTCCTAGCTCCGAGAATCTATAAAAAGGCATCTCTCCCCCGGATTTCGAGCGAAACCATAGCTCCTCCTCCCTCCGCGCGGCGCCGGACACGTCCGCCCGGCGCCGGACACGTCTGCCGCCGCCCCGAGCCAATCCACAGCCGCCATGTGTCCTCCGTCGCCTCCCTCCCTCTCCCCCGCGTCGCCGGCCCACCGGGCCAAGGCAGGGCCCGCCCGGCCCGCGCACCGCGCCTCCCGACGCCCGCTCCCCGCCGCCTCGTCCTCCAGCCCGCCTCCGCGCGCCGACCCAGGCCGCACTTCCCCGCCGCCGGCGCCATCCCGTCCTCCGGCCGCCCGCCGCGCGCCACCGCGGGCGGCGCCGCCGCCCGGTGCCGGCAACGACTGTCGCGCTTCGGGCCACCGACCCCCCTGTGTGCGCCACCGCCGGCCCACATCGCCAACCTTGCCGGCCGCCGTCTCTGGCCTGCTCCAGCCATCTTCTTCGTCTCCGGCGAGATCCCGTGGATCGGGATCAGATCCACCCGTCCCGGCATCCAAACGCCCGGATTCGACCCGTCCCAGATATCCTCGTCCCGCGTTGACTTTTCGCGGAGGTAAAAATCCACTAAGTCCCAGATCCGCGTAATTTTGTTGCCTCCTTTGTCATGTGGTAACTTTGTGCGCGGTGCTCCATTTTGCGCATATGATATATCGAAATGTTCGTCTCGTCGTGCTCTACATGTTAGCATCAGTCCCATGCATGTTAGGGTTCATCTATATGTCTTAATCTTTGTGGCAAGAGTGCTTCGTGATGTAACTGTTTCAGCACTTGTTGTCTCTGTAAATTTGTTGGCATGTTCGTGAGCTTGTAATCTAGATTCTGTTTTTCGTGTGTTGTTTGTTTATTTCAATGCATCTAAGAGTAGTATTGGGAAGTATGAACCATAGAGAAGTTGGAATACAGTAGGTTTAACACCATTATAAACAAATAATGGATTCATTCCAGTACCTTTGAGTAGTGGTTTGCTTTCTTATACTAACGGAGCTCACGAGATTTTTGTCTAAGTTTTGTGTTGTGAAGTTTTCAAGTTTTGAGTATTGCTTTGATGGACTATGGAACAAAGAGTGGCAAGAGCCTAAGCTTGGGGATTCCTAAGTCACCCCAAGGTAAAATTCAAGGACAACCAAAAGCCTAAGCTTGGGGATGCCCCGGGAAGGCATCCCCTCTTTCGTCTTCATCCATCGGTAACTATACTCGGAGCTATATTTTTATTCACCACATGATATGTGTTTTACTTGGAGAGTCTTGTATAATTTGAGTCTTTGCTTTTTAGCTTGCCACAATTATCCTTGCTGGACACACCTATTTGAGATAGTTAAATATGGCCTAGGAATTGATAGAACACTCTATGTGCTTCACTTATATCTTTTGAGTTGAATAGTTTTTGCTCTAATGCTTCACTTATATCTTTTAGAGCACGGTGGTGATAATATTTTGTAGAAATTGTTGAACTCTCATGCTTCACATATATCCATTTGAGAGTCTATTAAAACATCATGGTAATGTGCTTAAGCTATAAAACTAGTCTTCACATGATAGACATCCAATATCAATGTAGTAAAAACTTTCACACTAAGTGCATTGAATATGACTAGAAGTTTGATGCTTGATAATTGTTTTGAGATATGAGGATAGTGATATTAGAGTCATGCTAGTGGAGTTATTATGAATTTGAGAAATTCTTGCGTTAAATTTAGTGATTCCTGTAGCATGCACGTATAGTGAACCGCTATGTGACGAAGTTAGAGCATGAGGTATTTGTAAAGTGTCAACCTTTGTGTGGAGGTCGGGGACGCACGATGGTTAACTCCTACCAACCTCCCCCCTAGGAGCATGCGTTGATTGCTTTGTTTTGATGAATCGTAGATTTTTGCAATAAGTATATGAGTTCTGATGACTAATGTTGAGTCCATGGATTATACACACTCTCACCCTTTGCTACTTCTCGAGCTTGCGTTGTATTCCCTCGAAGAGGAAAGGGAGATGCAGCACAGTAGCGTAAGTATTTCCCTCAGTTTTTGAGAACCAAGGTATCAATCCAGTAGGAGACCATGCGCAAGTCCCTCGCACCTGCACAAACAAATAATAACTTCGCAGCCAACGCGATAAGGGGTTGTCAATCCCAAAGTGAGATCTGATAGAGATGATAGTTTATATTTTTGGTATTTTTGGTTTATAAGAACAGCAAATAAAAGCGATAAAAGTAAAGTAGATGTAGATTGATATGTCGAGAATAGACCTGGGGGGCATAGTGTTCTCTAGTGGCTTCTCTCATGATAGCGATATTCTACGGCGGGTAAACAAATTACTGTCGAGCAATTGATAGAAAAGCGAATAATTATGAGACTATCTAGGCATGATCATTGTATATAGGCAACACGTCCGAGACAAGTAGACCGACTCGTGCCTGCATCTACTACTATTACTCCACACATCGACCGCTATCCAGCATGCATCTAGTGTATTGAGTTCATAAGAATAGAGTAACGCCTTAAGCAAGATGACATGATGTAGAGGGATAAACTCAAGCAATATGATATAAACCCCATCTTTTTATCCTCGATGGCAACAATACAATACGTGCCTTGCTGCCCCTACTATCACTGGGAAAGGACACCGCAAGATTGAACCGAAAGCCAAGCACTTCTCCCATTGCAAGAACTATAGATCTAGTAGGCCAAACCAAACCAATAATTCGAAGAGACTTGCAAGGATATTATGAGCACACATAAAGAGTTCAGAGAAGAACCAAATATTTCTCATAGATAATCTTGATCATAAACTCACAATTCATCGGATCTCGACAAACACGCCGCAAAAAGAGATTACATTGAATAGATCTCCTCGAAGATCGAGGAGAACTTTGTATTGAGATCCAGAGAGAGAGAAGAAGCCATCTAGGTACTAGCTATGGACCCGACGGTCTGTGGAAACTACTCACAACTCATGGTGAGGGCGATGATGATGATGATGAAGAACTCCGTGATGGATCCCCCTCCGGTGGAGCTCCGGAACAGGCTCCAAGATGGGATCTCACGGGAACAGAAGGTTACGGCGGTGGAATTAGGGTTTTCTCTCTGTTGTCGAAGGTTTCGGGGTACGTAGCCTTATATAGGAAGAAGGAGGACACCGGGGGACGCTCGAGGGGCCCATGAGGTAGGGGGACGCGCCCCCACCCTCGTGGGCGCCTCGATGCTCCCTGACATGGTTCTCAAGTTCCCTATGCGTGATTTTCTCCAAAAATATCTCTCGCGAAGGTTTCATTCCATTTGGACTCCGTTTGATATTCTTTTTCTGCAAAACCCTGAAACAGGCAAACAACAGCAATCTTAACTGGGCCTTTGGGTCAGTAGGTTAATCCCAAAAATGATATAAAAGTGTATGATAAAGCCCATTAAACATCCAAGACTTCATAAATAATAGCATGGAACAATCAAAAATTATAGATACGTTGGAGACGTATCAAGCATCCCCAAGCTTCATTCATGCTCGTCCTTGAGTAGGTAAATGATAAAGAAAGAATTTTTTATGTGGAATGCTAACCAATAGTTTTTCAATGTAATTCTCTTAATTGTGACATGAATGTTCAGATCTGAAAGATTCAAGATAAAAGTCTATATTGACATAAGAAATAACAATACTTCAAGCATACTAACAAAGCAATCATGTCTTCTCAAAATACTATGGCTAAAGAAAGTTATCCCTACAAAATCATATAGTCTGGCTATGCTCCCTCTTCATCACACAAAATATTCATATCATGCATAACCCCGATTTCAGCCAAGCACTTGTTTTCATACTCTATCTTTTCAAACCTTTCAACTTCCACGCAATACATGAGCGTGAGCCATGGATATAGCACTATGGGTGGAATAGAGATGGTTGTGGAGAAGACAAAAAGGAGGGAGATAGTCTCACATCGACTAGGCATATCAACGGGCTATGGAGATGCCCATTAATAGATATCAATGTGAGTGAGTAGGGATTGCCATGCAACGGATGCACTAGAGCTAAGTATGTATGAAAGCTCAACAAAAGAAACTAGTGGGTGTGCATCCAACTTGCTTGCTCACAAAGACCTAGGGCATTTGAGGAAGCCCATCATTGGAATATACAAGCCAAGTTCTATAATGAAAATTCCCACTAGTATATGAAAGTGACTAAACATGAGACTCTCTACAATGAAGAACACGGTGCTACTTTGAAGCACAAGTGTGGAAAAAGAAAGTAGCAATTGTCCCTTCTCTCTTTTCTCTCATTTTTTTGGAGGGGCTTTCTCTCTTTTTTTATTAGCCTCTCTCTATATTTTTTTGGGCCATCTCTTTTTTTATTGGCCGTTCCTCACATGGGACAATGCTCTAATAATGATGATCATCACACTTTTATTACAACTCGAAATTACAACTCGATACTACAACAAGTATGGCTCTACATGAATGCCTCCGGCGGTGTACCGGGATGTGCAATGAATCAAGAGTGACATATATGAAAATTATGCATGGTGGCTTTGCCACAAATACGATGTCAACTACATGATCATGCATGGCAATATGACAATATGATGTGTGTCATATGAACGGAACGGTGGAAAGTTGCATGGCAATATATCTCGGAATGGCTATGGAAATGCCATGATAGGTAGGTATGGTGGCTGTTTTGAGGAATAATATGGTGGCTGTTTTGAGGAAGGATATATAGTGGGTTTATGGCACCGGCGAAAGTTGTGTGGTACAAGAGAGGCTAGCAATGGTGGAAGGGTGAGAGTGCGTATAATCCATGGACTCAACATTAGTCATAAGAACTCATATACTTATTACAAAAATCTACGAGTCATCAAAACAAAGCAATAAACGCATGCTCCTAGGGGCGAGGTTGGTAGGAGTTAACCATCGCGTGCCCCCGACCTCCACACAAAGGTTGGCACTCTACAAATACCTCATGCTCTAACTTCGTCACATAGCGGTTCACCATACGTGCATGATACGGGAATTACTAACCTTAGCACAAGTATTTCTCAATTTCATAATAACTCCACTAGCATGGCTCTAATATCACTATCCTCATATCTCAAAATAATTATCAAGCATCCAACATCTCATCATATTCAATGCACTTAGTGTGAATTTTTTTACTACATTGACATTGGATGTCTATCATGTGAAGACTAGTTTCTCAGAGTAAACACATTACCATGCTGTTTTAATAGACTCTCAAATATATATATGTGAAGCATGATAGTTCAACAATTTCTACAAAATATTACCACCATCGTGCTCTAAAAGATATAAGTGAAGCACTAGAGCAAAAACTATTCAACTCAAAAGATATAAGTGAAGCACATAGAGTGTTCTAACAATTCCTAGGCCATTTTTAACTCTCTCAAATAGGTGTGTCCAGCAAGGATTATTGTGAAAAACTAACAAGCAAAGATTCAAATTATACAAGATGCTCCAAGCAAAACACATATCATGTGGCGAATAAAAATATTGCTCCAAGTATAGTTACCGATGGATGAAGACGAAAGAGGGGATGCCTTCCCGGGGCATCCCCAAGCTTAGGCTTTTGATTATCCTTGAATTCCTTGGGGTTCCATGGGCATCCCCAAGCTTAGGCCTTTGCTACTCTTTGTTCCATAGTCCATCAAAGCAATACTCAAAACTTGAAAACTTCACAACGCAAAACTTAGACAAGAATTCTCGTGAGCTCCGTAAGTATAAAAAACAAATCACTACTCAAAGGTACTGCAATGAATTCATTCTTTGTTTATATTTGTGTTAAACCTACTCTATTTCAACTTATCTATGGTCCATACTTGCCAATAGTACTCATAGATGCATTGAAATAAGCAAACAACACACGAAAAACAGAATCTGTCAAAAACAGAAAAGTCTGTAGTAATCTGCAGGTTTCGCCTACTTCTAGAACTCCAAAAAATTAAAACTAAATTGTTAAATTTGAGGAATTTGTCTATTAATCATTTGCAAAAAGAATCAACTAAATAGCACGCTCTAGTAAAATCTGATGACTACTTTAGCGAGCGCTAACGATTCTGTTTTTCACAGCAAGATCATATAAACTTCACACAGGTCTTCCCAAAGGTTCTACTTGGCACAAACACTAAACAAAACATGAAACCACATCTAATCAAAGGATAGATGCAATATTTATTCCCTAACAGCAACAAAAACAAAAAATATAAAATTGGGTTGCCTCCCAACAAGTGCTATCGTTTTACGCCCTTAGCTAGGCACGATACAAGATAAATCTAGGTATTGCTATCTTTGGAAGACAATCCATAGGTGGCTCTCATGATAGATTCATATGGTAATTTGATTTTGTTTCTAGGAAAGTGTTCCATGCCTTTCCTTAACGGAAATTGAAATCTAATATTTCCTTCCTTCATGTCAATAATTGCACCAATCGTTCTAAGGAAAGGTCTACCAAGAATAATAGGACATGGAGGATTGCAATCTATATCAAGAACAATGAAATCTACGGGCACATAATTCCTATTGGTAACAATAAGAACATCATTAATTCTTCCCATAGGTTTCTTAATAGTGGAATCCGCAAGATGCAAATTTGAAGAACAATCATCAAGCTCATGGAACCCTAGCAAATCACACAAAGTTTTTGGGATAGTGGAGACACTTGCACCCAAATCACACAAAGCATAGCATTCATGATCTTTTATTTTTATTTTTATAGTAGGTTCCCATTCATCATAAAGCTTTCTAGGTATAGAAACTTCCAACTCAAGTTTTTCTTCATAAGATTTCATCAAAGCATCAACTATATGTTTAGTGAAAGCTATATTTTGACTATAAGCATGCGGAGAATTTAGCACGGATTGCAACCAGGAAATACAATCAATCAAAGAACAATTTTCATAATTGAATCCCTTGAAATCCAAAGTAGTGGGTTCATCACTATGCAAATTTTTTATCTCTTTAATCCCACTTTTAGCAATTTTAGCATCAAGATCTAAAAACTCCGAATTATTGGGACACCTTAAAGAAAAATCATCTCCAATCCTATTCTCATCAAGATTAATACTAGAAAATAAGGATCTAATAGGAGACACGTCAATAACTTCAGATCTTCATCTTTATTTTCACGATAGCTAGAAGAACACGATTTAATATAATCTTCTCTTTTAGCACGCATTCTAGCAGTTCTTTCTTTGCATTCATCAATGGAAATTCTCATGGCTTTGAGAGACTCATTGATATCATGCTTAGGTGGGATAGATCTAAGTTTAAAAGAATCAACATCAAGAGTAATTCTATCCATACTTCTAGCCAATTCATCAACTTTAAGCAATTTCTCTTCGAGCATAGCATTGAAATTCTTTTGCGAGATCATAAACTCCTTAACACTAGTTTCTTCAGAAGGCATCTTTCCATAAAAGTTGTTGTAGGAATTATCATAATTATTAGAGGAATTACTAGGAAAAGGCCTAGGATTAAAATTACCTCTATAAGCATTGTTACCAAAATTATTCCTACCAACAAAATTCACATCCCAAGATTCATTGTTATTCTCAATCAAAGTGGACAAAGGCATATCATTAGGATCAGAAGAAGCACTCTTAGCAGCAAACAATTTCATAAGTTCATCCATCTTTCCACTCAAAACACTAATTTCTTCGATAGCATGCACTTTTTTACTAGCAGATCTTTCGGTGTGCCATTGAGAATAATTAACCATAATATTATCTAGGAGTTTGGTAGCTTCTCCTAAGGTGGTTTCCATGAAAGTGCCTCCCGCGGCCGAGTCTAAAAGATTACTATAAGCAAAATTCAAGCCAGCATAAAAGTTCTGAATAGTCATCCATAGATTCAAACCATGTGTAGGGCAGTTACGTATCATCAATTTCATTCTCTCCCAAGCTTGTGCAACATGCTCATGATCTAGTTGCTTAAAATTCATAATATCGTTTCTAAGAGAGATGATCTTAGCAGGAGGGAAATACTTAGAGATAAAAGCATCTTTGCACTTATTCCACGAATCAATACTATTTCTAGGCAAAGATGAAAACCAAGTTTTAGCACGATCTCTAAGTGAAAACGGAAATAACTTCAATTTAACAATATCGTTATCCGTATCCCTTTTCTTTTGCATATCACACAAGTCAACAAAGTTGTTTAGATGGGTAGCGACATCTTCACTAGGAAGGTCGGAGAATTGATCTTTCATGACAAGATTCAACAAAGCAGCATTGATCTCACAAGATTCAGCATCGATAATAGGAGCAATCGGAGTGCTAATAAAATCATTGTTGTTGGTATTGGAGAAGTCACACAATTTGGTATTGTTCTGAGCCATAATGACAAGCAAGCAATCCAACACGCACAATCAAACAAGAAGCAAACGAACGATAAACACACGGCGGAAGAAGGGCAAATAAAACGGCAAGGGTGAAGTGGGGGAGAGGAAAACGAGAGGCAAAAAAAGTAATGCGAAGGATAAGGGTTTGTGATAGGTACTTGGTATATGACTTTTGCATAAGCCTCCCCAGCAACGGCGCCAAAAATTCTTCTTGCTACTTCTCGAGCTTGCGTTGTATTCCCTCGAAGAGGAAAGGGAGATGCAGCATAGTAGCATAAGTATTTCCCTCAGTTTTGAGAATCAAGGTATCAATCCAGTAGGAGACCACGCGCGAGTCCCTTGCACCTGCACAAACAAATAAGAACTTCGCAGCCAACGCGATAAGGGGTTGTCAATCCCTTTACGGTCACTTATGAAAGTGAGATCTGATAGAGATGATAGTTTATATTTTTGGTATTTTTGGTTTATAAGAACAGCAAATAAAAGGGATAAAAGTAAGGTAGATGTAGATTGATATGTTGAGAATAGACCCGGGGGCCATAGTGTTCTCTAGTGGCTTCTCTCATGATAGCGATATTCTACGGCGGGTAAACAAATTACTGTCGAGCAATTGATAGAAAAGCGAATAATTATGAGACTATCTAGGCATGATCATTGTATATAGGCAACACGTCCGAGACAAGTAGACCGACTCCTGCCTGCATCTACTACTATTACTCCACAAATCGACCGCTATCCAGCATGCATCTAGTGTATTGAGTTCATAAGAATAGAGTAACGCCTTAAGCAAGATGACATGATGTAGAGGGATAAACTCAAGCAATATGATATAAACCCCATCTTTTTATCCTCGATGGCAACAATACAATACGTGCCTTGCTGCCCCTACTATCACTGGGAAAGGACACCGTAAGATTGAACCGAAAGCCAAGCACTTCTCCCATTGCAAGAACTATAGATCTAGTAGGCCAAACCAAACCTATAATTCGAAGAGATTTGCAAGGATATTATGAGCACACATAAAGAGTTCAGAGAAGAACCAAATATTTCTCATAGATAATCTTGATCATAAACTCACAATTCATCGGATCTCGACAAACACGACGCAAAAAGAGATTACATCAAATAGATCTCCTTGAAGATCAAGGAGAACTTTGTATTGAGATCCAGAGAGAGAGAAGAAGCCATCTAGGTACTAGCTATGGACCCGAAGGTCTGTGGAAACTACTCACAACTCATGGTGAGGGCGATGATGATGATGATGATGAAGAACTCCGTGATGGATCCCCCTCCGGTGGAGCTCCGGAACAGGCTCCAAGATGGGATCTCACGGGAACAGAAGGTTACGGCGATGGAATTAGGGTTTTCTCTCTGTTGTCGAAGGTTTCGGGGTACACAGACTTATATAGGAAGAAGGAGGACACCAGGGGACGCTCGAGGGGCCCACGAGGTAGGGGGGTGCGCCCCCCACCCTCGTGGGCACCTCGATGCTCCTCTGACGTGGTTCTCAAGTTCCCTGTGCGTGATTTTCTCCAAAAATATCTCTCGCGAAGGTTTCATTCCATTTGGACTTCGTTGGATATTCTTTTTCTGCAAAACCCTCAAACAGGCAAAAAACAGCAATCTGGACTGGGCTTTTGGGTTAGTAGGTTAGTACCAAAAATAATATAAAAGTGTATGATAAAGCCCATTAAACATCCAAGACTTCATAAATAATAGCATGGAACAATAAAAAATTATAGATACGTTGGAGGCGTATCACCCTTCCACCATTGCTAGCCTCTCTTTTACCGCGCAACTTTCGCCGGTACCATAAACCCACTATATATCCTTCCTCAAACTGCCACCATATATATTCCTCAAAACAGCCACCATACCTACCTATCATGGCATTTCCATAGCCATTCCGAGATATATTGCCATGCAACTTTCCACCGTTCCGTTCATATGATACGCTTCATATTGTCATATTGCCATGCATGATCATGTAGTTGACATCGTATTTGTGGCAAAGCTGTTGGGGATCGTAGCAGAAAATCAAAATTTTTCCTACGCATCACCAAGATCTATCTATGGAGTAATCTAGCAACGAGGGGAAGGTGAGTGCATCTACATACCCTTGTAGATCGCGATGCAGAAGCGTTGCAAGAACGCGGATGAAGGAGTCGTACTCGCTGCGATTCAGATCGCGGTTGATTCCGATCTAAGCGCCGAACAACGGCGCCTCCGCGTTCAACACACGTGCAGCCCGGTGACGTCTCCCACGCCTTGATCCAGCAAGGAGAGAGGGAGAGGTTGGGAAGGACTTCATCCAACAGCAGCACGATGGCATGGTGGTGGTGGAGGAGCGCGGGACTCCAGCAGGGCTTCGCCAAGCACTGCAAGAGACGAGGAGGGAGAGAGGTAGGGCTGCGCCAAGCGACAGAGGTCAAAACTTGTTATGGGCAGCCCCAAACCTCACATATATATAAGGGGAAGGGGGGGGGCTGCGCCCCCTTTAGGGTTTCCCACCCCTAGGGGTGCGGCCAGCCCTAGATCCCATCTAGGGGGGCGGTCAAGGGGGAGAGAGGGGGAGGCGCACCACTATGTGGGCCTTAGGCCCATCTGAGCCTAGGGTTTCCCCCTTTTTTTTCTTCTCTCTTTGCCTTGGGCCTGGTTAGGGGGGCGCACCAGCCCACCTGGGGCTGGTCCCCTCCCACACTTGGCCCACGCAGCCTTCTGGGGCCGGTGGCCCCACCCGGTGGACCCCCGGGACCCTCCCGGTGGTCCCGGTACGCTACCGATAGCGCCCGAAACTTTTCCGGTGACCAAAACGGGACTTCCCATATATGAATCTTTACCTCCGGACCATTCCGGAACTCCTCGTGACGTCCGGGATCTCATCCGGGACTCCGAACAACATTCGGTAACCGCGTACATACTTTCCCTATAACCCTAGCGTCATCGAACCTTAAGTGTGTAGACCCTACGGGTTCGGGAACCATGTAGACATGACCGAGACAACTCTCCGGCCAATAACCAACAGCGGGATCTGGATACCCATGTTGGCTCCCACATGTTCCACGATGATATCATCGGATGAACCACGATGTCAAGGATTTAATCAATCCCGTATACGATTCCCTTTGTCTATCGGTATAACACTTGCCCGAGATTCGATCGTCGGTATACCGATACCTTGCTCAATCTCGTTACCGGCAAGTCTCTTTACTCGTTCCGTAACACATCATCCCGTGATCAACTCCTTGATCACATATTGTGCACATTATGATGATGTCCTACCGAGTGGGCCCAGAGATACCTCTCCGTCATACGGAGTGACAAATCCCAGTCTCGATTCGTGCCAACCCAACAGACACTTTCGGAGATACCTGTAGTGCACCTTTATAGCCACCCAGTTACGTTGTGACATTTGGTACACCCAAAGCATTCCTACGGTATCCGGGAGTTGCACAATCTCATGGTCTAAGGAAAAGATACTTGACATATAGAAAAGCTTTAGCATACGAACTACACGATCTGTGCTAGGCTTAGGATTGGGTCTTGTCCATCACATCATTCTCCTAATGATGTGATCCCGTTATCAACGACATCCAATGTCCATGGTCAGGAAACCGTAACCATCTATTAATCAACGAGCTAGTCATCTAGAGGCTTACTAGGGACATGGTGTTTGTCTATGTATCCACACATGTATCTGAGTTTCCTATCAATACAATTCTAGCATGGATAATAAACAATTATCATGAACAAGGAAATATAATAATAACCAATTTATTATTGCCTCTAGGGCATATTTCCAACAGTCTCCCACTTGCACTAGAGTCAATAATCTAGTTCACATCGCCATGTGATTAACACTCATAGGTCACATCGCCATGTGACTAACATCCAAAGAGTTCACTAGAGTCAGTAATCTAGTTCACATCAATATGTGATTAATACTCAATGAGTTCTGGGTTTGATCATGTTATGCTTGTGAGAGAGGTTGTAGTCAACGGGTCCGCAACATTCAGATCCCTATGTACTTCGCAAAACTTTATGTCATATCGTAGATGCTGCTACCACGTTCCACTTGGAGCTATTCCAAACTGTTGCTCCATTATACGTATCCGGTATCTCCACTTAGAGTTATCCGGATAGGTGTTAAGCTTGCATCAACATAGCTGTTTACGTCGAACTCTTTATCACCTCCATAACCGAGAAACATTTCCTTATTCCTCTAAGGATAATTTTGACCACTATCTAGTGATCCACTCCTGGATCACCTTTGTACCCTCTTGCCAGACATGTGGCAAGGCACACATCACGTGCGGTACTCATCATGGCATACCGTATAGAGCCTATGACAAAAGCATAGGGGACGACCTTCGTCCTTCCTCTTCCTTCTGCCGTGGTCAAGTTTTGAGTCTTACTCAACTTCACACCTTATAACTTAGGTAAGAATTCCTTCTTTAACTGACCTATTTTGAACTCCTTCAAAATCATGTCAAAGGTGTGTGTTCCTTTTGAAAGTATCATCAGGCGTCTTGATCTATCTCTATAGATCTTGATGCCCAATTATGTAAGCAGCTTTATCCAGGTCTTCCTTTGAAAAACTCCTTTCAAACAACCCTTTACGCTTTCCAGAAATTCAACGTCATTACGGATTAACCATATGTCATTCACATATACTTATCAGAAATGTTGTAGTGCTCCCACTCACTTTATTGCAAATACAAGTTTCCAACAAACTTTGTATACCCAAGAACTTTGATCACTCCATCAAAGCATATATTCCGACACCGAGATGCTTGCTCCAGTCCATGGAAGGATCGCTGGAGCTAGCATATCTTTTAGCATCCTTAGGATCGACAAAACCTTTCTGATTGTATCACATACAACCTTTCCTTACGAAAACTGGTAAGGAAACTTGTTTTGTCATCCATCTGTCAGATTTCATAAATGCAGCTGATGCTAACATGATTCCGACGGACTTAAGCATCGCTACGGGTGAGAAAATCTCATCGTAGTCAACTCCTTGAACTTGTGGAAAAACTCTTTGCCACAAGTCGAGCTTCATAGACGGTGACATTACCGTCCACGTCCGTCTTCTTTTTAAAGATCCATTTATCTCAATGGCTTGCCAATCATCAGGCAAGTCCACCAAAGTCCATACTTTGTTTTGATACATGGATCCTATCTCGGATTTCTCGGTTTCTAACCATTTGTCGGAATATGGGCCCACCATCGCTTCTCCATAGTTCGTAGGTTCATCGTTGTCCAACAACATGACCTCTAAGACAGGATCACCGTACCACTCAGGAGTAGTACATATCCTTGTCGACCTACGAGGTTCGATAGCAACTTGATCTAGAGCTTCATGATCACTATCATTAGTTTCCTCTTCAACTGTCGTAGGTTCCACAGAAACATCTTTCTGTGTTGCACTACTCTCCGGTTGAAGTGAGGGTTCGACAACCTCATCAAGTTCTATCTTCCTCCCACTCAATTCTTTCGAGAGGAACTCCTTCTCGAGAAAGGACCCATTCTTGGGGACAAACATTTTTGCCCTTGGATCTGAGATAGGAGGTATACCCAACTGTTACCTTTGGGTATCCTATGAAGATGTATTTGTCCGCTTTGGGTTCGATCTTTTCCCGGCTGAAGCCATAAGCCTCGCAGCCCCAAACATTGAGAAACGACAACTACGGTTTCTTGCCAAACCATACGACGTCGTCTCAACGGACTTAGATGGTGCCCTATCTAAAGTGAATGCAGCTGTCTCTAATGCATAACCTCAAAATAACAACGGTAGATCGGTAAGATACATCATAGATCGCACCATATCTCATAAGGTTCGATTACGATGTCCGGACACACCATTACGCTGTGGTGTTCCAGGGGGCTTCAACTGCGAAACAATTCCACAATGTCTTAAGTGATTGCCAAACTCATAATTCAGAAAATACCCCCTTGATCAGATCGTAGGAACATGATCTTCTTGTTATGACGATTCTTAATCTTCACTCTGAAATTGTTTGAACCTTTCAAACATTTCAGACTTTTGCTTCATTAAGTAAATATACCATATCTACTCAAATCGTCAGTGAAGATGAGAAAATAACGATATCCACCACACGCCTTAATTCTCATTGGATCACATACATCAGCATGTATGATTTCCAACAAGTCACTTGCCCGTTTCATTGTACCTGAACACGGGATCTTAGTCATCCTGCCCAAGAGGCCTGGCTCGCATGTGTCAAGCGATTCAAAATCAAGCGACTCCAAACATCCATCAGCATGGAGTTTCTTCATGCATTTTATGCCAAAATGACCTAAGCGGCAGTGCCACAAGAAAGTGGTACTATTATTATTAACTCTACATCTTTTGGCATTAATATTATCATCATGTGTATTACTACGATCGAGATTCAACAAACCATTGGGTGCATGACCATAAAGGCATTATTCATGTAAATAGAATAACCATTATTCTCTGACTTAAATGAATAACCGTATTGCAATGAACATGATCTAATCATATTCATGCTCAACGTAGACATCCGATAACATTTATCTAGGTTCAAAACTAATCTCGAAAATAGAGGGAGTGTGCGATGGTGATCTTATCAACCTTAGAAACACTTCCAACACACATCATCACCTCGCCCTTAGCCAGTCTCCGTTCAGTCCGTAGCTTTTGCTTCAAGTCACTAATAATAGCAACTGAACCGGTATCCAATACCCAGGTGCTACAAGGAGTACTAGTAAGGTACACATCAATAACAATATACTTTGTTGAAGTTTCCAGCTATCATATCTACCATGTATTTGGGGTAGTTCCGCTATCATGTGACCGTTCCCCTTACAATAGAAGCACTTAGTCTCGAGGTTTGGGTTTAACCATGGGTTCCTTCATCAGAGCGACAACTGGTTTGCCATCCATGAAGTTTCCCTTCTCGCCCTTGTCCTTTTGAAACCAGTGGTCTTGATAAACCATCAACACTTGATGCTTCTTCTTGATTTCTACCTTTTGCGGTCTTAAGAACCGCTAATAGCTCCGGGATCATCTCCATCCTTTGCATGGCATAGTTCATCACGAAGTTCTAGTAACTTGGTGATAGTGTCTAGAGAATTCCGTCAACCACTATCTCATCTGGAAGATTAACTCCCACTTGGTTCAAGTGATTTTAGCACCCAGACATTCTGATCACATGCTCACTAGTTGAGCCATTCTCCTCCATCTTTTTGGCAAAAGAACTTGTCAGAGGTCTCATACCTCTCAACACGGGCATGAGCCTGAAATCCCAATTTCAGCTCTTAGAACATCTCATATGTTCTATGGCGTTCAAAACGTCATTGGAATCCCGATTCTAAGCGGTAAAGCATGGTGCACTAAACTATCAAGTAGTCATCAGGACGTCTTTGTCAGGTGTTCACAACATCCACAGACAACGTTGTAGGGGTTTGCACATCGAGCGGTGCATCAAAGACGTAAGCTTTCTGTGCAGTAGTGAGGACACTCCTCGGACTACGGACCCAGTCCGCATCCTTGCTTACAATATCTTTCAACTTAGTCTTTCTCTAGGATCGTATTAAACAGGGAGCTACAACGCAGTTATTGGTCTACAACATAATTTGCGAAGACAACTTAGACTATTGTTCATGACAATGAAATTCATCTAATGAACTCCCACTCAGATAGACATCTCTCTAGTCATCTAAGTGATACATGATCCGAATCGACTAGGCCGTGTCCGATCATCACGTGAGACGGACTAGTCATCAACGGTGAACATCTTCATGTTGATCGTATCTTCTATACGACTCATGTTCGACCTTTCGGTCTTCCGTGTTCCGAGGCCATGTCTGTACATGCTAGGCTCGTCAAGTGAACCCTAAGTGTATCGCGTGTGTAAATCTGGCTTACACCCGTTGTATGCGAACGTTAGAACTTATCACACCCGATCATCACGTGGTGCTTCGGAACAACGAACCTTAGCAACGGTGCACAATTAGGGGGAACACAATTCTTGAGATTTTAGTGAGAGATCATCTTATTCACTACCGTCGTTCTAAGCAAATAAGATGTAAAACATGATAAACATCACATGCAATCAAACAGTGACATGATATGGCCAATATCATTTTGCTCCTTTTGATCTTCATCTTCGGGGCTCCATGATCATCATTGTCACCTGCATGACACCATGATCTCCATCATCATGATCTCCATCATCGTGTCTCCATGAAGTCGTCTCGCCAAACATTACTTCTACTACTATGGCTAACGTTTAGCAATAAAGTAAAGTAATTACATGGCGTTATTCAGTGACACGCAGGTCATACAATAAATAAGACAACTCCTATGGCTCCTGCCGGTTGTCATTCTCATCGACATGCAAGTCGTGATTCCTATTACAAGAACATGATCAATCCCATACATTACATATATATCATTCATCACATCCTTTTGGCCATATCACATCACACGGCACATGCTGCAAGAACAAGTTAGACGTCCTCTAATTGTTGTTGCAAGTTTTACGTGGCTGCTATAGGTTTCTAGCAAGAACGGTTCTTACCTACGCCAAAACCACAACGTGATATGCCAATTTCTATTTACCCTTCATAAGGACCCTTTTCATCGAATCCGATCCGACTAAAGTGGGAGAGACAGACACCCGCTAGCCACCTTATGCAACTAGTGCATGTCAGTCGGTGGAACCTGTCTCACGTAAGAGTACGTGTAAGGTCGGTCCGGGCCGCTTCATCCCACGATGCCGCCGAATCAAGATAAGACTAGTAACGGCAAGAGAATTGACATGATCTACGCCCACAACTACTTTGTGTTCTACTCGTGCAAGATACTACGCATAGACCTAGCTCATGATGCCACTGTTGGGGATCGTAGCAGAAAATCAAAAATTTTCCTACGCATCACCAAGATCTATCTATGGAGTAATCTAGCAACGAGGGGAAGGTGAGTGCATCTACATACCCTTGTAGATCGCGATGCGGAAGCGTTGCAAGAACGCGGATGAAGGAGTCGTACTCGCTGCGATTCAGATCGCGGTTGATTCCGATCTAAGCGCCGAACAACGGCGCCTCCGCGTTCAACACACGTGCAGCCCGGTGACGTCTCCCACGCCTTGATCCAGCAAGGAGAGAGGGAGAGGTTGGGAAGGACTCCATCCAACAGCAGCACGACGGCATGGTGGTGGTGGAGGAGCGCGGGACTCCAGCAGGGCTTCGCCAAGCACTGCAAGAGACGAGGAGGGAGAGAGGTAGGGCTGCGCCAAGCGACAGAGGTCAAAACTTGTTATGGGCAGCCCCAAACCTCACATATATATAGGGGGAAGGGGGGGCTGCGCCCCCTTTAGGGTTTCCCACCCCTAGGGGTGCGGCCAGCCCTAGATCCCATCTAGGGGGGCGGCCAAGGGGGAGAGAGGGGGAGGCGCACCACTATGTGGGCCTTAGGCCCATCTGAGCCTAGGGTTTCCCCCTTTTTTTCTTCTCTCTTTGCCTTGGGCCTGGTTAGGGGGGCGCACCAGCCCACCTGGGGCTGGTCCCCTCCCACACTTGGCCCACGCAGCCTTCTGGGGCCGGTGGCCCCACCCGGTGGACCCCCGGGACCCTCCCGGTGGTCCCGGTACGCTACCGATAGCGCCCGAAACTTTTCCGGTGACCAAAACGGTACTTCCCATATATGAATCTTTACCTCCGGACCATTCTGGAACTCCTCGTGACGTCCGGGATCTCATCCGGGACTCCGAACAACATTCGGTAACCGCGTACATACTTTCCCTATAACCCTAGTGTCATCGAACCTTAAGTGTGTAGACCCTACGGGTTCGGGAACCATGTAGACATGACCGAGACAACTCTCAGGCCAATAACCAACAGCGGGATCTGGATACCCATGTTGGCTCCCACATGTTCCACGATGATCTCATCGGATGAACCACGATGTCAAGGATTCAATCAATCCCGTATACGATTCCCTTTGTCGATCGGTATAGCACTTGCCCGAGATTCGATCGTCAGTATACCGATACCTTGCTCAATCTCGTTACCGGCAAGTCTCTTTACTCGTTCCATAACACATCATCCCGTGATCAACTCCTTGATCACATATTGTGCACATTATGATGATGTCCTACCGAGTGGGCCCAGAGATACCTCTCCGTCATACGGAGTGACAAATCCCAGTCTCGATTCGTGCCAACCCAACAGACACTTTCGGAGATACCTGTAGTGCACCTTTATAGCCACCCAGTTACGCTGTGACATTTGGTACACCCAAAGCATTCCTACGGTATCCGGGAGTTGCACAATCTCATGGCCTAAGGAAAAGATACTTGACATATAGAAAAGCTTTAGCATACGAACTACACGATCTGTGCTAGGCTTAGGATTGGGTCTTGTCCATCACATCATTCTCCTAATGATGTGATCCCGTTATCAACGACATCCAATGTCCATGGTCAGGAAACCGTAACCATCTATTGATCAACGAGCTAGTCATCTAGAGGCTTACTAGGGACATGGTGTTTGTCTATGTATCCACACATGTATCTGAGTTTCCTATCAATACAATTCTAGCATGGATAATAAACAATTATCATGAACAAAGGAATATAATAATAACCAATTTATTATTGCCTCTAGGGCATATTTCCAACAAAAGCCACCATGCATAATTTTTTATACATGTCACTCTTGATTCACTGCACATCCCGGTACACCACCGGAGGCATTCATATAGAGTCATACTTTGTTCTAGTATCGAGTTGTAATATCGAGTTGTAATTCAATGAAAGTGTGATGATCATCATTATTAGAGCATTGTACCATGTGAGGAAAGGTTAAATCAATAAAGCCCCTCCAAAAAAAAGATAAAAAAAGGCCGAAGAAAAGAAAAAAGGCCCAAAAAAAGGGGAAAAAGGGGAAAAAGAAAAAGGGACAATTGCTACTATATTTTTCCACATTTGTGCTTCAAAGTAGCACCATGTTCTTCATGATAGAGAGTCTCATGTTTAGTCACTTTCATATACTAGTGGGAATTTTCATTATAGAACTTGGCTTGTATATTCCAACGATGGGCTTCCTCAAATGCCCTAGGTCTTCATGAGCAAGCAAGTTGGATGCAAACCCTCTAGTTTCTTTTGTTGAGCTTTCATACATATTTAGCTCTAGTGCATCCGTTGCATGGCAATCCCTGCTCACTCACATTGATATCTATTGATGGGCATCACCATAGCCCGTTGATACGCCTAGTCGATGTGAGACTATCTCCCTCCTTTTTGTCATCTCCACAACCACCTCTCTATTCCACCCATAGTGCTATGTCCATGGCTCACGCTCATGTATTGCGTGAAAGTTGAAAGGTTTGAAAGAATAGAGTATGAAAACAAGTGCTTGGTTGAAATTGGGGTTGTGCATGATATGAATATTTTGTGTGATGAAGAGGGAGCATAGCCAGACTATATGATTTTGTAGGGATAACTTTCTTTAGCCATAGTATTTTGAGAAGACATGATTGCTTTGCTAGTATGCTTGAAGTATTATTATTTCTTATGTCAATATAGACTTTTGTCTTGAATCTTTCAGATCTAAATATTCATGCCACAATTAAGAGAATTACATTGAAAAACTATGTTGGTTAGCACTCCACATCAAAAATTCTGTTTTTATCATTTACCTACTCGAGGATGAGCAGGAATTAAGCTTGGGGATGCTTGATACGTCTCCAACGTATCTATAAATTTTTATTGTTCCATGCTATTATTTATGATGTTTTGGATGTTTAATGGGCTTTGTTATACACTTTTATATTATTTTTGGGACTAACCTACTAACCCAAAGGCCCAGTCCAGATTGTTGTTTTTTGCATGTTTTAGGGTTTTACAGAAATGGGATATCAAACGGAGTCCAAACGGAATGAAACCTTCGGGAGAGATATTTTTGGAGCAAAATACGCATGGGAGACTTGAGACCCACGGAGTAGGGCTAACGTGGCATCCATGAGGGTGGGGCGCCCCCCTGCCTCGTGGGCACCCCGTCTGGCCCCCGGTGCCCTCCTTCCTCCTATATATACCTACGTACCCAGAAACTATCAGAACAACAAAGAAAACCCTAGTTCCACTGCCGCAACCTTCTGTTCCCGTGATTTCACATCTTGGGGCCTGTTCCGGAGCTCCGTCGGATGGGGGATCTTCCACGGAGTGCTTCTACATCATCATTATCACCTCACCATGAGTTACGAGTAGTTTACGACAGACCTTCGGGTCCACAGCTAGTATCTAGATGGCTTCTTCTCTCTCTTTGGATCTCAATACAAAGTTCTCCTCGGTCTTCGAGGAGATCTATTCGATGTAATCTCTTTTTGCGGTGTGTTTGTCGAGATCCGATGAATTGTGGGTTTATGATCAAGATTATCTATGAGAAATATTTGGTTCTTCTCTTAACTCTTTATGTATGATTATAATATCCTTGCAAGTCTCTTCGAATTATTGGTTTGGTTTGGCCTACTAGATCTATAGTTCTTGCAATGGGAGAAGTGCTTGGCTTTGGGTTCAATCTTGCGGTGTCCATTCCCAGTGACAGTAGGGGCAGCAAGAAACGTATTGTATTGTTGCCATCGAGACTAAGATTGAGTTTATCCCTCTACATCATGTCATCTTGCTTAAGGCGTTACTCTGTTCCTATGAACTTAATACACTAGATGCATTCTGGATAGCGGTCGATGTGTGGAGTAATAGTAGTAGATGCAGAATCGTTTCGGTCTACTTGTCTCGGACGTGATGCCTATATATAATGATCATGCCTGGATAGTCTCATAATTATTCGCTTTTCTATCAATTGCTCGACAGTAATTTGTTTACCCGCCGTAGAATATCGCTATCATGAGAGAAGCCACTAGAGAAAACTATGCCCCCCGGGTCTATTCTCAACATATCAATCTACAATCTACTTTACTTTTTCGCTTTTACTTTCTGTTCTTATAACCAAAAATACGCATGGGAGACTTGAGACCCACGGAATATCTTTGTTTACCCGCCGTAGAATATCGCTATCATGAGAGAAGCCACTAGAGAAAACTATGCCCCCCAGGTCTATTCTCAACATATCAATCTACAATCTACTTTACTTTTTCGCTTTTACTTTCTGTTCTTATAACCAAAAATACCAAAAATATCAAACTATCATCTCTATCAGATCTCACTTTCGTAAGTGACCGTAAAGGTATTAACAACCCCTTATCGCGTTGGCTGTGAAGTTCTTATTTGTTTGTGCAGGTGCGAGGGACTCGCGTGTGGTCTCCTGCTGGATTGATACCTTGGTTCTCAAAAACTGAGGGAAATACTTACGCTACTGTGCTGCATCTCCCTTTCCTCTTCGAGGGAATACAACGCAAGCTCGAGAAGTAGCATACCCTTCCACACCAAAGGCTTTGTTAGTTTTGATACCCGGGAATGGGATTGCTGAGTCCTTGTGGCTCACAGATTACAACACACACCAGATGCAGGTACAGCCGAGTACGATGCAGGAGATGGATCAGAACTTCACTGGGAGTTCTATGAAGAGTGTGGTCGTTACTATGTTTATGGTATCTTTCTCGTTTGGATTTCGTCCATAGACGGACCCTGTGTTATTTGGATGATTGTATGTTATTGTATTCATTGTGTGACGTGGCGAGTGTAAGCCAACTATCTTTTCCTCTTTCATCCCTAAACTTTTACATGAGATGTGCAAAGATACCATACTTGAGATCATTCCAGAATGCGCTTATGTCTTTAAGTCGTGCCTCGACACGTAGGAGACATAGTCGCATCCTGGGCATTACACCATGGCATGCTTGCTGGTTGTCAGCCCAAAGGAGAAGATCTGATGCATCTGGTGGTAGTTCTAGATAGGTGTTTTGAGGAACTCTGGGTCCTTAGGGTGAGCCTAAGCAAGAAAGAAGGCAGAGTGGTTAGTTAGTATAGCAATGGTTCATAAGCTCAAATCGTTGGTTAGTTAGAATGGTATGGTTTGTGAGCTAACCACGATGTGGCCTTGGTAGTGCTCTGCCTCCAAAAGTATTGAGCAGGTGTCCTCATCCCATAAAGCACCACTTAGGTCTCTGAGCTTGGACGCGGTGATCCACCTCGTTCTCCACTTACTCATGTGGTTGTACACCTGGGTCGAGGTGACCTCCTGTCCACATAACACGAACACATGCTTTGCAACAAGGTTCAAGTGCACCTCCTTGAAGCCCTTGTCAGTCCTAACTCAACTAGTTATGATCTCACACATCTTGTTAAGCACGGAAGTGGAGAGGAATATTTGCCATTTCATGTTATTCCCCCTGCCATCCTTCTTCTCCTTTGCGACTGCCTTTTAAGAAGCAGTATGAGCAATAGCTAGCATTGGGCTGAGCCAGCACAAATGGAGGAACCGTAGGCGGCACCTCAAAAACGTCTGAATCATGAGGCATCTTGTCGATGGGAGGCTGGGAGTCCTCCACGTATGACAGCGGGAATTGGTTCTCGGACAACATGAGGGCCTGCCTAACTCTTGCGTTGTCATGTCCTACAAATGTAAGCATCATCAACACCAAAACACACAACACATGGATAGGAGGAACTACTAGTAAAACATGGACGGATCGAACTAATCATGGACACATAGATGTTCTTGTTCAACACTTGCACACTAGCACGCCACACATCTAAGCATGCTGCCATTCCCTCCATGGCCACTACTTATCAATGTTTGCCGACATGAAAACAACGCCTACCATGCTTCAAATCCATCACAACTAGCTACTACAACATCACAGTCAAATAGATTCAAATATCTAACCCTACCACATCGACAGATCTAGTTAGAAGTAGTAGAGAGAAGGGGGTGATTGAACTTACAGACGCCATCGGAGGGGCCGCGGAGGAGGTGCCTGGCACATCGAAGAAGTGGAACAGTCAATCCGCCGCCGCAATCAACCGGCCGTCGAAGTAGTTGCGCTGCTTACCTCGTCGTGGAAGTCGATCCGCACTAGAGGGAAAGCTTGAGAGGGAGGAAATTGTGGCGGGAGTTTTGCCGCGGCGGTCACCCTCGCTATACAGGTAGGCCGAATCAGCAGGCGGTGACTCGAATTTGTCCCGTCGCTTTTTCGGAGACGCGTCACCGCTCCCGCAGTCTCCCTGCCCGCAGCTGCGCAGCGCGGTGTTCCCCTCCCATGCATCTCTTGAGCCGGGCTTGCTGAAAACTGCTGATTCGACCGTTCCTAGCGGGTCTGACTGAGCACTACTTTAAGATTCATGCAAGCCAAGATTTAGATGCGGGCCATGCAACAAAACAAGCCCAAAACTACCCGCCTGGCCTGGCTGGGCCAGATGCGAGCAATCAAACGCATTCTTGAAGTGTGACATAGAATATACTGGCTCTGGGTAGTTGACTAATGCATGTTGTTTGTTCAATTTATTTTTCAGGCTTGTTTTCTTCTGTAGCTGGACCGGCCTGCTGCCCACGGACGCATGTCTAGTTTTCCCAGCTTTATTTTCTTCCGCAACTTGCTTTCTGATGTGGTGTTCATGGGTACGCTGTAGCATTGTAGCCAGCGGATGAATGCATGCACATTGGTTCCTTAGCTAGAATAATACCCGTGCATATCCGCGTGGATTGGTTTGCTTGTGTTTTTTCTCTGGAAAAGTATCTAAATCTACCGACTGATTTCGTCGTCTTGTAAACCCCCTCCTCCACGCACCACGTGCCCTGTGCCAGACGTCCCACCGCTTCCCCAACCTTATCTCTCCAGCGATGAAGTTGTCTCGTCCACATGTTTCTTTTCTTCCCTGAGCCAGAGGATAGAACCCATGGAAAGCACCACCACACCGGCTAGGAATCGGCAGGGGCCGCCGCCGGCCGCCGCCTTGATGCATCCTCCGCCCAACCTCGTCAAACGCAGAGAGGACAACTCAACCAAATCACTGCTGCATCTTCGCCACGGGCTACGACTGCAAAAGGGGAAGGGCGACGCCGGCAAGGCGGCAACCACAACGGCACGACTGCAATGGAGCAGTCCGGGGGCTCCCTCCCCGGTGCTGCTATGGAGAGCTTGCCGTTGTTCCAAACGCTGAAATGGAGCGCTCGCAGGAGGTCTCGAAGCTGCAATGCGCCTCGTCGGAGCTGCAATGGAGTGCTCCGAGGCTTCCTCCTAGTGTTGCAATGGAGCTCGCCGGCGTTCCCAACGCTGCAACGCAGCGCTCACCGAAGGTCTCGGAGCTGTGATGCAGCTCGTCGGCGCTGCTTTGCTCCGATGCATCTCGTCGACGACAGCCGGTGCTGCAATGCAACAACGCTTCCATGGCCGTCGTGCTGCGATGCACCTCGTCGGTGCTGCTCGTGCCGCAATGCAACTTCGCCGTGCCTGCTCTTGCGATGCAACTCGTCGTCACCGCTGGTGCTTCAAGACGCCGGCGGGCGGAGCTGCAATGGAGCGCTCGCCGAAGGCTCCCGATGCTGCATCGCAGCGTCGCCGGTGGCTACATGCGGCGGTGGGTGCTGCTATGGAGTGCTCGCCCAACAACACCTGATGTTGGGATGGACAGCTTGCCGGGGTCTCGTGCGTGCTTGGAGATCGAAGCAGAGGAGAGGCTGGGTGGCGCGATGCAAGGAGAAGAATGTGTGGTGTTGGCATATCTGAGGGCTGAGAGAAACAGATCGGAGGGCTGAGGACCCGACTGATTTTCGCCAGAATATCAGTCGGTTGACGCCTAGCAGCGGCCTTTTTCTCTTGTTTTTGTGTGTTTCCTTCTGTTTTTGCTTCTTTTTCTGCATCATTTTTTCCATTTATGTGTATGTGTGGATATTGGGCATGTGTGTAATTTATTATATACATAAGTACTATACAATATATGTGTACTATACTAGAGCACAAAAATTGCATTATCTTTGCTTATCCTCGTATATTATCAAAAGTGTAATTTTTGTGTAAATTGTGTGTAAGTATTTGTCTTCATTTGTTTAAGTTTATTTTTCCATTTCCTTTCTCCATCAAGGGTAATACCAATGAGACTAATTCATTCAACCATAGAGAACTTCAATTTATTGTTTTTGTTTTGTTTTATTTTTTGTATAGGGTAATACCAGTATTCCCAATTAGTATTTTCCTTTTTTCCTCGTCGAGGGTAATACCAATGGCACTATCTCATTCTTCCTTAAAAAACTCCATTTTTTGTTTTTTTTGCTTTGTTTTTAGTATAGGGTACCAATATTCTTAATTATTTTATTTTTTGTTCATTAAGGGTAATACCAATTTCACTAATTCATTTTTCCTCGAAAAACTTTATTTTTTTGTTCTTTTCATTTTAGTTTTAGTATAAGGGAAAAAAGAAGGCTGGAGGAAGAAGAAGGCAGCTAGGCCTTTGGATATCGTTCGGAGGGTGGTAGCGATTTGATGAACCAAAAAAATTCCAGGTGCATGTTTAATAGGTGCCCCCTTATTGTTAGCTTTTTCCCTGCTCGTGCTAATGTTTCAGTTCCTTTCCATCTCTTGTTGCTTTGTTAATATTTTCGTCATTGCATTTTCTTTTATATCCATGCATGCGGCGACTGATTAATACTGCAAGCGTGTGGCACCGCTTAATTTTGTTATGTGAAAGTTATAGTGCCATGTGCTCGTTCTTACATATTGTGGAACATTGCAAGTTCGATGAAAGAAAAAAATATGCGTGCAAGTTTTGCTATCATTTGTTTTAAATTTCTTTCTTCTTTTTAGGTATATAAATGCCCTTCATTCATCTACCTTAGAATAATGTGTTTCTAATTTTTTTCCTTTAGTGTAATTTTGGTTTAGCCACGACAAAATAGTAATTGGCAAAAAAAAAAAATATTTCTCATGTGTGATAGTGTTTCTACCTCCTATTTTGTTGTTCTTGCATAATATTTATTTTATTTTATTATGTCTTTGTTTCTTGATGCTTAGTATACTTTTTGGCAATTAGATTTATATTTGTGCTTGTGTCCACGTATGTAATGCCCAGGATGGAGTTATACCTCCTACGTGTCGAGGCACGACTTAAAGGCATAAGTCCATCCTAGAATGATCTCAAGTTTGGTATCTTTGCACAACTCATGTAAAAGAGGGATTAAATTGCAAAAGAGATAGTTGGCTTACACTCGCCACTTCACACAATACATTACATAAACAATCATCATACAAAACATCACAACCCGACTACGGGTGAAGAACCAAAAGAAAGATACCAAAACAACAAAAGCCACAGGTCAGGATCGAATCCTAGTAGAAACCACTACTGAACATCGAAACGTCACAAGCAAACGGTCAAACTCTTCATCGAGCTCCTGGTGAAGCACTGAACCAGCTCCTGCATCGAGCTCGGCTGAACCTGCATCTGGTGTGGTGAAGTAACTGTGAGCCACAGAGGACTCAGCAATCCCGTTCCCGGGTAACACAACTATTTAAGCCTTGGGTGAGGGCAAGGCTGAAGAAAGAAATATGAGGTGAAGGAACAAACAAGAGTCTGCAGCAGCAACTAGCACTAACTTACGCAATAGAGAGCGAGAAGAGAAGAACATCGGTCGAAAGATGATCACGAAGTGATCCTAACTAAAGCCGGTCAAACATAACCCCACCGTGTTCAACTCCCGAATCCCTATTCGGAAATTGACAGTCACGGTACACACGCTGGTAGTGTATTAGAAACATTGTGTCAAGTTATCTACAACCGGAATTAACAAGCTCCCATCTGCCACATAATCGCGGGCACGGCTTTCGAAAGTTCAAACCCTGCAGGGGTGTTCCAACTTGACCCATTACAAGCCCACGATCCGCGGAGTCGCAACTCCATAGGTGGGAAGACCCGAGTATTCTCGGAATCCCGTGCTCAAGTTAAACCGAACTAAGGTAAGGCTAATCCAGCAAATCCTCCCGGCGTGTCGACACCCTGATAGTAGCCGCGCGTATCTCGTCTCAGGCCACGACCGGATGAGCGCTACGTACAGTACCAAAGACCCCAGATAACTGGGTGGTACCGCAAGTGACTCTAGTTTGGGGCCAACACCATCAGCACTGGCCCCCCCTGCTATGTAGAAATAAAGGATCCTCGAGGGAGCGACCCTCTATGCAAATTTAATTAATTAATTAAGTTGTTATTATGAGGCAAATAGTACCAATGTTGGGATTTGCTGGAAAAGACTTAGCACTTAGCGGTTTATCAAGGGGGTCCCATACACCCCAACCGTGTTAGGAACGCAAAATCAAGGAACATAACACCGGTTTATACGGTTCCTAACGGCATGAGTGGAACAAAACACCAAGCAAAAGGCTTAGCCTTCCACCCTGCCAGTATATAGATGATTTCATTTTAAGCATTTATATAGTGTGATATAACCCAACCAAACTTCAACATGAAGCAAACATCTTCAATCTTCACCTGCAACTAGCAATGCTATAAGAGGGCTGAGCGAAGCGTACTTAGCCAAGCAACGGTTTGCATAGGTAGGGTGGTTAAACATGGCAATTGGTTACAAGTAGGAGGCTGACAGGAAAACATGGGCATCGAGGCAAAACTATAGAGCGATACTCTAGCAAGAGGCAAAAATAGTAATGGTATCCGGGTTCGGTTATCTTGCCTGGGATTCCACAAGGGAGAAGAACGGATCCAAGAAGGAGACGGAGCAACAGTCGAGCGGAACCTCACAACTCCGGAACGAAAGCGAAGCTAACAAGAGAAGCAACCGGAAAGAAGAAAACAACACGGTAAACACACAAGCATCAACATGGCATACAATGCACAAGCAAGCATGATGCATGTCCGGTTTAAATATGCATGGCATGGCAAAGTGCACAAACAACACTACAAGTTAAGTGGGGATCAATATGCAACGAGTTGCATATTGACGAAACACCACATTTAATTATTTAGTTGAATCTCATTATTTACAAGACAAGATTAAATGTTTTTAACATGGCAAGAGGTGAAGCATAAAGAAACTACACTATTTAGGCATTTTAAATGAGGCCGGAGAAATAACAACAACATGTCCGGAAAATCCCCATGAGCATGTTTAATAATTATAAGCAAACAACAATTAAACATTATAATGTTGTTAACATGATGCGGATGACATGATCAAGTTTATGCAAGTTTTATTAAAAGGGTTGACTTAAGAGGAAGACATGAATTGTTTGTCACCGTGGTGGAAAAAGGGTGCCACGGCAACGATCCGAAAATGAAGCATGGCAACATATCGGTTCCGGTATCTCGTTGAGAGACCGGTGCAAAAGGTGACGAAGCGAGTCAAACGAGATGATGGGGTGATCCCGTTACCGGGTTCCCACGAGTCGGTGACGAGGCAACCGAGGAACAAGACAAAAGGTGGAACGGGCACGAAGCACACACGGGAGACATTTCATACAACACAAGCAAGCATGCACGGGTCATCCACGGGGTCGTCTCGTTATACCTTCGAAGCGTGCGTTTCGGGGCGGTTCGAGACGTCGAGGGATGTAGTGGAAGGAGTCGTTCACGTCGGAGAGGAAGTAGCCGTTCCGTAGAGGAAGTAGAGGTTCACGGCATCGTGTCGTGGTACTTGGCGAAATCCTCGTTTCCGGGCGACGGTAGTGGTACTCGGGGCGACGGTAGTCGTTCGGGTCGTCGTGGTACTTGTCGTTCATGTAGAGGTACTTGGCGTTCGACGGCGTCGTGGGAAGTAGTGGAACTCGGTCGTTTTCCGGGCGTCGGTAGTTGTTCACGTCATCGGTAGTCGTTGTACTCGCGACGTCGGGGTACTTGGTCGAAGATGTTTCGTAGGGGTACACGGGGCGTTTTGTAGATGTACTCATATCCGTAGCCGTTCGGTTTTACCGTAGATGAACTCGATGCATCTCCGTTTCTCCGGTCTCCACTTGGTCAACGAACGGTGCCTGGACATTTGCAACAGCACACGGCAACACAAAACAAAACAAAACAAAACGCACAGGAACAACAAAAAGGGCAGCAGCACGGCGACGAGGTTGCAGCAGCTCGGGAAGGAAGGGGCGCCGATCTGGAGCTCCTGGCCGCGCTTGCTGGAGGGAAGGGCGCCTCGGGGTCGGGGCAGAGGCAGCATCACGGCGAGGCTCCAGGAGATGCCGCGGCCTGGGCGGCTGGAGATGGAGGAGGCCATGGCTTGAGGCGCCGAGGAGCGGAGCGGGGTGCTGGAGAGGAGGCGCGTCGGGACCTCGGCGGCGATTGGGGCGCGGACGGAGGGAGACGGCTGCGGGGCTGCACGGGATGAAGCGGTGCTGCGGGACGCGGTCATCCACGGCGCTGCAGGGCGAGGCGAAGGGCCTCGGGCGCTTCTAGAGGACGGGCCGCAGGGAGGATGGCCTCTGGCCGCGGCGCTGGGAAGGGAAGGCGCCGGCCTGGCCTGGCCGAGCTTCTGGAAGGGCGCGGAGGCGCCGGGGAGGGAGCCAGCTGGCGAGGCAGAGGCCTCGCGCTGGACGGGGCGCCGCGCGACGGAGGGAGCCGGGAGGAGGTCGAGGCTGGAGGGGCGGCTCCAGCCGCGGCTGCTGTGCTGGCCGGCGGGCAGAAGGCGCCGGGGCCACGGGCCTCTTGGGAGCGGAGGGACGCCGGGCTCGCACTGCGGTGCTGGCTCCTGGCCGCGGGCGACCTCGCGAGGCGGGGCGCATCGGGGAGGAGGACCCCTGGCCGGCGCGCGCGGGACTCGGGGAAGATCGAGCGAGCGGCGAGGAGGGGCTCGGGAGGAGCGAGGCGCAGAGAGATGCGCGAGGGAGAGGGAGAGGCTGCCGATGGGATCGGGCAGAGCGAAGGAAGGGAAGGAGAGAGCGAGAGGGAGAGAGAGGGAACGGGGCTGGCGGCGGGGGTCGGGACGAGAGGGAGAGAGCGAACCGGGGCTTCGCTAGGGTTTCGGGGATGCGGGCTGGTGGCGGCTGGGCCTGAGGCCAGCTGGCCAGAAGGGAGGAGGAGAGGCCTGGGAGCTCTTTTATCTATTTCTTAAACAGAAATAAAAAGAGAGAGAACAAAAATACAAAGAAAGAGCCACGGAATAAGAAGAAAAATGATGGACATTTTTGTAAGGCTTTACGGAATATTACCAACCCAACAAAATAATTCCAACAAAAAGGGAAGTGCAAACTAAAACATTTAGCTTGCAATAAAAGGAGTTTAGGTAAAAGGAGGAGCCTCGAAACAACGGAAAGAAAAAATTACCGGCAAGATTTTGAAGGTGAAACTCGAAGTGGAAAAGACAATGGGGAAATTATGCACGTGTGTTCTGGTGATTCCAACAAAGGGAATAATTATTAATATAGCTCCATAAATATTAGGAGGCTTTTATATGTTTTAAAGAGAAGACAATCTTCCCTCGATTTAAATGGACCGAAGGTCCACACGGTTTATTTAGGTTGAGATGCAAAAATAAATATGACATGATGGCATGATGACATGATGCAATGCAAAAATAAATAACACAAGCTCAAAAGAAACCCACGGGAGACCCGGAACATCTGGAATCTTCTGGAAGCTTCTGGGACGTCGGTCTCGGGCGTCACAACTCTCCCACACTAACAGAGGATCTCGACCCGAGATCCTAGAGATATCTCCGGGTAAAAACGGAAGAGGAAGAGGTAAAACAAAGTTGCTTCTTTGACAGACGAGTGAAACCAAAGAACCTTGAGAGGTTGAACAAGTAGAAAGAAAGAATGCAACAGAGATGAATGAAGTTAAGAGCACTCCGGTAAAAAGGAGGAACAAGGAGCATTATGAGAACCTTGAAGGTTGAAAGACAAGAAACAAGAGCTTACGAACCAAAAGGATATGAACTGCAATGGTATAGCCAAGGAATAAGAATGACAGAATTTGGACAGCACTCCGTCTGAAAATGGAAGGAATTAGCAAGAACCTGAGAAGATGGAATGATACTTGATGAAAACAACAACATATTGCCTCCGAAACAATTAAAAGAATGGCACAAAGGGTAAGAAAGATTTCAGACAGCACTCCGGTTAAAAGAGAGGAAAAACTTGATAAGATGATGGGAACTTGAATGAAGAATAGAACACTCCGGTTAAAAGATAAACAAGGAAAGAACATGATCTCGATAAAAACGAGATGATGGTTAAAGAGAGTAATATCAGAAAACCTCCGGAATGACAGAATAGCATATAAATGAAAGACAGAATTGAACGGAGAAGAAAATGACAACATCTCTCAAAATTAAATTTGAAAGAGCATCTTACGAAGAAGGGTTGAATAGAGTTGTTGGAATTTCAACAACGAGAAGAATAAGCTTGATGTGGGCTTATGGCAAACATCTCAAAATTATGAGGTGACAACCAGCCACTGACGGAAACATTTGCTTGGATTGAGAACAACAAGGAGACGATAAACTTAATTCACCGGAATGAAAAATGAAGAACTTGGGTCATTTATAAGCACCATAATATCAACAATCCTTAGGGAAAGCTTTTAGGTGAAATACAACCCAAAATAACTCCAAGAGATAAAAAAGAGGGGTTGAAAGGGTCTCCTAGAGAAAAAGAAATGATGGTTTTAACTATCTCATTCTTGATAACCCGTGAATCATGAAACATGAAGGAATTAACAAGAATGACATAACACCATCTGAAAAGATAAGGTAGAAAGAATTGCAAAAGGAAACATGATGAAGAATGCTTGAGCTCCAACCAGAATCTTGATGAAAACTTCGAGGATGAATTAAAACATGATGAATCACCATGAAGAACTCCGGTAATGAAAGCATGAGAAGTGAAAGATGAAAAGAATAAGATTCAAGGCCTGCGATGAATTAGATGGAGCTTGAAATGATATAATTGAAATAGCTTGAATCTCCGGAAAACAAGATGAAGAAACTTGGAACCGAGAATATGATATGATGAACAAGCTCCAGACAAAAGAATTAAATCACCTTGAAGGAATAAGAATAAGAATTATGTCATGCATCTCCTTCACCAATTAAATTGATGACAAGCAAGGATTTGGCATACTACTTATTCTCGTTGCAAGGAATTAAAGAGAGATCTGGCACAAGCTCGGATAAATCTTCAACGAACCACCGGTAGGATTATGAAAAGAACAAATGAATTAAAAAGATAACAACGGAAGAGTAACTTGAAAGAACCACCATGAAAATAGGGAGACGAACGAAGAGACATCAATGAAGAATAATTGGAGGACGAAGTTGAAAACTGAGAGCAAAGAAATCTTCTGAAATGATGGCCTTCGGAGGAACACAAAGAAAAGAATTCAAGAATGCTTCGGATGGTTTAAAAGAATTCCTCACAATCAAACGATAATGAGGATGGCATGAAGCTAGAACCACGAATCTTAAGAGAACGGCCAAGATTTAAGAGAAACACTTCTCCGGTCTTCAAAAGTTGAGAATGAAGACGAGAAATGCCAAGAAGAATTGTTGAGCACTCCGGAATGAAGAATTAAAAGGTTGAACCAAAGATGAAAAGAATTTGAAAGTAAACTTGGAGAAGGCATATGACTGATGGAAATCATTCTTACGTCACACTATGAAAAGAATTTCAGAATAACTCCGGAAAAGAAGAGTCAGGTAAGATCCTGGGAAAAGACCTGTGGGTTAGGGCCCACTCAAAGAAATCACCGTTGGAAAAGATAGCTTAAGAGATATAGCACCGATTGAATTAAATGGCTTGAATAAGATAACAACCTCAAATAGCTTGAACGGATTAAGAATGGAATTATGAATCTTCAGCACTCCGGATAAGAATAGCAAGAGGAGAATGATTAATTGGTGCACCGGAATAAGAAAGCATTGTGAAATGAGGAAAAGGATAAGATCAACACCGAAATCTTGAATTACATCCACCAAAGAAGAAACGAGAACAAAAGAATGATGAACTTGAAGCACTTGAGCATCTTCACGAAAAAGCACCGGATAAGAACATTGAAGGAAAAGAATGAAGAAATATCACATGAATAAAATGGATACTTCATTTAAGAATTCCTTACTCCGAGAAGAAGAAGGGTGGGAGGGTGGGGAAACAAAGACAACTTGAGACGAACAAGATGGACACCGGTTGAAAAAGAATTTAACATGACCATCTTGATGATCAAGAGGAATTAGCACTCCCATAGGAATATGAGAACACCGATTAGGAAAGGTCTGGAATCAACATTTGTCATCGAAGCAACTCGAATACCAGAATCAAAACAAGAACAAAGGGTAGATATGCAACATGATCTTCACAATATCATTCGAACAGAGGATTGAACGAATGAATTCTGCAGGTACATCAACTGACGAGAAGCCACTTGGAGAACAAAATGAAAATAAAAGGAACAAGGATCAGATAGAACAAATACAAGATAGAAGCTTCGTCCGACATCTTCGTGCTGAAAGCTCATGGAACGTGTTACAAAAGGGTTTTGCAATCCCCGGATCAGCATAGCCAAGGACCCTTTAAGATGCAACTCCCGATCAGAACAAGTCCATAAAACCACTTCACTCAATGTAGAACCCCAAACTTCATATCGAGCATCCGTTGGAAGAATGCCTAGAACTACTAGATGAACCCACCTATAGATTTCCGAAAGTTTCCAGTTATGCAATCAGGTGTTGGGGATACACGGGAAGCACCGCGCAATCAACTCTAAACCTACATCCAGGTGTATCCATCCTTCAACACATAACCAGTCTTTCTCGGAAACTGTTTACCTCGGACCTTCGAAAAGCATCCACTATAACAAGCTATGGCAATACTCTCGAACTACCTCCCCAGTACTGGGTGATGTCGGGGTTATCTTGCCACTGGCCGTATAGGAGAGACTTTCGATGTCGGCCGTCTTAAGTATTTAGTACTGCCGCGATATACTTGTGTCAATGATACCTCGAAGCTCAACTCCTCGGTAACAGGAGGCATCGAGAACAATATCCTTGTCACAAGAACATCGAAACAATCCCAGAATACTCGCGGGATCCTAAAAAAAATTTTGGTGCAATTTTTGAAAGTAGAAGAGGTAAGAGTAATCGTCAGGAGTCCTCACCAGAGAGAAAGGGGATGAGAAGCAAAGAAATCCTACTCTCCGATATAATATAGGACTCAAAAAGTTTTCAGTGTGTGCCTAGACTCAACCGTCAACGATTCGATCAATCAGTGGGGGCTTCTAGGTCGGAGAAGGCTCTGAATACCAACTTGTAATGCCCAGGATGGAGTTATACCTCCTACGTGTCGAGGCACGACTTAAAGGCATAAGTCCATCCTAGAATGATCTCAAGTTTGGTATCTTTGCACAACTCATGTAAAAGAGGGATTAAATTGCAAAAGAGATAGTTGGCTTACACTCGCCACTTCACACAATACATTACATAAACAATCATCATACAAAACATCACAACCCGACTACGGGTGAAGAACCAAAAGAAAGATACCAAAACAACAAAAGCCACAGGTCAGGATCGAATCCTAGTAGAAACCACTACTGAACATCGAAACGTCACAAGCAAACGGTCAAACTCTTCATCGAGCTCCTGGTGAAGCACTGAACCAGCTCCTGCATCGAGCTCGGCTGAACCTGCATCTGGTGTGGTGAAGTAACTGTGAGCCACAGAGGACTCAGCAATCCCGTTCCCGGGTAACACAACTATTTAAGCCTTGGGTGAGGGCAAGGCTGAAGAAAGAAATATGAGGTGAAGGAACAAACAAGAGTCTGCAGCAGCAACTAGCACTAACTTACGCAATAGAGAGCGAGAAGAGAAGAGCATCGGTCGAAAGATGATCACGAAGTGATCCTAACTAAAGCCGGTCAAACATAACCCCACCGTGTTCAACTCCCGAATCCCTATTCGGAAATTGACAGTCACGGTACACACGCTGGTAGTGTATTGAAACATTGTGTCAAGTTATCTACAACCGGAATTAACAAGCTCCCATCTTCCACATAACCGCGGGCACGGCTTTCGAAAGTTCAAACCCTGCAGGGGTGTTCCAACTTGACCCATTACAAGCCCACGATCCGCGGAGTCGCAACTCCATAGGTGGGAAGACCCGAGTATTCTCGGAATCCCGTGCTCAAGTTAAACCGAACTAAGGTAAGGCTAATCCAGCAAATCCTCCCGGCGTGCCGACACCCTGATAGTAGCCGCGCGTATCTCGTCTCAGGCCACGACCGGATGAGCGCTACGTACAGTACCAAAGACCCCAGATAACTGGGTGGTACCGCAAGTGACTCTAGTTTGGGGCCAACACCATCAGCACTGGCCCCCCCTGCTATGTAGAAATAAAGGATCCTCGAGGGAGCGACCCTCTATGCAAATTTAATTAATTAATTAAGTTGTTATTATGAGGCAAATAGTACCAATGTTGGGATTTGCTGGAAAAGACTTAGCACTTAGCGGTTTATCAAGGGGGTCCCATACACCCCAACCGTGTTAGGAACGCAAAATCAAGGAACATAACACCGGTTTATACGGTTCCTAACGGCATGAGTGGAACAAAACACCAAGCAAAAGGCTTAGCCTTCCACCCTGCCAGTATATAGATGATTTCATTTTAAGCATTTATATAGTGTGATATAACCCAACCAAACTTCAACATGAAGCAAACATCTTCAATCTTCACCTGCAACTAGCAATGCTATAAGAGGGCTGAGCGAAGCGTACTTAGCCAAGCAACGGTTTGCATAGGTAGGGTGGTTAAACATGGCAATTGGTTACAAGTAGGAGGCTGACAGGAAAACATGGGCATCGAGGCAAAACTATAGAGCGATACTCTAGCAAGAGGCAAAAATAGTAATGGTATCCGGGTTCGGTCATCTTGCCTGGGATTCCACAAGGGAGAAGAACGGATCCAAGAAGGAGACGGAGCAACAGTCGAGCGGAACCTCACAACTCCGGAACGAAACCGAAGCTAACAAGAGAAGCAACCGGAAAGAAGAAAACAACACGGTAAACACACAAGCATCAACATGGCATACAATGCACAAGCAAGCATGATGCATGTCCGGTTTAAATATGCATGGCATGGCAAAGTGCACAAACAACACTACAAGTTAAGTGGGGATCAATATGCAACGAGTTGCATATTGACGAAACACCACATTTAATTATTTAGTTGAATCTCATTATTTACAAGACAAGATTAAATGTTTTTAACATGGCAAGAGGTGAAGCATAAAGAAACTACACTATTTAGGCATTTTAAATGAGGCCGGAGAAATAACAACAACATGTCCGGAAAATCCTCATGAGCATGTTTAATAATTATAAGCAAACAACAATTAAACATTATAATGTTGTTAACATGATGCGGATGACATGATCAAGTTTATGCAAGTTTTATTAAAAGGGTTGACTTAAGAGGAAGACATGAATTGTTTGTCACCGTGGTGGAAAAAGGGTGCCACGGCAACGATCCGAAAATGAAGCATGGCAACATATCGGTTCCGGTATCTCGTTGAGAGACCGGTGCAAAAGGTGACGAAGCGAGTCAAACGAGATGATGGGGTGATCCCGTTACCGGGTTCCCACGAGTCGGTGACGAGGCAACCGAGGAACAAGACAAAAGGTGGAACGGGCACGAAGCACACACGGGAGACATTTCATACAACACAAGCAAGCATGCACGGGTCATCCACGGGGTCGTCTCGTTATACCTTCGAAGCGTGCGTTTCGGGGCGGTTCGAGACGTCGAGGGATGTAGTGGAAGGAGTCGTTCACGTCGGAGAGGAAGTAGCCGTTCCGTAGAGGAAGTAGAGGTTCACGGCATCGTGTCGTGGTACTTGGCGAAATCCTCGTTTCCGGGCGACGGTAGTGGTACTCGGGGCGACGGTAGTCGTTCGGGTCGTCGTGGTACTTGTCATTCATGTAGAGGTACTTGGCGTTCGACGGCGTCGTGGGAAGTAGTGGAACTCGGTCGTTTTCCGGGCGTCGGTAGTTGTTCACGTCATCGGTAGTCGTTGTACTCGCGACGTCGGGGTACTTGGTCGAAGATGTTTCGTAGGGGTACACGGGGCGTTTTGTAGATGTACTCATATCCGTAGCCGTTCGGTTTTACCGTAGATGAACTCGATGCATCTCCGTTTCTCCGGTCTCCACTTGGTCAACGAACGGTGCCTGGACATTTGCAACAGCACACGGCAACACAAAACAAAACAAAACAAAACGCACAGGAACAACAAAAAGGGCAGCAGCACGGCGACGAGGTTGCAGCAGCTCGGGAAGGAAGGGGCGCCGATCTGGAGCTCCTGGCCGCGCTTGCTGGAGGGAAGGGCGCCTCGGGGTCGGGGCAGAGGCAGCATCACGGCGAGGCTCCAGGAGATGCCGCGGCCTGGGCGGCTGGAGATGGAGGAGGCCATGGCTTGAGGCGCCGAGGAGCGGAGCGGGGTGCTGGAGAGGAGGCGCGTCGGGACCTCGGCGGTGATTGGGGCGCGGACGGAGGGAGACGGCTGCGGGGCTGCACGGGATGAAGCGGTGCTGCGGGACGCGGTCATCCACGGCGCTGCAGGGCGAGGCGAAGGGCCTCGGGCGCTTCTAGAGGACGGGCCGCAGGGAGGATGGCCTCTGGCCGCGGCGCTGGGAAGGGAAGGCGCCGGCCTGGCCTGGCCGAGCTTCTGGAAGGGCGCGGAGGCGCCGGGGAGGGAGCCAGCTGGCGAGGCAGAGGCCTCGCGCTGGACGGGGCGCCGCGCGACGGAGGGAGCCGGGAGGAGGTCGAGGCTGGAGGGGCGGCTCCAGCCGCGGCTGCTGTGCTGGCCGGCGGGCAGAAGGCGCCGGGGCCACGGGCCTCTTGGGAGCGGAGGGACGCCGGGCTCGCACTGCGGTGCTGGCTCCTGGCCGCGGGCGACCTCGCGAGGCGGGGCGCATCGGGGAGGAGGACCCCTGGCCGGCGCGCGCGGGACTCGGGGAAGATCGAGCGAGCGGCGAGGAGGGGCTCGGGAGGAGCGAGGCGCAGAGAGATGCGCGAGGGAGAGGGAGAGGCTGCCGATGGGATCGGGCAGAGCGAAGGAAGGGAAGGAGAGAGCGAGAGGGAGAGAGAGGGAACGGGGCTGGCGGCGGGGGTCGGGACGAGAGGGAGAGAGCGAACCGGGGCTTCGCTAGGGTTTCGGGGATGCGGGCTGGTGGCGGCTGGGCCTGAGGCCAGCTGGCCAGAAGGGAGGAGGAGAGGCCTGGGAGCTCTTTTATCTATTTCTTAAACAGAAATAAAAAGAGAGAGAACAAAAATACAAAGAAAGAGCCACGGAATAAGAAGAAAAATGATGGACATTTTTGTAAGGCTTTACGGAATATTACCAACCCAACAAAATAATTCCAACAAAAAGGGAAGTGCAAACTAAAACATTTAGCTTGCAATAAAAGGAGTTTAGGTAAAAGGAGGAGCCTCGAAACAACGGAAAGAAAAAATTACCGACAAGATTTTGAAGGTGAAACTCGAAGTGGAAAAGACAATGGGGAAATTATGCACGTGTGTTCTGGTGATTCCAACAAAGGGAATAATTATTAATATAGCTCCATAAATATTAGGAGGCTTTTATATGTTTTAAAGAGAAGACAATCTTCCCTCGATTTAAATGGACCGAAGGTCCACACGGTTTATTTAGGTTGAGATGCAAAAATAAATATGACATGATGGCATGATGACATGATGCAATGCAAAAATAAATAACACAAGCTCAAAAGAAACCCACGGGAGACCCGGAACATCTGGAATCTTCTGGAAGCTTCTGGGACGTCGGTCTCGGGCGTCACAACGTATTTGATGTTCCAAGTGTCCATCACTACTTAATTTTGTGTTAGGAATTAAAATGGAATTCATTTTTCATGGTTCTATTCGATTCATAGTTATTATTAAATCTACACTACTACTCCCTCTGTTCCTAAATATAAGTCTTTTTAGACATCTCAAACGCACTACAACATACGGATGTATGTAGACATATTTTAGAGTGTAGATTCATTCATTTTGCTCCGTACGTAGTCACTTGTTAAAATCTCTAGGAAGACTTACATTTAGGAACGGAGGGAGTATATTCTTGCACTTGCATATTGTGGAATAGTTCAACTTTTGTGAAATTTGTTGCAAATTCTAGTCATCATTTGCTTCAAGTTTTTTTCTTTCTTGTCTAGGGTACTACCAGCACCCCTAATTGATTCTACCAGATAATATCTTTTTTTATTATATCTTCGTTTATTGATGTCTAGTTGATTTCATTTGCCATTAAGTTTTCTCTTATATGTTTTCATGCAACAACATATTTGATGTTGTACTTGGGTGACACTACTAATTTTTTACTAGACACTTAAATTCCTTTTTGTAGTTGATCGACTTCAGTCATAATTGTTATTAACGTGGCACTATTTACACATGTTTTTGCACATTATATAATAGTGCAAGTTTTACGTAATTTGTGTGCAAGTTGTCAATATATACTAAGTCCCGCATATAAGAATAGAGTTTGTCAATATGGATTTATGAATATTCATATGTTAACATTTTTAAGTTGGCAAACATTTTTAACACAGCATTGACATTTTTTAAATGCTCGACAAAAGTATTTTTAATTTGTTGTTGTTTCTTATGGTTTAAACTACTGTTGTAATTTTTTTCACATAAATATATTTGTTCTTATTTGTTCAATTCATTTTTATAACACCACACCTAGCCCTTTTGCTTAGAAAGAAACATGTTCTTCGTTGTTCTATTTTTATTTTTATTTTTTAGGTAACACCACTTCTAGAATTCTTTCTCCCTTAGACTGTTCTTTATTTTTGTTTTTCACATTTGCTCTTTTAGGGTAACCCCACTCCCATGTTTCTAGTTTCATTATATTAAAGTTTATTCTTATTTTTCACCTTTTGTTCATTTCTCGGTTAAAATGCATTCTTTTTCTATTTGCTCGTTTTCAACTCTTTATTGTTCATTTTCACTAATTTGAGTGGACATGTTTCTTTTTCGAAATATCTTTTTTTTGCATATAATACATTGAGTTGCTATTATTTTCGTTTAAATATAAAGATAAGAATTCTGGTTTAATTCCTCTTTAATCCCTCTATCAATCTTCATAACTATATAGAGTAGAATACGTGTCCAAGCAACGCATGTATACATGGTGATGGTTATGCTGCGCTTTGCATGTATAATGTGTGGTCATGCAGGAAGGAAAATATTCTAGTACTGGTAGTAGTACCTCGCTGGAGCAGCCATACAGTTGTTTGCTGGGCTTTGATTGATTGGGTTTAGATAGTAGTACTTCTATTCTGCTGCTGGGCTTTGATCGGGCTGTGTGTTGAAACCGAGTGAAACTTAGGTGGCGTTTGGTTCATCGGCTATCCCTCGGTTGGACAGGGATAACCAATTTTCTGAGGGATGCCACATGTTTGGTTTAGTGGGATGAAAGGATAGGGATAGCCAAGATGCTGAGAATATTCCTCAGAAAACTGGTTGGCAAGAGCCGGCAAAATATGGCGGATGAGGGCAGCCATGCTCGCGTTGCAAGCGAATCTTTCTTTTATTCCGTCAGCTCTCCCAAACAATCAAGCTCTACGTACATCTGCTGGGTTAGGCTGCGGCTGGCTTGGTGCCTCTATCCTTTCCCTGTATGAAATTCTACTTTCTGATTTGTTACTCTAGGAACTACATCCCGATCTATTATTATATTCATGGATTTTTGTGTGTGTACATACTAATTTATGCGCCGGGACGTATGGCTGATTGTGTATTCGCTCTTGTGTATATGTATCTTGAATATATTTTACTACCGTAAATAATAAATAATAATAAACAAGAAAAGAGGTATTCAAACTTGGCAGGTCAAAGTTAAATACACAAATAGCTATCCCTAGCCACCTCTCATCCTTTCAACCAAACAACAAAACATGGATATTCAACCCATCAAATCCCACCCAACCAAACAACGAAAAGTGGTTGTCCCTAACCACCTGGTTAAGGATATCCTTAGCCAACCCAACCTCGCCATCAAACCAAACGCCACCTTAAGTTGGGCCGACTGGCTACGTTGGATGTGAATCAGACGTTCCAGAGTGAATTGACTGATACAGTACAAAGGAAATTCTCAGGCACCGTGCTCCCGCAAAACTTCGTGCGTAAGGCAAGTCAAGGCAGAGCACCGCACCTACCCGCGCCGCAGTGTCTTGCATGCATGTCCATGACCTGGCAGGTGGTGCGAGGAGCCTGGCCACCGGATAAGGATTAACACGCCGAGCGAAGCCGCCGCGGGTCACATACACTACACGTACTACATATGGTCGCGCGCGGTGGGTGCACGCCGCACACGCACACGCAGGGCTTGGCATGCACGGGCAACCGAGCCTCCTGACCAGACGTGAGACGTGCCACCGCTCTGGGGCGCCCTCCCGCACACGTGTAGCGACCGCGGCTCCACCCGCAGCCACGTTATAAGCCACGCGCGCTCGTGGCGGCCATCCTCACAACTCACACACTACTACTTGTATTAACGCCAGTGCGGCCACACTTGGTCACATCCTCGTATCTTCGGCAAGAAGAATTGAGTTTACGAGAGAGGAGCAGCTTGCTTTTGCTTTGCGACGTACGTCGTTCAAGATGAGCACGGCGGCGCGGTCGACGACGGGGCGGCGGGGGTTCACCATGGGGCGCAGCGAGGACGCGACGCACCCGGACACCATCCGCGCCGCCATCTCCGAGTTCCTCGCCACGGCCATCTTCGTCTTCGCCGCCGAGGGCTCCATCCTCTCCCTCGGTACGCGCCCTACCTAGCCACGAGCGTCTATGTTGCCTAGCTTGGTTAAATATCGACGGTCTCAAGACGTACGTGTATGCATGTGTGTGCTTGCAGGGAAGATATACCATGACATGAGCACCGCGGGCGGGCTGGTGGCCGTGGCGCTGGCGCACGCGCTGGCACTGGCCGTGGCGGTGTCCGTGGCCGTGAACATCTCCGGGGGCCACGTCAACCCGGCCATCACCTTCGGCGCGCTGCTCGGCGGCCGCATCACCCTCGTGCGCGCCCTCTTCTACTGGGTCGCGCAGCTCCTCGGCGCCATCGTCGCCTCCCTCCTCCTCCGCCTCACCACCGGAGGCATGGTACTGCTATCTTTCTTCGATCTTCCTTGCGAGCACTATCTATCTAATAATCATATATAGCAGAAGCTAACTAATTAATTAATCTTGTGATGCTGTTCGCAGCGGCCGCCCGGTTTCTCCCTGGCGTCGGGGGTGGGGGATTGGCACGCGGTGCTGCTGGAGGCGGTGATGACGTTCGGGCTCATGTACACCTACTACGCGACGGTGATCGACCCCAAGAGGGGCCACGTGGGCACCATCGGGCCGCTCGCCGTGGGGTTCCTGCTCGGTGCTAACATACTCGCCGGCGGGCCGTTCGATGGCGCCGCCATGAACCCGGCGCGGGTCTTCGGGCCGGCGCTCGTCGGGTGGCGGTGGAGGCACCACTGGGTCTACTGGCTCGGGCCCTTCCTCGGCTCCGGCATCGCTGGGCTCCTCTACGAGTACGTCGTCATCCCGTCTACCGAGACCGCGGCTCACGCCCACCAGCCGCTCGCGCCGGAGGACTACTAGCCGCCACCGCCAAAGCTGCTGCTTCAAATCCTTAAAATCCAACACTTGCAGCTATGCTTTATCGCTATATATGTATGTATATGGCTTTTCGTTTCTATATTTAGTGTGCGATACTTTGGTTAATAATGGAGGGTGGCCTTGCTGTGCATGGTTGCCCCTATAGTTTCTCCGAGGTGATGTTTGCTCCGTTTGTGTAATAAGTTTCCAGTGCAATATAGTATCTTCATCTGTTATGGTGTTCGTGATATTGCGTTGGTTAATTGTTGCCTACTGTACTGCTAGTTCTTCCTTTCTGGGGGTCCATGCACGATCCATCATATTAGCACAAACTCACCAACAATTCGACAATGCAACAAAGTAAACGTGCCAGAAGAAAATACGATAATTCATACATAGGTGATACAAGAATTCATATTAGCACAAACTCACCAACAATTCGACAATGCAACAAAGTAAACGTGCCAGAAGAAAATACGATAATTCATACATAGGTGATACAAGAATGAATCATTCGGCGCGGCTACGCTCTTTTCACGTGTTGAGCTCCTTGTTCTTCGCCTAAACTCACTTTTTGCCTACCGGATCCAAGAGAGTAGCGATGATCCTTGAATCCTCCGCTGAAATCTTTGCCTTCTCGAGCTGTCATCATACACTTCATGCTTCTCCAAGTCTATTTTAATATTTTGTCTACCCTCTTCCGGTCTCGATCAATCCCCGCCTTCACTTTCTAGAAGGGCTTGTACCTTCCTTCTCTTCCACTCCTTGGTGAAAACATGTATGTTCATCTTCCCTCCTGCATTTCTAAGAATGTACCTTCTTGAGAGTGGCATTTTGGCATGTGGGAGCGCGCGCTCCTGGTTTTTAAATGTGTTCTAAACATATTCTAAAATATCAAAAAATTACGGACAATAATTTGGTGTGTACATCTATTGTACATGCTCACAAAGTCGTTTCGTGAAACCCAACAAGTTATGTGTCGCGTGTAAAAATAAATAAATACAAAATCCGGTGTTAAAAGTGCTTTTCGCAAGACATATTTTTGTCTTCTTTACACAAGCCATCAAAAATGTCGTTTTCTTCAAAACTTGTTGTGCATACATACAATGTCGTGATGTTCGTTTTCTTCAAAACTTGTTGTGCATACATACAATGTCGTGATGTATGCACCGAACTTTTGTATATATTTTCGGTGGCAGGAGGGCGCGCTCTCGGGAGCACCAATGAATATTTGCCTTCTTTTACTACTCCTTGGCGAAAAAGAAATTGTCTTTCTCATTCTTTACACGGATCCTGCTACGAAAAAGGTTTTTCTTGAAATAAAAGATAGATCTTGCTCTATCTTATGCATTTCAAAACAGGCCCAGCCCGATGATCAAAGGTCAACTACATGAATCTTATATTACGCACCTTCGTGTAGAGGCCATAAGTTGTCTTGGGGAGGAAATACATGAGGAAAGTAGAAATGCATAAGGGAGAGAACCGGGGAGGAAATACATAGCATCGGATAAGAACCTATGCTAGGAATCGAGTCTATGCACCCAAAAAGCTAAAGACGCCCTGTCCTCCGTGTGTATGGCTCTGTTCATCCAAAGTGATGAGAGTTGGGCTGCAAATTGTCTGGTATAAGACGACGACCAGCGCTTTAGATGAAATACCCTATCATTCCTGGCATGTCATAACGCGACGCAAGCCGCAAAATGAACATGCACTTTCCTGGTATATGACCAACATAAATGAACTCGTTGCACAAAATCCATGAGGTCCAAAGAACGCCAGGCAAAACTCGTCACATTCAATTTTTCCCAAAATGCATTAGCCAGAGCACCTCGCAGAATTATGTGACTGATGGATTTGACAGTCGGGCATATATCACAGCCAGAGTGAGAAGCAACAGAAGACCAGTTCTTTCTTATCATGTTGTCCCGTGTGTTTAGGCGCCCCCAGAAAGCGAGCCAGAGAAAAATACGATACTTGACGGGAATGATAGGATACCAGATCCAATGCTGGAACGCCCAACACAGACCTCTGAAATTTAGTAGCATGTAGATAAACGTTGTACTGACCTGCTTGTTGAAGATAGAAGTGAGACATTGGTCCGGATGAGCTGAAGTGGGCAGCACGTTCATCAGAAAAGAATTGAGGCGATGCAACTCATGAACTGCTGAAATGGAGAGGTTAGGGATGCAACTGGATATCCCAAGAGTCATTTGCAAACTGAGAGGCAATAGTGCAAAGGTTGTCTCTTGCGTAGGAATACAGAACTGGCAGCATCAAGTGAAGCCGACTCAGCCCTATTCATTTATCATGCTAGAACAAGATCAGTCTTCCAAATAACGGTGTCTCTGCTAGCAGATCCATGTGGTATACGAGTATGACAGTACTAATGGGCGAACCATTGATAGGAAGGGACATCCGAGTGTTGTAGGACCCTGGCAGTGAACTCGCACAACATCGCATGATTGCGTGCTGCGGGATCCCGAATGCTCAGCCCACCAGAACATCTAGGCAGAGAAACATATTCCCATGCGACCAAACATTGGCCACCGTTGACAGAGTTCTTGCCTTTCCAGAAGAATGCTTGGAGCAAACCTTATAGTTTTACAATGGATTCCTTGGGCCATGGAATACAAGTCATGTAATAACTTGGGATGCTGGCGAGCACTAAATTGATCAAAGTAAGGCGACCACCCCAAGACAGGATAGCAGCAAGCCAGCGAGATAATCTTATGTCAACCCAATGTATAACTGGCAAAGCATACCATGCTTAATTTTTTGGAGAGAGAATGGAAGGCCAAGGTATGTGCATGGGAAAGATGATGTTGGGCATCCAAACAAAGCACCAATCTCATTCGTAGTGTTCATGTCAACAGGGATGAGAATCATCGTACTTTTGTGGTAATTAATCTGTAAGCCCGAAAAAGCCAAGAAGGCCACTAAGATCTGCTCGATGATTGTAGTGTAACATCCCAATTTTCCTAATTAGGATGTTAATAGATCATTCGTATGCATCTCATATTTTTATTTGCATTATTTGCTTTTTCAGAATATTCAATTCATTATGTAACTCAAGGCAAATTATTGGAGTGGAGATAACATGACTTCTGCCCTGTTTTAAAAATGTTCATAATGTCTAGAATATTATTTTCAGTTCAGCTGGTATATTTTGGTATTTTTACAAACTCCAATTTATTTTATTTTAGTGTTTTATTGCTGTTTGTGTGGCCTATTGCAGGAAAAAATATTTTTAAAAAATTGCATTATAGGTGGAACTAGTTTTTCATGTAGTCTAAATAGTGTATATATTTTATTGTGTGTTTATAGAATATTTTTTAGGATTTTGGTGCTTATTTTTATTTTTATTTTGGTTTTTGTTTTGCTGTAGTTGTGGTTAAAAAAAGAAAAGAAAAGAAAGGGCTAGTGCGCAGCTAGCCGCAACCACTTTTGGCCCATGGCCCACCAGCCAACCGTGGCCCAGCAACCCCGTCGCCGCAGCTCACTCCACCCGAAGCGGTACGACATCTCCATCGCCCTGCCGCCTTGGGTCATTGATTGCGGACCACGCGCCCTGAGACATCTCCAACGTATCTATAATTTTTTATCGTCCCATGCTATTATATTATAAACTTGATGTTTTATATGCATTAATATGCTATTTTATATTATTTTTGGGACTAACTTATTAACCCAGTGCCTAGTACCAGTTTCTAGTTTTTCCTTGTTTTTTGGCTTTCACAGAAAAGGAATATAAAACTGAGTCCAAATAGAATAAAATTTTGCGATGATTTTTCTTGGAGCAGAACACACCTACGAGACTTGGAGTGGGGGCCAAAGGACCCATGAGGCGACGACAAGCCGTAGGGGCGCCCCCCGGGCTTGTGCCCCCCTCGGGAGTCCCCTGCACCGACTCTTTGGTTTATAAATTTTCAAATATTGCAGAAACCCTAGATGACTCACCAAAAATACTTTTCTACCACCGCAGGTCCTGTTCCAGTTAGACTCCATTGCAGAAACTCAAGATATCATGTCATCTTACTTAAGCCATTACTCTGTTTTCATAACTTAATACTGTAGATTCATGCTCGATAGCGGTCGATTAGTGGAGTAATAGTAGTAGATACATGAAGGAGTCGGTCTACTTATCACGGACGTGAAGCCTATATTCATGATCATTTCCTTGGATGTCGTCCTAACTTTGCTCTTTTCTATCAATTGCTCAATATTAATTTGTTTCCCTGCCGTATGCTTTTTTCGAGAGAGAGAGAAGCCTCTAGTGAAACCTATGGCCACCGGGTCTATTGTCCATCATATATTTTCAGATCTATAAAATCAAAACCCAAAAATACCTTGCTGCAATTATTTTATGTTTACTTTATTTTGCCTTTTACTTTTATTTTAAACATATCTCTATCAGATCTCACTCTTGCAAGTGACCGTGAAGGATTGACAACCCTAGGGCTGGACCAAAAGCTCGTAGCTCGCGAACATAATGAGCGCTCGATAGTTCGGCTCGTTAAGCTCGTGGCTCGCTTCTTAATGAACAGAGCCAAGCATTGATTTCAGCTCGTTAAGCTTAACGAGCTTAACGAACGAGCTAACGAGTTTCACGAGTAGCTCGTTAAGCTCGTTAGTAACAACACAACACATATTTTCATCTTAATTGACAACAATTTCATAGCACCTCAACCCATTTATTCAACCTAATCTACATATGAGGTAACAAACTAGTGCATTTCATTTTGTAGTCACCATTTTTCTTCTTAAAACCACATATAAACACTCATCCTATAGACCATAAGTCATCAGAATCTGTTAACGAGCGCTCGCGAGCGCTCACGAGCTTAACGAGCTTCAAACGAACCGAGCCGAGCAGAGTTTTCTGCTCGTTAATCTTAACGAGCTTAACGAGCCGAGCCTTAACGAGCACGAGCTTAACGAGCACGAGCTTAACGAGCCGAGCAGCTCGTTAATCCACCCCTAGACAACCCCTTTTTCACGTTGTGTGCAAGTGTTTGTTAGTTTGTGCAGGTACATAGATTGGAGACTTGCTTGTGCATCCTACTGGATTGATACCTTGGTTCTCAACTCAGGGAAATACGTATCTCTACTTTCCTGCATCACCATTTCCTCTTCAAGGAAAAAAATCAACGCAAGCTCAAGAAGTAGCAGGAACAATTTCTGGCGCCGTTGCCGGGGAGGTTCTACATCAAGCCTACCAAGTACCTGTCATAAATTCTCATCTATTGCACTTACATTATTTGCCATTTGCCTCTCGTTTTCATCTCCCCCGCTTCTAAAACATTTTCAGAAAACACAAAAATATTTGCTGTTTTATTCGCCCTTTTTTCGTTCGTCTTTTTGTCTGCTTGTGTGCTAGATTGCTTTGCTATCATGACTGAATCGGGTAAGGTTATCGTTGAAAATCTTGCGAAATTGTACGAGGGATTTGCCAATTAAGGGATCTATTCTTGTTGAAACAAATTGTTATGCGGATGCTATTGCCATGCCTATCGTTAAGTTAGAAAGAAAATTTGTGCACATCCATCCTGCTTTACAAAAGATATTTTATGAACTTCCCAATATACTTCATCCTAAGGCTAAAAAAATTACAACTATCATCCTTATGCGTGAGTTTGATTTCATAATACGGGAAGCTAGGGAAATTTTTACTTTCTACAATTAAAATATTGAGCATCCTACCATTGAATAAATACTCCATGATAAAGAAACCTTGCGTAGTTTGGAATCTAGAGATTATCATGCTTACAGTAGCAATTCTAGGAGAAGAGTTCCTTTCGCAGAAATTACTCAAGCCCTTTACCTCGACACTTATGACAAATTTGTTTTGGTTACTAAGGGGATTTATGTAGGATTTGATGAAGAGTGAATGGAAGTGATGTCTAAAGAACCTATAAAAAATGAGATAGAATTCTATATGAAGATATTTATGGTGATGATCCTGAGTATGAAATTATGAATGTTAAAATTACTAATCAAAGTCCTTTTCATGAATTGAGTTCTCCCATTAGAAAAAAAAGGAAAAGAGAAAAAGGATTTGTTAAGAAAGATTTTGACAGGTTTTATACTTTTATTAAAAAGGAGATGAATGCCAAAGATGACAATACCTAGATCGTTGCTTTATGCTTAGCTAGGGGCGTTAAACAAAAGCGCTTGTTGGGAGGCAACCTAATTTTATTTTTGTTTTAATCTTTTTTCTTCTATTTTTGAATAAATATATCTTCTAGCCTCTGGTTATATGTGTTTTCATTTTTTACTTTTAGTGTTTGTGCCAAGTAAGACCTTTGGGATGGGTTGGAAGATTGTTGATTTGATTTTGCTGAAAAACAGAAACTTTTGCGTTCAGTACAGAAAATTCTATACTTTGTTGGAGCATGATAATTTTCTGAAATTTTTACACAAATATTGATATAAAAATTTCCCACGATGTCCCAATTGTTCAGAGTTTTCAGAGTTGTGGAAGTATGCGAAGTTTTCAGATATCTACATACTGTTCTGTTTTTGACAGATTCTGTTCTCATCGTGTTGTTTGCTTATTTTGGTGAATCTATGGGTAGTATCGGGGGGTATGAACCATGGAGAAGTTAGAATACAATAGATATAACACCGACATAAAATTAGAATGAGTTTACAACAATACCTAAAGTGGTTATTTGGTTTATTACGCTAACGGATCTTATGAGTTTTCTATCGAGTTTTGTGTTGTGAAGTTTTCAAGTTTTGGGTAAAGATTTGATGGAGTACATAATAAGGAGTGGCAATAGCCCAATATTGGGGATGCCCAAGGCACCCCAAGATAATATTCAAAGACAACCAAGTATCTAGGGCATCCCCTCTTTTGTCTTCAATCCATCGGTAAATTTACTTGAGTCTATATTTTTATTCACCATATGATATGTGTTTTTGCTTGGAGCGTGTTGTATAATTTGAGTCCTTGCTTTTTAGTTTGCCACAATCATCATTGCTGTACACACCTTTTGAGACGGACACACATTAATCATGAATTTATTAGAATACTCTATGTGCTTCACTTATATCTTTTGAGCTGGGGTAGTTGCTGTAGTGCTTCACTTATATCTTTTTGAGCACGACGGTGATGCTATTTTGAAGAAATTGATGAACTCTCATGCTTCACTTATATTATTTTGAGAGTCTCTAAACAGCATGGTAATTTGCTCGGGTTATGAATTTAGTCCTACCATGATAGGCATTCAAGGGGGATATAATAAAAACTTTCATAAAGAGCATTGAATGTATGCGAAGTTTGATTCCTTGCGATTGTTTGGAGATACGAAGATGGTGATATTAAAGTCATGCTAGTAGTGAATTGTGGAATTAAAGAAATACTTGTGTTAATGTTTGTGATTCCCGTAGCATGCGCGTATGGTCTTCTAGTTATGTGATGAAGTTGGAGTGCAATTTATTCTTGATTGTCTTCCTTTGTGTGAAAGTCGGGAGTGCGCGATGGTTAACTCCTACCAACCTCTCCCCTAGGAGCATGCGTAGTAGTACTTTGCTTCGAGGGCTAATAACCTTTTTGCAATAAGTATGTGAGTTCTTTTTTAGTAATGTTGAGTTCATGGATTATACGCACTCTCACCTTTCCACCTTTGCTAGCCACTCTAGTACCGCGCAACTTTCGCCAGTGCATTAAACCCACCTTATACCCTTCCTCAAAACAGCCACCATTCCTACCTAGCCATTCCGAGATATATTGCCATGTAACTCCACTGTTCCTATAGTGCTATGTCCATGGCTCACACTCATGTATTGCGTGAAGAGTTGAAAAAAGCTGAAGCGCGTTAAAAAGTATGAAACAATTGCTTGGCTGACACCGGTGCGGTACATGATTTATACTTTGTGTTTAGAAGAGGGAGCATAACAAGACAATATGATTTTGTAGGAATAACTTTCTTTAGCCATGTTATTTTTGAAGCTTCATGATTTTGCTTTCTAGTATGCTTGAAGTATTGGTTTTATGTCAATGAACTTTTGTTTTGAATCATATGGATCTGAACATTCATGCCAAGATAAGAAGAAATACATTGCTAAATACGTTAGGTAGCATTCCACATCAAAAATTCATTTTTTCTCATTTACCTACTCAAGGATGAGCATGAATTAAGCTTGGCGATGCTTGATACGTCTCCAACGTATCTATAATTTTTTATTATTCCATGATATTATATTGTCCACTTTGTATGTTTTATATGCATTAATATGTTATTTTATATTATTTTTGGGACTAACTTATTAACCAAGTGCCTAGTGCCAGTTTATATTTTTCCTTATTTTTTGGCTTTTGCGGAAAAGGAATGTCAAACAGAGTCCAAACGGAATAAAGCATTATGATGATTTTTCTTGGACCAAGACACCTATGAGACTTGGAGTGCGGGCCAAGGGACCCACGAGGCGACGACAAGCTGTAGGGGCGCACCCTAGGGGGGGGGCCCTGGGCTTGTGCCCCCCTCGGGAGTCACCTGCATCGACTCTTTGGCCTATAAATTCCCAAATATTCCAAAAACCCTAGATGAGTCGCCAAAAATACTTTTCCACCGCTACAGGTCCCTGTTCCCATGAGATACCATCTTGTGGCCTTTTCCAGTACTCTGCCAGAGGGGGATTCGATCACGAAGGGCATCTACATCAACCTTGCTGCCCCTCTGATGATGTGTGAGTAGTTTACCACAGACCTACGGGTCCATAGGTAGTAGCTAGATGGCTTATTATGTCTGTTTGATCTTCAATACAATGTTCTCCTTGATGTTCTTGGAGATCTATTCGATCAAATCTTCTTTTGCGGTGTGTTTGTTCAGATCCGATGAATTGTGGATTTATGATCAAATCATCTATGAATATTATTTGAGTCTTCTCTGAACTCTTTTATGCATGATTAAGATAACTTTATATTTCTCTTCGATCTATCGAATTAGTTTGGCCAACTATATTGGTTTTTCTTGCAATGGGAGAGGTGCTTTGTGATGGGTTCACTCTTGCAGTGTCATCACCCAGTGACATAAGGGGTAGCGAGGCACATATTGTATTGTTGCCATTAAGGATAAAAATATGGGGTTTATATCATATCGCATGAGTTTATCCCTCTACATCATGTCATCTTGCTTAAGGCCTTACTCTGTTTTCATAACTTAATACTCTAGATGCATGTTGGATAGCGGTCAATGAGTGGAGTAATAGTAGTAGATGCATGCAGGAGCCGGTCTACTTGTCACGGACATGATGCTTATATTCATGATCATTGCCTTGGATGTCGTCATAACTTTGCGCTTTTCTATCAATTTCTCAACGGTAATTTGTTTACCCATCGTATGCTTTCTTCGAGAGAGAAGCCTCTAGTGAAACATATGGCCCCCGGGTCTATTTTCCATCATATATTTTCATATCTATAAAACCAAAACCCAAAAATACCTTGCTGCAATTATTTTGTGTTTACTTTATTTTGCCTTTTACTTTTATTTTAAATCTATCTCTATCAAATTTCACTCTTGCAAGTGACTGTGAAGGGATTGACAACCCCTTTTTCGGTTTGTGTGCAAGTGTTTGTTAGTCTGTGCAGGTACATAGATTGGAGACTTGCTTTTGCCTCCTACTGGATTGATACTTTAGTTCTCAACTGAGGTAAATAATTATCTCTATTGGGGAACGTAGTATTTAAAAAAATCCTACGATCACGCAAGATCTATCTAGGAGAAGCATATCAACGAGCGGGGAGAGTGTGTCCACGTACCCTCATAGACCGAAAGCAGAAGCGTTTAGTAATGCAGTTGATGTAGTCGAACGTCTTCACGATCCAACGGATCCAAGTACCGAACGTAGGGCACCTCCGTGTTCAGCACACGTTCAACACGATGACGTCCCTCGAGCTCTTGATCCAGTTGAGGACGAGGGAGAGTTCCGTCAGCACGACGGCATGGCGACGGTGTTGATGATGTGATCCGCGCAGGGCTTCGTCTAAGCACTAGACAATATGACCTGAGGTGGAATCTGTGGAGGGGGAACCGCACACGGCTAAAACAATTGTCAACTTGTGTGTGCTAGGGTGCCCCCTGCCCCCGTATATAAAGGATCAAGGGAAAGGCCGGCCGGCCCTCATAGGGCGCGCCCCAAGTGGGGAATCCTACTCCAAGTAGGAGTTGGAACCCCTTTCCTAGTCCAACTAGGAGAAGAAGGAAGGAGAGGGAGAGGAAGATGGAAAGAGGGGCCGCGCCCCCTCCCCTAGTCCTATTCGGACTCCCCTTGGGGGGGTGCCACCTCCTGGCTACTGCCCTCTCTCTCCCCTAAGGCCCATTAAGGCCCATTACTTCCCCGGGGGGTTCCGGTAACCCCTCCAGCACTTCGTTTTATCTAAAACTATCCGAAACACTTCCGGTGTCCGAATAACATGGTCCAATATATCAATATTTATGTCTCGACCATTTCGAGACTCCTCTTCACATCTGTGATCTCATTCGGGACTCCGAACAATCTTCGGTCATTAAAAACACATAACTCATAATACAAATCGTCATCGAACGTTAAGCGTGCGGACCCTACGGGTCCGAGAACTATGTAGACATGACCGAGACACATCTCCGGTCAATAACCAATAGCGGAACCTGGATGCTCATATTGACTCCTACATATTCTACGAAGATCTTTATCGTTCAAACCTACGTTGTTCCCTTTGTCATCGGTATGTTACTTACCCGAGATTCGATTGTCGGTATCATCATACCTAGTTCAATCTCGTTACCGGCAAATATCTTTACTCGTTCTGTAATACATCATCTCGTGACTAACTCATTAGTCATTTGCATGCAAGGCTTATTATCATGTGTATTACCGAGAGGGCCCAGAGATACCTCTCCGACACTCGGAGTGACAAATCGTAATCATGATCTATGCCAACACCACAAACACTTTCGGAAACACTTGTAGAGCATCTTTATAATCACCCAGTTACGTTGTGACGTTTAATAGCACACAAGGTGTTCTTCCGGTATTCGGGAGTTGCATAATCTCATAGTCAAAGGAATATGTATAAGTCATGAAGAAAGCAATAACAATCAAACTAAACGATCATAGTGCTAAGCTAACGGATGGGTCTTGTCCATCACATCATTCTCCTAATGATGTGATCCCGTTGATCAAATGACAACACATGTCTATGGTTTAGGAAACACAACCATCTTTGATTAACGAGCTAGTCTAGTAGAGGCATACTAGGGACACTCTGTTTTGTCTATGTATTCACACATGTATCAAGTTTCCGGTTAATGCAATTCTAGCATGAATAAAAGATATTTATCATGATATATAAGGAAATATAAATAACAACTTTATTATTGCCTCTAGGGCATATTTCTTCTGTCTCCCACTTGCACTAGAGCCAATAATCTAGATTACATAGTAATGATTCTAACACCCATGGATTCTTGGTGTTGATCATGTTTTGCTCGTGGAAGAGGCTTAGTCAACGGGTCTGCGACATTCAGATCCGTTTGTATTGTGTAAATCTCTATTTCTCCCTCCTTGACTTGATCACGGATGGAATTGAAGCGTCTCTTGATGTGCTTGGTTCTCTTGTGAAACCTGGATTCTTTCACCAAGGCTATTGCTCCAGTGTTGTCACAAAAGATTATCATTGGACCCGATGCACTAGGTATTACTCCTAGATCGGATATGAACTCCTTCATCCAGACTCCTTCATTTGCTGCTTCCGAAGCAGCTATGTACTCTGCTTCACATGTAGATCCCGCCACGACGCTCTGCTTGGAACTGCACCAACTGATAGCTCCACCGTTCAACAAAAATATGTATCCGGTTTATGACTTAGATTCATCCGGATCAGTGTCAAAGCTGGCATCAACGTAACTATTTACGACAAGCTCTTTGTCACCTCCATAAACGAGAAACATATCCTTCGTCCTTTTCAGGCATTTCAGGATGTTCTTGACCGCTGTCCAGTGATCCACTCCTGGATAACTTTGGTACCTCCCTGCTAGACTTATAGCAAGGCACATATCAGGTCTGGTACACCGCATTGCATACATGATAGAACCTATGGCTGAAGCAAAGGGAATTACTTTCATTTTCTCTCTATCTTCTGTAGTGGTCGGGCATTGAGTCCGAATCAACTTCACAAATTGTAACACAGGTAAGAATCCTTTCTTTGACTGATCCATTTTGAACTTCTTCAAAACTTTATCAAGATATGTGCTTTGTGAAAATTCAATTAAGCGTCTTGATCTATCTCTATAGATCTTGATGCCTAATAAATAAGCAGCTTCACCGAGATCTTTTATTGAAAAAATCTTATTCAAGTATCCTTTTATGCTATCTAGAAATTCTACATCATTTCCAATCAACAATATGTTGTCCACATATAGTATCAGAAATGCTACAGGGCTCCCACTCACTTTCTTGTAAATACAGGCTTCTCCAAAAGTCTGTATAAAACCATATGCTTTGATCACCTCATCAAAGCATATATTCCAACTCCTAGATGCTTGCACCAGTCCATAGATGGATCACTGGAGCTTGCACACTTTGTTAGCACCTTTATGATCGACAAAACCTTCTGGTTGCATCATATACAACTCTTCTTTGAGATATCCATTAAAGAATGAAGTTTTGACATCCATTTGCCAGATTTCATAATCATAAAATGCGACAATTGCTAACATGATTCTGACAGACTTAAGCATCGCTATGGGTGAGAAAGTCTCATCGTAGTCGTCGGGGATATACCCCGCGGTATGAACCGCCGGATGTATGACCCGGCTGGAGTTTGGCGGTTCACAGGCGACCCGCTTTGACCTGGCGGTTTACAATTCATTAGTAATCCGGCAGGCGGGTCAGAGGAGCGACAAGACCCGGTGGCCCAACGGGCGGTTCATGAAAGGCCGGCTCATGTTATGGTGGGTCGGTTCAAGATGGAAGGCGAGAAGAATAATTATTGTACAAGGAAGCAAGACCCGGACTTGTGTTCCGTTTGTAATAGAAGATAAGTTAGTCCTATTCCTATTAGGATTCTATATGTAACCCGCCCCTTCAACATATATAAGGAGGGGCGGGGCTCCCCAAAGAGGGAGAAGCAAGAAGAAATAAATTTTAGGGCTAGACACAAAGAGCCGGTTTACCGGGGACACCATGAGGGTCATAATGAGATCTAGCCTCAAACAACATGTAGGGCTATTACCGGATGATGTTTCCCGGGGCCCGAAGCTGTCTAAATCCCTGTCTTGCGTTGCGTCTCTCGACTCCGCTCAACCCCTCTCAAGCTACCACATAGATGCGTTGGCCTCGCGACTAAGTCCTAACCTTAGGAGATCTGCCGTGACAATTCCACGACAGTTGGCGTCCACCGTGGGGCCTGCGCATGGTGGTGTTGAGTTCTTGAAGGGATCTCGTCTAGGGATCGAGAAGCTCATGATTAACCGAATGAAAAAAAGGCCAGAGAACAATCGCGTAGGATGATCCGGCGTGGAACAACCTTGCGACGGTTTTTTTATTTGAGATCAGAAGCGTGATTAATTCTGGAGCTGGCATATTCAAAGGTTGAGATGAGAATTAGGGATGCCTGCCGTCCGACGCGCTCAACTTGCCACCAAGCCGCCATCGTCCTCCAGCGGGCCAAGTCACCGAGACAATCAAAGTTTTGCTCCCCTTGCGCTATCACGTTGTCTTGAGTCCAGATGGCATCAACTCGTATTCTGGTGCTAAATCCTTCGCGTGAAAGCTACCAATCGGTTAGTATGACTGGTTCTAGCACGAGAGAAAAATCAAACCAACATCAAATCGGAGGAGGATTTGGTCATGGGCGCATGCCGATTCTGGGTCGTTTCCAACTTCGCGCTGGCCGTACCTGCTCCACTCCGGCTCCGCCTCACGCCGTCTGGTCACTATTGCTTTTTCGCGGTCTCGAGCCGGTTCGATCCGCTGTTGTGCCACTGCCGGGTCGATCTCCTGCCTTTGAGCTGCTACGGTCGGCCCTGATGGCCTGCCTTAGAGCCTCTCTGGATTAAATCACTGAACCATTGACGACGAGTACCGGCTGTTTTTTCTACTGTGTTGTAGCTGCTGCGGTTCCAGCACTCTGTGGTGAGTCGCGGCACCTCTGCTCAACCACGGTCTCAGCCACTCCCAGCTGTGGCCCGTCGAGCCGCTTTCTGGACTCGATAAACCACTGCTCCTGTCGTGGCTGTCCGTGAGCATCTCTACCGCGAAACCACCGCGGCTGCCTCTGCCACTGGCCACGGTCCTGCTGCGGGCGCGCCGGCCCTTCGAGCCGCCGCCGTATTGGCCTCAAGCCGTCTTCCTCTGCTGGCTTTGGCCTCGAGCCGCCGCCGCCAAGTCGCCATCACAGCCACCATGGCCCTTGCTACCGTTTGCTTTGAGCTGCCGAAGATCAGGAGAAAAGTCCACATGAAGATGTGCTAGCTCATTCCCAAAACAATGCTGGTACTACAAATCCACGTATGGATCAAGGCATCATACGTTTATGAATATCAAAGAATCAACATATTAAACATCACCGCTGTACTAGACCGTCGCGGTCGTGAAGCTACCTCTGCATGAGCCGCCGCCATCCGCGCGCTGCCGCCTCCGCCGGGTGCACCGTAGCGTCCGCTTGTGAATCGCCAGCGCCAGACACCCGCTAGTCTCGTACCACGGTAACCTCGCCCCCACCTGCCGGGTCGACCCAGGCGTGCGCGGATGGCCCTGTTCGCCGCGGCGTCCCTGCGTGCTACCCTGTTACTTGCTGCCTGAAGAAAGGGGGCGTGGTGCTGCAATTGTTTTATCATGGTATAAAAGAGAAGGGGGCTACGATGTTGCGGCCACATAAGATATTTGCTATGCTTTTGATTCCCAGTATCCACGTTCATCTGACAAAATATATCAGGTGATATTTTTTTCCTGTATTTAATTAGCATATTAATTCGTCTGAGAACAATCACTCTGGTCTGGTATTTTTTCGTAGGACCATTATTCATTACAAAGGTGTCGCAAAGGAACGTGCGCCAATATTATTTTTGCACTAGCACTTATCTGTGCCGTGCTGTTGGACGGATACGTGCGCAGCGTCTGAGCGGCCTCGCCTCACCCAGAGAGCGGCCGTCTTGTTTCCCATCGTGGCCCCGCATGCGGTCTGTTTCTAAGCCGCCACATAGACACAGTCCGGTGTGTCGAGTCACCGATCAGCAGCAAAAGAAAAAGAAGATTGACTTGGCGGACTAGAAAAACAAGCATGGTTTCTGCGTTGATCCGACAAGAAAATAACTGGTGCTATTTACCCTATTTATTTTTAAGCACATATTAATTCATCCGAGCAAAACTACTTTCCCCTGCTGTATTTTATATATAGGAAAATTATTCATGACAAAGTGGTATTATACCGCGGAGATTGAGGCACGTCAACATCATTCGGCACAGGTGGTCGTTGTTACTCAACGGACCCCCGCGCCGGCTTACAGCGCCGTGGTTGTCTCTCGCGACCGCGCCGGTTTACAGCGTCGTAGCTTCCTTTCGCGACCGCACCGGTTTACAATGAGGAGGACAACTAGCCCGTCGGCGCCGGCCGACCCATCTGTTGTTCTAGCGCATCAGGTGATATCCATCTAAATCTATTTTCTTGGTATATATTGTTTTTATCAAGAAAACAATTACTTTGATCCGTATATTTTGATATACAGGACAGTTATTTATTATAAACATGGTTTATACCATGGGTACGAAGCACGCGCTGGCAATGTCCTGCCCGACGTTCGTCTGTGCAACATTACACGGTGAATGGACGCGTGCAAGACGCCGCCCTTACGGCCCGGTTTACATCAACTTGCCGGGACCGCGCCTATGATTGACACGCCCGTCCTCGGCGGCTTATAATGCCGCGGTCTCTTGTGGCCTGGTCTACATCAACATACCGGGCCGCATCTGTCTTCATGAGCTGTTTATTGAGTATGAGCAAGTCACAGCTTGGGTAGCCCGGTTTTCTTTAAACAAAATGGAGGCAAATTATCATATACTATCAACCGCCGTCTGCACTGGGTGGCTCAATGGGCAGGCGCACAAGTCACCACCACTACAGTTTGGTTAATTTCAAATCGCCAGTTGGAAGGAACCATTGGCCGAGTTGCTGACACGGTTCATACGGGATCATTGATAACCCGCCGCAGTCACCTCAATTTTCTATGGATTCATATCGCACTGTCAACAACAATGATGGACACCTTATGCTATGATCAAATATGGAGAGTCACGAGCCAACTCCTCGAGTAGTCTTAAGACTCGGGGGCTACAATGACATGACTTAGAAGAAGTTGCTGGGTCATCAGAAGGGAATCCGGTTTAAAATCTGGCTCAAAGGGCATCAGTCTTATTGAAGCTCTCAAATATCCGATTCACAATCCGGTTCAAGAGAAATATGTCTCCTACAAAGCTCTGAAGCTCTCAAATCCGGTTTAAGAATTTCGGTTCAAAAGAATAATCTCTCGCAAGTTCGAGTTCTCAAGGAAAATTAAAGGGACCAAAGAGAGTTCGTTGCACAACACAACTCAAACATAGGCACCCGGCGAGCATAGCTCAGAAATATATCACAAGGGGGCTTCTATTTATAAAGCGGAGTTCTAACTACCCTATTAAACCGGCGGCTACAACAAGACCATCATAAGAGCATAGCTCTGGTTGCTTCTGTAATCCGACTATTAAAGCCCACATGATGATGAGGGGCAAAAGAGAGTTTGATGCATAGCACAACTCAAACATAGGCCCCGACGAGCATAGCTCAAATGCTACCTGGGGGCTCCTGATGCATAGCATCAACGGGTTGACAACCCTTGTAGTAGGCTATGAAGACATGGCTTGGAAGCCTGGTGTATACACCTAAACCCCGGATTAGCCTGCCTGCATTAAGTAAGTCACTCCGCCCTACACAAGTCAATCTTTACAGACCCTGAACTTGGTAACGTTAAATTGACGATCGTCGAACGTATACACAAGTCAATCTTTATAGTCCCTGAATTTGGTAACGTTAAATTGATGATTTGGTTAAGGATTGAGGACCATCTTAACAGGCTTTGTGAAATGGTTAATGTCAGTAGCCTGGCATCTCATAAAAAGCCTCGAATTTGGAGCCTGGCAGCTCGTAAAAAGCCTCGACTACACGGTCTTATTTGACAAACATCTCTTTTTGTTTTTTGCTAAGTTTTTTCAAGGTCATTGGTGTTTATCCAAGTCCATTGATTCGGGGAGTGGATGACTGTAACTTGCCACTACAATAAACCAGTGTTTACAGAACCTGGTCTGGTTTGACTATAAGTCGCCAGTATTAAGTAAGATAATGACCGGTGTTTATTAACCCGGCCTGGCTTTTGACTATAAGTCGCCAGTATGAAATAAGATAATGACCGGTGTTTATTAACCCGGCCTGGCTTTTGACTATAAGTCGCCAGAATGAGATAAGATAATGACCGATGTTTATTAACCCGGCCTGGCTTTTGACTATAAGTCGTCAGTATGAGATAAGATAATGACCGACGTTTATTAACCCAGCCTGGTTTTGTTTGTAAACCGGCAATCTATAATAATTACCAATGTTCAAATTTTGGGTTATTACCCTTACTACACTGGCTTGGTAAACCAACAGTGTGATCAAATATCACTAGAACCGGTTTTCAAACCGGGTTATATTATTCAAATCTTTAAATAGCCAACATGGCTGGATTTTTATTATGGTTATCAATAACCAATATTATGATGGAGGTTTTCAAAGTCGCTTCAGCGCAATGGATATTATTTTATCAATGGGTATGATTTATTCTACAACTGAAGGAATAGTCCCGAGTTGCTGCAGGCTTACAACCCGACACTTAGGGGCTACATTATTCAAATTGTGATTATATCAAATACGCAAGTCCCATGTCACTGCCAGCATGCACCATGGCGCTTGGGGGCTAATGCAAAGTCATTTTTTGCTCACCTTATTGAAGACCCGACTCATCACATTATAATGAGCCAGCCCTCGGGGGCTATCAAATGCTCCTGTCAAGAATTAAAGGTACACAACTTTTAATTCATTATATTGAAGGGTCTACTGCTCAGTTGGTAAAGCACAAGGCTCTTAACCTTGTGGACGTGGGTTACAAGCCCCATGATGAGGGTTACATCATATGATGTTATTTAAATTGAAGTATTTATCAAAGTCTCAACTCAGTATTATCTTACTAAGCTAACCCTTGGGGGCTACACATTGCTGTTCAAGTCTACATGATCATATTTTCAAAGTCCCTGCTCATTATTTGCATCATGACCCAGCCCTTGGGGGCTACACTGGTTGAAGTTTTTATGAGCATCAGGCAAATACAAGTCCCAGGTTGCTGCAAGCATGACAACCCGGCACTTGGTGGCTACATAATATGGAGTATTCAGTTTTTACTAGTGACTGAGATGAACAATCTGGATTTCTTCAAGGTTGCAACATTTATATTGAAACAAGTCTTAAGCTATCCCTATGTTCTCTTCTTAAGACTTGGGGGCTACAGGTAATATGCATATAAAGGAGGAACGTCTTCAAATTATCCGGAAGATTAATTGTGTGACCCGGCGTTGGCAACAATCATAACCCGGCATCTATAAACAAACATGGCCTGGAATTATCAGTTTTTATAACCCGGCAATGGTGGTAATCATAAACCGGCATCTTCAAGCCGGCTGGAAATCAATTGAATATTTGAAGACCAATATTTTTGTCAAACAGGAGCATTGAAGGCCGATTCAAATCGATTCTTGATTTACAATATTCCTTCTACAAGCAAATTGATTATGAAGCTGGACTATTGACCCGGAGTTTTCAGAAGAAGTGCCTGGATTTTTTGCATTGGTAATGTTTGAACATATCTGCTAAGGAGATTTGCTATGAGATCATGGATACATATCAAGGAGAAGATGAAAAGGATTCGGTTCAGGAAAATATTTAACCCGGAGCACAACCTGTCAAGTTTGTTCTTGTGTTTATTTTACAGGATCAGATTAACATGGATAAATCCAAATTAAATTGGGGGCTAATGTCGGGGATATACCCCGCGGTATAAACCCCCGGATGTATGACCCGGCTGGAGTTTGGCGATTCACAGGCGACCCACTTTGAGCTGGCGGTTTACAATTCATTGGTAATCCGGCAGGCGGGTCAGAGGAGCGACAAGACCCGATGGCCCAACGGGCGGTTCATGAAAGGCCGGCTCATGTTATGGTGGGCCGGTTTAAGATGGAAGGCGAGAAGAATAATTATTGTACAAGGAAGCAAGACCCGGACTTGTGTTCTGTTTGTAATAGAAGATAAGTTAGTCCTATTCCTATTAGGACTCTATATGTAACCCGCCCCTTCAACATATATAAGGAGGGGCAGGGCTCCCCAAAGAGGGAGAAGCAAGAAGAAACAAATTTCTAGGGCTAGACACAAAGAGCCGGTTTACCGACGACACCATGAGGGTCATAATGAGATCTAGCCTCAAACAACATGTAGGGCTATTACCGGATGATGTTTCCCGGGGCCCGAAGCTGTCTAAATCCCTGTCTGGCGTTGCGTCTCTCGATTCCGCTCAACCCCTCTCAAGCTACCACATAGATGCGTTGGCCTTGCGGCTAAGTCCTAACCTTAGGACATCTGCCGTGACAATTCCACGACAGTAGTCAACTCCTTGAACTTGTCAAAAACCTTTCGCAACAAGTCGAGCTTTGTAGACAGTAACAATACCATCGGTGTCAGTCTTCCTCTTAAAGATCCATTAATTTTCAATGGCTTGCCGATCATCGGGCAAGTCAACCAAAGTCCACAATTTGTTCTCATACATGGATCCCATCTCAGATTTCATGGCCTCAAGCCATTTTGCGGAATCTGGGCTCATCATCACTTCCTCATAGTTCGTAGGTTCATCATGGTCTAGTAACATGACTTCCAGAACAGGATTACAGTACCACTCTAGTGCGGAACATACTCTGGTTGACCTACGAGGTTCAGTAGTAACTTGATCTGAAGTTTCATGATCATCATCATTAGCTTCCTCACTAATTGGTGTAGGAATCACTGGAACTAATTTATGTGATTAACTAGTTTCCAATTTGGGAGAAGGTATAATTACCTCATCAAGTTCTACTTTCCTCCCACTCACTTCTTTTGAGAGAAACTCCTTCTCTAGAAAGGATCAATTCTTAGCAATGAATATCTTGCCTTTGGATTTGTGATAGAAGGTGTACCCAACAGTTTCCTTTGGGTATCCTATGAAGACACATTTCTCCGACTTGGGTTCGAGCTTATCAGGTTGAAGTTTTTTTCACATAAGCATCGCAGCCCCGAACTTTAAGAAGCGACAATTTGGGTTTCTTGCCAAACCACAGTTCATAAGGTGTCGTCTCAATGGATTTAGATGGTGCCCTATTTAACGTGAATGCAGCAGTCTCTAAAGCATAACCCCAAAACGATATTGGTAAATTGGTTAGAGACATCATAGATCGCACCATATCTAATAAAGTACGATTACGACATTCGGACACACCATTACGCTGTGGTGTTCCAGGTGGCATGAGTTGCGAAACTATTCCACATTGTTTTAAATGAAGACCAAACTCGTAACTCAAATATTCGCCTCCGCAATCAGATCGTAGAAACTTTATTTTCTTGTTACGATGATTCTCTAGTTCACTCTGAAATTCTTTGAACTTTTCAAATGTTCCAGACTTGTGTTTCATCAAGTAGATGTACCCATATCTTCTCAAATCATCTGTGAAGGTCAGAAAATAATGATACCCACCGCGAGCCTCAACACTCATTGGACCGCATACATCAATATGTATGATTTCCAACAAGTCAGTTGCTCGCTCCATTGTTCCGGAGAACCGAGTTTTAGTCATCTTGCCAATGAGGCATGGTTCGCTAGCACCAAGTGATTCATAATCAAGTGATTCCAAAATTCCATCAGCATGGAGTTTCTTCATGCGCTTTACACCAACATGACCTAAACGGCAGTGCCACAAATAAGTTGCACTATTATTATCAACTTTGCATCTTTTGGCTTTAATATTATGAATATGTGTATCACTACGATTGAGATTCAACAAAAATAGACCATTCATCAAGGGTGCATGCCCATAAAAGATATTACTCATATAAATAGAACAACCATTAGTCTCGCAACATACAAGGTCCAGATATAATGTTCATGCTCAATGCTGGCACCAAATAACAATTATTTAGGTCTAAAACTAATGCCGAAGGTAGATGTAGAGGTAGCGTGCCGATGGCGATCACATCGACTTTGGAACCATTTCCCACACGCATCGTCACCTTGTCCTTAGCCAATATTTGTTTAATCTGTAGCCCCTGTTTCGAGTTACAAATATGAGCAACCGAACCAGTATCAAATACCCAGGTGCTACTACGAGCATTAGTAAGGTACACATGAATAACGTGTATATCAAATATACCTTTGTTCACTTTGCCATCCTTCTTATCCGCCAAATACTTGGGGCAGTTCTGCTTCCAGTGACCAGTCCCTTTAGAGTAGAAGCACCCAGTTTCAGGCTTGGCTCCGGACTTGGGTTTCTTCCCGGGAGTACCAACTGGCTTGCTATTATTCTTGAAGTTCCCCTTCTTTCCTTTGCCCTTTTTCTTGAAACTAGTGGTCTTGTTAACCATCGACACTTGATGCTCCTTCTTGATTTCTACCTCCGCGGCTTTGAGCATAGCGAAGAGTGATACGTCTCCAACGTATCTAGAATTTTTTATTGTTCCATGCTATTATTTATGAAGTCTTGGATGTTTAATGGGCTTTATCATTCACTTTTATCATTTTTGGGACTAACCTACAAACCCAAAGGCCCAGTTCAGATTGCTGTTTTTTTGCCTATTTCCGGGTTTTGCAGAAAAAGAATATCAAATGGAGTACAAACGGAATGAAACCTTTGCGAGAGATATTTTTGGAGAAAATCACGCACGCGGAGCTTGAGAACCACGTCAGGGGACAGAGGGCTAGCCCACGAGGGTGGGGGGCGCGCCCCCTGCCTCGTGGCCTCCTCGAGCGTCCCCCGGTGCCCTTCTTCTTCTTATATAAGTCTACGTACCCCAGAAACTCCGGAAACAGAGAGAAAACCCTAATTCCACCGTCATACCTTGTGTTCCCGTGGAGATCCCATCTTGGAGCCTGTTCCAGAGCTCCACCGGAGGGGGATCCATCACTGAGGCCTTCATCATCATCATCATCGCCCTCACCATGAGTTGTGAGTAGTTTATCACAGACCTTCGGGTCCATAGCTAGTATCTAGATGGCTTCTTCTCTCTCTCTGGATCTCAATACAAAGTTCTCCTCGGTCTTCGAGGAGATCTATTCGATGTAATCTCTTTTTGCGGTGTGTTTGTCGAGATCCGATGAATTGTGAGTTTATGATCAAGGTTATCTATGAAAGATATTTGGTTCTTCTCTGAACTTTTTTGTGTGCTCATAATATCCTTGCAAGTCTCTTCGAATTATTGGTTTGGTTTGGCCTCCTAGATCTATAGTTCTTGCAATGGGAGAAGTGCTTGGCTTTGGGTTCAATCTTGCGGTGTCCTTTCCCAGTGACAGTAGGGGCAGCAAGGCACGTATTGTATTGTTGCCATCGAGGATAAAAAGATGGGGTTTATATCATATTGCTTGAGTTTATCCCTCTACATCATGTCATCTTTCTTAAGGCGTTACTCTGTTCTTATGAACTCAATACACTAGATGCATGCTGGATAGCGGCCGATGTGTGGAGTAATAGTAGTAGATGCAGGCAGGAGTCAGTCTACTTGTCTCGGACGTGATGCCTATATACAATGATCATGCCTAGATAGTCTCATAATTATTCGCTTTTCTATCAATTGCTCGACAGTAATTTGTTTACCCGTCGTAGAATATTGCTATCATGAGAGAAGCCACTAGAGAAAACTATGGCCCCCGGGTCTATTCTCAACATATCAATCTACATCTACTTAAATTACCGTTTTTATTTGCTGTTCTTATAAACTAAAAATACGGAAAATATAAACTATCATCTCTATCAGATCTCACTTTCGTAAGTGACTGTAAAGGGATTGACAACCCCTTATCGCGTTTGCTGCGAAGTTCTTATTTGTTTGTGCAGGTGCAAGGGACTCGCGCGTGGTCTCCTACTAAATTGATACCTTGGTTCTAAAAAACTGAGGGAAATACTTACGCTACTGTGCTGCATCTCCCTTTCCTCTTCGAGGGAATACAACGCAAGCTCAAGAGGTAGCAAGAAGAATTTCTGTCGCCGTTGCCAGGGAGGCTTACGCAAAAGTCATATACCAAGTACCTATCACAAACCCTTATCCTTCGCATTACATTTATTTGCCTCTTGTTTTCCTCTCCCCCACTTCACCCTTGCCGTTTTATCTGCCCTTCTTCCGCCGTGTGTTTATCGTTTGCTTGTTTCTTGTTTGCTCGTGTGTTGTTTGCCTGTCTGATTGCCCTCATGTCTAAGATGGGGGACGATCCTATCGAGAAGGGTAGCAATGTCGAGGGCAACGTTCATGTTGACCCCCTGGATGAAGCTACCACTTTACATATTTAGAAGTTCTGGGTTGGTAGTTGTAATATTATTGGAAAAGGAGTTCTTCAAGACTTCTTTACTTGTGCCGGTGCTTTGCCCACTATGGGTGGCTCTATTCTTCACAGAACTAGTAGCCTTGCAGATGATGTATCTATGCTCATAGTAGAAATTGAAAGGCAATTTATCCATATGCATCCCTGTATTCAGAGAATATTTTTGGAGTTCTCCAATATTGAGCATTCTTCCGTTAAGCGTGCAGCTACTATCTTTTTGGCTCATGAATTTAGATATATCATGAAAGAGGCCAGAGAAATATTTGCTCATTACGGAGTAGATGTCGGTCGACCTCCTATAGAGGCTATCTTGTTCAATCAAAAAGACCTAACGCGGTTGCGATCTCCTGATCATGTTGCTTTTAATGAAAACCTTAGAAAAAAGGTTCCTGTTGAGATCTTGATTGATAGAATTTCTGAGATAAACGATGATTTTGCTGTTCAGAATAATGGGTTAGGCTTCTCCCTTGAGCGAAGACTTATGACCTTTTGCCAAAAGAATGCCTATAATGATGAATTAGTTATCCACTACAAAGGGCCAAAGGAGGAACCTGTTCCTCCCGAGATTGATGTAGGGGATTTTTGTGCTATTAAATTTAGCCCTTTTGATTACTTTTGCTTGCCTCACAGGAAGCTTGCTGCTGAACGTAGGGAATATGAGATGAGCTTTCGCGACATATGGTACCACTAGGGCTATCCCTAGATTTATCTTGTATCGTGCCTAGCTAGGGGCGTAAAACGATAGCGCTTGTTGGGAGGCAACCCAACTTTATGTTTCTTGTTTTGTTGCTGTTAGGGAATAAATATTGCATCTAGCCTCTGATTAGATGTGTTTTCATGTTTTGTTTTGTAATGCCCAATATGTGACTATGCCTCCCACGTGTCGAGGCACGACTTAAAGGCATAATCACATACTAGAATGATCTCAAGTATGGTATCTTTGCACAACTCATGTAAAAGAGGGGATGAAAATGTAAAAGAGTAGTTGGCTTACACTCGCCACGTCACACAATGTAATACATTAACATACATCATCCAACAACATCAGAGTCCGACTACGGACGAAGATCCAAATGAAAGATACCATAAATAAAGCAACACAAGGTCCCGATCATCCTATTAAGAGCCCTACTGATCCTCGGGATAGGACACGTAGTATCGTCCACACTCTTCACCGAACTCCCAATACAACTCTGAACCACCAGCTGTGTAGTTCTCAATGGTACCTGCATCTGGTGTTGTGTAGAATCTGTAAGCCACGGAGGACTCAGCAATCCCGTTCCCGGGTAACAATACTATCAAAGCCTTAGGTGTGGAAAAGGTTGAAAACAAGGTTGCAACAGCACTAGCACTAACTTACGTGTTTAGAGCGAGAAGAGAATGAGTGCCAACGATCGTCAAAGTGATCACGAAGTGATCCTAACTACTCACGTCAAACATAACCCCACCGTGTTCACTTCCTGAACCCCTTCGGAAAGAGACCGTCATGGTTACTCACACTGGTAGTGTATTGTGAACATGGTGTCAAGTTATCTACAACCGGATTTTAACAAATTCCCATCTGCCACATAACCGCAGGCACGGCTTTCGAAAGATCAAACCCTGTAGGGGTGTCCCAACTTAGCCCATCACAAGCTCACGATCTGCAGAGTCGCAACTCCAAGGTGGGAAGACCCAAGTATTCTCGGAATCCCGTGCTCAACATATTCCGACAAGGTAAAACTAATCCAGCAAGACCTCCCGGCGTGCCGACACCCTGATAGTAGCCGCGCGTATCTCGTCTCAGGCTACGACCGGATGGGACATCCTACAGGTGTATACCAGCCCTTGAGTTTCCTCGAGGTGGCCCCGCAGGCTGCCCAGTTTGGACCAACACTCATGTGGAGCACTGGCCCAGGGTTGTTAATTAAGAACTCGGGTTTTCAATGCCCTATGCAAGTTTTAGTTATTAGGCAAATGTAAAACCAATGTTGGGCCTTGCTGGAAAAGCTTTAGCGCTAAGCGGGTTATCAAGGGGGCCCATAAACCCCAACCGTGTTAGGGACGCAAAATCAAGGAACATAACACCGGTTTAACGGTTCCTAGGGTGGCATGAGTGGAACAAAACACCAAGCAAGAGGCTTAGCCTTCCACCCATTGCCAATATATAGATGATTTAGTTTAACAGATTATATATTGTGATATCCCAACAATAACTTCAACATGAAACAAGAGTCTTCAAATCTTCACCTGCAACTAACAACGCTATAAGAGGGGCTGAGCGATGCTTATGTAGCCAAACAACGGTTTGCTAGGTGGGTGGTTAGAGAGTTTCATGGCAACAATAGGAGGGCTGACAAACAAACATAGGCATCGAGGCAATAATCTAAAGAGTGAGACATCTAGCATAGGCGAAGATAGTAGTGATATCTGGGTAAGGTCATCTTGCCTGTTGATTCCACGGAGGGATCGTAACCTTGCTCCTCAAACTCAACCTCGGTAGGAACCTCGTACTCCGTATCATCACCGGGCTCTAACCAAACACAACAATGCAACAACGGAACACAATCAATCACAATCAATGCTCAGGCACATGATGCATGAACATGATGAACAAGGACAAGAGTAGATATGATGCATGGCCTAGGGTCACAAGAGAGCAACATCATCAAAGCAACAAGATCACCCACATGAAAGAGAACAACTAAAGAACAACTACCAAGTTTATGTTGATTATTCAAACAAGCATCCAACAAGTTTTAAAGGGGTTGATTAACATGGCAAGGGTGCACTAACATTAGAGCAACATGCTAGCACATTTAAATGGGCTGAAAATAATAAACAACAATTTCCAGAAACTCCCATATTAATTTAAATGCATTTGGGACAGATCTGAAAAACTTCTTTGATAAAGTTGTCAAACATGCTAAACAACAACACCAAAATACTCTACACATTTTTTCACCCCAAATGCATATAAAGTTAGTTAAATTTGGAGTTGTAGATATTTAGTTATGATTTTTGCAAGTTTAGGCATATTTAAAACAAGAATAAATTAAAACAGCATTTTAAATGTTTTTAAACATGGCAACAAACAGCATATTCATAATCTACACTAAATTCTAAGCACTTTTCATATAGGACTCATTTTCATCAGAAGCATATTTTCACAGATATTAAATAAACAAGAAAAAGGCAGCAAAAAGAAAAGAAAAAGGAAAACAGAAAAGAAAAACAAAGCGCAGGGGCCAGAGTGACCCAGGGCTGCGCTAGCCCATGTCACCGACGAGGGAGGCCCGATTGGGCTGAGCTGGCGCCAGCGGGTCGCGCAACGGTGGAAGCAGCTGAGTGGCTGACAGGTGGGGCCTGCCTGTCAGCCTCTCAGGAAAACTAAAAAAGGGGGCGAATAGCCACTGCCCTGCGACGGAGTCGAACCCACAACCTGCTGCTAAACTAACGGAGACACAACCACTGCGCTAGCATTCGAACCTTGACAAATAATAGGAGCGATAACTGAAGAGGTAACTGCAGATGCAGAAAACAGAGGAAACACAGGGCTCGTCGGAGCTGCTCGTCGGAGGTGCTCCGGCGACCAAACGAGGCGGCGGAGGTGTGCGGGGTGCTCCTGGGGGAGTTCCGCACCTACTCAAGGCACTTGCAACACCTAACGAACACTACAGCGCCGGCGGCGAGCAACGACAGAGCGGCGGCGACGGAGCAACGACGAGATGATGCAGCGGCCTAGGCGGAACAGCGACTGCACAGGCAGCTCCTACATGACGAACTGAAGCGAACGTGCAGCAAGCGACGGCCTAGAGGGGTCGGAACACTCGCCGGCGACGAGGCCCGACGGCAATGAGCTCGGGTGCTTGACGAACTCGGACCTAGAGGACGCTAAGGAGGGGGAAAAGGGCACGACGAGGAAGAGGAGCTCACCACGAACACGGAGATGTGTTCGGCTGGCCCAGACGTGGACGGAGTCGACGGCGGTGAGTCTCGAACAGGTACGGGCGCCGAAGATGAAGAAGAGGAAGAAGACGTCAGCGTGGAGGCGATCGGCTCCGCGTAGAGGAAGTAGTCGACATCGGGGAAGCAGCTGGGCACAGTCGACGAGGCTGAGGTCGACGGGAGGCTCGCCGGCGACGAGGTGGCGCTCTCAGATGCGTGCGGGTATCGACTGGAGTGGCGGATCTGGTGGGGCTTGGCTCTCCAGGCGGCGAGAGGAGGAAGAGGAACCCTAGAGAGAGGGGCTGGACACGGTGCGGGTTTAAATGGATGGCTCGGATCACGAGACCTCGACGTCCGTGATCACGGCGCGATGGCGAGGGCACGCTCTGGCTCTGCGTCGCTTGACGGAGGAAGACGGCAACTCGAAGCTGTGAGGCAGACAGGTGGGTGATACGTCCAAAACGTATCTATAATTTCTGCTTGCTCCATGCCACTTTTGGGTGATATTGCTATGATATTCATACACTTCCATACACTTTTGATCATATTTGGACTAACTTACTAATCCAGTGCACCCCAGTGCCAGTTTCTGTTTTCGGCTGTTTTTGTATTTCAGGTTTTCACGTTTCGAGAACTGCCCAGAAAAATCCAGAAAAAATACATAAAAAATCAGCGATCCGGAAACAACACTGCGTCCGAAGGGCAGCCTGGGGGGGGGGGGGCACCAGGGCTCCAGGCGCCCTGGCGGCGCGCCCCGCCTGGGCCCCCCGAAGCCCGTCCGGTGCCCCCCTTTGGCATATATTTAGAGGGACCTCCGAAACCCTCAGAACAGGAACTCTTTTCGCGATCCCATCTCTGTTCCGCCGCCGCCGCCGCTTCCAAGATCGGGAGCACCAGGAGAACTCTTCCCGGCACCCTGCCGGAGGGGAGGATCACCACCGGGAGCTTCTCCACCACCATGGACGCCTCCCGGATGACTCGTGAGTAGTCTCCCTTGGACCATGAGTCCATGACCAGTAGCTATGTGATGTTCTCCTCCCGTTCTTGTGCTTCACTAATTAGTCCTCGTGAGCTGCCCTACATGATCGAGGCACCTATGTAATCCTTATGCTGTTGCTATGTTGAGTTTGCTGGGATCCGATGGATTATGAGATTATGTTCAGATTGATCTTGAGTAATATATTTGATTCACCTCTTTTATATTTTAGTTCATAAGTAATTCTTGCATGTTCTCCGTTGTTATTTATTGCTTTGGCCAAGTAATAAGTAGTGACTCCAAGAGGGAACGTTATGCTCGATTGTGGGTTCATGCCCCTCGATGACTAGCTTGAGTGACAGAAACATGAGTCTAGGGGATGTGCTGTTGCCACAAGGGGGAAAACAACGGTGCTTGTGCCCGCGGGTGCAAGGATTGTTTACTTTACGCAAAGTTCTTTTAATGCAGTTGTCTGTTGCATTGAGTTTACACTATGGGTGGGACTCGCAACTTAATACCAGCGAGATGTTCTGGATAGATATCTCAAGGTGGATGATTAGTAGTAGATATTGATGGATTTCGGTCTACTTACTTTGGCGTACCGCCCATGCTTTGAACCTCAACCTTTCTTGCAATGTAGTCAGCATTGGTTTGCGTTCGTGGTCCTGTCAATTGCCCAGTTGTAATTTGTTTACCTCACATAGCTGTTTTATCATCTTTTGGGAGAGAGACATCACTAGTGAACATCATGAGACTCCGGTCCATATTACCATCATTGATCACACCCGCTATTTACCTTCGTTATTATTTACTATTGCAAAAACTATCTATCACTACTATCATTGCTTTTAACCCTTTGTGAACTACAAGGCCGGAGAGATTGACAACCTCTCTGTACTCGTTGGGAGCAAAGTTATTTGTATCTGTGTGTAGGTCCACGTTGGTTGCTACTAATCTGGCGCCGTAGCAATTGACACCTACTTGTTGAACCTAGGAGTCTCTGGGGAATCGATCCTTGGCATCTTTGCTAGGGGAAAACACTTCTACTTACTGCATCTTACACCTTCCACTTGGGGTAACCAACGAGGGGTTCGAGGCCCATCAAGGAGTATTTTCTAGCGCCGTTGCCGGGGACTCCACTCTTCAGGATAGGGGAGTTGCATGCTATCTTTTACCTTTGCTTTTTAGTCTTGTTAGTTTACCTTTCATTTTTGCTTTAGTACCTTTTTATCGAAAATCACAAAAATAGTTATCTTGCTTGCTTGCTACTATGGGTTCCACCAAGAACACCAAGTTGTGTGACTTCACTAGTCACAACAACGATGACTTTATCAGCACACCTATCACTACACCTGCCACTTCAGCACCTTCATATGAAATTAAACCTGCTTTACTGAACTTAGTCATGAGAGAACAATTCTCCGGTGCTGGAGATGATGCTGCTTTACACTTGAACAACTTTGTTGAACTTTGTGATATGCAAAAGTACCAAGAAATAGATGGTAATATTGTTAAGCTTAAGCTTTTTCCTTTCTCCTTGAGAGGAGGAGCTAAAATTTGGTTTCAGTCTTTGCCTATAAATAGCATAGATTCATGGGACAAGTGCAAAGATGCTTTTATCGGAAAATACTATCCACCTGCTAAAATTATCCAACTTAGAAGTAACATCATGAATTTTAAACAATTGGATAATGAACACGTTGCCCAAGCTTGGGAACGTATGAAATCTCTTATCAAGAACTGCCCTACTCACGGTTTGACTACTTGGATGGTTATCCAAACTTTTTATGCAGGCTTGAACTTTACCTCGCGGAACTTGTTAGATTCGGCCGCGGGAGGAACTTTTATGTCAACTACACTTGGTGCTGCCACAAAGCTTCTCGATGAGATGATGACCAACTATTCCTAATGGCACACCGAACGCGCTCCAACAGGTAGGAAGGTAAACTCTGTCGAGGAGATTTCCTCCCTCAATGAAAAAGTTGACTTGATCATGTCTCTACTTTCGAAGCAATCTACTGTTGATCCTCGTGATGTTCCTTTAAATTCTTTGATTGCTCAAGAACAAGTAGATGTTAACTTTATCTCGAGGAACAATTTTAACAACAATGCTTATAGGAGTAACTTTGGTAACAATTCTAGACCGTTCCCCTCTAACTCTTATGGGAACAACAATGCTTATCCTAGTACCAAGAACTCCAATACTGAACTAGAGACCATGCTTAGAGATTTCATCACTACCCAAAAAGCCTTTAATAAGAATGTAGAAGAGAAACTACATAAACTAGATGATCTTTCTTTTAAGGTAGACCACTTAGCCAATGAGGTAAAATTGCTAAAAATTGAAACTTCTCCACTTAAGGAGAGGGAAGTCATCCCTATTAATGCTACTCAAGTACAAATTAATGAAAATATTAGGATGATGGCTAAGCTAAAAGAAAGATGGGCTTGATAAAGGGAGGAAGAGGAAAGAATTAAGAGCCTTCCTACCCACCACACTGTTGCTACTATCCAAGTTATTGAGGATGTTCACACTCTTAGCACCCAATGTACTCTTGGTCCCAATGGACGTATTAATGGTGATGCTATGACTATAGAAGCTACCAAACAAGTGAACCTTAAGGACACCACTACTACTTTACTTGATGCTCGTGACCTTGATTTTGATAATTGCACTCTTACCGAAGTTATTGATTTCCTTCACAAGATGTCTAGAGATCCCCGCACTAGCACGCTTAACCTTGCCTTCACAGAGCATATCACTAATGCTCTCATCAAAGCTAGGGAGGAGAAACTTAGAGTAGAAGCCTCCATACCTAGAAAGCTAGAAGATGGTTGGGATCCTATGATAAAAATTAATTTGAATGACTTCTCTTGTTATGCATTATGTGATGTTGGTGCTAGTACCTCTGTTATGCCCAAAAGGATATATGATATGCTTAAATTGAAACCTTATGATTCTTGTTCTTTTGGTGTTCGTCTCGTTGATTCTTCCATAAAGAAGCCTTTGGGGAGGATCGAGGATGTTCTTATCGTTGTCAATGATAATTACGTTCTCGTTGATTTCACTATTATGGATATTGAATGTGATCCTTCTTGTCCAATTATTTTGGGACGTCCCTTTTTGCGCACCGTTGAAGCTGTCATTGACATGAAAGAGGGTAATATAAAATTTCAGTTTCCTCTCAAGAAAGGGATGGAACACTTCCCTCGAAAGAAGATCAAGTTACTTTTTGAGTCTGTTGTACGGGCTAGCTATTCTTTTACTCTTGATAAAACTTGATCTATGCATTATGCCTAGCTTAAAGGCATAAAAGAAAGCGCTTTTGGGAGGCAGCCCACATGAATAAATTTTTTGCTTTTGTTGTGTCTTGATGTTGTTTACTGCTGTAGCATCATCATTGTATCTTTGCTTTTCATATTTGTGCCAAGTATAGCCTCTGATTGCTAGAAAGTTCAAAAGTTGTGAGGTGCTGTCCAGGAAACAGATTCTGTCCTCGGATAGAAAAATTCATATAAAATCACCAGATCATCTTTTTGGTCTGAATTTTGTGACAGCGTTCTCTATATAATTGTCTTTCGTGCGTCATTTCTGAGTTTTTTGATTTGAGTTGCAGAAGTATCCCGAACAGACCAATTACTGCCTGCTGTTCTGTTTTTCACAGATTCTGTCCTGTTTTGCCTTTCCTTCACTTTGCAAATTAAGAACTTGCTTTTTCTTTGCAAAAACATTTTGGAAATCTTGAGAAGCAGTAGAACTTCAAGAATATCCTTATTTTCAGCAAGGTATAATTATTTTATTAAGGGTACTAATCTCGCTAATCAGATTATGATGAGTTATGTATGAAGGGAGTTTTCAAGTGTGCGAGGGAAGATGATAAAAAGATTCAGGAGTGTCAAGCGCTCAAGCTTGGGGATGCCCCCGTGCACCCCCAAGAAATATTCAAGGAGACTCAAGCGTCTAAGCTTGGGGATGCCCCCGTGCATCCCCTTCTCCATCAACATTATCAGTTCGTCTTTCGTTTCGCTATATTTTTATCACTTCATGTGTTATGTGCTATGCTTGGAGCGTCTTGCTTTTAGTTTTCTTTTTAGTTTTTCATAACGTGTCGGAACCCAGCATTCCTTTATGTGGGAGAGAAACACGCTCCACCTCTACCTAGAACATAACATAGAATTTTCATGTCTATCTATGCTGTGTGTGTTCTTTGTCTTTTAATAGCTACTATCATACTCTGCTCTTAGTATTCATGCTTATCTTTTCAAGAGCTTTTATTTAGTTGGTTGCTTGAACTCTCTTTAATTACCATGCTCACCTTATTAAGAGAGTTTGCTTCCGTTGGATGGGTTAATGTGTCTATGATAAAGATGCTACTTTCATGATGGTGCTTAGTAGTTCAGGTTTTCTTTTGGTTAATCTCAAATAGCTGGGGGGTTCCCAATGTGTTATTGGAGTACCAACTTGGTTTGTTTGCCTATGATATGGTATGGTTTAGTAATATCTTCCTTCGAGAATTTATTTTGATTGACTTGGCGTATGCTCACGCATATTCAAGTCTGTAAAGAAAGTCTGTCAAGCCTTGATGATCTTTTATTTCTGAGTAGCAATATAACTACCATGCCTGATTCAATATTGCTTTGTCGCTCTGCATGATTATGACCGTCATTGCTCTCTTAGTTGGTCGCTCCCAGTCTTTTGCTAACCTCCACCTGTACTAAGCAAACTAACCATGCAATACATAGCTCATGGGAAAGTAGCCTAAAAACTATTGTGGTAAAGAATATGTTGCTTATGTATCTTATTTCTTATAAGTTGCTTGCTGAGCGGTAACCATGTTTCTGGGGACGCCATCAACTGTCACACTTTTGTTGAATATCATGTGAGTTGCTATGCATGTTCGTCTTGTCTGAAGTAAGGGTGATTTACCGTGGGTTGAATTACTATGCATATTGTTAGAGAAGAACATTGGGCCGCCAACCAAAGCCATGCATCATGGTGGAAGTTTTAGCTTGGACCTTAATCCTCAATCTCTCATGAGAATATGCTTATGCATTAAAGAGGAGTCCATCATCTATTTTCTATGTTGTCCCGGTATGGATGTCCTCAAGTTGAGATCTATCAAAAACGAGAAATCAAATGCGATCTATCTCCTTGGACCTTTGTACAGGTGGCATAGAGGTACCCCTTTGTGACACTTGGTTAAAACATATGTAATGCAATATAACCCATGGGGATCCGAGCTAATTAGGACAAGGAGCGAGCACTATTGGTATTCGATGCATGAGGCTTGCAACTTATAGGATGTCTTATGCATGACACATATGAAGTACTACTACCGTTGACACAATTGCTTCCATGTTTTCAAAATAAAAAGCTTTAGCACTTAACCTTTCTTTTACCTTTATGTTGAAGCACCAACTACTGAGAGCATGATTGTCATTCTGAGTGTAATGTGCATTGTCCCAAAGTAGCATTGTCTTTTGCATGATTGTGATATCGTTTATTCTGAAATGATTGCATCTAGTCATCACTTAAACCTTGAAGGTGCCCTTGCATTTATGTTTTGCATCACTAAAGGGGGCAAGCTAGATATCACTTTATCATATTTGCACATCATGTTCATTGCAAATCTTTTTGATGTTTCAGTTTCATGTTGTAAAACTTTCAGTCATTTGTGATTTTCTCTTGAGGCAACTTAATTACTTCAGAATCATTGTCTCAGTAAGCTTTTGTCATATGACTATGAGAAAGTCCTATATGGTTAATAGCATGTCACCACAGAAATTATTCTTGTTATCATTTACCTACTCGAGGACGAGCAGGAATTAAGCTTGGGGATGTTGATACGTCCAAAACGTATCTATAATTTCTGCTTGCTCCATGCCACTTTTGGGTGATATTGCTATGATATTCATACACTTCCATACACTTTTGATCATATTTGGACTAACTTACTAATCCAGTGCACCCCAGTGCCAGTTTCTGTTTTCGGCCGTTTTTGTATTTCAGGTTTTCACGTTTCGAGAACAACCCAGAAAAATCCAGAAAAATTATATAAAAAATCAGCGATCCGAAAACAACACTGCGTCCGAAGGGCAGCCTAGGGGGGCCACCAGGGCTCCAAGCGCCCTGGCGGCGCACCCCCCCCGGGCCGCGTCGGGGG
>LR738709.1:370862089-370981180 GCA_902687465.1 Secale cereale | reverse complement strand
GGGCCGGTCGATGTGGTCCCCGGGCCGGCCCGATCGAACGAACGACCAGGCGACGACGCCCTGGCCCGGCTGTGGTCGACGGGAACGAGCGGAGCTGGCGCTCGTCGCTCGCTGGAGCGTGACCTCGACGCACTCGAGCCAGTAGGACGGCGGCGGCGATTTCTTCGGTGGAAACTGGATCCCCTCGGGATCTGGGAAGACAAAGTGGATCTGAGGTAGAAAAGAAAAAAAAAAGAAAGGGAGAGAGGAGGAAGAAGGAAGGGTTGCTCCAAATAGACCTAGGGGTCTATATATAGCAACTTAGACTAGGGTTTGGGGACTAGGGGAGTCTAGGAGCCCTCCGATCTGGATCCAACGGATCCGATCGCGGGGACGATTTAAAAGGCCCAGACGGAGATAAAAGACTGCAGCAGGGGTATTTTCGGGACACGAAGCGAAGGCACTTCGGACCCACACGGACAAAGGAGGGAAAAGTCAACGGAGTCCAAACGAGACGAGACTTGAGAGGCGGGTTGCACACAACAAAACAACAACACACAACACAACCTCACGGCACACCGGTAACGAAAAACGCCCGAACAACAAAGAAGGCCTACGGGACGTCACGGACACGTGAGGGAGCTCCGGAACACGAAACGGACAACGGGAAGAAACGCCACGAACCGGATGCAACCCACAACACAAAAGCAATGCAATGCACATGTCTACATGATATGAATGAATGCCACACACTCACACAACAAAACGACGAAAGCCCGAAAGACAAAGAACCCGAAATGGAAATAGATGAAGCCGGAGATTTATTATAAGCCCAAAAGGGAAAGTATTACATCCGGGGCATTACACGTCAGGAGTCCTCACCAGCGCAATGAAGGGATGAGGAGTAAAAAGAAATCGTACTCTCCGATATATATATAGGACTCAAAACATTTTCATGTGTGTGCCTAGACTCAACCGTCAACGATTCGATCAATCAGGGGGGCTCCTAGGTCGGAGAAGGCTCTGATTACCAACTTGTAATGCCCACTATGTGACTATGCCTCCCACGTGTCGAGGCACGACTTAAAGGCATAATCACATACTAGGATGATCTCAAGTATGGTATCTTTGCACAACTCATGTAAAAGAGGGGATGAAAATGTAAAAGAGTAGTTGGCTTACACTCGCCACATCACACAATGTAATACATTAACATACATCATCCAACAACATCAGAGTCCGACTATGGACGAAGATCCAAATGAAAGATACCATAAATAAAGCAACACAAGGTCCCGATCATCCTAGTAAAAGCCCTACCGATCCTCGGGATAGGACACGTAGTATCGTCCACGCTCTTAATCGAACTCCCAATACAACTCTGAACCACCAGCCGTGTAGTTCTCAACGGTACCTGCATCTGGTGTTGTGTAGAATCTGTGAGCCACAGAGGACTCAGCAATCCCGTTCCCGGGTAACAATACTATCAAAGCCTTAGGTGTGGAAAAGGCTGAAAACAAGGTTGCAGCAGCACTAGCACTAACTTACGTGTTTAGAGGGAGAAGAGAATGAGTGCCAACGATCGTCAAAGTGATCACGAATTGATCCTAACTACTCACGTCAAACATGACCCCACCGTGTTCACTTCCCGAACCCCTTTGGAAAGAGACCGTCACGGTTACTCAAAGTGGTAGTGTATTATGAACATGGTGTCAAGTTATCTACAACCGGATATTAACAAATTCCCATCTGCCACATAACCGCGGGCACGGCTTTCGAAAGATCAAACCCTGCAGGGGTGAACCAACTTAGCCCATCACAAGCTCACGATCTGCGGAGTCGCAATTCCAAGGTGGGAAGACCCGATGATTCTCGGAATCCCGTGCTCAAGATATTTCGACAAGGTAAAACTAATCCAACAAGACCTCCCGGCGTGCCGACACCCTGATAGTAGCCGCGCGTATATCGTCTCAGGCCACGACCGGATGGGACATCCTACAGGTGTATACCAGCCCTTGAGTTTCCTCGAGGTGGCCCCGCAGGCTGCCCAGTTTGGACCAAAACTCTTGTGGCGCACTGGCCCAGGGTTGTTAATTAAGAACTCGGGTTTGCAATGCCCTATGCAAGTTTTAGTTATTAGGCAAATGTAAAACCAATGTTGGGCCTTGCTGGAAAAGCTTTAGCGCTAAGCGGGTTATCAAGGGGGGCCCATAAACCCCAACCATGTTAGGAACACAAAATCAAGGAACATAACACCGGTTTAACGGTTCCTAGGGTGGCATGAGTGGAACAAAACACCAAGCAAGAGGCTTAGCCTTCCACCCATTGCTAATATATAGATGATTTAGTTTAACAGATTATATATTGTGATATCCCAACAATAACTTCAACATAAAGCAAGAGTCTTCAAATCTTCACCTGCAACTAACAACGCTATAAGAGGGGTTGAGCGATGCTTACGTAGCCAAACAACGGTTTGCTAGGTGGGTGGCTAGAGAGTTTCATGGCAACAATAGGAGGGCTGACAAACAGACATAGGCATCGAGGCAATAATCTAAAGAGTGAGACATCTAGCATAGGCAAAGATAGTAGTGATATCTGGGTAAGGTCATCTTGCCTGTTGATTCCACGGAGGGATCGTAACCTTGCTCCTCAAACTCAACCTCGGTAGGAACCTCGTACTCCGTATCGACACCGGGATCTAACCAAACACAACAATGCAACAACGGAACACAATCAATCACAATCAATGCTCAGGCACATGATGCATGAACAAGGAAAAGAGTAGATATGATGCATGGCGTAGGGTCACAAGAGGGCAACATCATCAAAGCAACAAGATCACCCACATGAAAGAGAACAACTAAAGAACAACTACCAAGTTTATGTTGATTATTCAAAGAAGCATCCAACAAGTTTTAAAGGGGTTGGTTAACATGGCAAGGGTGCAACTAACATTACAGCAACATGCTAGCACATTTAAATGGGTTGGAAATAATAAACAACAATTTCCAGAAACCCCCATATTAATTTAAATGCATTTGGGACAGATCTGAAAAACTTTTGTGATAAAGTTGCCAAACATGCTAAACAACAACACCAAAATATACTAAACATTTTTCCACCCCAAATGCATATAAAGTTTGTTAAATTTGGAGTTGTAGATATTTAGTTATGATTTTTGCAAGTTTAGGCATATTTAAAACAAGAATAAATTCAAACAACATTTTAAATGTTTTTAAACATGGCAACAAACAACATATTCATAATCTACATAAAATTCTAAGCACTTTTCATATAGGACTCATTTTCATCAGAAGCATATTTTCATAAATATTAAATAAACAATAAAAAGGCAGCAAAAAGAAAAGAAAAAGGAAAACAGAAAAGAAAAAACAAAGCGCAGGGGCCAGAGTGACCCAGGGCCATGCTAGCCCAAGTCACTGACGAGGGGGGCCCGGCTGGGCTAAGCTGGCGCCAGCGGGTGCACGCTAGGGTGGAAGCAGCTGAGTGGCTGACAGGTGGGGCCTGCCTGTCAGCCTCTCAGGAAAACTAAAAAAGGGGGCGAATAGCCACTGCCCCGCGACGAAGTCGAACCCACAACCTGCTGCTAAACTGACGGAGACACAACCACTGCGCTAGCATTCGTACCTTGACAGATAACAGGAGCGATAACTGAAGAAACGCAGGGCTCGTCGGAGCTGCTCCGACGACCAAACGAGGCGGCGGAGGTGTGCGGGGTGCTCCTAGGGGAGTTCCGCACCTACTCGAGGTACTTGCAGCACCTAACGAACACTACAGCGCCGGCAGCGAGCAACGATAGAACGACGGCGATGGAGCAACGACGAGATGATGTAGTGGCCTAGGTGGAACGGCGACTGCACATGCAGCTCCTACACGATGAACTGAAGCGAATGGGCAGCAAGCAACGTCCTAGAGGGGTCGGAACACTCGCCGGCGACGAGGCCCGACGGCGATGAGCTCGGGTGCTCGACAAACTCGGACCTAGAGGATGCTAAGGAGGGGGAAAAGGGCACGAGGAGGAAGAGGAGCTCAGCACGAACACAGAGATGTGTTCGGTTGGCCCAGACGTGGACGGAGTCGACGGCGGTGAGTCTCGAACAGGTACGGGCGCCGGAGACGAAGAAGAGGAAGAAGATGTCGGCGTGGAGGCGATCGGCTCCGCGTAGAGGAAGTAGTCGACGTCGGGGAAGCAGCTGGACACGGTCGACGTGGCTGAGGTCGACGGGAGGCTCACCGAAGACGAGGTGGCGCTCTCAGATGCGTGCAGGTATCGACTGGAGCGGCGGATCTGGTGGGGTTTAGTTCTCCAGGGGGCGAGAGGAGGAAGAGGAACCCCAGAGAGAGGGGCTGGACACGGTGCGGGTTTAAATGGATGGCTCGGATCATGAGACCTCGACGTCCGTGATCACGGCGCGACGGCGAGGGTACGCTCTGGCTCTGCGTCGCTTGACGGAGGAAGACGGCGACTCGAAGCTGTGAGGCAGACAGGTGGGGCCAGGGGGAAAAGACACGGCGCGACTGCGAGCGCTCTATGGGCCTACGGGAGAGAGGAGATGGGCCTGTACTGCGAGGGGAAAGACTGGGCCTGGGGGGGAGAAGAAGGAGGAGGCCCAAAGCCACTGCTGAGCTGTTGTTTCTTTTCTTTTTCATTTAACTTCAGCCAGAAAAGAAAAAGAAAAGCATAGGCTCAAAGGAAAAGAGTTAGGGGAAAAGAAGAATATCTCGATGCTCAGTGATTTATGCCCTATTTAATAAAATTGGCTTGGACATTTTTAGAGGCAGAAAAATAAAAGGAGTTTGAAAATGGTTCAAACTCTTGTCATTTTAAAACCCAACCAAATCAATTTTAAATGGGGTGATATTTGGCAGAGAGGGTGTAGACATGGTGCAAGGGTTTTAGGAAAAGAAAGAACAATGATGAACTTGACTAGGTGACTTGCACAATGGAGTAAAGAAAAGAAAGAAAAGAAGAAGAAGAAGAAGAAGAAGAAGAAGAAGAAGAAGAAGAAGAAGAAGAAGAAGAAGAAGAAGAAGAAGAAGAAGAAGAAGAAGAAGAAGAAGAAGAGGGAACAAGGAGGGGGTTTAGGGTTTAACAAGGCAAGGTTAGAACCACACACACAACATCACAAGACCTCACACACACTCATCATAACAAAGAAGTAAACTAGATGCCATGATGCCAAGATGATGAAGCAATGCAAGGATGCAAAATAAAATAAATGACATGGCAATGCAAAAAATAAATGAACTCAAATGACAAGAACCCCCAAGGATAAGGACAAGGATCAATTGAGAAATCTTTAATGCCATAATAGGAAAATATTACATATGGGGTGTTACAAGTTTAGTGTTTGTGCCAAGTAGAACCTTTGGGAAGACTTGTGTGAAGTTTATGTGATCTTGCTGTGAAAAACAGAATCGTTAGCGCTCGCTAATGTGATCTTCAGATTTTACTGGAGCGTGATTTTTTAGTTGATTCTTTTTGTAGATGAATGGTAGAAAAATTCCACAAATTTACCAATTTATTTTAAATTTTTTGGAGTTCCGGAAGTAGGCGAAACCTGCAGATTACTACGAACTATTATGTTTTTGACAGATTCTGTTTTTGTGTGTTGTTTGCTTATTTCAATGCATCTATGAGTAGGATTGAACCATAGAGAAGTTGGAACACAGTAGGTTTAACACCAATATAAACAAATAATGAATTCATTGCTGCTCCTTTGAGTAGTAGTTTGCTTTCTTATTCTAACGGAGCTCACGAGAATTTTTGTCTAAGTTTTGTGTTGTGAAGTTTTCAAGTTTTGAGTATTGCTTTGATGGACTATGGAACAAGGAGTAGCAAAGGCCTAAGCTTGGGGATGCCCATGGCACCCCAAGTAAATTCAAGATAATCAAATGCCTAAGCTTGGGGATGCCTCGGGAAGGCATCCCCTCTTTCGTTTTCATCCATCGGTAACTATACTTGGAGCTATATTTTTTTCGCAGCATGTTATGTGTTTTGCTTAGAGCATCTTGTATAATTTGAGTCTTTGCTTGTTAGTTTGCCAAAATCATCCTTGCTGGACACACCTATTTGAGAGAGTTAAATATGGCCTAGAAATTGTTAGAACACTCTATGTGCTTCACTTTTATTTTTTGAGTTTAATAGTTTTTGCTCTAGTGCTTCACTTATATCTTTTAGAGCACGGTGGTGGTCATATTTTGTAGAAATTGTTGAACTCTCATGCTTCACTTATATCTATTTGAGAGTCTATTAAAACAGCATGGTAATGTGTTTAGGCTAAAGAAACTAGTCTTCACATGATAAACATCCAATGTCAATGTAGTAAAAAAAATCACACTAAGTGCATTTAATATGATGACATGTTGGATGCTTGATAATTGTTTTGAGATATGAGGATGGTGATATTAGAGTCATGCTAGTGGAGTTATTATGAAATTGAGAAATACTTGTGTTAAGGTTAGTGATTCCCTATCATGCACGTATGGTGAACCGCTATGTGACAAAGTTAGAGCATGAGGTATTTGTAAAGTGTCAACCTTTGTGTGGAGGTCGGGGGCGCGCGATGGTTAACTCCTACCAACCTGCCCCCTAGGCGTATGCGTTGATTGCTTTGTTTTGATGATTCGTAGATTTTTTCAATAAGTATATGAGTTCTTATGACTAATGTTGATTCCATGGATTATACACACTCTCACCCTTCCACCATTGCTAGCCTCTCTTGTACCGCGCAACTTTCGTCACTGCCATAAACCCAGTATATATCCTTCCTCAAAACAGCCACCATATTGTTCCTCAAAACAACCACCATACCTACCTATCATGGCATTTTCATAGCCATTCTGAGATATATAGCCATGCAACTTTCCACCATTCCGTTTATGTGACACGCATCATATTGTCATATTGCCATGCATGATCATGTAGTTGACATCGTATTTGTGGCAAAGCCACCATGCATAACTTTTCATACATGTCACTCTTGTTTCATTGCACATACCGGTACACCGCCGGAGGCATTCATATAGAGTCATACTTTGTTGTTGTAGTATCGAGTTGTAATATCAAGTTGTAATGAAAGTGTGATGATCATCATTATTAGAGCATTGTCCCAAGGGAGGAAAGGCTAAATCTATAAAGCCCCTCCGCTAAAAAAAAGGAAAAAAAAGAAAGGCCAAAAAAAAAAAGAAAGGCCCAAAAAGAAAAAAAAAAGAAAAGAAAAAGGGATAATTGCTACTATCTTTTTCCACACTTGTGCTTCAAAGTAGCACCATGTTCTTCATTGTAGAGAGTCTCACGCTTAGTCACTTTCATATACTAGTGGGAATTTTCATTTTAGAACTTGGCTTGTATATTCCAACGATGGGCTTCCTCAAATGCCCTAGGTCTTCGTGAGCAAGCAAGTTGGATGCACACCCACTAGTTTCTTTCGTTGAGCTTTCATTCATATTTAGCTCTAGTGCATCCGTTGCATGGCAATCCCTACTCACTCACATTGATATCTATTGATGGGAATCTCCATAGCCCGTTGATACGCCTAGTCGATGTGAGACTGTCTCCCTCCTTTTTGTCTTCTCCACAACCACCTCTCTATTCCACCCATAGTGCTATGTCCATGGCTCACGCTCATGTATTGCGTGAAAGTTGAAAGGTTTGAATAGATAGAGCATGAAAACAAGTGCTTGGCTGAAATCGGGGTTGTACATGATATTAATATTTTGTGTGATAACGAGGGAGCATAGCCAAAACTATATGATTTTGTAGGGATAACTTTCTTTAGCCATAGTATTTTGAGAAGACATGATTGCTTTGTTAGTATGCTTGAAGTATTATTGTTTCTTATGTCAATATAGACTTTTATCTTGAATCTTTCAGATCTGAACATTCATGCCACAATTAAGAGAATTACATTGAAAAACTATATTGGTTAGTGTCAGGGATATGACTAGCAGGTATAAACCGTCTAGGGAGGTCCGGATTACGCTAGTAGAATTATCTTATCAGAAGCCCAGTAGAGTATGTATCAGGAGGTTATAACCCACAGAGGTTTAGGGCCCATGTATAAGGCCCTTGATCTGTAAACCATCATACCATGTAACTTGGGATGTAAGATAGAAAGAGTAGAGACCGAGGCGGACACGTTTATGAGCCGGCCTCGGGACTATATAAACCGGACCGGGCGTCGCCTCCTATATAAAGGGACGACCCGACGACGGTTCACGACGAGAAACAACAGCTCGAGACACAGGCAAGCGGATTCGCTCCCTGGTTATCGAAGCCCAAGCAATACCACACCAAACTAGACGTAGGCTTTTACCTTCATCGAAGGGGACGAACTAGTATAAAACTCCATGTGTCCCTCGTCCGCTTTAACCCCTTCAAGCTAACCCAAGCGATGGCCCCACACCTAAGTCCGTTAACCCGGACATCTGTCGTGCTAAATCCATGACAGTTGGCGCCCACCGTGGGGCTATCGCACGATGGTTTCGAGTTCTTGAAGGGCAGCTTTGAAGGGCTTAAGGGTTACGCAGTGGGCCGGATGACTAAGAGTCGTCGTGGCCGGATCTACATCGACGATGCAGGCTGGGGCCCCGAGGCCGATTCAATCAAATACGGGTACTGGGTCCCCTTCGGCAGCATCCACGTCTTCATCGGCAAGATCGGCGAACCGGGCCCTGAGTCGGACGTCTTCCCCAACATCGTCGAGCCGGCTCAGCGTGCGAGAACAACCCGGATTCAGCCTGCCGTGAAGCGCGTCTTCGTCGGGGCAGTGCATGGAGTACAAGCCGAGGACGGATCGGATTCTGGTGGCGAGACAGTTGTCTATTCTGATGAAGAATCTTCATCCGGAGAGACCGAATCTTTGTACCTGTTGCAGGACGGCCGATCTGAGGGCGTGTCCGATGGCAATAGTATTCCGGACCCCTTTGATCCGCCAAACAGGGTTGTTGTTTTCATGGCCGGATCACAACCTATGCAGCAGCCCACAACGACCGGGGCGTTAACCTCAGAGGCAGCCGGAGCCAGAGTTGGAGACCTTCCCCTGTCGCCCTCTGACGTCCTAACCACCTTAGTCGATAACTTGACGACGCTCGCAACAACGGAAGTAGCCCAGGCCGACAAGGCGCAGCATGATGCGGAGATCGCTTAGTTGAAGAGCAGGATTGAGCAAGCTAAGTTGGATCTGGATGCGGAGAAAGCCAGGATGGCTACAAGACACGCAGAGCTAGATTACCAAGCTTTTCGGCTCAGGGTGGATCAGAACGCTTCACAGGAGGTAATGTACAGAAGGCAACAATATCGTTTGCCGCCAGTTTATGAGGCAAGGAATCTCTTTGGCACACCAGGAGCGGGGACCAGTAACCGCCCAGATGTATACCGGGGAGGAGCTCCGGGGACAGGCGCGTCGGTTCAGCCGCCAGCCACAGAGCGGAACCGCCAAATTATGCCGACGCCGCACGTACTCACTCCTCCCGGCCATTATTCTAACCCGTTGGACAACATTGTCGCCGCCGCTTCACGACTGGTCGCTCTTCCCATTGAGGGGACGTCCCCCATAGCAATGGAGGCACGACGGGCTAAGGAATTGCTGGACACGGTGTTAACACAGCAGCAGGCGTATTCTTATAGCCGGGAGAGGATTCATTCAACCCCGCCCAAGCCGGAGTTACACAAGGCACCTGGATGAACCGGATGTATCTAGCAGCGAGCGGAGACAGCACCGACAGAGGCAGGATAATCCGGCAGGAGCAGGAGCACATGCCCAGGAGGCGGTGGACCAGGCTAGACATACTGTCCGTGACGACACCCGTCAAGCAATGCCGGTTCACCCCACCACCACAGAAACATGAATCATGTCCAGTTCCTTAGGGGTGCAGTGTCTCATCCCCGCTTTACGGAACGTGAAATTACCCAAAGACTTCAAAGGCCTGCGCAAGGTACCCAACTACACGGCGGATCTGGCTCCGGAGGCGTGGGTTGAAAGTTATGAGATGGCTGTGGAGATGCTTGATGTGGATGAAGCTGCGTGTGCCAAATACTTCACAATGATGCTTGAGGGCACGGCCCGGACGTGACTAAGGGGTTTACCACCTAACTCCATCGGATCATGGGGCGAGTTGCGTCGCCGGTTTATCAATAATTTCAAAGACACATGCAAGCAGCCGATGTCCGTGGTTGATTTAGCTGCATGTGTTCAAGGAGAGCAAGAGACCACAAGCAGTTGGGTGCGGCGAGTATCTGAAATTTTGCACTCCTCCAATAGCATCAATCCGAGCACTGCTATAGTGACCTTGGAAGGCAATTGCCGGTTTGAGCCTTTGAGGCAGAAGCTGGGACGGCTCAAGCGTGATTGCAATGACATGGGAACGCTCATGGGCGCTTTGGTAAAGTATGGAGACTCCGATAACACGAAGTATCTAGATGCAGACGGAGACAAGTCCGGGAAAGCGAGCAAAAACGGTAAACCGACGCAGGCCAATCCGGCAGGTACAGGTTACAATGGCAAGCGTAAAGCGGAAGGCAGCTCAGACTTTGTGGCCAATACCAACGTTCAAGACAACGGGCAGCACCGCAAGGGTAGACTGCCCCCACGCAATGGGAGGCCGCCTATTAATCTAGATCGCCAGTTGAGCGTGCCTTGCCCAAAGCACGGTACAGAGGAAAACCCGGCTACGCATCTCTGGAAAGCACGGTACAGAGGAAAACCCGGCTACGCAAGGGTAGACCGCCAATACCAACGTTCAAGACAATGGGCAGCGCCGCAAGGGTAGACCGCCCCCACGCAATGGGAGGCCGCCTATTAATCTAGATCGCCAGTTGAGCGTGCCTTGCCCAAAGCACGGTACAGAGGCGGATCCGGATGAGGATACCACAGCGGTAACAATAACCATAATGGCAACAATCAGCATCAGCAAAACCAGCAACATGGTCAGGGTGGATACAACAATCAAGGGAATCAACAGCGTCAGCAGCAGCAGCAATCCGGATATCAGAATAATCCGAAGGAGCTAAGCAGTGGCCAGTATCATGTTTTCACTACAAGTCTGTACAAACGGGATCAAAAGGTTCTGAAGAAAGAAATACATTCTGTTGAACCGGCGATACCACGTTTCTTACGTTGGTCTGAGCAACCCATTGTATGGAGCAGAGAGGATCACCCGCCACGGGTTGATAATCCGGGTCAGCTGGCCTTGGTGGTGGCACCACAGGTGGGTGGTTACAAGTTCACAAAGGTGCTTACGGATGGAGGCAGCAGCATCAATATCCTTTACTATGAGACTTTCCGATGTATGGGGTTGATAGATAAGAAGCTCCGATAGTCCAACACAGTGTTCCATGGAGTGGTGCCCGGTAAATCGGCTTACCCAGTTGGGAAAATCGATCTGGAAGTCACCTTTGGGGATGAGCATGACTCTAGATCGGAGACAGTGACTTTCGAGGTCGTAAAGATCAGGAGCCCATATCATGCTCTGTTTGGGAGACCAGTTTACGCCAAGTTCATGGCTAGACCGTGTTATGTTTATTTGCAGCTCAAGATGTCGGGTCACAAGGGAACCATCACGGTTCACAGGAGCCGCAAGATCGCTGTCGGTGTACTAAAGCAGGGGTACCTTAGTATCCCGACTTGTGCACGGGCAGTAGCAGCGTCCCGTGGTCTGGCTCACCGCGCGACCGCCTAAGCCCGCTCTAGATCCCTTTTAAGCCATTCAAGAACAAAGTATTCAAGCTAATAGATAAGGCCCCGGCAAGAGGAGCTTGCCGGGAGGGCCGCACCAGGCGCAAAGTTATCATTCCAACACAAGACCCTGGCAAGAGGTGCTTGCCAAGAAGGCCAAAGAACGGCACCTCAAGAAGGTATATCGCGGCGCATCATGTGCCCCGACAGGACCCGGAGAGCGGCAAGCTTCCGGGCCTGGCAAGGTTGCGACCCCGGCAAGATGCTTGCCGGGGAAACTTATGATGTGTGCCTGCGCTCCAGCTCTTCTGGCCACGCGTCGCCCTGGGGCCCTTCCAGGGGCACGTGGCGGATGGCTGTGCAGCCTGGGGTACACGGTGGCAAGCTGCGGTGACGAAGCTATCGCCGTGGCGAACAGAGACGCATGGACGGACGCTTTTTGGGGCGACGGCGACGGGCATTCAATGCCTTTGTCCCCCACCGTCAAAGTTAGGTGAAGACCACTGTTCATACACTATTCATACACTGTTACAACTACCACCGATTTTACATTTTTACCCTCCTCTACATTGACACCTGTCGGTGACCCCTTTGAGCTATAAAAGGAGGCCCATGCACAACGTAGAGGGGGTTGGATCCCAGAAACTCGCTCACTCCCACACTCGGTGTAGCTAGTACTGTAGATCTTCAAGCTCCCAAGCCCAAGAACTCAATACAACCAAAGCAGGAGTAGGGTTTTACGCGTACATCGCAGCCCGAACCTGGGTAAACTGCCCGCGTGTGCTCCTCGATCTGCTCTCCGTGCTCCCTCCGCTCCCTTACCGCAACGTAGAAGGGGCTCCGGCCCCATAGGTGTTCCCGGGCGGTCAGTTTCCCCGACATCTTTGGCGCGCCAGGTAGGGGGCGTCGAGGTTGTGCGAACCTGATCCGGCGCTCACGCGGGCGCAGTCTTCATCAACCTCTCCAGCTTCGTCAACTTCACCGGCTACGACAACATGCCTCCGAAGAAGAAGGCTTCGGAGGTCGGAGGCCCGTCTGCGTCAATCCCACCACCACCAGAACCGACGGTTGGTGGAGGAGACGCTGGCGGAAGGGTGGACGCCGGTGGGGAAACTCACGGCGCCACCAAGTCCAAGGACAAGACGGACGACCGGGCGAACTCCAAAGCCTCGGTGTCCGTGCACGCACCACGTACCTCTCAGGAGGTGCCAGACCAACAGCGACGTGGTACCAGAGGTACCATATGCTTGCTGGGGCGTGGCCAGGCCGGCGGGTCACGGGAAGCTCAAGGCCAACGTCCTGGCACGAGCAAGGCGCGGTCGCCGGGGCGGGAACATGCTCCTTCTAACGCGGTTAGAAGTCCGAGCGTATCTCGCTCCTCGCACCGCTCGCCACCGTTCCCCTCCTCTCCAGCAGAAGCCCTGGCCAGGGCTCAGCTACTCCTCGACTTCCCTCCAGCGGCAGACAAGGCCGAAGACTGGAGGGCTACGATTCAGAGCCTCATCGCCTTCGCCAACAACGACACGCCGCAGCAGCCGGCAACATCACGCCCGCGGCAAGTCGACCAAGCGAAGGCCGATGAGGACAAGACCGTCGGGGGTGCAACTATCGTGCACTCCCCGCCGCGGAAGCAGAAATCGCCGCCCCGCCGGATCAACGTCGATGACGACTCCACGGCATCGTCGGATCCACGGGCTCGCCGTGATCAGCGCCAAGTGCTCGACGACAGGCGACAAGAGGACGCTCGAACCCGCATCGAGCGTCGAAGAGAAGCCAGAAGATAGTCTGATCAGCGCGCCGGGACCACTGTCGACATGCACGCGCCCGGTGAACCAGGTGACTTGCCGTACGCGGCAGGTTGCCCTGCGTTCACCCGAGAGCTGCGGCAAGTCCAGTGGCCCAGCATGAAGAACTTTAAGCCCGACGTACCCGAGAAATACGACGGCAAGACACACCCCTCTGAGTTCCTCAACATCTACACCATTGCGGTGCAGGCTGCCGGGGGACGCGACGAGAAGATACTAGCCAACTATTTCCCGCTCGTGCTTAAGCCAAACGTCAGGTCTTGGATTATGCACTTGCCGGAGAACTCCATATCCTCTTGGGCAGATCTGTGCCACCAGTTTGTTGGCGCCTTCACGGGCGGCCACAAACCCCACGGCCAGGAGAGCGATCTCCACATCCTTGCCCAGAAGGAGGGAGAGTCCTTGCGCAAATACATCCAAAGGTTCAGCCGCGTTCAACACAATATCCCCGATGTCCACCCTGCCGCGGTTATCAGCGAGTTCCACCAAAACGTGCGTAACCGCCGGATGAGGGAGGATATGGCAATGACCAAGATCCGGGACGTCAGCGAGCTTTACGCTTTGGCTGACAAATGTGCACGCGCTGAAGAGGGGAGGAGACTCCCCGGAGAGGATACCAGCGCAGGAGGAAGTGACAGCGAGGACGTCGCCCCGGCAAGGAAAGGCTGGCGGCGGAATAACAGGAAGAAGAAGAACAAGGAGGTACTGGTTGTCGAGCAGTCCGGCAAGGAGGCTCCCGCCAAGAAGACACAGGCGGGCGGCTCCGGCAAGGAGGCCGCCCCTGTGGCGGCAGCCGACAAGCAGGACGGCTCCGACAAGCAGTACTGCAAGATCCACCGCACCAAGAGCCACGATCTCCAGAACTGCAAAAGGGTAGAGTACCTCGTAGAACAACAGAAGGCTGAATACGAGCGTCGCGACAAGGAGAAGGCCCAAGGAGGTGGAAGAGAGCCCAGCAAGAAGCGGCCATTCAATGGCCGGGGAGGACGCCGCGACAAGGCCAAGCAGCGGCAAGGAGACAGACCTCCCCGGGGCCGCGACAAGGATGCAGATGAAGACGATGACGAGGACATGGATGAAGGAGACAATAGCGAGCAGGAGTTCCAGAAGGCCACAGAGGTCCTGTGTGTCGACGGAGGTGCCTCTATGCACACTTCCCACCGCCAACTCAAACAATGGGTGCGGGAAGTGAATGCAGCTGAACCACCTGTCGAGTCGCGCAGGCTGCTGAAATGGTCCGGCACGCCCATCATCTTCGACCTTGAGGACCACCCTGACCGCACAACTGCGGTTGGGTGCTTGCCGATGTTGGTTTCCCCAACTATCCGCAACCTCAAGGTCACCAAGATGTTGGTTGACGGCGGGGCCGACCTCAACTTGATTTCCTCCGCTGTAATCAAGAAACTGCAGATCCCCGACAGCGAGCTCGAGGAAACCGGGACGTTCCAAGGAATAAACCCGGGAAGGAGCAAGCCAAAGGGGAAGATCACGCTGCCAGTGACCTTTGGTGGGGAGCTCAACTTCAGGACGGAGAGGATCACGTTCGACGTTGCCGATATCCCGTTGCCATACAATGGGATACTTGGCCGTCCTGCGCTCGCCAAGTTCATGGCAGCTTCCCACTACGCGTACAACATGCTCAAGATGCCGGGGCCGATAAGCGTCATCTCTGTCCCCGGCGACAAGAAGGATGCGCTTATCTGCGTCGACAAGATCTACCGGGATGCAGCAGCCGCGGCAGACAGCAAGACACTTGCCGCTGAAGCTCCCGGGGGGGAGACCAAGACCAAGTCCGGCAAGAGCTCTGGGGCCCACTCCGGCAAACGCACCTCTTCGGAGTGCTGCGCTGCCGTCGAGGACGCACCATCGAGCTCGACCGACAAGTGCAAGAAAGGAATGGCAGCTCCACCGGCAACCAAGAAGGTGTCCGCCAAAGAGGACGGCACTGGTGGTACTTTCACCATTAGTGCTACGCTCAACCCCAAATAGGAAAGCGCGCTCGTTGCCTTCCTGCGGGCGAATGTCGATGTGTTCGCATGGCAACCGTCTGACATCCCCGGCGTTCCCAGGAAGGTAATTGAGCACAAGCTTGCTATTTGTCCTCATGCGTGGCCCGTCAAGCAGAAGGCCAGGAAGCAAGCGGTGGAGCGCCAAGAGTTCATCGCCGAAGAAATCAAGAAGTTGGAAGCAGCAGGCCTTGTCAGAGGTGTACTTCATCCCACGTGGCTGGCCAATCCGGTTGTCGTGCGCAAAGCCAATGGGAAGTGGAGACTTTGTATAGACTTCACCGATGTGAATAAAGCATGTCCCAAGGATCCATTTCCCTTGCCGCGCATCGACCAAATTGTGGATTCCACGGCTAGATGTGAGTTGCTTTCATTTCTCGATGCATACTCCGGTTACCACCAGATATTCATGGCCGAGGAAGATGAAGAGAAGACCGCGTTCATTACTCCATGTGGCACATATTGCTTTATACGCATGCCCTTTGGATTGAAGAATGCGGGCTCAACGTTTGCAAGGGTGATGCACACTGCTTTTGAGCCACAAATACACAGGAATGTAGAAGCTTACATGGATGATATAGTGGTCAAGAGCAAGAGCAAGGATACCCTAGTTCAAGATCTAGAAGAAACCTTTAAGAATCTGCGCAAGATACAGCTCAAGTTGAACCCCGAGAAGTGCGTCTTCGGAGTTCCCTCCGGCAAGCTCCTCGGGTTCTTTGTGTCCCAGAGGGGGATTGAAGCCAATCCCGACAAGATAAAAGCCATCGAGCAGATCGAAGCCCCGAAGCGCGTCAAGGACGTAAGGAGACTTGCTGGTTGTGTGGCTGCCCTCAGCAGGTTCATTTCAAAGTCTGCAGAACGCGCCCTGCCTTTCTTCAAAATCTTGAAAAAGGCGGGTCCTATGAAATGGACTCTGGAAGTGGAGGCAGCGCTGCACGATTTGAAAGGATACCTGTCCTCCACTCCGATACTTGTCGCACCTAGGCCACAAGAGAAGTTGCTGCTGTACTTAGCGGCAACCAATCAAGTGGTTAGTTCTGCGTTAGTAGCGGAGAGGGAGGCAGATGAGGAACCCACATCCCCGGCAAGCGCATCCAGCGACAAGCAAGGAGCTTCCCGGACAAGCTCTGGCCCCGACAAGGACAAGTCTGCGCAGGAGCAAGGAGAAGTGCGAAAGAAGATGGTGCAGCGCCCAGTTTATTTTGTAAGTTCCCTCTTGCAGGGGGCTAGGTCAAGATACTCTGGGGTGCAAAAGTTGCTTTTCGACCTCCTCATGGCCTCAAGAAAGCTGCGCCATTACTTCCAAGCACACGAGATAACAGTGATCACTCGCTTTCCGTTGAAGAGGATATTGCAAAATCCAGAAGCAACAGGCAGGATCGTCGAGTGGGCACTGGAGCTGTCAAGCTTTGGTCTCAAGTTTGAGAGTACCTCAACTATCCAGAGCAGAGCTTTGGCAGAATTCATAGCAGAATGGATTCCAACACCAGATGAAGAAGTTCCAGAGACAAACATTCCCGTCCAAGAAGCAAGCAAGGAGTGGATAATGTACTTCGATGGTGCCTTCTCGCTGCAAGGCGCCGGCGCTGGCGTGTTACTCATAGCGCCCACCGGAGAGCACCTCAAGTATGTTGTTCAAATGCACTTTCCAAAGGAGCAAGCGACAAACAATACTGCCGAGTATGAAGGTTTGCTTGCCGGTCTCAGAATTGCGGCCGAACTTGGGATCAAGAGACTGATTGTGCGGGGAGACTCACAGTTGGTGGTCCGACAAGTAAACAAGAGTTACCAGAGCCCTCTGATGGAAGCTTATGTCGATGAAGTGAGGAAGCTTGAAGAACACTTTGAAGGCCTACAGATGGAGCACGTTCCAAGAGCTCAGAATGATATCGCAGATGGCCTCTCAAAGTGTGCTGCAATGAAGTTACCTGTGGAACCAGGGGTCTTCTTGCTCAAGCTAACTCAGCCATCCGTTACACCATCAGTTGGGCAGGGCAAGAAGAGGAAGTTGGTCTCCGGCGACTACTTGCCGGCGGATCTTCCCGAAGCCGCCGCCAAGGTCCCCAAGATCAGCAACCAAAATGCTGAGGAACAGTCTGCTCCTGCGGACCCAAGGGTCTGTACAGTTGAAGCAGGCGTTCCCGACAAGCCTTGCCCCGGCAGGCTTGCCGGGGAATCCTCAGCTCCGGCAGAGCCGCGGGTTCTTGCCGTAGAAGCTGAGGTTCCCGCAGCAGCCCCGATGCCTTTAGTCCTTATTGTCGAGCCTCAAGCTCCAGCATGGGCACAGCAAATCGTCCGTTTTCTCCAGACTGGAGAGCTTCCCGAAGAACCAGAAGAAATAGAGAGGATAACCAGACAGTCAAGTATGTACCAGTTCGTTGGCAACGAACTGTACAGAAGAAGACTCAATGGTGTCAGATTGAAGTGCATTTCTCGGGAAGATGGACAAAAGCTGTTGGCAGAGATACACGGAGGCATATGTGGTCACCACATTGGCGCAAGAGCACTTGCCGGGAAGGCGTTCCGGCAAGGTTTCTTTTGGCCGGAAGCCCTCCAAGATGCAACTGCACAAGTAACCAAGTGTGGAGCATGCCAGTTCCATGCCAAGCAGATTCACCAGCCAGCTCAAGCTCTCTAGACGATCCCTTTGTCCTGGAACTTCTCGGTCTGGGGGCTCGACATCCTCGGCCCCTTCCCCCGCGCCGTCGGGGGCTTTGAGTACTTGTACGTCGCAATCGACAAGTTCACAAAGTGGCCAGAAGTGGAACCAGTGAGAAAGGTGACAGCACAGTCAGCCGTCAGGTTCTTCAGATCAATAGTTTGCCGTTTTGGAATCCCTAACAGGATCATCACCGACAACGGCACACAGTTCACAAGTCGCACCTTCATGCAATACGTCCAAGACCTTGGCGCCAAGGTCTGCTTTGCTTCCGTTGCTCACCCAAGGAGCAATGGTCAAGCAGAGAGGGCCAATGCTGAAGTGCTGCGCGGGCTCAAGACAAGAACCTTCGATAGGCTGCACAGGTGTGGAAGAAACTGGATAGAAGAGTTGCCGGCGGCTCTTTGGTCAATCAGGACGACACCAAATCGAGCCACCAGACAGACACCCTTTGCTCTCGTCTATGGAGCAGAGGCAGTTCTCCCCACGGAACTCGTATACGGGTCTCCTCGAGTGCTCGCTTACGACGAGCTCGAGCAAGAGCAACTGCGGCAAGATGACGCATTGCTCCTCGAGGAGAACCGTCTCCAGGCTGCTGTACGAGCTGCTTGATACCAGCAGGCCTTGCGTCGCTATCATAGCCGCAAGGTCAAGGCCAGGAGTCTCGAGGAAGGCGACCTTGTTCTTCGGCGCGTTCAGTCCGCCAAGAACTCCAACAAGTTGACGCCGAAGTGGGAAGGCCCTTATCGGGTGAGACAAGTCACAAGGCCCGGCGCTGTCCGCCTTGAGACCGAAGAAGGCTTACCGGTGAGCAACTCCTGGAATATAGAGCATCTTCGCAAGTTTCACCCGTAAGGCGCGGTTGCCGTGGTCCGCTCCGACAACCACCTTTTGTTCAAGTCTTGCCGCTGTTGCATGTAAACCTTTGTACAAAGCCGGGCGCAGACCCCGTGCATCAGTAAAACATTTGTGCTACGCGCCATTTGTCATTTCATGCTTTTCTTTCTTGCTTGCATGTATCATCTGACATTTTGTGCAGCACACATCCCCGGTAAGCAGTAACAAGCCGCAAGGCTCCGTACTTGTATTTCCTCCTCTTTTGCCTTTCTCTCTGAAACAGAAGAAGTGTTCCTCGCGCACAAGTTTGCCGGGGGGGGGGGAGGAGATAGAAGTATGGACCAGGTGCTGTTCAAGAAAGGGAAGCCTTATCGGTAAGCGAACAATCCATAAAAGCTAAGTTGCCAGAATTTGAGCAATTCAAATTTTTAAAATTTTAGTTGCCTTCCTTGAACAACCACACTTTGTATGGAAAACCTGTGCGCGGAGGAACCTACCCGCGGCCAGCCGCGCCCTTACTTTGTTTCGAGCACGCTCAACGGCTTAAGTGAGCTGCGACAAGTGTCGCGCCCTTACTTCGTTTTCGAGTTCGCTCAGCAATATAAGTGTGCTGCGGCCGGCTGCGGCAAGGTTTCTTGCCGGCAAGGGCATTGCCAGCAGGTTGCTAAGAGTCCCGCACTCAGCGCTCGCGGCAAGGGTCCCTTTGCCAACAAGTTCCCTAAAAACTTAGAATGGAAAGCATACAAAGTGAAGGGACCAGAGCAAGGGAGATAACACTGCATTGATTACCCAAAACAAAAGTATATATTACAGAGATAACTTGCCGCTGTCCTAAACAACTACTGCCTATGACTTAATTTATAGCGGCGAGGGAAGCAAGGTGCCGAGTCTCTCCGGTCCCCGTCAATCCTCTGGATCTTGCCCACCTTGGCTACGATGTGGGCAACTTGGGCCTTCAACGCCTCCTGGTCGGCTTCGGGTGGCAGGGTCCGAAGGACGTTGACAAGGTTGATCCCGGGGTTGCGGTAGACGATCTTCGACAACACCCGCTCCATAGTGCCCGTGCAAAGCCGGCGCGCATCGTCGGCCAGCTGCACGGGGATCTTCTCCCGTAGCCGCGCGAGAGCCGGCGCCACTCCCCTAAGGAACAAGCTCAGCTTGGCGCTGTGGGGGAGATTGTCGTCGGGGGAGTACGTGAGGTGCTCCGCCCTCAGCGCCACCATCTCCATATCGATGTTGGCGGCGGAGGCGACGAGCTCCTCGGTCCACTGCTCCACCGTCCGCTGGAAGTGGTTTTGCGAGACGGCGGCGCTCTCCAGCAAGGCCCTCTCGATACGGAGATCGTCCTTCAGCTTCGTCTCGCGATCCCAGGCGGCGTCGAGCGAGCCGGTGAGGGTGGAAACCTTCATCTCCAAGTCGGCGATGGAGTCCCTGGCGTCGGTCTTACGCTGGGGGCTGCTCTCCGGAGCAGCAGGCTGGTCCGGCAAGCCTGTCGCTGGCGCATCGCCCGTCGCTGCGGCGGGCTCATCGTTCTTGAGATCGACCACAGGGATCTTGGCCCTCTTCGCCGTCCTCTGGGTCAAGGTCCTAGAAGCCAAAACAAGATCAGAACCAAGCAAGAGAAACCAAGACAAAACCAAAGGAAATAAAGATTGCAAGTACTTACTCTTCCTCCTCTTCATCGGAGTTGAGGGCGGAGAAGTCGAACCCCGCCTCATGTGCTCCGGCGCGAGGAGCTGGAGGAGAAGGCTCCCTCGGGCGCTTGGCGGGCTCCGGGGCTGCGGGCTGTGAAGACCCAGCACCAGTCATCGCTGAGGACCGAGGGGCAGAAGGAACCCCAGAGCCACTCCGGGAAGATCCCCTTCCGCTTGTCGCTCGAGCACGGGGCGCCTCCTTGACGACCTTGCTCGTCGTGGTGGCGCGCGTCGCCCGGCGCTTCGGTTGCTGTCGGGGCGCCTGTGGCCTCACCGTCTCGGCGGCCTTGCGGAGGCGTTTCTTCTGTTGCGGCGGAGGGCTTGGTGGTGGCGGAGAATTCTCCGAGGATGAGGAGGCGTCGTTGTCAAGATTCAGAGACCCGCCAGAGTCTTCATCGGAATCACCGGACTCGGCCTCCTCCTCCTCCTCGGTAGGCCCACTGGACTCGGTACCCTGCCCGGCAGCCTCGCCCATCCCGGCAGGCTCCCCGGTAGGCTCCCCGGCAAACTCCTCGGGCGTGATCTTCAGCAGCTTGAGGATTTCCTCCTCCTCGGCCTGGCTCACCGCATCCGCCGCCTCCGCTTCATCCATGGTGTACCCAAACTCACCTGCAGCCGCAGCCGCAGCGGCCTCCTCCATCCTGGAGGCAATGTATGCCACATCTCGCGCGGTGGTCTCCCGGGTGAGCCCCTTCCTCTCTTCGGCGTTGCGTGGTTTTTCAACCAAATTGTCGAAGAAGGCCTGCACGGTCTCCGCTGAAGGCTCCAGCCAAGTGCGGACGACCCCGTGGGAGTCGCACTCAGGCATTGCCGCGCGGATGGCACTAAGGGCAGTATTGTTGCACAAGGGAACTACTCCGGTCGACGGTTTGAACCACTCCGGGTGCTTGGGGTCGTGTTTGAACAGCTCCCGGACCATCCCCTTCAGCTCCAGGACGGTGAAATTGTAGTTCAGCCCGGGGCGCAGCCTCATGCGGTCTGCCGCGTTGCCGAACTCCCAAGCGGGTCTCTTCCTTTCCTGCAGAGGGGCGATGCGGCGGCGGAGGAAGTCAACCCCAACTTCACCCACAGTCAGATTGGAAGCCCGGAGACGAAGAATCCTAGTAAGAGCAATCTGTAGCTTGTCGTCCTCCAGGGCCAAGTCGCTCCAATCCTTGCCGCGCACTATTGCAGTTTGGCGCGGCAAGGTAAACTGTCCGGGCTCATCTTCCAGAACCCAGCACCAGTCAGCCCTCCACTCCTCCCACTTGCCGCGGAGCTCCCCAATCAAGTACGCCTCCTTCTTGTTCAGCCTAAAGATCCAGGAGATGCCGCCGGAGAGTGGGGATCCAGATTCTACTCTAGGCGTGAAGAAGTGGCGGAAAAGGGCTACATTTGGGTGGACCCCGACATAGTTTTCGCACAGATGTGCGAAAACGGCCAAGGTGAGAACGACATTTGGGGTGAAATCTAAGAGGCGGAAGCCATACGTGTTCATCACATCACAGAAGAACTCCGAGTACGGAGGGCAGAGACCGCAATAGAAGAGCGCAGCGAAGAAGTGGTAACCTCCCGGGAACATGTCGACGGCCACGGCGGGGAGGACTTGGGTGCGGGGATGATCCTTCGTCTCCCTCGCCCATAACAAGTAGTACATGTCCTGCAGCTCCCTCGGGCCGAGCCTCGGCGGGAAGACCACCATCTTTCTCCGCATAGCTGCCAGCTTCGCCGCCTGCTCGGACTTCTCCTTCTTCGCCTTGTCGCTCTTCACCTTGTCGCTTTTCGGAGCCATGGCGGGGGCGGCAGGGGAGAGGGGGAAGGTCGACGGCGCCGCGGATGCTGGGGACGGCGGAGGAAGGGTGGAGCTCGGCTCTCTGTCAAACTGAGGGGAGGCAGAGGGCGGCGGGGGTTTCTGAGGACTCAAGGCGCAATGAAGGCAATGGGGGAAACTGCCCCTGCTTCCTCTGCTTTTAAGGGGGAAGTGGGGGACGTTCCGCATTTCCCCATTAAAGAAACAGGCCACGATCTCTCCCACGACGCCGCAATCGACGCGTGCCGTTAGGGAGGGATGCGGCGAATCTGGAGTGGAAAACGGCGCGCCGTGGGCCGCGTGAGCCCGTGCACTGTTCTGGGCCTGGCCCAACAGCGCTCGGCACCGTGTGTGGCCCAGGCCCGGGGGCTCCTGTCGGTGTACTAAAGCAGGGGTACCTTAGTATCCCGACTTGTGCACGGGCAGTAGCAGTGTCCCGTGGTCTGGCTCACCGCGCGACCGCCTAAGCCCGCTCTAGATCCCTTTTAAGCCATTCAAGAACAAAGTATTCAAGCTAATAGACAAGGCCCCGGCAAGAGGAGCTTGCCGGGAGGGCCGCACCAGGCGCAAAGTTATCATTCCAACACAAGACCCTGGCAAGAGGTGCTTGCCAAGAAGGCCAAAGAACGGCACCTCAAGAAGGTATATCGCGGCGCATCATGTGCCCCGACAGGACCCGGAGAGCGGCATGCTTCCGGGCCCGGCAAGGTTGCGACCCCGGCAAGATGCTTGCCGGGGAAACTTATGCTGTGTGCCTGCGCTCCAGCTCTTCTGGCCACGTGTCACCCTGGGGCCCTTCCAGGGGCACGTGGCGGATGGCTGTGCAGCCTGGGGTACACGGTGGCAAGCTGCGGTGACGAAGCTATCGCCGTGGCGAACGGAGACGCATGGACGGACGCTTTTTGGGGCGACGGCGACGGGCATTCAATGCCTTTGTCCCCCACCGTCAAAGTTAGGTGAAGACCACTGTTCATACACTATTCATACTCTGTTACAACTACCACCGATTTTACATTTTTACCCTCCTCTACGTTGACACCTGTCGGTGACCCCTTTGAGCTATAAAAGGAGGCCCATGCACAACGTAGAGGGGGTTGGATCCCAGAAACTCGCTCACTCCCACACTTGGTGTAGCTAGTACTGTAGATCTTCAAGCTCCCAAGCCCAAGAACTCAATACAACCAAAACAGGAGAAGGGTTTTACGCGTACATCGCGGCCCGAACCTGGGTAAACTGCCCGTGTGTGCTCCTCGATCTGCTCTCCGTGCTCCCTCCGCTCCCTTACCGCAACGTAGAAGGGGCTCCGGCCCCATAGGTGTTCGCGGGCAGTCAGTTTCCCCGACAATCGCGTTGGAATGCGAGGTAGGAGACGCAGCATACGTTGAGGCAGTGTGCGCTACGGAGGAGCTGAAGTTTTATAAGGACAATGTTGATCCGGCAGATATGTCCCGGTTGAAGAAGCCAACTACATAGCATGATCCGGTGTTGAAGTTTAAATCGGCAGAGGAAACCAAGCAGGTTGACTTTGTTCCGGGCGATTCATCCAATCAGTTCACTATCAGCGCTAACCTAGACCCCAAATAGGAAAGCGCGCTCATCGAGTTCATCCGTGAGAACCGGGATATCTTTGCATGGAAGCCTTCTGACATGCCAGGTATACCGAGGGAACTCGCTGAGCATAGTCTTAATATTGATCCGAAGTTTAAACCGGTCAAGCAGTATTTGCGCCGCTTCAATGAGGAGAGGCGCAAGGCTATAGGTGAAGAAGTAGGTAGGCTATTGGCCGCAGGCTTCATAGTTGAAGTATTTCATCCAGAGTGGTTGGCTAATCCGGTGCTGGTGCTAAAGAAAAACGGAACTTGGAGGAGGTGTGTTGATTATACTGACTTGAACAAGGCTTGCCCAACTAATCATTTTGTTCTCCCCCGTATTGATCAGATTATCGATGCTACGGCGGGATGTGAGCGGCTAAGTTTTTTGGATGCATATTCAGGTTATCATCAGATCAAGATGGCAGTTAAGGACCAGGAGAAGACATCTTTCATAACTCCCTTTGGAGCCTTCTGCTATGTATCCATGCCTTTCGGGCTCAAGAGTGCCCAAGCAACCTATCAGCGTTGTGTGCAAAACTGCCTACAAGGGCAGATTGGAAGAAATGTACATGCATATGTGTTTGACATTGTGGTAAAATCCAGAAAGGAGGAGACGCTGATAGAGGACTGAAAAGAAACCTTTGACAACCTCCGGGTTTACAAGATGATGCTTAATCCGGAGAAGTGCGTTTTTGGTGTTCCAGCAGGCAAGCTCCTTGGATTCTTAGTGTCAAACAGAGGGATTGAAGCTAATCCGGAGAAGATCAAGGCGATCACATCCTTGGCTAAACCGGCTTGTATCAATGATGTCCAGCGCGTGGCAGGCCGTATTGCAGCATTAAGCCGGTTCATCAGCCGTTTGGGGGAAAAGGCGATCCCGCTTTATTAGATTATGAAGAAGACGGGCCGTTTTGTCTGGAGTGATGCTGCGAACGCTGTGTTCGAGGACTTTAAGCGGCAATTGGCAGAACCACCAGTCCTTGCTGCCCCGGTTGACAAGGAGCCACTGTTGTTATACGTGGCAGCCAATGCCCGTGCAGTTAGCGTGGCCATTGTGGTGGAGCGCAAAGAAGCAGGTAAAGAATATCCAGTTCAACATCCGTTTTATTACATCAATGAGGTGCTCATTGAGTCGAAACTAAGATATCCACACTGGCAGAAACTGGTATATGGTGTGTTCATGGCAAACCGGAAGTTGAAGCACTACTTCCAGGGCGACCCAATCATTGTTGTTAGTTTAGCTCCGTTGGGGGATATAATACAGAACAGAGAAGCCACTGGCAGAGTGGCGAAGTGATCCATTGAGCTTAGCCCACACGGATTGAAATATGTGCCCCGTACTGCTATAAAGTCCCAAGCACTGGTGGATTTCATCAATGATTGGACAGAGTTGCAAGCACCCGAGGAGAAGTCGGATCATACATACTGGACTATTCACTTTGATGGTTCAAGGCAATTAGAGGGCTTAGGGGCTGGGGTTGTGTTAACTTCCCCGCGAGGTGATAAGTTCTGTTATGTCCTCCGTTTAATGTTCCCTTGTACTAACAATGCTGCTGAGTATGAAGCTCTCCTCCACGGTTTACGGATGGCCAAGGAGATGAACTTGAGCCGGGTTAAGTGTTTTGGTGACTCAGATCTGGTGGCGCAACAAGTATCTGGTAAGTGCGATTCCAAGGATCCGCTCATGGCAGCTTACCGGCGAGAAGTGGATGCAGTCGCGGGATACTTCAAGGGATATCAGGTGGACCACATAGACCGGCGAAAAAATGAAGCAGCCGATGCATTGAGCCGGCTGGGCTCTCAGCATAAACCGGTTCCACCTAATACCTTCTTGGATGAATTGCATAGCCCGTCAGTACAAATAACTTCAGAGGAGGACTTGGCTGTTCCTGATCCGGAAGCACAGTTAGTCGTAGCGCTTCACGTCATTCCGGATTGGACACTCCCTTATTTGGCGTATATGAGCTGAGGTGAGTTGCCAGAGGACGAAGTGGAGGCCCGGCGGATAATCCGGCAGTCTAAGTCTATGACTATCGTCAATGGAGAACTTCATCACCGCAGCGTTTCTGGAGCGTTTCAGCGGTGCGTATCGTCAGAGGAAGGCTGCGATATTCTTCGAGAGATTCATGAAGAGGATTGTGGTCATCACGCCGGATCAAAGTCCTTGGTAGCTAAAGCTTTTCGTCATGGGTTCTACTGGCTGACAGCTCACGCCGACACAGAGGACTTGGTCAGAAAATATGATGCTTGCCAGAAATTTTCGCGGCATGCTCATGTCCCGGCACAGGAGCTGCGGATGATTCCGATCACTTGGCCGTTTGCGACTTGGGGGCTGGATATGGTTGGACCTTTTAAAAGATCCCAAGATCAGAAAACCCACCTGTTGGTAGCAGTGGACAAATTTACAAAGTGGGTCGAAGCAGAGCCTGTCAGTAAGTGTGATGCGGCAACAACGGTCAAGTTCATCAAAAAGGTGATTTTCCGGTTTGGCTTTCCACACAGTATTATAACTGATAATGGCACCAACCTATCTAAAGGAGAGATGGAAGAGTTTTGTCAAAGAGAACATATTCACCTTGATGTGTCATCAGTAGCTCACCCTCAGTCCAATGGCCAAGCTGAGAGAGCCAACCAAGAGATCTTGAGAGGCATCAAGCCCCGGCTTATGGTTCCTTTGCAAAGAACACCGGGTTGCTGGGTAGAGGAGTTGCCTTCTGTCTTATGGAGCATCAACACTACGCCTAACAGATCTACATGATACACGCCCTTTTTCATGGTATACGGGGCTGAAGCAGTCCTCCCTAGTGATATCCGGCATGATTAACCACGCGTGGCGGCCTATGTTGAAGCGGATAATGAACAAGCAAGGCAAGACAGCTTGGACCGGCTAGACGAGGAACGGGACACGGCAGCAGCGCGATTAGCGATTTATCAACAAGATCTGCGCTGGTACCACAACCGTTGGGTTAAGACCAAAATGTTCCAGGAGGGAGATCTGGTGCTCCGGCTCATCCAAGACCAGACAGATATGCATAAGCTATCCCCACCTTGGGAAGGACCCTTTGTGGTCAGCAAGAACCTACACAATAGATCATACTACCTTGTCGACGTTCGAGAACATAAGGACTCACGCACGACAGAGGAGGAGACCAAGCGGCCGTGGAACAACGCTCTTCTTCGGCCTTACTATACTTGAGCCATTGGCTCCGCTTTATGTACAATGTATATATTATAATTAATAAAACAAAACTGGTGCCCCCGGAACACTGGGGAATCAACCATCTTCGCAAAAAAGAGTATCACATGGGGGCTTGGAAAGAAACCTGCCATGGCCTCTTAAACCGGCGCCCCTGATAGAATTAGGGAATCATCCATGTCTTTTATATACAAGAGCCACATGGGGGCTTCGAAAGAAACCTTCCATGGCCTCTTAAACCGGCGCCCTTGACAGAGTCAAGGAATCAGCCGCGTTCTTCAAAGGAGTATCACATGGGAGTTTCTACAGAAGCTTACCATGGCCTCCTAAACCGGTGCCCTTGATACATCAAGGAATCAACCATCTTACCAAAAAAAAGAATCACATGGGGGCTTCCGCGGGCAAGGAAGTTTTCCATGGCCTCTTGAGCCGGCGGCGGTATGGAGCCCATCATAAGAGCACTGCTCTGGTTGCTTCGGCAATTTCCACATGATGATGAGGGGTAAAAGAGAGTGTTGGTGCCTAACCCAGCTCAAACATATGCCCCGATGAGCAAAACGACTCACACACTACCGGGGGGCTCGCAGAGAGTTGAATACCCTCGTAGTGAACATGGCTTGGAAGCCCGGTGCATGCACCTAAAACCCTGGATTAACCTGCCTGCCTCAAGTAAATCACGCCGTCCAGGTAAACCTGGTATGACCCGTCGAACCTGCCACAATTTATTCCTTCGGGACCCTGAACTTGGCCACGTTAAATTGACCATCATCGAGTTGATTACCTAAAGACAAAATCTTTATGAGATTCTGAAACATTGGGTAGCTTGTCATCGATGATTTGGTTAAGGATTGCGGAGCATCTTGACAGGCTTTGCTAAAAATGGTTAATGACAGTAGCCTGGCAGCTCATAAAAAGCCTCGAATTTGGAGCCTGGCAGCTCGTAAAAAGCCTCGACTACATGGTCTTATTTGCCCAAAAAACCTTATTTTTATTTTTTTATGATTTCACAAATCTTGATCGTCATGATCATTGGTTTTTAACCAAGTCCATTGATGCGAGACTGGACAACTACAAGGTTGACCATATATGTACAAAGTTAAAGTCTGGGTCATGAACACCAGCGAGAGTTAAACCGGCGTTCATCGTAACCCGGATCGGCCATCAGGCTAAGCCAAACAAGAGAACCAAGAGCCTCATCAGCGCGTGTGCTTTCACTTATCCCTACCGGGTTAAGGTCGACAAGCACACTTAATCAAAGGTATGGTATATGTTTGAGATCAAAAGCTATTCCTTTGATATATATATCAGAGCAGTATAATCCGTCCGGTGGTAAACCGCCAGGACATCTTTTAGCTTCGTTCATGCAGGCACAGGTAATATAAGCTGATCAAGCATTGCAAACAGATGATAAATTGGGAGATGCCAATCCAAATAGTACCATAACAGTGGGACAGAGGCAGTATTTCAACTATTCTATTACAAGGCATTTGCAAGCCCGAATGGATCAAAAGTTTATGGCAAAATATTCAGCATCTAAAAGTTAAACCGAGACGGTGTAGGACTCTTCTTCCGCACGCTGCGAAGGCTGAGGGTCAACTTGATCCGGGTCCTCGTCGACTTCAGGCAATTGCTGGAAATCAGGAGCGCTCCAGTCAATCTAGGAGAGGGCACGGAAATACACTTCATCATTGATAAGATCCGAAGGGTCAATATCTGGAGCGAAAGTGTGGTTACGAACTGGTGGGATCAGATTTTCAGTGTCGTAAACCGGCCGCTCCACTCGCGAATTTTCTAGATCGTAAGCCGGATGATACCTTGTCAAATCTACTTCATCGGCAAGCTTACTGGCGAGAGGGTGCATATCCTTGGTCAAAGAACGGAGATCTTCAGCAGATAAGGCTGACCCGTCCTCTTTCATGCTGGGGTAGCCGTTCATGGCCTCCGCCGGATCAAAGTCGGGGACCCATGCTTTGGCCCGGGTCAGCGCCATGAGAGAGCCAGCTCGTGCAGCAGACTTCTTCAGCTCAACAAGATGCGCAGGTAGGACAGATAGCTTCTCCAGGGTGGCTTGGATGGTGGTCGGCGCCGGTTTGTTGCGCGACATGGCATTGATAGCCCTTTGAGCGACGGAGTAGAGCCGCTCCACCAGGGTATAAGCAGCCTTGAGCTTCTTCCGGACATCGTCTCCAAGATGAGTTATGCGCCTCCCTGTATGCAATTGCCAAGTTAAGCTGGAGCGGAACAAAGGTTGCAAGGATACAAATATACAAAGACAGATACTCACCGAAGATAGCAGAAGTCATGTTCTCTATTTGCTGTTTCAACCCGGATAGTTCCTGCGTAACAGGATTAAGAGCGGCTTCAGCATCCTTTGCTCTTTTTTCTAGAGCGTTCCTTTGCACCTTCCATGTGGACTGCTCCGCTTCAAAATCTTTCTTTAATTTTTCCATGTTAGTCAAAGCAAGGCCAAGTTCTTCCTTAGCTTTGGTTGAAGCAGCCTCATGGAAGGCCAAGCTATTCCGGAGCTCAGCTGCCTCTGAAGCTCTCCGGTTCAAGTCAGCCTGCAAGAAAAGCAAATGTGTGAGAAGGACAGATTATTCAAAGTCTCAAGCACATAACAGGTTATGCACTTGACACTTGGGGGCTAATGTACAATTGAAGTAAGGAAGGCAAGTTTTTTCAGACAAGTCCCAAGCACATAAACAGATTATGCCCTTGGCACTTGGGGGCTAATGTAAGTTCATTCTCAGACAAAATTGAAGTCCCGGTTCACCTACAGTGAAGCTAAACCGGCACTTGGGGGCTACTATGGTCTACAGGTATGATTGCAAAGTACAAAGCGGAAAATAGAAAGCAAAAGGAAAGAAAGTCACCTCATATTTATCCTTCATCATGTTGACTAAGTCGGCTTCATAGTCACGGCTGGTGAAGAGCCGGTTCAGATACCTAGAATGGAGTTCTTGGGCACTCAGCTGAGCATAACTTGACAAATCTGTGCTCCACTTGCCTTTATCTGGTTGAAGTTTTTCGTCCTTAGCAGTATGCCTAGCTAGGATAACAGGCTCTGTGGGAGCAGTGAAGCCTAACCCGGTTATCTCAACAGAAAGATAAACCGGACGTTTGAAAAGATGACTTACCTGGGAACGGTCTTGAGCACTGGGACTTGAGTAGCGGTCGACTCGCCGGAAGAAGATAGAGGAGCCTCCTGATAGTTCGGATCAAACGGTTTACGTGGTTTACGTATAAGGCCTGCTTTTGGATGAAGGAGGGTTGGAGTGAGCAAAACCTCTGAGCGGCGTTTGCGAGCTGGCGTAAGGGGTATTCCGAACGATTCAACCACATGGCTGCTATGGCGCATGGTCCGGCGAGCTTCATGCTGCTGTTTCTTCAAAAGAAAGTTGGGATCCAGTTGAGCATAAGGATGAGAAAATAGATATTTCCGGGATACCCGGCGGACCTTGGGTGGCAATGGTTCTGAATTAGAAGAGAGATAAATTACCTCAACTCCCTCCGCTTTACTTCCCTCCGCCAGGTCCTGAGGAAAGGCATTATTAACATAAATTCAGACAAAGGGAGATCAAAAGACTTAAGGGTTAATTGGTACCTCGGAATTCGGATCATCCTCTTCAGGGTTTGAACCGGAAGCGGCCGCAGCTTTTTTCTTCTTGACAGCAAAGGTTTTCCTGAGTGATTGCTTCGCCGGTTTATCCTGAGCTTTCCTCTTCCAGAAAGGATCTTTGGCCTGGACAAAGGAATAACAACAAGTTGGAGACAACTGATATGAACGGATTAAGATAAAAAAAAGGAACATCAGAGTCTTACCGGTGGTGGCCTGTTGTTTTTGCAGAAAGGAGCTAAACCGGTCCTGCTGCAGTCTTCCAGAGGGATATTCAGCATTTTCTTTGCGGACTCAGTAACTTCGTTATCCGGAAGTACTATGTCGATGTGACGCTGAGGATCATCCGGGTTGCCGGTATATTCACACATTAAGCTTGAGCGCCGGCTTAAGGAAAGAATGCTCCAAGATAGCCAGCATCGAACAAAATCAACCCCGGTTAAGCCGTTAGCCACGAAAGACCTGAGCTTGGAGAGTTGAGGAGCATATCGAGCCCGGTCTTGGGCGCTTAGACGCTGCGGAAAAGGATGACTTGGAGCCAGACGGTAAGCACGGTAACCCGACAGCGGATTCTCTCCTTTAGGTGAAGTATCCTTACAATAGAACCAAGTCTGGTTCCATTCTTTGGGGTGACTGTGAAGAGCGGTGTGAGGAAAACTTACATCTTTCCTTTTCTGGATGCTGACACCACCCAGTTCCTGATGAGGCCCATCAGAAAACTCAGTCCGGCGGTTCAGATGGAAGAAATCCCGGAACAGATCCACTGATGGTTCTTCTTGAAGATATGCTTCTGAGAAGACTTGGAAGTTGCATATATTGGATATGGAATTGGGACCTATGTCCTGTGGATGGAGTTGGAAGTTGGCTAGGACGTCACGGAAGAACTTTGAACCAGGCGGACTAAAACCTCGGGCCAGATGATCAAAGAAAACAATGATCTCTCCTTCCTGGGGTGTAGGAGGACATTCCTTTCCAGGGGCCCGCCAGTGCAGAACCTCTCTTGGACCCAGAAGGCCGATTGAAGCAGCTTTTACTAAGTCGTCCTCAGTGATCCGGGAAGGAACCCAATTGCAAGCAACAAATTGTTTGGCCATCATTTCTGATGAGGGAGTGCTGAAAAATACAATGCAAGACCCGGTTTACAACTAGCGAAACAAACCGGCAGTTTCTGTGAGAATATTGACCTAATCAACGGTTTAAGCAAGGGGCTAATGGTACCCCCTAATCCGGGTCAGGCATGCACAAGGCAGCCACCGGTTTATGGTAACAAAAAGAAGAAGTTAAACCGTCGACTATGGAATACAAGTTCATATATAAACCATTAGGGCAAGCATATGAGAAGCGGACTATGATTAAACCGGTAACATAAGGCAGATAAGCTGTAGATCTAAAGTGCGAAAAACAGTTTTCGCATAAGCAGAGGTAAGGTATGGATCTACGGCGCAGAAAAAAGAAGACATGACAATTGCAGTCATATTCAGGGAAGGTAGTAAAAGTTCTCTACAGATTCGATCTAAACTAGCAATACTAGAGAGACTAAGGTTATGATGATGGAGCGGAAGCATACGAACGAGGAAGGACCTAACAAGTCTTGCATCCAGAGCTAAAATCAATCTACGGGGATGAACTACAAAGAAACGATGGTTCATGGTGAGCTACAGAAGAAACCCTAGAACTAAGATCTACGGGGAAGAAGATGGCGTACCCGAGGAAACAGAGGACGGCGGCGAAGTTCTGTGGACGCGTTCAGGTCGATGCAGCGGCCGGGCTTGTGGACGACGGCGAGCTCGAAGAACAGCGGCGGAGTTTCGAGCGCTGGAGACGGAGTAAGAAGAAGCAGAAGGGGAAAAGAGATGGGCCTTGGCTGTATTTATAGGCCAAGGGGGTAAAACGGAAAGCGCGGGAATCAAGGAGGCCGGAAATCGGATAAAGATTGAGCTGTCGCCTCGATCTTCGGTGCGGCAATAAAAAAAAGGTAACAAACAGATGTGGGCGTTAAATGCGCAAATGATGTCACAACAGATTGAAGTGATTTCAGGAGATGACGTCATGGCCGGTTTATGAAGCATACAAGTTGCTGAAAGGAAATTCATACAAGACTTCGAAGACTGATATGAACAAGTTCAAATCAATCTGGGGCCTAATGTCAGGGATATGACTAGCAGGTATAAACCGGCTAGGGAGGTCCATATTACGCTAGTAGAATTATCTTATCAGAAGCCCAGTAGAGTATGTATCAGGAGGTTATAACCCACAGAGGTTTAGGGCCCATGTATAAGGCCCATGATCTATAAACCGTCATACCATGTAACTTGGGATGTAAGATAGAAAGAGTAGAGACCGAGGCGGACACGTTCATGAGCCGGCCTCGGGACTCTGTAAACCGGACCGGGTGTCGCCTCCTATATAAAGGGATGACCCGGCGACGGTTCAGGACAAGAAACAACAGCTCGAGACACACGCAAGTGGACTCGCTCCCTGGTCATCGAAGCCAAGCAATACCACACCAAACTAGACGTAGGCTTTTACCTTCATCGAAGGGGCCGAACTAGTATAAAACTCCCTGTGTCCCTCGTCCGCTTTAACCCCTTCAAGCTAACCCGTGCGATGGCCTCACACCTAAGTCCGTTAACCCGGACATCTACCGTGCTAAATCCACGACAGTTAGCATTCCACATCAAAAATTCTTTCTTTATCATTTACCTACTCGAGGACGAGCAGGAATTAAGCTTAGGGATGCTTGATACGTCTCCAACGTATCTATATTTTTTGATTGTTCCATGCTATTATTTATGAAGTCTCGGATGTTTAATGGGCTTTATCATTCACTTTTATATCAATTTTGGGACTAACCTACGAACCCAAAGGCCCAGTCCAAATTGTTGTTTTTTTGCCAATTTAAGAGTTTTGCAGAAAAAGAATATCAAACGGAGTCCAAACGGAATGAAACCTTCGCGAGAGATGTTTTTGGAGAAAATCACGCACGCGGAGCTTGAGAACCACGTCAGGGGACAGAGGGCTGGTCCACGAGGGTGGGGGGCACGCCCCCTTCCCAGGGCGCACCCCCTGCCTCGTGCCCCCCTCGAGCGTCCCCCGGTGCCCTCCTTCTTCCTATATACGTCTACGTACCCCAGAAACTACGGAAACAGAGAGAAAACCCTAATTCCACCGCCGTACCTTGTGTTCCCGTGGAGATCCCATCTTGGAGCCTGTTCCGGAGCTCCACCGGAGGGGGATCCATCACGGAGGCCTTCATCATCATCATCATCACCCTCACCATGAGTTGTGAGTAGTTTACCACAGACCTTCGGGTCCATAGCTAGTATCTAGATGGCTTCTTCTCTCTCTCTCTGGATCTCAATACAAAGTTCTCCTCGGTCTTCGAGGAGATCTATTCGATGTAATATCTTTTTGCGGTGTGTTTGTCGAGATCCAATGAATTGTGAGTTTATGATCAAGGTTATCTATGAAAGATATTTGGTTCTTCTCTGAACTTTTTATGTGTGCTCATAATATCCTTGCAAGTCTCTTCGAATTATTGGTTTGGTTTGGCCTACTAGATCTATAGTTCTTGCAATGGGAGAAGTGCTTGGCTTTGGGTTCAATCTTGCGGTGTCCTTTCCGAGTGACTGTAGGGGCAGCAAGGCACGCATTGTATTATTGCCATCGAGGATAAAAAGATGGGGTTTATATCATATTGCTTGAGTTTATCCCTCTACATCATGTCATCTTGCTTAAGGCGTTACTCTGTTCTTATGAACTCAATACACGAGATGCATGCTGGATAGCGGTCGATGTGTGGAGTAATAGTAGTAGATGCAGGTAGGAGTCGATCTACTTGTCTCGGACGTGATGCCTATATACAATGATCATGCCTAGATAGTCTCATAATTATTCGCTTTTCTAGCAATTGCTCGACAGTAATTTGTTTACCCGCCGTAGAATATCGCTATCATGAGAGAAGGCACTAGAGAAAACTATGGCCCCCGGGTCTATTCTCAACATATCAATCTACATCTACTTTACTTTTACCACTTTTATTTGGTGTTCTTATAAACTAAAAATACCAAAAATATAAACTATCATCTCTATCAGATCGCACTTTCGGAAGTGACCGTAAAGGGATTGACAACCCCTTATCGCGTTGGCTGTGAAGTTCTTATTTGTTTGTGCAGGTGCGAGGGACTCGCGCGTGGTCTCCTACTGGATTGACACCTTGGTTCTCATAAACTGAGGGAAATACTTACGCTATTGTGCTGCATCTCCCTTTCCTCTTCGAGGGAATACAACGCAAGCTCAAGAGGTAGCAAAGAGCTTGGAAATTGTCTTCTGCATCCCTTGCATATTATAGTTCATCACAAAGCCTTTATAGCTTGGTGGCAGTAATTGAAGAACTCTGTCAATAACACTATCTTCATCAACTTTGACTCCAAGATGAGTCATGTGATTGTAGTACCCAGACATTCTAAGTAAGTGTTCACTGATAGAACTATTCTCCTCCATCTTGCAGCTATAGAACTTGTTGGAGACTTCATATCTCTCAACTCGGGCATTTGCTTAAAATATTAACTTCAACTCTTGGAACATCTCATATGCTCCATGACGTTCAAAACGTCTTTGAAGTCCCGATTCTAAGCCGTAAAGCATGGCACAGTGAACTATTGAGTAGTCATCCGATCGTGTCTGCCAGACGTTCAAAGCGTCTACATTAGCGGGAGGGGGCTTGTCACCTAGCGGTGCTTCAAGGACATAATTCTTCTGTGCAGCAATGTGGATAATCTTCAAGTTACGGACCCAGTCCGTGTTGTTGCTACCATCATCTTTCAACTTAGCTTTCTCTAGGAATGCATTAAAATTCAAGGGAATGGTAGCACGGGCCATTGATCTACAACAACATAGATATGCAAAAACTATCAGGACTAAGATCATGATAAATTAAGGTTCAATTAATCATATTACTAAAGAACTCCCACTTAGATAGACATCCCTCAAGTCATCTAAATGATCACGTGATCCAAATCAACTAAACCATGTCCGATCATCACGTGAGATGGAGTAGTTTTCAATGTTGAACATCTTATGTTGATCATATATACTATATGATTCACGCTTGACCTTTCGGTCTCCAGTCTTCCGAGGCCATGTCTGTACATGCTAGGCTTGTCAAGTTTAACCCGACTATTCTGCATGTACAAAACTGTCTTACACCCATTGTATGTGAACATAGAGCTCATCACACCCGATCATCATGTGGTGTCTCGGCACGACGAACTATCGCAACAGTGCATACTCAGGGAGAACACTTGTACCTTGAAATTTTGGAAGGAATCATCTTATAATGCTACCGTCGTACTAAGCAAAATAAGATGCATAATAAGATGAACATCACATGCAATCAAAATATGTGACATGATATGGCCATCATCATATTGTGCTTTTGATCTCCGTCTGCAAAGCATCGTCATGATCTCCATCGTCACCGGCTTGACACCATGATGTTCATCGTAGCGTCGTGGTCGTCTCGCCAACTATTGCTTCTACTACTATCGCTAACTCATAGTCATAGTGATAAAGTAAAGCAATTACATGGCGTTCACAATTCATACAATAAAGAGGCAACCATAAGGCTCCAGTCAGTTGCCGATAATTTACAAAACATGATCATCTCATACAATATCGTATAACTCATCACGTCTTGACCATATCACATCACAACATGCCCTGCAAAAACAAGTTAGACGTCCTCTACTTTGTTGTTGCAAGTTTTACGTGGCTGCTACGGGCTTCTAGTAAGAACCGTTCTTTCCTAAGCATCAAAACCACAACGATTTTTCGTCAAGTGTGCTATTTTAACCTTCAACAAGGATCGGTCGTAGTCTCACTCAATTCAACTAAAGCTGGAGAAACTGACACATGCCAGCCACCTATGTGCAAAGCACGTCGGTAGAACCATTCTCATGAACGTGGTCATGTAATGTCGGTCCGGGCCGCTTCATCCAACAATACCGTTGAATCAAAGTATGACATTGGTGGTAAGCAGTATGACTATTATCGCCCACAACTCTTTGTGTTCTACTCATGCATATCCTCTACGCATAGACCTAGCTCATGATGCCACTGTTGGGGAACATAGTATTTTAAAAAAATCCGATGATCACGCAAGATCTATCTAGGAGAAGCATATCAACGAGCGGGGAGAGTGTGTCCATGTACCCTCGTAGACCGAAAGAGGAAGCGTTTAGTAACGCGGTTGATGTAGTCGAACGTCTTCACGATCCAACCGATCCAAGTACCGAACGTACGTCACCTCCGTGATCAGCACACATTCAGCACGATGACGTCCCTCGAGCTCTTGATCCAGTTGAGGATGAGTGAGAGTTCCGTCAGCACGACAACGTAGGGACGATGTTGATGATGTGATCCGCGCAGGGCTTCGCCTAAGCACTACGACAATATGACCTAAGGTGGAATCTGTGGAGGGGGGCACCGCACACGGCTAAAATAATTGTCAACTTGTGTGTGCTAGGGTGCCCCTGCCCCCGTATATAAAGGAGCAAGGGGGAGGCCGGCTGGTCCTCATAGGGCGCGCCCCAAGGGGGGGAATCCTACTCCAAGTAGGAGTTGGAACCCCCTTTCCTAGTCCAACTAGGAGAAGAAGGAAGGAGAGGGAGAGGGAGAGGGAAAGAGGGGCCATGCCCCCCTCCCCTAGTCCTATTCAGACTCCCCTTGGGGGGGCACCTCCTGGCTGCTACCCTCTCTCTCCCCTAAGGCCCATTTAGGCCCATTACTTCCCCGGGGGGTTCCGGTAACCCCTCTAGCACTCCGGTTTTATCCGAAACTATCCGAGACACTTCCGGTGTCCGAATAACATGGTCCAATATATCAATCGTTATGTCTCGACCATTTCGAGACTCCTCGTCATATCTGTGATCTCATCCGGGACTCCAAACAATATTCGGTCATCAAAAACACATAACTCATAATACAAATCGTCACCGAACGTCAAGCGTGCAGACCCTACGGGTTCGAGAACTATGTAGTGACCGAGACACATCTCCGGTCAAAAACCAATAGCGGAACCTGGATGCTCATATTGGTTCCTACATATTCTACGAAGATCTTTATCGATCAAACCGCATAACAATATACGTTATTCCCTTTGTCATCGGTATGTTACTTGCCCGAGATTTGATCGTCAGTATCATCATACCTAGTTCAATCTCGTTACCTGCAAGTCTCTTTACTCATTCTGTAATACATCATCTCGTGACTAACTCATTAGTCATTTGCTTGCAAGGCTTATTATCATGTGTATTACCGAGAGGGCCTAGAGATACCTCTCCGACACTCGGAGTGACAAATCCTAATCTTGATCTATGCCAACACCACAAACACTTTTCGAAACACCTGTAGAGCATCTTTATAATCACCTAGTTACGTTGTGAATTTTGATAGCACACAAGGTGTTCTTCCGATATTTGGGAGTTGCATAATCTCATAGTCAGAGGAACATGTATAAGTCATGAAGAAAGCAATAGCAATAAAACTAAATGATCATAGTGCTAAGCTAACGGATGGGTCTTGTCCATCACATCATTCTCCTAATGATGTGATCCCGTTGATCAAATGACAACACATGTCTATGGTTTAGGAAACACAACCATCTTTGACTAACGAGTTAGTCTAGTAGAGGCATACTAGGGACACTCTGTTTTGTCTATGTATTCGCACATGTATCAAGTTTCCGGTTAATACAATTCTAGCATGAATAAAATACATTTATCATGATATATAAGGAAATATAAATTACAACTTTATTATTGCTTCTAGGGCATATTTCCTTCAATCTCTACTTTGTTGCATCACCCTTTCCTCTTCAAGGGAAAAATCAACGGAAGCTCAAGAAGTAGCACGCCCCTGTTCATCCCCTCGCTTGAGCAGAACTCAGTGGTGCCGTGCCACGCGCGCAACCGTGTGCGGGCTAGAGTCGAGCCCAACGTTTGAGCGACCCCCTGTTCGCTAGGTACACCGCATGAGAGAAAAAGCCCTCGGGAAACCCTACCGCGACCCTCTTCCCACCTCTCCTTGTTCGCATGTAGCTGCTAGGAAAAACGGATCTGGACAAGAGCAATGCAGTCCGTAACCGTTCGCCGGACGTTGCCTGTAGCACCCCGGCTCAGAGAAACCGGAACACCCCGTATTCCAACCGAGAGATCAAGTCTTCTGGAATACGACACTGCTTGGCGTAGAACAAATCAGCTCTTAATACAAAGAATACAAATACAGTGGGTCTGATGTTACAAAGAATCACATCAGCACGACGACACTACGCCTGCTAAGGTTGCTTTATGCTAGCAGCGGAACAACTCGTAGCAGTGAACAATGGCAATGATGATGGGCTTCACTCCGCAGGGACTCTGGCTGGGACACGGTCTAGCTCGCATGATCGAAATCCTCGACAAGCAATCAATCACGGCATCACCAGCAATCTGGCATGACATGCCAGGTAAGTACTTTGAATGTACTCGCAAGCTCACAACAAGCAAAAACATCAAGGCAAGACAATAACATAGCATTAATAGGTTAAATTATCAACAACTACTATGATGAGGAAGCTACTATTAATCATGATATCAAACTGCTAGAATACTGATCCAACATCTCGGATATCAAGAACCATCTCACTCTTGGCTATCCGACCAAGTAATATGTCGCCTTGATCACCTCGTGATCGATACCTCCGCGTGATCATTGTGTGACCACATCACAAACTGAATGATTATCCTCAAGGTCATCCCAACATCATCATCGACATCCTGCCAAACTGCTGCTGCTCACATATAATGATAAGTAAACTAATAAGTCATTACATCGTCATGTGTGTTGATCGAATGATGTGACCTACACTAATACAACGAGGTTCTATACAAACAGTTTCTAACCCCTTTCCGCGACGGTGTTTGGAACCGTCGCCAAGTGAGTGTGTGCGATACGGGGGTCCTTCCCACACGACCCAGAAACCGTGGGGATAGGGAGCCATTATGTAGAGGCATTGCCAAATGTAATTGTATGCGATGCAGCACACACTAAATTCTTTCGCACATGTGGGATCAGTGATTAAACGTTTCTAATGACGCAGTGAAACCAAATGGTGTGTCGTAATAAACCATTTGGGAAACCGTATCTAAGGCACACGGGCCAACATTTGAACTGTGTGTGATATGTGCCCCCATCGCACATGAGTTTTCTGTGGAACTCGTCTGCCATGCAAGAATCCATCGCACGTGTTTCCCAACAATTACCGTGTGCGATAATGTTCTATCACAAACGGTTCATGAGCCCCTTCGCACACATACAAGTGTTGCAAACCATTTGTGATTTGTTATGTATCACCGACGGTTGCGGTAAGAGTGACGTGTGCTTTTCTTTCGGGATCCCACACGTTTCTTGAAAAATTTATGTGTGCGAGAATGTGATATCACATACGGTTCTGGAGCCCCTATGCATACGTAGTAGTGCTAAAATCGTCTGTGATCAGCTGTGTATCACCGACGGTTCCGCTACGATTGACGTATGCTTTCTGATGTGGATCTCACACTCTCTTTTAGTTGAAACGTTTGCGGAGAAATTGCTAGGTTAAAGCAAAAAATATCCCATTTGAATCGGCATGCAAAAAGCAAATTTGCCACAATATGCAATTGAACAAATAGTGTCCACATGTGATAGCCTGGATTTTGCCCTCTCTCTTTTTCCGGACTTGCCTTCTCTCTGCTTCCGAACGTGGTTTCTGCCTTGCTTTGATTTGGGTTTTGGAATCATTTCAGATGGACTTGTCACTTGGTCATACCCTTGACTTTCAACCAAGTGGCATATCTACTCCTCGTTCAACTTTGCTTCTCTGATAAAACCCTAAAATCAACCTAGGAATATTTTTCATAAAGGAAAATTATTCATTTTCCCTTCTTAAACCCACTTTGGAGGCTAGTGCTCCAAAGAAACCCTCATTTTTCTTGCTCCAAAATTCCTGAAATAATTCCTAAATATTCATAGAACCTTGGCACACCTTCCCATGCAAAAATATTGCATCACTTTTTGTAATATTTTTGTTGTAGAAAATCATTTCCATTCTGGACCGGAAATGCACTTTGTACAACAAGTGCATTTTTCCTTGAGCTTTTGGCCTTGAACTTTCTTGAGCTTAAATACCCTCCTAAGAAACCCTAAACCCCGGGAGATCAGCTCTAATGACCTTCTAGAAGATTGCTTAACTTGGCGACCAAGTTTCTGGTCAGAAACTTGCCAACATAGTTAAGTCACATCTGGTCCGCCTGAGCATGAGCCATCACCCCTCCTAGACTAAACACTATACGGACGAACACGTAGACATGGTTTGACAGCACCTGGGCGTCGTCTTGCCCATGCCAGGGCGGCGACCGCGTGAGGACACGGTGCCTGGCATGCGTTCGACGCGCTCTGGCTGGCACCTTCTTCTCTGTTTCGCGCGTGCTCGTTCCAGAGCTCGCCGACGACTGCCGCACCGCGCCACCACCCTTGACCGCTCCCTGGCCATTGCAACGTCGGAGCCGCCGCAGCAAGCACGGTCACGTCGTGGCCAAAATGCCACAATGCACGTGTGCGCTTGTCCACTTCCCCCACCACCTCCTGCGCTCGTCCGCGAGCGTGGGCAAGTTCATGCGTTGACACTGAGCGCTTGCCCCCTCGTGTTGGAGCTTCTCGTCGCCGTTTGCTGCGTGTCCAGAGTGCTCCGGCGGCGACACGTCCCCCCTCTCGCTCTAGCTATATATAGCAACCCCTCCTCGCTTCCTAGCCTCTCACCACTCCACACCATCCCCACGAACACGTAGACGAGCCATAGCTCGGTCGGGCAGGCCTTTGGCCGTCGCCCTGACCAGATGACTCCGGCAACCTCCGCAGTCCCACCACCGCGCTCCAGTGCCTCTTGAGCTCAAACAACTGCTCGGGCGGGGCATTGGGAGGTTGTTGGTGCTGCCTGGACACCGCTGAGCCCCTAGAGCCGCTGCTACTTCTCGAGCTTGTGTTGTATTCCCTCGAAGAGGAAAGGGTGATGCATCACAGTAGCGTAAGTATTTTCCTCAGTTTTTGAGAACCAAGGTATCAATCCAGTAGGAGACCACGCGCGAGTCCCTCGCACCTGCACAAACAAATAAGAACTTCGCAGCCAACGCGATAAGGGGTTGTCAATCCCTTTATGGTCACTTACGAAAGTGAGATCTGATAGAGATGATACTTTATATTTTTGGTATTTTTGATTATAAGAACAGAAAGTAAAAGCGGAAAAAGTAAAGTAGATTGTAGATTGATATATTGAGAATAGACCCGGCGGCCATAGTATTTTCTAGTGGCTTCTCTCATGATAGCGATATTCTACGGCGGGTAAACAAATTACTATCGAGCAATTGATAGAAAAGCGAATAATTATGAGACTATCTAGGCATGATCATTATATATAGGCATAACGTCCGAGACAAGTAGACCGAAACGATTCTGTATCTACTACTATTACTCCACACATCGACCGCTATCCAGCATGCATCTAGTGTATTGAGTTCATAAGAAAAGAGTAACACCTTAAGCAAGATGACATGATGTGGAGGGATAAACTCAAGCAATATGACATAAACCCCATCTTTTTATCCTCGATGGCAACAATACAATACGTGCCTTGTTGCCCCTACTGTCACTGGGAAACGACACCATAAGATTGAACCCAAAGCCAAGCACTTCTCCCATTGCAAGAACTATAGATCTAGTAGGCCAAACCAAACCAATAATTCGAAGAGACTTGCAAGGATATTATGAGCACACATAAAGAGTTCAGAAAAGAACCAAATATTTCTCATAGATAATCTTGATCATAAACCCACAATTCATCGGATCTCGACAAACACACCGCAAAAGGAGATTACATCAAATAGATCTCCTCGAAGACCGAGGAGAACTTTGTATTGAGATCCAGAGAGAGAGAAGAAGCCATCTAGATACTACCTATGGACCCGAATGTCTGTGGTAAACTACTCACAACTCATGGTGAGGCAATGATGATGATGTAGAAGCACTCCGTGATGGATCCCACCTCCGGCGGAGCTCCGGAATAGGCCCCGATATGGGATCTCACGGGAATAGAAGGTTACGGCGGTGGAACTAGGGTTTTTTCCTCTTTTCTGATGGTTTTGGGGTACGTAGGCTTATATAGAAGGAAGAAGGGCACCGGGGGCCTTAAATGGGGCCCACGAGGCAGGGGCGCGCCCAAGGGGGGGGGCGCCCCCCCACCCTCGTGGGCACCACGTGGCCCCTACTCTATGGTTCTCAAGTCTCCCGTGCGTGATTTTATCCAAAAATATCTCTCCCGAAGGTTTCATTCCGTTTGGACTCCGTTTGATATCCCTTTTCTGTAAAACCCTAAAGCAGGCAAAAAACAGCAATCTGGACTGGGCCTTTGGGTTAGTAGGTTAGTCCCAAAAATAATATAAAAGTGTATGACAAAGCCCATTAAACATCCAAAACATCATAAATAATGGCATGGAACAATAAAAAAATTGAATACGTTGGAGACGTATCTAGCATCCCCAAGCTTAATTCCTGCTCGTCCTCGAGTAGGTAAATGATAAAAACAGAATTTTTGATGTGGAATGCTAACCAACATAGTTTTTTAATTTAATTCTCTTAATTGTGGCATGAAAGTTCAGATCTGAAAGATTGAAGACAAAAGTCTATATTGACATAAGAAATAATAATACTTCAATCATACTAACAAAGCAATCATGTCTTCTCAAAATACTATGGCTAAAGAAAGTTATCCCTACAAAATCGTATAGTCTGGCTATGCTCCCTCTTTATCACACAAACTATTCATATCATGCACAACGCCAATTTCAGCCAAGCACTTGTTTTCATACTCTATTCTCTCAAACCTTTCAACTTTCACGCAATACATGAGCGTGAGCAATAGACAAAGCACTATGGGTGGAATAGAGAGGTTGTTGTGGAGAAGACAAAAAGGAAGGGAGATAGTCTCACATTAACTAGGCGTATCAACGGGCTATGGAGATGCCCATCAATAGATATCAATGTGAGTGAGTAGGGATTGCTATGCAACGGATGCACTAGAGCTAAATATGTATGAAAGCTCAATCAAAAGAAACTAGTGGGTGTGCATCCAACTTGCTTGCTCACGAAGACCTAGGGCATTTGAGGAAGCCCATCGTTGGAATATACAAGCCAAGTTCTATAATCAAAAATTCCCACTAGTATGTGAAAGTGACTAAACATGAGACTCTCTATCATGAAGAACATGGTGCTACTTTGAAGCACAAGTGTGGAAAAGGATAGTAGCAATTGTCCTTTTATTCTTCTTTATTTCTTTTTTATTTATATTTATTTTCAGGCATTTTTTGGCGTTTTTTGTGTGTAGAGGGGCTTTATTGGTTTAGCCTTTCCTCCCATGGGACAATGCTCTAATAATGATGATCATCACACTTTCATTACAACTCGATACTAGAAAAAAGTATGACTCTATATGAATGCCTCCGGCGGTGTACCGGGATGTGCAATGAAACAAGAGTGACATGTATGAAAAAGTATGCACGGTGGCTTTGCCACAAATACGATGTCAACTACATGATCATGCATGGCAATATGACAATATGAAGCGTGTCATATGAACGGAATGGTGGAAAGTTGCATGTCAATATATCTCGGAATGGCTACGGAAATGCCATGATAGGTAGGTATGGTGGCTGTTTTGAGGAATAATATGGTGGTTGTTTTGAGGAAGGATATATAGTGGGTGTATGGTACCGGCGAAAGTTGCGCGATACAAGAGAGGCTAGCAATGGTGGAAGGGTGAGAGTGTGTATAATCCATGGACTCAACATTAGTCATAAAGAACTCATATACTTATTGCAAAAATCTATGAGTCATCAAAACAAAGCAATCAACGCATGCTCCTAGGGGGGATGTTTGTAGGAGTTAACCATCGCGCGCCCCGGACCTCCACACAAAGGTTGACACTTTACAAATACCTCATGCTCTAACTTCGTCACATAGCGGTTCACCATGTGTGCATGCTACAGGAATCACTAACCTTAACACAAGTATTTCTCAATTTCATAATAACTCCACTAGCATGACTCTAATATCACTATCCTCAAATCTCAAAACAATTATCAAGCATCCAACTTCTCATCATATTCAATGCACTTAGTGTGAAAGTTTTTACTACATTGATATTGGATGTCTATCATGTGAAGACTAGTTTTATAGCCTAAGCACATTACCATGCTGTTTTAATAGACTATAAAAAGGATATAAGTGAAGCATGAGAGTTCAACAATTTCTTAAAAATATTATCACCACCGTGCTCTAAAAGATATAAGTGAAGCACTAGAGCAAAAACTATTCAACTCAAAAGATATAAGTGAAGCACATAGAGTGTTCTATCAATTCCTAGGCCATATTTAACTCTCTCAAATAGGTGTGTCCACCCAGGATAATTGTGGCAAACTAACAAGAAAAGACTCAAATTATACAAGACGCTCCAAGCAAAACACATATCATGTGGTGAATAAAAATATAGCTCCGAGTATAGTAACCGATGGATGAAGATGAAAGAGGAGATGCCTTCCCGGGGCATCCCCAAGCTTAGGCTTTTGGTTGTCCTTGAATTTTACCTTGGGGTGTCATGGGCATCCCCAAGCTTAGGCTCTTGCCACTCTTAGTTCCATAGTCCATCAAAGCAGTACTCAAAACTTGAAAACTTCACAACACAAAACTTAGACAAAAATCTCGTGAGCTCCGTTAGTAAAAGAAAGCAAACCACTACTCAAATGTACTGAAATGAATTCATTCTTTGTTTATAAAAGTGTTAAACCTATTGTATTCCAACTTCTCTATGGTTCACACTTCCCACTATTACTCATAGATGCATTGAAATAGGCAAACAACACACGAAAAACAGAATCTGTCAAAAACAGAACAGTCTGTAGTAATCTGCAGGTTTCGCATACTTCTGTAACTCTAAAAAATTCAAACTAAATTGGTAAACGTGAGGAATTTGTCTATTAATCATCTGCAAAAAGAATCAACTAAATAGCACGCTCCAGTAAAATCTGATGATCATTCTAGCGAGCGCCAACGATTCTGTTTTTCACAGCAAGATCACATAAACTTCACACAAGTCTTCCCAAAGGTTCTACTTGGCACAAACACTATTTAAAACACAAAACCACATCTAATCAGAAGCTAGATGCAATATTTATTCCTAAACAGAAGCAAAAAAAAAATTGGGTTGCCTCCCAACAAGCTCTTTCTTTATAGCCATTAAGATAGGCTTGAGAATTCAATGATGCTCACGTGAAAGATAAGAATTGAAGCACAAAGAGAGCATCATAAAACATGTGACAAACACATCTAAGTCTAACATACTTCCTATGCATAGGCATTTTATAAGCAAACAAATTATCATAGCAAGCAAGATCTAGCGTATGCAAGGAAGAAGAAAGAAACAAGATCAATCTCAACATGAAGAGAGGTAATTTAGTAACATGAAGATTTCTATGACCACATTTTCCTCTCTCATAATAATTGCATGTAGGACCATAAGCAAATTCAACAATATAGCTATCACATAACATATTCTCAACACGATCAACGGTAAACACACGGAAGAAGAAGGGAAAATAAAACGGCAAGGGTGAAGTGGGGGAGAGGAAAACGAGAGGCAAATAAATGTAATGCGAAGGATAAAGGTTTGTGATAGGTACTTGGTATATGACTTTTGCGTAAGCCTCCCCGGCAACAGCGCCAGAAATTCTTCTTGCTACTTCTCGAGCTTGGGTTGTATTCCCTCGAAGAGGAAAGGGTGATGCAGCACAGTTGCGTAAGTATTTCCCTCAGTTTTTGAGAACCAAGGTATCAATCCAGTAGGATACCACGCGCGAGTCCCTCGCACCTGCACAAACAAACAAGAACTTCGCAGCCAACGCGATAAGGGGTTGTCAATCCCTTTACGGTCACTTACGAAAGTGAGATCTGATAGAGATGATAGTTTATACTTTTGGTATTTTTTATTATAAGAACAGAAAGTAAAAGCGGAAAAAGTAAAGTAGATTGTACATTGATATGTTGAGAATAGACCCGGGGGCCATAGTGTTTTCTAGTGGATTCTCTCATGATAGCGATATTCTATGGCGGGTAAACAAATTACAGTTGAGCAATTGATAGAAAAGCGAATAATTATGAGACTATCTAGGCATGATCATTATATATAGGCATCACATCCGAGACAAGTAGATCGAAACGATTCTGCATCTACTACTATTACTCCACACATCGACCGCTATCCAGCATGCATCTAGTGTATTGAGTTCATAAGAACAGGGTAACGCCTTAAGCAAGATGACATGATGTAGAGGGATAAACTCAAGCAATATGACATAAACCCCATCTTTTTATCCTCGATGGCAACAATACAATACGTGCCTTGCTACCCCTACTGTCACTGGGAAAGGACACCGCAAGATTGAACCCAAAGCCAAGCACTTCTCCCATTGCAAGAACTATAGATCTAGTAGGCCAAACCAAACCAATAATTCGAAGAGACTTGCAAGGATATTATGAGCACACATAAAGAGTTCAGAAAAGAACCAAATATTTCTCATAGATAATCTTGATCATAAACCCACAATTCATCGGATCTAAACAAACACACCGCAAAAAGAGATTACATCGAATAGATCTCCTCGAAAACCAAGGAGAAATTTGTATTGAGATCCAGAGAGAGAAGAAGCCATCTAGATACTAGCTATGGACCCAAAGGTCTATGGTAAACTACTCACAACTCATGGTGAGGCGATGATGATGATGTAGAAGCACTCCGTGATGGATCCCCCCTCCGGCGGAGCTCCGGAACAGGCCCCAAGTTGGGATCTCACGGGAACAGAGGTTTACGGCGATGGAACTAGGGGTTTTTCCTCTTTTCTGATGGTTTCGGGGTACGTAGGCTTATATAGGAGGAAGAAGGGCACCGGGGGCATTACGTGGGGCCCACGAGGCAGGGGCGCGCCCTAGGGGGGCGCGCCCCCCCACCCTCGTGGGCACCACGTGGCCCCTACTCCGTGGTTCTCAAGTCTCCCGTGCGTGATTTTCTCCAAAATTATCTCTCCCGATGGTTTCATTCCGTTTGGACTCCGTTTGATATTCCTTTTCTGCAAAACCCTAAAATAGGCAAAAAACAGCAATCTGGACTAGGCCTTTGGGTTAGTAGGTTAGTCCCAAAAATGATATAAAAGTGAATGATAAAGCCCATTAAACATCCAAGACTTCATAAATAACAGCATGGAACAATCAAAAATTATAGATACGTTGGAGACGTATCAGGCATCCCCAAGCTTAATTCCTGCTCGTCCTCGAGTAGGTAAATGATAAAGAAAGAATTTTTGATGTGGAATGCTAACCAATATAGTTTTTCAATGTAATTCTCTTAATTGTGGCATGAATGTTCAGATCTGAAAGATTCAAAATAAAAGTCTATATTGACATAAGAAATATCAATACTTCAAGTAATACTAACAAAGCAATCATGTCTTCTCAAAATACTATGGCTAAAGAAAGTTAACCCTACAAAATCATATAGTCTGGCTATGCTCCCTCTTCATCACACAAAATATTCATATCATGCACAACCCCGATTTCAGCCAAGCATTTGTTTTCATACTCTATGTTTTCAAACCTTTCAACTTTCACGCAATACATGAGCATGAGCCATGGATATAGCACTATGGGTGGAATAGAGGTGGTTGTGGAGAAGAAAAAAAGGAGGGAGATAGTATCACATCGACTAGGCGTATCAACGGGCTATGGAGATGCCCATCAATAGATATCAATGTGAGTGAGTAGGGATTGCCATGCAACGGATGCACTAGAGCTAAATATGAATGAAAGCTCAACAAAAGAAACTAGTGGGTGTGCATCCAACTGGCTTGCTCATGAAGACCTAGGGCATTTGAGGAAGCCCATTGTTGGAATATACAAGGCAAGTTCTATAATGAAAATTCTCACTGGTATATGAAAGTGACTAAGCATGAGACTCTCTACAATGAAGAACATGGTGCTACTTTGAAGCACAAGTGTAGCAATTGTCCCTTCTCTCTTTTCTCTCATTTTTTTGGAGGGGCTTTCTCTTTTTTTATTAGCCCCTCTCTATTTTTTTGCGGCCATCTTTTTTTTGGCCTTTCCTCACATGGGACAATGCTCTAATAATGATGATCATCACACTTTTTATTACAACTTGATATTACAACTCGATACTACAACAAGTATGACTCTACATGAATGCCTCCGGCGGTGTACCGGTATGTGCAATGAATCAAGAGTGACATATATGAAAAATTATGCATGGTGGCTTTTCCACAACTACGATGTCAACTACATGATCATGCATGGCAATATGACAATATGATGCGTGTCATATAAACGGAACGGTGGAAAGTTGCATGGCAATATATCTCGGAATGTCTATGGAAATGCCATCATAGGTAGGTATGGTGGCTGTTTTGAGGAACAATATGGTGGCTGTTTTTAGGAAGGATATATAGTGGGTTTATGGTACCGGCGAAAGTTGCGCGGTACAAGAGAGGCTAGCAATGGTGGAAGGGTGAGAGTGTGTATAATCCATGGACTCAACATTAGTCATAAGAACTCATATACTTATTGCAAAAATCTACGAGTCATCAAAACAAATCAATCAAGGCATGCTCCTAGGGGGGAGGTTGGTAGGAGTTAACCATCGCGCGCCCCCGACCTCCACACAAAGGTTGGCAGTCTACAAATACCTCATGCTCTAACTTCGTCACATAGCGGTTCACCATACGTGCATGATACGGGAATCACTAACCTTAACACAAGTATTTCTCAATTTCATAATAACGACACTAGCATGACTCTAATATCACTATCCTCATGTCTCAAAACAATTATCAAGCATCCAACATATCATTCTATTCAATGCACTTGGTGTGATTTTTTACTACATTGCCATTGGATGTTTATCATGTGAAGACTAGTTTCTTTAGCCTAAACACATTACCATGTTGTTTTAATAGACTCTCAAATAGATATAAGTGAAGTATGAGAGTTCAACAATTTCTACAAAATACTACCACCACCGTGCTCTAAAAGATATAAGTGAAGCACAAGAGCAAAAACTATTCAACTCAAAAGATATAAGTGAAGCACATAGAGTGTTCTAATAATTTCTAGGCCATATTTAACTCTCTCAAATAGGTGTGTCCAGCAAGGATTATTGTGGCAAACTAACAAGCAAAGACTCAAATTATACAAGACCCTCCAAGCAAAACACATATCATGTTGCGAATAAAAATATAGCTCCAAGTATAGTTACCGATGGATGAAGACGAAAGAGGGGATGCCTTCCCGGGGCATCCCCAAGCTTAGGCTTTTGATTATCTTGAATTTACTTGGGGTTCCATGGGCATCCCCAAGCTTAGGCCTTTGCTACTCCTTATTTCATAGTCCATCAAAGCAATACTCAAAACTTGAAAACTTCACAACACAAAACTTAGACAAAAATTCTCGTGAGCTCCGTTAGTATGAGAAAGCAAACCACTACTCAAAGGTGCAGCAATGAATTAATTCTTTGTTTATATTGGTGTTAAACCTACTGTACTCCAACTCCTCTATGGTTCATATCCTCCAATACTACTCATAGATGCATCGGTATAAGCAAACAACACACAAAAAACAGAATCTGTCAAAGACAGAACAATCTGTAGTAATCTGCAGGGTTCGCCTACTTCTGGAACTCCAAAAAATTCAGAATAAATTGGTAAATTTGCGCAATTTGTCTACCAATCATCTGCAGAAAGAATCAACTAAAATCACGCTCCAGTAAAATCCCACGGCTACTTTAGCGAGCGCTAACGATTCTGTTTTTCACAGCAAGGTCATATAAACTTCACACAAGTCTCCCCAAAGGTTCTACTTGTCACAAACACTAAACAAAACATGAAACCACATCTAATCAGAGGCTATATGCAATATTTATTCCCTAACAGCAGCAAAAACAAAAACAAAAAAATTGGGTTGCCTCCCAACAAGCTCTTGCTTTATAGCCATTAAGATCGGCTTGAGATTTCAATGATGCTCACATGAAAGATAAGAATTGAAGCACAGAGAGCATCATAAAGCATGTGAAAATCACATATAAGTCTAACATACTTCCTATGCATAGGCATCTTATAAGCAAACAAATTAGCAAGGCAAGCAAAAACTAGCATATGCAAGGAAGCAGAAAGGAACGATAGCAATCTCAACATAACGAGAGGTAATTTAGTAACATGAAATTCCTACGACCATATTTTCCTCTCTCATAATAACTGCATGTAGGATCATAAGAAAATTCAACAATATATCTATCACAAAACATATTCTCAACACGATCCACATGCATACGAAGTTGACACTCTTCCAAAATAGTGGGAGCAATATTAACTAAAGTCATGACCTCTCCAAACCCACTTTCAATATTATTGCAAACATTATTATCAATCTTACATTCATGATGGGGATTAAATAAATTTTCAAGAACATAAGAAGAATCACCCCAATCATGATCATTGCAACAAGTAGTGGGCATAGCAAAATAAGCATCCCCAAGCTTAGGGTTTTGCATGTCACTAACACAATTGGCATCAATAGAATTTATAATAACATCATTGCAATCATGTTTTTTATTTAACAAGCTATCATGAATCACTTTTTTTTAACAATTCCTCACAATTTTCAGATTCATAAATTTCAAGCAAAACCCCATAAAGATAGTCTAGTGCACGCAGCTCACTAGCAATAGGTTCAACATAATTGGATCTCTTCAAGAGATTAGCAAGTGGATGAGGATCCATAATTTAGCAAGCAAAGATGCAAGCTAATTGAGGGCACATAGCAACACAAGCAAACAAAAAGCAAGCGAACGATAAACACACGGCAGAAGAAGGGCAAATAAGACGGCAAGGGTGAAGTGGGGGAGAGGAAAACGAGATGCAAATAAATGTAATGCGAAGGATAAGGGTTTGTGATAGGTACTTGGTATATGACTTTTGCGTAAACATCCCCGGCGACGGCGCCAGAAATTCTTCTTGCTACCTCTTGAGCTTGTGTTGTATTCCCTCGAAGAGGAAAGGGAGATGCAGCACAGTAGCGTAAGTATTTCCCTCAGTTTTTGAGAACCAAGGTATCAATCCAGTAGGAGACCATGCGCGAGTCCCTCGCACCTGCACAAACAAATAAGAACATCGCAGCCAATGCGATAAGGGGTTGTCAATCCCTTTACGGTCACTTACGAGAGTGGGATCTGATAGAGATGATAGTTTATATTTTTGGTATTTTTGGTTTAATAAAATAGCAAATAAAAGCGGTAAAAGTAAAGTAGATGTTGATTGATATGTTGAGATTAGGCCCGGGGGGGCATAGTTTTCTCTAGTGGCTTCTCTCATGATAGCGATATTCTACGACGGGTAAACAAATTACTGTCGAGCAATTGATAGAAAAGCGAATAATTATGAGACTATCTAGGCATGATCATTGTATATAGGTATCACGTCCGAGACAAGTAGACTGACTCCTCCAATGCATCTACTACTATTACTCCACACATCGACCGCTATCCAGCATGCATCTAGTGTATTGAGTTCATAAGAACAGAGTAACGCATTAAGCAAGATGACATGATGTAGAGGGATAAACGCAAGCAATATGATGAAAACCCCATCTTTTTATCCTCGAGGGCAGCAATAAAATACGTGCCTTGCTGCCCCTACTGTCACTGGGAAAGGACACCGCAAGATTGAACCCAAAGCCAAGCACTTCTCACATTGCAAGAACTATAGATCTAGTAGGCCAAACCAAACCAATAATTCGAATAGACTTGCAAGGATATTATGAGCACACATAAAAAGTTCATAGAAGAACCAAATATATTTCATAGATAACCTTGATCATAAACTCACAATTCATCGGATCTCGACAAACACACCGCAAAAAGAGATTACATCGAATAGATCTCCTCGAAGACCGAGGAGAACTTTGTATTGAGATCCGGAGAGAGAGAAGAAGCCATCTAGATACTAGCTATGGACCCGAAGGTCTGTGGTAAACTACTCACAACTCATGGTGAGGGCAATGATGATGATGAAGAAGGCCTCCGTGATGGATCCCCCTCTGGTGGAGCTCCGGAACAGGCTCCAAGATGGGATCTCCACGGGAACAGAAGCTACGGCGGTGGAATTAGGGTTTTCTCTCTGTATATGGAGTTTCAGGGGTACGTGGACTTATACAGGAAGAAGGAGGGCACCGGGGGCCACTTGAGGGGGCCTCGAGGCAGGGGGCGCGCCCTAGGAAGGGGGCGCACCCCCCACCCTCGAGGGCCAGCTCTCTATCCCCTGACTTGGTCCTCAAGCTCCGCGTGCGTGATTTTCTCCAAAAATATCTCTCGCGAAGGTTTCATTCCGTTTGGACTCCATTTGATATTCCTTTTCTGCAAAACCCTGAAATAGGCAAAAAAACAGGAATCTAGACTAGGCCTTTGGGTTAGTAGGTTAGTCCCAAAAATGATGTAAAAGTGAATGATAAATCCCATTAAACATCCAAGACTTCATAAATAATAGCATGGAACAATAAAAAATTATAGATATGTTGGAGACGTATAAGTCATGTTCATTAAATAACGTACATACTGTCTAGCAGCACCGTGTGTGCCGCTTGGCCTCGAATCTCGATGTAATATCAAACCTATGTAATTTCGTTAGCATCAATAAAGCGGTTTTTTCTGTACCATGTTGTTGTGTATTGCCAGAAGACGAGATCTCTGGGCTGGCAATGCAAGGTAAACCGGTTGCTCTGAGCCAGGGTGCCACACCACATGAAGAACATTCATCAGATTTCGCAACAATTGCTGTTGAACAAATGGTAGCTAAATTCCAATTATTTGTCAACATATATATGCATTACATAATTAATCATAGTGTACGAAACACGCAGACCTCATCAGATGAAAAACAGTGGATCCATGCATATATGTTTAGCGGCTAACTCTTACTTAATGTTTCAGGAGAAGGCATACTAAAATCTTCATTTTCACCAGTGGGATTAATGTAGTGATTCAGGAAGAAGTCGCTGATAAATCTCCGAACCATCAGCAATTCACCAGCGGGGAGCGGTTCAAGGGTCATCGATTCTAAGATGAGATGCAGTATTTTTAAGATCAGAATGTGCCATATGAGTGGAGTAGAAGATATTAATCAAGATAGACTTACTGGTACTAATTCACGAGCATCTTCACAACTATCAGCAGATTTGCAGATGGAGATCATGTGTCTACAAACATAGTATGCACAAAGGTTGGTCCCTGCTTGTTGCTGAGGGCACTGCATTTTTTGTACATAATTAGTCATGTATTTGTCCTGTTAGGAACAACCTAACCAATGTTAGATGTATTTTGTTTCTTTGGACAGAAATGGAAAGAGGTTTATTTAAAATCTTGAACATTTGACTAGCGTAAGAAAAGGTATTTACAGACTATTGGATACATTTTCCAAAAATAATGGATTTCAGTGTGTTACCGGAGAAACGATCTCGTGTTGTAGAGGTAGTTCCTTCTTGAACGGGTTCCCTGGTTTAGTTTTCCAAAATGCGAGCATACTGCAAATGAAGATGAATTTTGACAACATCAATTATTGAACCAGATATGAATGCAAATTAATTTCAACATCATAGAATTCAATGCATATCCATGAATTGATGATGATGCGTCAGATCCTGAGCGTTTGTTGACTCTCTGAGAGAATCCATGTAGTAAATTGTGTTCTTGTTTGGAACAATGAATGCCAATATCTAGTGATTGCTACATATTAAGAAAGCCATGAACTTACGATTTATGTCGAAATCTGAAGGACAGCCAGTGTATGTGTGGTTGTTTATTTGACTTACCGTTCATGATATGGCCAGAGAAATGATTTTGCATGGGACGTGTCTTCGAAGATATGGGCGACCGTGTTAATCGCCCACTCCCATCGATCCTTACCATATAATGTTGTGCCATTTGCTGATGGTCCAAGCAAAACTCGTGATATGTGACGAATAAAAATATAGCTCCAAGTAAAATTACCGATGGTTGTTAGAAGAAAAAGGGGATCCCTTCCAGGGCATACCCAAGCTTAGTTGCTTGTTACTTCTTGAATATTACCTTGGGGTGCCATGGACATCCCCAAGCTTAGGCTCTTTTCACACCTTATTCCTTCATCCATCATGATCTCACCGAAAACTTGAAAACTTCAATCACACAAAACTTAACAAAACTCCGTGAGATCCGTTAGTATAATCAAACTAATCTATGCTTTAAATATTGTAGCAAACCCATTCATATTTTATTATTGCATTATATCTACTGTATTCCAACATTGCCATGGCTTAGAGCAACTCCAATGGGGCGACCCATTTCGTCCGCCGTTGTTCGTCTGGGTCGGCACGGACAAACGAGGAGGCCCACCGCACCGACCCAAACCTAAATCGAGTCCGCTTTGCGTCCACGCCAACGCATTTGCGGCTCAAATTTGTGCCCCAAATGCATCGGCGCGGACGCGAAACGGACGCTACGCGCGCCTTCTCGGTGTTCGCCGCGTCCCCACCTGGCGGTCGTCCAACTGCCTGCTGCCTACCTGGTCAGCTTAATTTATGTCCTCGGGCCCCGTCAGTGACGGCGGTCGTCCTTTTAAGCCGGTCGTGCGGTGGGGCTGTCCTCATCCGCTTCCAGCCATCCTCTGTCCCCATCTAGCCACACTCTGCTACCCCGTGGCCGGCAAACCCTAGTCGCCCCAGCAAAGCCAAATGGGTCTCTTCTCCGGCGCCGGCAGCAGCAAGGCCAAGGGAAAGTCCCCCGCAATTCCTTTTCCCTTGGAGTTCCTCCCGCCTCCGCAGGCACCAGCTCATCGGCAGAGGCAGCGCGTCAACGTGCCAGTGCACCAGGCAGAGTGGCACTGGTAGCACCGCGTGCCTCCCCCGTATTCGTAGAGGATCCTAGTGCCGGCGGCGCCGTGATCGGCTAGGGCGCACGCGGAAGAGGTGCGGCACCGGCGGGGGCTCCTGACGCCGAAACAGTGTCGCGATCCCGCCTACGCAACCGACTTGCCCAACTAGGCTCGATGGTTCACCTTCGAGCATGAGGAGGCGAGGCCACGTGGCATTCACGAAGTCGATCGCAGTGTGCCGCCACCCCCGCTCGTTGTTCGCGAGGAGGACCAGGAGGCGGAGGTCGCCTACCAGGCAGCCATTGCGGCGGTCTACCGAGAGAACGAGGAGGACGAGCGGCGCAGGGCAGCGGCAGTCGAGGAAGACGAGGCGGCGTATGAGGAGGCATGGCGCAGGCCATGGCCTTCTCCGCGGTGGGCGACCGCGTCCTGCCGTTGGTGGCCCCGCTGTCCCCTGTCAAAGCCGAGCCGGAGCCGGAGCCGTCCCCATTGAGCGTTACTCCTGGACGGGAGTAGTGCGCGAGTGGGTCAGCGTGCCGCCGGTCTGGTTAGAGGCGACGCCGGCGCAGGAGGCGGCATACCTCAAACATTGGCGCCAGCGACGGCTGGCCGAGGAGTGCCGCGACGGCGAGTACCTTGAGATGCCCGAGTGCGATGCCGAGGACGAGCAACGCAAGGCCGAGGAGGAGGCGCGCCAGGCCACGGCGGCACAGCCCGCGCCCGACATGAACGGCCTCTGGAACACGATGTTCCCCTGGGCCGGCCCTACGCTGACGCTCATCGACCTCACAGATCCCGAGAACGACAACGACGCCGCCTAGGGCAGCGCCGCCTCATAGTTTAGTTTTTTTAATGCAAATGTGGACGCATGGACTCTCGCCGGCCTTCGTGGCCGGCTTTAATGTTTAATCGATATTGTTTTTTTATTTTAAATATGCATGTATTCTTTTATCCCGCGCCGTCAAAATGGGTCGGGCCAGCGTTGGGCGCATGAGCCGACCCAAACGCGAAAGCGGACGTTTGTGTCCGCCTGGCCGACCAAAACGGACAAAATGCGGAAAATATCATCGTCCGTTGGGGTCGGCCCGTTGGAGTTTCTCTTATACCCCCCCTGATACAATCCATAGATTCATCAGAATAAGTACATAACACAACGAAAAAGGGATCTATCAAAAACAGCACAGTCTGTAAAGATGCGAGTTGATGTCATACTTCTGTAACTCCAAATTTTCTGAAACATTACGACAACATTGGAAAATTTTATATTGATAACATGTAAAAAATTCAGATTATCACGCTCCAGTAACCACATTGAATTCTTCTACTGGACGCAAAAGTATATGTTTTCCAATGCAATCAAATCAACTATCAACCAAATCATCCCGAAGGCTTTTCTTGGCACAAACTCTAATTTAAATCACAAAAACACATCTAATTAGAGGCATATTTGTATATTTATTGCAAACCAGCAAGAAAACCAAAAAGCAATAAGATAAATATTGGGTTGCCTCCCAACAAGCGCTATCGTTGTACGCCCCTAGCTAGGCATAATGCATTGATCTCAAGCTTTGTCATCTTTGTTTTGCAATTCCTCAATTTTACATCCATGATTCTTTATAGATCTAGCATGCATATTCTCAACGATCACGCTTCTAAGGATAAATTTAAGTGTTCGTTCATGCTAGAAGGTCTTGTCGTTAATTAAGAAAAATTGAGATGAACACTAATCATTTTAAGATCTTCATTATTTCTACTAGAAGCGGCACTCTTATTCCTACAGGTAGATTTGTTACTAGGAGGAGTTGCTTCAATATTTTTAATGGAAGAAAAAGTTGTCTTACATTACTGAAAATTTATTCCAATTTATCAATCTGAGCAGGACTCTCCTCTACCCTTTCATTTGTTACATGTTGTTTCTCTCTTATTACTTTAAGAGCATTTCCTATCTTTGACCCAATTCGATTTGCAAGATCGCTAATCCCCTTATCCAAATTTTCAACATTTTCTTTGATGAACATTTTATTTTCAATAGCATTTATTATTATAATATGTTCAAGAGTTAAAAGTGTTTCAGTGATAATGATAGGTGGAGATCCCACTAAAATTCTCAAGGCATTTAAAGCACTAATAGGAGGACAGCTCAAAAAACTCCCACCGGTGACAGTGTCAAGAACAAATATATACCATGTGGTGATTCCCACATAAAAATTTCGAAGAAGAACGATAGTAGATTGCTTAGGAATAGATCTATTATGAGCATTGCAAATCCTATACCAAGCATCTTTCAGACTTTCTCCTCCCCTTTGCTTAAAATTGAGAACCTCATTCTCCGGGGTGCACACAGCGAGGGGATAATTAGCCATAAAGATAAAGCAAGCAAGAGTCCCAACAAACAAGATATCTGACAACAAAATGGCAAACGGGGAAAAGGGAAATAAAAAAGGGAAATATTTTTGTGTTTTTGTAAAAACGTTTTAGAAGTGGGGAGAGGAAAACAAGAGGCAAATGGCAAATAATGTAAATTGCAAGGAGATGAGAGTTTATGTGTGGGAACCTGATAGATCTGGACTTGATCCGCCCCAGCAACGGTGCCAGAAATTCTTCCTGCTACTTGTGGACCGTGTTAGTAATTTCGCCGAAGATGAGGGGATGATGCAGCACAACGAAGGTAAGTATTTCCCTCGGTTATGAAACCAAGGTTATCAATCCATTAGGAGAAGCAAGCAAGTTGTGTAAAAGGCACCTACACACAAACAACAAATCCTCGCAACCCGGCGCATAGAGGGGTTGTCAATCCCTCTTGGGTAAGGTGATATGATAAATAGATTGATTGATAGATGCAAATAAGATAAAGGCAAATAAAACGCAGCGAGATATTTTTGGGTTTTTGATAATATAGATATGAAATAAAAGAAGCAAAAAAAATTGGAAAAGCAAATAGCAATATAGATCTGAAAGTATGTGCTGAGAAATAGACCCGGGAGCCGTAGATTCACTTGTGGCTTCTCTCTTGAAATATCACACGGTGGGTAAACAAATTACTGTTGGGCAATTGATAGAAGAGTGAATAATTATGAAGATATCCAAAACAATGATCATGCATATAGGCATCACGTCCAAGATTATTAGACCGAAATGATTCTGCATCTACTACTATTACTCCACACATCGACCACTATCCATCATGCATCTTGTGTATTAAGTTCATGGAGAAACGGGGTAATGCTTTAAGAACGATGACATGATGTAGACAAGGTCTATTCATGTAGGAATAGACCCCATCTTTTTATCTTTAATAGCAACGATACATGTGTGTCATGACTCCTTCTATCACCGAGATTGAGCACCGCAAGATCGAACCCATTACAAAGCACCTCTTCCCATTGCAAGATAAATCAATCAAGTTGGCCAAACAAAACCAAAATGTCGAAGAAGAAATACGAGGCTATAATTATCAAGTATGGATATGAATGCAAATGGATCTAATCATATACTCGCAATTCATCGGATCCGAACAAACACATCGCAAAAGAGTTATATCAAATAGATCTCTGAAGAGAACATTGTATTGAAGATCAAAAGGAGGGACGAAGCCATCTAGCTACTGCCTACGGACTCGTAGGTCTGAGGTGAACTTCTCACGCATCATCGGACGAGCACCAATGAGGATGATGAACCCCTCCGTGATCGTGTTCCCCTCTGGTCGAGTGCCGGAAAAGGGCTCTAGATTGGATCTCGTGGCTTTGGAACTTGCGGTGGCTGAAGCAATTTTTCATCGACTCCTATAGGGTTTCTGTGATATTGTGGTATTTGTAGAGTCGGAGGTCTTTGGAAACGAGTCCCATGGGCCCCACTACCCACCAGGACGCGCCAGGGGCCTAGGGTGCACCATGGTGTCTAGTGGGCCCCACGGGCCTCCCCTCGTGCCCTCCCTTGACTCCCTGAATGTCTTTTGGTCCAAAGCAAATCTCCAAAAAGTTTCATTGCATTTGGACTCCGTTTGATATTAATTTTCTGCGAAGGAAAAACACAAGCAAAAAGAGCAGCTGTCACTAGACACTATGTCAATAGGTTAGTTCCAAAAAATGATATAAAGTTGATATAAAATGATTATAAAACATACAAGAATGATAATATAACAACATGGAACAATAAAAAATTATAGATACGTTGGAGACGTATCAATACTCCAAAGCATAATATCAACTACTATCATGATGAAAATAATAATAGCTACTAATAATCCAATGGCAACAAAGTCATCCTCAATCTGCAAAACATTAGCCCTAGTAATCCAAACATCATCATGGCAGTAGCAAGATCAATATAACTCCAAGAAATGCCATTAATAAATCATATGTATCTAATGCAATATTTTAAGCAAATTTAATTAATTAATTAAACCATGGCATTGCATTGCAATCATGCAAATGGAGGCTGTGGCTTGCCTTGCTCCAAGAAAATTGTGTAAAGCTCCTGGTCTTCATCAAGCAACACAAAACACTCTGAAAACATTTTTGAAAGCTTTTGTAAATAACACGTAATGCATTTTTCTCTATCCATAAATGCTAGACAGCAAATAAAAATACCAAACTCTACCAGAAAATAGAGGAGCTCAAAATAAAAAGGGGGGGGGTATATATGTGCCACTGGTTCCTTAGCCACACGCATTCATCCCCACGCTCTTAACATTTGCTCACTTTTCCCCACTCTCTTGGCTGAAACCCTCAGAAATGGTCACAGATGGTGGATGCCGTCGGGTCAGTGCTTTGATCGTTAACTCTGACGAGTGGGGCCGCACTAGAATTTGTCTCCCGTTGGACCTGACAATTGGGCCGCGTCGGACGGTTCCACTGTTCGCCCGTTGGGCCGTGGATAGACTGTTGGGCCCTGCGCGCGCCGCAACGACAGAAGCCTATTATGCAGGCACAACATGTCCAGCTAGCCTGTTATGCATGCACAACATGTCCAGCTAGCCTGTTATGCATGCATGTAGCTAGCCTACGTGCAAGCGCCGCTGCCCGCCGCCACGATGCGCTGACCGGCCTCTTTCTGCACGCGAGCCGCCACAGACGCTGACCGACCTCTTTCTTCAAGCGAGTCACCATGGACGCAGGGACGGTCACTGCCACTAGTTCGTCTTATCTTGCACGCTTGTCTCCTCGGTGTAGAGCATTGTTTCACACTGATCGATCAACTCACATCTATTCAACGTGGATTCTAAAACATGTTGGCAATTAAAGTGGCATATCGATCGACGTGGCTCGTTTGAACGTAGCAAATCCAAAGCACGGCCAGTGCCACTCCCCTTCCCTTACCCTTTCCCTATTTAAACCACCCACCCCTCCACCTATTCTCCACACATCCTTTTGGGCCGCCCCTTCTTCACCCAAACCCAGAGCACTCTCAAAGTGAGGTAGGGATGCAGTACAACGGCCCCACCTTCGATCTCCCACCGACCGTGCCGGAGAGACGGTATTCGGTCGGCGTCGGCGTGGAGACGACGTTCCGCGTGTGGGCGTTCTCACGCTGGAGGGGTGCAAGGGAGTTTGCCCAGTGGTTCCTTGGTGCGGGCTCACCGGTGATGTACTGACTGGAGGAAGTGCGTCCAAACTCCAGCACTCCGCCGATAGGGCTCATCGTCAACTTCACCAACAGATTTGATGCGTACTACCTCCTCGGCAAGGTGTTTTGGTGTGGATGTGAATTCATTGCATTCACAACCCACAACATCTTCACAAACTTCAAGTGCATCTTCCCCACCCGCGATGGTATGCACAGCCTCCCCTACTACCTCGACGAGGACGACATGGAGGAGGAGCAGTGAAGAGGAGGCAAAGTGAAGATGGTGGTGAAGGACCGGTCTCGTGAACCTTGTCTTGCCCTATGGTGTTAGGGCTTTTATCTTTTATATATTTCTATCTTAATTATGTCGTTGGTTGTACCGTGAACTTTTTATCTCTGTTGTGTTATATCATGTTGGGAACCCTAAGAACTATGTTATGCTTGCTACCCTTATTTGATATGTCGTTGGTTATATGTGTTTTGCTTGGTACTTTTATATGTTGTTGGTTTTACCCTTATTTGACGTGAGATATCGCTAGATGGATAGGGTAACGTAGCTGAGCCCTTCTGCTAAATCAATCAATAAAAGGGTATCCCCCAATGAAAACTAGCAAGTTTTGGGGTTAGCCTTGTAAACATGGTTGGAGGGTAGCCCATTCGTCTTGTTATATTCATGTTGTGTAATATTTTTATTTTGGCCCTTATATTTTAGGCTATATTTTAGGGTCAAGTTTTGGCACGCACGGCTAAGGGACTAGTTGAAGTGTCAAAAAAGAAATTAAAGCTGGAAAAATGAGCCTTGTTGATGTTAAAAAGAAAAAGGAGAAAAGCTATTTTTTTAATTGTTGGTGGCCCTATTCTGTATATCGTATGAACAAAAACAAGCTAGTTTTTTAATAGTTTGTGGCCATCTGGCATGATGATTAATTTTGGACCTTATATTGTAGGCTTTATTGGTTCCAAGTTTTGGCACAGGCGGCTAATGGACTAGTTGAGATGTCAAAAAGGAAATTAATGCTGCAAAGATGAGCCATCTTGATGTTGAAAAGAAGAAGAAAAAGAAGCTTTTTTTGAATTGTTGGTGCCCATATATATTGTAGGATACCTATACTGTACGTATATGAACAAAAAGAGGCTAATTTTTGAATAGATTGTGGCCATTTGGCAGGTTGAAAATAATTTTGAAGGGTAGCCCATTGTATGAACGGTAATTGTTGACTTCTTGGTGGCAATATCAATTGTTCTGTAATTTCAAGCGATGTAACCTATTATTGTAATGTGGCCAACGTGCTCTCAATCTCTATAGGTGCAATCAAAACAATCAAGAAAAAACAGAGGAAAAACAGAGCAAGCACATGCACTATTTTTCTAGGCCTCTTTAACCTTTGTGGGCCTTCGACAGTCAACACAATGCGACGGCCCAACCAGAGCTTGCTTTCATTTTGGGCCGAGTAACTACATTTTTTCCTCTTGCCCTCGGTGTTGTGTGACAACACTGAAAGTGTCAAAAACTAACTCCTACAAAGATTCGGAGATGGAGATAGAGACATAGTTTAAGCAACACAGAGAGCACATGATCCACAAATTAAGCAACACAGAGATCACAATATCTCTAACGAGTGATGACCAGCAAGTAAGCAAATTCTAGAGTAACTATACAAAAATAAAATCCTAAAGCTATCAGATTCCCCTACTTGTTCAACTGAATCATCTGCCTCAAGTTCATGTTCATCTTATTTGATTCCCCCTTCAGATCCTCATCCCCAACAGTCGGAGCAACACTTTCAGAGACCAAATTCCGAGTGGCTGACGACAGATTAACCTACCGGGTTGCGGCCCCATTGAATTGAAGCAAACCCTCCCCTTGAAGCCTCCAAACGTAGTCATCCATCCATTCAAAATGTGTGCATTTCTTTATGATCTGAAACAAAATCATGAACCCTAAATCTCAGATCCAACAAAAAAGAATTAGAAGCAATGAGAAAAAGAAAGGGTCGAAGAAAAATCATGAGATCTAACATGCCCTCCTGGCTTGCTCTCACATTTCACGAACTCGCGCCCAAAGTTGTCATTTTTGTCCTCCCTTGAAATCAACCTTTTCAATGGCGCGGTGCATGGGCAGTCAGGGCATCGCTTCATGGGCATTGGACCATACTGGGGCCATGAGGGGCGGGAGGCTGAAGTGGTGCTTGACATATCTAGTCACCGGAGAACAAGAAGCAGATGAGTGTCTCCTCTGGTCGCTGAAGAAGAAGAAGAAGGGGAGAAAAATACAGGGAGGCAATGGTGGGCAAGCACAACCAATGTCTCGCGGATCTCCTCTCGCAGATCGCCCAAGGATCCAACGATGCGGTGCCGTCCTTGTGATCCAACGGCGCGGAGCCTGCACGTAACCTGGCCTCAGAATTCCTTCTAGAAGACCATATCTGAGGGATGTCGCTTGGCGCTAGGGTATGATCGGACGGCTGATGTTCGGAGCTAGGGTTAGGGGAAACCCCACAGGGTTTTGAGGGGTTTTGAGTTGGTCAACGGAGTTAGCTAGTGTTTGACTGAGCATAACTAATTTAAAAAATATAAAAAATATGAAACCTTCGCCAATCGTCATTTTATAAGACACACTGATGGCTTCTCGCCCCTCGTTGGTTACCCCAAGTGGAAGGTTTGAGATGTAGCGTAGCGGAAGTTTTCCCTTGGCAAAGATACCAAGGATCGAATCCCGTGAGACTCCGAGGGTCAACAAGAAGGTGTCAATAGCGCCAGAGACTTTCGCTTGACAGGACCTGCACACAGATACAAATAACTTTGCTCCCAACGAGTACAGAGAGGTTGTCAATCCCTCCGGCCTTGTCGTTTACAAAGGATCAAACGCAAGAGATAATAGTGATAGGTATGACTGCAGCTAGGAAATAAGAACAGGAAATAAATAGCGGGTGTGATCAGTGATGGTAATATGGACCGGGGTCCCATGATGTTCACTAGTGATGTCTCTCTCCCAAAAGACGATAAAATAGCTAAGCGAGGTAAACAAATTACAGCTGGGCAATTGACAGGATTATGTGCGCAAACCAATGCTAACTATGCTGCAAAGAAAGGTAGAGGCTCAAAAGCATGGGCGGTACGCCAAGACAAGTAGACCGAAATCCATCTGCATCTACTACTAATCATCCACCTTGAGATACTATCCAGAACATCTCGCTGGTATTAAGTTGCGAGTCCCACCCATAGTGTAAACTCAAAGCAACAGACAACTGCATTAAAAGAACTTTGCGTAAAGTAAACAATCCTTGCACCCGCAAGTACAAGCACCGTTGTTTTCCCCCTTGTGTCAACAGCACATCCCGTAGACTCATGTTTCTGTCACTCAAGCTAGTCATCGAGGGACATGAACCCACAATCAAGCATAACGTTCCCTCTTGGAGTTACTACCTACTACTTGGCCAAAGCAATAAACAGCAATGGAGAACATGCAAGAATTACTCAAGAACATAAATATAAAAGAGGTGAATCAAATATATTACTCACACACAATCTGAACATAATCTCATAATCCATCGGATCCCAGCAAACTCAACATAGCAACAGCATAAAGATTACATATGTGCCTCGATCATGTAGGGCAGCTCACGAGGTCTAATCGATGAAGAACAAAGAGGGGAGGAGAACATCACATAGCTACTGGTCATGGACCCATGGTCCAAGGGGGCCTACTCACAACTCATCCGGGAAGCGTCCATGGTGGTGGAGAAGCTCCCGGTGGTGGTTCTCCCCTCCGGCAGGGTGCCGGGAAGAGTTCTCCTGGTGCTCCCGATCTTGGAAGCGCGGCGGCGGCGGAACAGAGATGAGATCGCAAAAAAGGGTTACGTCCTCGAGGGTTTCGGGACGCGATGTAGATATATGCCAAAGGGGGTCACCAGAGGAGGTAAGGGGGGCCCAGGCGCCCCCCCCGGCGCGGCTAGGAGGGGGGGTCGCGTGGGTAGGCCGCCTGGGCTGCCCCTGGCTCCCCTCTGGCCCCACTTCTGGCGCGTGGAAGCTTCTGGAGCGCTGATTTTTTATATATTTTTCCCGGAATTTTTCCGGCAATTTAAGTAATGGGAAAACCTGAAATACAAAAACAGCAGAAAACAGAAACTGGCACTGGGGTGCACTGAGTTAATAGGTTAGTCCAAATATGACCAAAAGTGTATGGAAGTGCATAAATATCATAGCAATATCACACAAAAGAGGCATGGAGCAAGCAGAAATTATAGATACGTTTTCGACGTATTAACATCCCCAAGCTTAATTCCTGCTCGGCCTCGAGTAGGTAAATGATAACAAGCATAATTTCTGTGGTGACATGCTATCAACCATATAAGAACTTTTAAGTAAAGTAATCAAGGCATGTAATCCAATTCAAGTCATAACAAGCAAGAGTCTATATTAGCATTGTAACAAGTAACATAAGAACATAAAGGTGCAAGAGCTCTCGCTGTCCGTGACTCGAATGTCTCCAAATGGTGTTTGCGTGCAAGAAAGGGGATAGGGATATATGAGAGAGTAAAACATAGTTTTTGTATTCTTGAGAACTTAATCTACTAAAGTTTCACACTTGGTCTTCTTTGGAATCTTATCTTGACTCATCCCCAGACCGTCAGCCAGGTACAAGTCAAAATGATCCACTCCCTTTCGATATTTTGAGCACTCATGCAATGGATGAGCGTAAGCAAGAAAGTCGACACTTAGGATGGCAAAGAGATAACGATGATAGAGGGGGAAGACAAAAAAGGTGTGAAAGGCTCACATCAATGAGGACAATCATCGGCGAGAGAAAGCCAAATGATAGATATGATGCGAGGAGTAGGGATTGCCATGCAACGGATGCACATATGAGCTAAGGTAAGCTCTCCAATGGAACTAGTGGGGGTGCATCCAACTTGCTTGCTCAAGAAGACCTAGAGCTCTTTTGAGGAGGCTCATCATTGGAATATACAAGCCAAGTTCTATAGTGTAAAGGTCCCCACATAGCTATATGCATAAATGATAATCTCTATGGAGTACAAGGTATAAGATGGAGTACGAGTGTGGATCTCTCAAAAGAAATAGTAGTGTGCCCCCTTCTCTCTTTTTATTTCTTTTTCTTTTTTCTTTTTTATTTTATTTTTTGTGGCCTCAATGGCTCTTTCTATTTATCTCTCATTTGTCCTCTTTGGGATCTTTTGATTTTGTCCTCTTTGGGATCTTTTGATTTGTCCTCTTTGGGATCTTTTCCTCACTTTAGGGGCAACACTCTATGTATTACAAGAAGTATAGAAGATCTTTCACACTTTACAAAAGTACTCAACATAAAGAAAATGAAACTATCATGATGTATGCAAATGTATGCCTCTGCCAGTGTAGCAGGATATGCAATGATACTAGCGCGTCATGTAGCAATGATTAGGGCAAGGCCCAACTAGCATGCGGCTCATCGATCAAGCAAAAAGCATGTATGACATGAAGATCAAGTCATGAGAGGATGGATGTTGCATGGCAATGTATCTCGGAAAGGCTATGGAAATGCCTTAATAGGTAGGTATGGTGGCTGTTTTGAGGAAGGATATAATGAGGCTTATGATGACAGAGCGTATCGTGCCAAGGATTTGGATGCACCGGCGAAGTATGCGCCAACTCTCGAGGTGAGAAAGGGCAATGCACGGTACCGAAGAGGCTAGAAAAATATGGATAGGTGGAAGTGTCAACCTTCGAATACTCACATTAGTCCGAAGAACTCATGCACTTATTATCGGTAACTCTCAATCTAATTAGGAGGTTCACAAAGAGACAAGTACCCCGAGGAGGTGTGTATGGGGGTTTGGTTACCCTTGCTCATCCTCGACCCATGGTACGTGAGTGTACTCTAATATTCGATCCCTCCAAAGATTAGTGATCCATTTAGTAGCTAAAGTTCTCAACTATTTTGTAGGTTTTCGAAAATAAACACGGATTGCCCAAAATACGACATCTATCACTAATAGGCTAAAGCATCCACTGGATTGGTACATTTCCTAGCAATGTGCCCTAGAGTTCCACAATTTTTTCACTTATGTTGTATTTTTACATGACCCTCTTCACCTCTTCTGATCCTACTCTTCCTTGGTCTTCCTGGTGGTCTAGTCAGTAGAGGAGAATATAGTTTGAACCCTGGATGTACTATGTTCCATTTGTCTTTTCCCAAGAGTGCAGGCACATTAGAAGCATAAGCAGCCCTGAATTTGGTAATAGAGAAATATTCAAAGAAGTATCGATCAACTTCACCATCTTCACCACATGCCAACAAGCCTTGAAACAAACAAAAGCTCTCCTGAAGTACTCCTTCTGAAATGAATTCCCTTTTATTTTGTATGTAACAGTATGCTTATCAATCTCTACAACACTACCTAGACTAGCAGCTTTCCACTTAAGATTTAAATGTGTAGAGCAACTAAGAGCTCTCATTCCAAGGACAATTAATCATGTCTAGAGCCATTCCCTTAGCATAGAAAATCCTCATGTAAGGTATATCAATCTTGTACTTCTCAAATAACTTCCTGATGACCCACAAGTATAGGGGATCAATTGTAGCTCTTTTTGATAAGTAAGAGTGTCGAACCCAACGAGGAGCAGAAGGAAATGACAAGTAGTTTTCGGCAAGGTAGTGTCTGCAAGTGCTGAAATTGTAAGTAGCGAGTAGTTTGATAGCAAGGTAATTTGTAACGAGCAAGTAACAACAATTTTAACAAGTATGCAGCAAGGTAGCCCAATCCTTTTGAGGCAAAGAACAGGCCAAAATGGTCTCTTATAGTAAGCAAAGCGTTCTTGAGGGTACACGGGAATTTCATCTAGTCACTTTCATCATGTTGGTTTGATTTGTGTTCGCAACTTTGTGTCGGTGTACTAAAGTAGGGGTACCTTAGTATCCCGAACTTGTGCACGGGCAGTTGCAGCGTCCCGAGGCAGGGCTTGCCATGCGACCGCCAAGGCCCACAGTGGTTCCTTTGTAGCCATTCAAGAACAAAGTATTTAAGTTAAAGAAACAAGGCCCCGGCAAGAGGGTCTTGCCGGGAAGGCCACTCAAGGCTCAAGACCACTTCCTTAGCACAGGACCCTGGCAAGAGGAGCTTGCCGGGAAGGCCAAACATGGCATCTCAAGAGACTTGTCGCGACGCGCCGCGCAAGGCCCGGAGAGCGACAAGCTCCAAGGCGCGACAAGATGGCAACCGCGGCAAGGCGCTTGCCGCGGCAAACTTCCACTGAGTGCCCGCGCTCTAGCTCATCCGCCCACGCGTCACCCTGGGACCCTTCCAGGGACGCGTGGCGGAAGGCTGTGAATCCTGGGGGACACGGTGGCAAGATGCGATGACAAGGCCACCGTCGTGGCGGACGGTGGCGCCCTAACGGACGCTTTTTGCACTGTTTGGGGCGACGGCGACGGGCATTTAATGCCCTTGTCCCCTGCCGTCAGAGTTAGGTATAGAGCACTATGCAAACACTGTTCCATCTACCACCCATTTTATGTTTTTACCCTCGACTACGTTGCCACCTGTCGGCGACCCCCTTTGACCTATAAAAGGAGGCTCGTGTGCAACGTAGAAGGGGTTCCGATGATCGATCACTCTCACGCTCGGTCCTGTTAGCGATCAGCATTGTTGCTCCTCTCGCTCCCGACCTCAGAACGCAATACAAACCAAGGCAGGAGTAGGGTTTTACGCATCCGTGCGTCCCGAACCTGGGTAAACTGCTCGCGTGTCCGCCTCGATCTGCTCTTTGTGCTTCCTCCGCCCCCTTGCCGTACCGGAAAGGGGCTCCGGTCCCATAGGTGTTCGTGGGCGATCAGTTTCCCCGGACATCTTTGGCGCGCCAGGTAGGGGGTGCGTCGAGGTTGTGTGAACCTGATCCGGCGTTCGCGCGAGCGAAATCTCCACCAACTTCATCAACTTCATCGACTTCATCAGCATGCCGCCGAAGAAGAAGGCTTCGGAGGCAGCAGGCCCGTCCACTTCGATCCCACCACCGCCGGAGCCAACGGCTGGTGAGGTAGACGCCGGCGGAAGGACGGACGTCGGCGAGGAAACTCACGGTGCCGCCAAGTCCAAGGACAAGACGGACGACCGAGCACACTCCAAGACCTCGGCGTCCGTGCATGCACCGCGCCCGTCTCAGGAGGCGCCGGACCGGCAGCGACGTGGTACACAAGGTACCATATGCTTACTGGGCCAAGGTCAGGCTGGCAGTTCGTGAGTCGCTCAAGGCCAACATGCTGGCACGAGCAAGGCGCGGTCGCCGGGACGAGACGCTGCTCCTTCTAACGTAGTTAGAAGTCCGAGCATATCTTGCTCCTCGCACCGCTCGCCACCGCTACCTTCCACTCCAGCAGAAGCTCTAGCTCGAGCTCAGCTACTCCTCGACTTCCCTCCAGCGGCGGACAAGGCCGACGACTGGAGGGCCACCATCCAAAGCCTCATTGCCTTCGCCAACAACGACACTCCGCAGCAGCCGACGACGTCGCGGCTGCGGCAAGTTAGCCAGGCGCGGGCGGATGGCGACAAGACTGCTGGGGGTGCAACCACCGTGCACTCCCCGCCCCGAAGGCCAAAATCGCCGACTCGTCGGATCAACATCGACGACGACTCTACTGCATCGTCGGATCCGCGAGCTCGACGCGATCAGCACCAAGTCCTCGACGACAGACGACAAGAGGATGCTCGAACTCGCATCGAGCGTCGAAGAGAAGCGCGGCGACAATCCAACCAGCGCGCTGGGCCCGCTGTCGACATGCACGCGCCCGGAGAACCAGGCGACTTGCCGTACGCGGCGGGTTGCCCTGCGTTCACCCGTGAGCTGCGGCAAGTCCAGTGGCCCAGCATGAAGAACTTCAAGCCCGACGTACCCGAGAAGTACGACGGCAAGACACACCCGTCGGAGTTCCTCAGCATCTACACCATCGCGGTGCAGGCTGTCGGGGGACGAGACGAGAAGATACTCGCGAACTACTTCCCGCTAGTGCTCAATCCAAACGTCAGATCTTGGCTCATGCACTTGCCGGAGAACTCCATCTCTTCTTGGGTTGACCTGTGCCATCAGTTTGTTGGCGCCTTCACAGGTGGCCACAAACCCCATGGCCAGGAGAGTGATCTTCATATACTCGCCCAAAAGGAAGGAGAGTCCCTGCGAAAGTATATCCAAAGATTCAGCCGCGTCCAGCACAACATCCCAGACGTCCACCCTGCCGCGGTTATCAGCGCGTTCCACCAGAACGTGCGTAACCGCAGGATGAGGGAGGAAATGGCGATGTGCAAGATCCGAGACGTCGGTGAGCTTTATGCCCTGGCCGAGCACGCGCGCTGAGGAGGGGAGGAGGCTCCCCGGAGAGGATACTGGAGCAGGGGGGAACAGATAGTGAGGATGCCGCCCCGGCAAAGAAGAACCGGCGGCGGAACAACAGGAAAAAGAAGAACAAAGAAGTACTGGTCGTCGAGCAGTCCGGCAAGGAGGCTGGCACCAAGAAAACCCAGACTGGTAGCTCCGGCAAGGAGGCTGCCGCTGTGGCGGCCGCCGACAAGCAGGACGGCTCCGACAAGCAGTACTGCAAGATCCACCGCACCAAGGGCCACGACCTCCAGAATTGCAAAAGGGTCGAGTACCTCGTCGAGCAGCAGAAAGCTGAGTACGAGCGACACGACAAAGAGAAGGCCCAGGGAGGTGGTGGAGAGTCCGGCAATAAGCGGCCATTCAACGGCCGGGGTGGACGCCACGGCAAGGCCAAGCAGCGGCAAGGAGACAGACCTCCCCGCGGCCGCGACAAGGACGAGGACGAAGACGACGACGAAGACATGGATGACGGAGATAACAGCGGGCAGGAGTTCCAGAAGGCCACAGAAGTTCTATGCGTTGACGGAGGTGCTTCTCTGCATGCTTCCCACCGCCAACTCAAACAATGGGTGCGGGAAGTCAATGCGGCAGAGCCACCCGTCGAAGCGCGCAAACTTCTGAAGTGGTCCAGCACGCCCATCATCTTCGACATTGAGGACCACCCTGACCGCAGGACTGCGGTTGGGTGCTTGCCGATGTTGGTTTCACCAACTATCCGCAACCTCAAAGTCAGCAAGATGCTGGTTGACGGCGGGGCCGGCCTGAACCTGATCTCCTCCGCTGTGGTCCGGAAACTCCAGATCCCCGACAGCGAGCTTGAAGAAACCGGCACGTTCTAAGGGATCAACCCGGGAAGGAGCAAGCCGAAGGGGAAGATCACACTGCCAGTGACATTTGGCGGAGAGCTGAACTTCAGAACTGAAAGGATCACCTTTGACGTTGCCGATATCCCATTGCCTTACAATGGGATACTTGGCCGTCCAGCGCTCGCCAAGTTCATGGCAGCCTCTCATTATGCCTACAACATGCTCAAAATGCCCGGCCCGATAAGCATCATCTCTGTCCCCGGCAACAAGAAAGATGCCCTTATCTGTGCCGACAAGATTTACCGGGACGCAGCAGCCGCAACAGATAGCAAAACACTTGCCGCTGAAGCTCCCGGAGGGAAGAACAAGTCCAAGTCCGGCAAGTGCTCTGGGGCCCACTCCAGCAAACGCACCTCTTCGGAGTGCTGCGCTGCCGTCGAGGACATGCCATCGAGCTCCACCGGCAAGTGCAAGAAGGCGATGGCAGCTCCACCCGCAACCAAGAAGGTGTCCGCCAAGGAGGACGGCACTGGTGGTACTTTCACCATCAGTGCCACGCTCGATCCTAAATAGGAAAGCGCGCTCGTTGCTTTCCTGCGGGCGAATGTCGACGTGTTTGCATGGCAACCGTCTGACATCCCCGGTGTTCCTAGGAAAGTGATTGAGCACAAGCTTGCCGTTTGTCCTCACGCGCGGCCCGTCAAGCAGAAGGTTAGAAAGCAAGCGATGGAGCGCCAAGAGTTTATTGCAGAGGAAATCAAGAAGCTGGAAGCGGCAGGCCTTGTCAGAGGTGTGCTCCATCCCACGTGGTTGGCCAATCCTGTCGTCGTGCGTAAAGCAAATGGGAAGTGGAGGCTTTGTATAGACTTCACCGATGTGAATAAAGCTTGTCCCAAAGATCCATTTCCCTTGCCGCGCATTGACCAGATTGTTGACTCCACGGCTGGATGTGAGTTGCTTTCATTTCTTGATGCATATTCGGGATACCACCAGATCTTTATGGCTGAAGAGGATGAGGAGAAGACCGCATTCATTACTCCATGTGGCACTTACTGCTTCATACGCATGCCTTTTGGATTGAAGAATGCTGGTTCGACTTTTGCAAGGGTAGTCCACACTGCTTTTGAGCCACAGATACACAGGATTGTAGAAGCTTACATGGATGATATAGTGGTCAAGAGCAAGGACAAGGCTACCCTGATACAAGACCTAGATGAAACCTTTGCGAATTTGCGCAAGATCCAACTCAAGCTCAACCCCGAGAAGTGCGTGTTCGGAGTCCCCTCCGGCAAGCTCCTCGGGTTCTTCGTGTCTCAAAGGGGGATTGAAGCCAACCCCGACAAGATTAAAGCCATCGAGCAGATCGAAGCTCCGAAGCACGTCAAGGATGTGCGAAGGCTCGCCGGCTTGGCTGCTCTCAGCAGGTTCATTTCTAAGTCTGCGGAACGCGCCCTGCCGTTTTTCAAAATCTTGAAAAAGGCAGGTCCAATAAGATGGACTCCGAAAGCGGAGGCAGCATTGCAGGACTTGAAGAGGTATCTGTCCTCCACTCCAATACTTGTCGCACCTAGGCCACAAGAGAAGTTGCTGTTGTACTTAGCAGCAACCAATCAAGTGGTTAGTGCTACGTTGGTAGCGGAAAGGGAGGCAGATGATGAGCCAACAGCCCCGGCAAGCACGTCCAGCGACAAGCAGGGGGCTTCCCCGACAAGCTCTGGTCCCGGCAAGGATGGGTCTGCGCAGATACAAGAAGAGGTGCGGAAGAAGATGGTGCAGCGCCCGGTTTATTTTGTCATTTCCCTTTTGCAGGGGGCTAGGTCAAGATACTCTGGGGTGCAGAAGCTGTTTTTCGGCCTCCTCATGGCCTCGAGAAAGCTGCGCCACTACTTCCAAGCACATGAGATAACAGTGGTCACTCGCTTTCCGTTGAAAAGGATACTGCAAAATCCAGAAGCAACAGGCAGGATTGTCGAGTGGGCACTGGAACTGTCAAGCTTTGGCCTCAAGTTTGAAAGCACTTCAACTATCTAGAGCAGAGCCTTGGCAGAGTTCATAGCAGAATGGACGCCAATGCCAGACGAAGAGATTCCAGAGACGAGCATCCCCGCCAAAGAAGCAAGCAAGGAAAGGATAATGTACTTCGACGGTGCCTTCTCGCTGCAAGGCGCCGGTGCCGGCGTGCTACTTGTCGCACCCACCGGAGAACACCTCAAGTACGTCGTCCAAATGCACTTTCCCAAGGAGCAGGCAACAAACAATACTGCAGAGTATGAAGGTTTGCTTGCCGGCCTCAGAATTGCAGCAGAGCTCGGGATAAAGAAACTGATTGTGCGGGGTGATTCGCAGTTGGTCGTCCGCCAAGTGAACAAGAGCTACCAGAGTCCGTTGATGGAAGCTTACGTCGATGAAGTGAGAAAGCTTGAAGAGCACTTTGAAGGCTTACAGATGGAACACGTTCCAAGAGCTCAAAACGATATCACAGATGGCCTGTCAAAGTGTGCTGCACTAAAGCTACCTGTGGAACCGGGGATCTTTGTGCTCAAGCTAACTCAACCATCCGTCACACCATCGGCTGGACAAAGTAAGAAGAGAAAGTTGGTTTCTGGTGACTACTTGCCGGCAGAGCTTCCTGAAGCCGCCGCCAATAAGGTCCCCAAGATCAATGACAAGATTGTTGAGGAACAGTCTGCTCCTGCAAGCCCAAAGGTTTGTACAGTTGAAGCAGGCGTTCCCGACAAGCTTTGCCCCGGCAAGCTTGCCGGGGAACGCCAAGCTCCGGCTGAACCACGAGTCCTTGCCATAGAAGCTGACGTTCCCGCAGCAGCACAGATGCCTTTAGTCCTTGTTGTTGAGCCACAGGCTCCAGCATGGGCGCAACAGATTGTCCGTTTCCTCCAAACAGGAGAACTTCCCGAAGAACCAGAAGAAGTAGAAAGAATAACCCGGCAGTCAAGTATGTATCAGTTTGTCGGCAACGAACTGTACAGAAGGAGACTCAACGGTGTGAGATTGAAGTGTATTCCCCGGGAAGATGGACAGAAGCTGTTGGCAGAGATACACGAAGGCATATGTGGTCACCACATTGGCGTAAGAGCACTTGCCGGCAAGGCGTTCCGGCAAGGTTTCTTTTGGCCAGAAGCCCTCCAGGATGCAACTGCATAAGTAACCAAGTGTGAAGCATGCCAGTTCCATTCCAAATAGATACATCAATCAGCTCAAGCTCTCCAGACAATCCCTTTGTCCTGGCCATTTTCGGTCTGGGGGCTCGACATCCTCGGCCCCTTTCCCCGCGCAGCCAGGGGCTTTGAGTACTTGTACATCGCCGTCGACAAGTTCACAAAGTGGCCGGAAGTGGAGCCAGTGAGAAAGGTGACCGCACAATCAGCAATCAAGTTCTTCAGGTCGATTGTTTGTCGTTTCGGAATCCCTAACAGGATCATCACCGACAACGACACACAATTGACAAGTCGCACCTTCATGCAGTACGTCCAAGACCTTGGCGCCAAGGTCTGCTTCAATTCTGTTGCTCACCCGAGAAGCAATGGTCAAGCGAAGAGGGCAAACGCTGAAGTGCTGCGCGGCCTCAAGACAAGGACTTTTGACAGGCTGCACAAGTGCGGAAGAAACTGGATCGAGGAGTTGCCGGCGGCTCTTTGGTCAATCAGGACGACACCAAATCGAGCCACCGGGCAGACACCATTTGCTCTTGTCTATGGAGCAGAGGCAGTTGTCCCCACGGAACTCGTATACGGGTCGCCTCGAGTGCTCACTTACGATGAGCTCGAGCAAGAGCAGTTGCGGCAAGATGATGCGCTGCTCCTCGAGGAGAACCGTCTTCAGGCTGCTGTACGAGCTGCTTGTTACCAGCAAGCTTTGCGCCGCTACCATAGCCGCAAAGTTAAAGCCAGAAGTCTCGAGGAAGGCGACCTTGTTCTTCGGCGCGTTTAGTCCGCCAAGAATTCCAACAAGTTGACGCCGAAGTGGGAAGGCCCTTATCGGGTGAAACAAGTCACTAGGCCCGGCGCAGTCCGCCTAGAGACCGAAGATGGCTTACCGGTGAGCAACTCCTGGAACATTGAGCATCTTCGCAAATTTTACCCGTAAGGCGCGGTTGCCGTGATCCGCTCTGGCAACCACCTTTTGTACAAGTCTTGCCGCTGATGCATGTAATCCTTTGTACAAAGCCGGGCGCAGACCCCGTGCATCAGTAAAGCTTATGTGCCTCGCGCAATTCGTCATTTCATGCTCTTTTTACTTTCTCGCATGTACTATCTGACACTTTGTGCAGCACGTATCCCCGGTAAGCAATAACGAGCCGCAAAGCTCCATATCTCTGTTTTCTCTCCTTTCTTTTCTCTCAAGCAGAAGAAGTTTTCCTCGCGCACAAGTTTGCCGGGGGGAAGGAGATAGTGGTATGGACCGAGCGCCGTTCAAGACAGCCTTGCCTTGCCGAAAAGCGAACGACACAAAAGCTAAGTTGCCAAAGTTTGAGCAATCAAATTTTTAAATTTTTTGAATTATCTTCCTTGAATGACTGCACTTTGTATGGAAAACCTGTGCGCGGAGGGACCAACTCGTGGCTAGCCGCGCCCTTACTTTGTTTCGAGCACGCTCAACGGCTTAAGTGTGCTGCGACAAGTGTCGTGCCCTTACTTCGTTTTCGAGTTCGCTCAACAACCTAAGTGTGTCGCGACTAGCTGCGACAACGTTTCTTGTCGGCAATGACATTGCCAGCAGGCTGCTGAAGTCCCGCACTCAGCGCTCGCGGCAAGGGCCCATACGCCGGCAAGTTCCCTAAAAGCGTAGGGTAAAATCATACAAAGAAAATAAGTCAAGTAAAGGAAATAACATTGCATTATCTACCCAGAATAAAGTTATATTACAAAGCAACTTGTCGCAGCGTTAATAAACTATTGTTTATGACATGGTTGGCAGCGACAAAGGAAGCAGAAAGAAAGATAGCCTAATCCGCGCGGTCACCCTCGACTCTCTTGATCTTGCCCACCTTGGCCACAATAGGTGCGACAAGGGCCTTGAGCGTCTCCTGGTCGGCGTCGGGCGGCAAGGTCCTGAGGACGTTGTTGAGGTTGAGTCCTGGGTTGCGGAAGGCTATCTTCATCAGCACCTTCTCCAAGACGCCCGTGCAAAGCCTGCGCGCTTCGTTCGCCAGCTGCGTAGGGATCTTTTCCCGGAGCTGCTGGAGGGCCGTCCCCACGCCCTGAAGGAACAAGGTAAGCTTGGCGCTGGGGTGGAGATTTTCGTCGGTGGAGTACCCGAGATACTCCGCCCCCAGCAGCCCCAGCTCCTTGTCAATGTTGGTGGCGGCAAGGACAAGACCTTCCGTCCAGAGCTCGACGGTTTGCCTGAAGTTGTTTTGGGAGATGGCGGCGCTGTCCAACAGCGCCTTCTCGGCTCTCAGCTCCTCCTTCAGGTTCGCCTCCCGCTCGATGGCACCTTCAAGCGTTGTGTTGAGGGTGGAAAGCTTCAACTCCAGATCGGCGATGGAGTCCTTGGCGATGGCAAGCTCCTTGCCCTTATCGGAGAGGCGGACTTGCAGCTCGGAGTGGTTGTGGGCATCCTTCTCCCTCTTTGACGCAAGTGCGGCAACCTTCTCTTCGCTCGTCTACAAGTGGGCCTCCAGTTGCGCCACCCTCGCCTCCAAGTCCCTCTTGGCGGTCTCAGCAGCCGCAGCGGCGTCCTTCGCCTCCTGCAGAGCCCCGCCAAGAGACTGTTCGCGCGCGGCAAGCTCGTTCTCGTGGCTATCGAGGTCGACCTTCCGCTGCGTCAGTTCGCCTTCTCGCCGGGACAACTCTTTGGCGGCGAGCCGTTGCTGCTCCTCTGCTTCGGCCATCTCCAGAATGAAGGCCTGATGCGCCTCGGTGAGCTGCTCTCGCTCCTCCGCCAAGGATCGGAGAGCCGCTTGGTTGTTGGCTCGGAGCTCTTCGGCGCATTTCTCCAAGTCGACGCCCGCCTTGGCGCCCAGAGCCTCCCGGGACTCCAGCTTGGCCTGCCGGGCGCGGTACAAGGACAGAAGCCTCCGCAGAAGCCGCTCCTCCTCGGGCTCGCTACTGCTGCCGGGCGCGTCGACGAACTTCAGCCCGGCGGAGGCGAGGACCTCCCCGTCGAAGACCTCTCCCTCCGCAGGCGCCCTCGACGTGGACACCCAAGGAAGCTGAATGAAGACTCCGTTGCCGACTCCAGATAGGCGCCCGGCTCGGCTGCGGCAGCGGAGGGATCGGCGGCCGGCGCAGCGCTTAATGCTCCTGCGGCCTCACGGCCGTCAGTGCGACTGCCGGTCCCCTCCTCAGCTGTCACGCCAGCGGCCTTGGCTGCCTCTTCGGCGGCGGGCTCGTCGGCACCGGCCGCCCCTTCAGTGGCTGCGGCGTCGCCGGTGTCGCCGCGCGCGTCCTCCTCGACGGCGATCTCCGTCTCCATGGGCTCGGTTGCGGACGGGTCTGAAGACAAGAGAAGAAGAAGAAAGAAGAAAATAATGGTCAAGCAAATATCCAAAAAGAGAAATCCAGAAAAAGAAAAGTCCAAGGTTTTACCTGCGCGGACCTCCTCTTCGACGGGGTTCCTTGCCGGGGAGATCTCCCTCGGCGGTGTGGTGGTAGCTCCCGCCGGCGGAGAGCCGCTAGCGCCTTCCCTTGGCGGCATACTCGCCCTTGGTGGGGTGCTCGCCCTTGGCGGAGTACTCGCCCTTGGCGGAGTATCCTCCCTCAGCGGGGAGCTCCTCCTTGGCGGAGTAGTCGAGACACGCGGCTTGTCGGGAGCGATCTCCTGGCGCTCCTGAGGCTGCTGCTCTGCTTCTGCACAAATTAATAAACAGAACATTAACAAGGATAGAAGACCCACGCGCGCCCGACAAGCGGAAAGTGGACAAAAGACTTACGCTGGGAGCTACGCTGGGGGCTGCTCCGTGGAACGGTTGTCGGGTCCGACAAGCTTGTCGCAGGCGCACCCCCTGCTGCTGCGGCGGGCTCGTCCTCGATGACGACCACCGGGACTTTGGCCCTCTTCGCCGCCCTCTGAGCCAGAGTCCTGGAAGAAAAACAAGATCAGAATCAGGCGAAAGAAATACGAGACAAGAATCAACAGAAAACCGAAGAAAAACTAGAATCGCGAAGACTTACTCTTCTTCCTCCTCATCGTCGAAGCTGAGCGCCGAGAAATCAAAGTCTGGCTCGCGCGTCCCGGCGCGAGGAGCTGGGGGAGTGGGCTCCCTTGGCCGCTTGGCGGGAGCAGGGGCGGCGGTCTGGGAAGATGTAGGATCGAAAGTAGGTCTAGAGGGGGGGTGATTAGACTACTTGACAATATAAAAAATCTGCCTTTAGATCATGCAATGTTTTTGGCAGTTTCACAAACAAGATCAGTTCAAGTAACACCCTACACATGCAATTCTAGAGTTTATGCAGCGGAAAGTAAATTGCACATGTAAAAGAGAGGTGGAGAAGATCAAACGCAGTTTGGTGACACGGAGATTTTTGTCGTGGTTCCGATAGGTGGTGCTATCGTACATCCACGTTGATGGAGACTTCAACCCACGGAGGGTAACGGCTGCGCGAGTCCACGGAGGGCTCCACCCACGAAGGGTCCACGAAGAAGCAACCTTGTCTATTCCATCACGGCCTACGCCCACGGAGGACTAGCCTTACTCGGGGTAGATCTTCACGAAGTAGGCGATCTCCTTGCCCTTACAAACTTCTTGGTTCAACTCCACATCACGACGGAGGCTCCCAAGCGACACCTAACCAATCTAGGAGGCACCACCCCCCAAAAGGTAATAGATGGTGTTGATGGTGATGAACTCCTTGCTCTTGTGCTTCAAGTGATAAACTCCCCAACACTCAACTCTCCTCACTGATATGACTGTGGTGGAAGAAAGATTTGAGTGGAAAGCAACTTGGGAAGGCTAGAGATCAAGTTTCATATGGTAGGAATGGAATGGCTTGATCTCAACACAAGGGTAGGTGGTTCACTTCTCAGAAAGTGTGTGGTAGAAGTGGTGGTACTTTCTGATGGCTCTCCTCACGAATGAGGAGGGGGTGGAGGGGTATATATAGCCTCCACACAAAATCCAACCGTTACACACACATTTGACCAATCTCGGTCAGACCAAAGTGAAAACTCGGTTAGACCGAAAGTTCAAATATAGTGAACGTTGGGATTTTCGGTGGGACCGAAAATACCATCTCGGTGAGACTGAAGTGAGTCAAAGGTTAGGGTTTGCCATTTCGGTGAGACCGAAAATATAAACTCGGATATTCCGAATTGATGTCAACTGATCACAGAAGGTTGGCAGCCCTTTTTCGGTGAGACCGAAACTCAGAATCGGTGTGACCGAGAATCTAGGGTTTGGAGAAACAACTGAAGTGGTTCATCTCGGTGGGACTGAGTTGGAGAAATCGGTGTGACCGAGATTACTTATGGGTGTGTGTTAAGTAGTGAATAGTGCTGATAGTTGAGGGAGTTAGATCACCAAGCACTTGAGCAACAAGAACATTAACACAACCTCATCCCCTTTTAATAGTATTGGCTTTCCTATGGACTCAATGTGATCTTTGATCACTAAACCAAAAATGGAGTCTTGAGCTTTTGCCAATGCTTGTCTTAGCATTTTGAGGGGTCCACTTCTTCAGACATTTCCATACCCACATCATCGAACTTTTCTGAAATGATTCTCAAGAGAATATTAGTTCAATGATATATATGTTGTTATTAATTACCAAAACCACCCGGGGATTAGTTGCACTTACAATCTCCCCCTTTTTGGTAATTGATGACAACATATAGATCAAAGCTTCGACAAAAGATATAATCAATGAATAATATCGTCGCTTTGAGAGGTATGTGATAAACAAGAGCTCCCCCTAAATTTGTGCATTATTTAAAATTTGCGTTTGAATGCAAATGCACAATCGATTAGGATTATGGGTCACTCTTCCATGTCACATACATCTTGGTGGAGCGCACAAAATGATAAGAATGAATAACATGCACTCAATCACCAAGACAAGAGTAAATAGCCATACAATAAGAAATAGCATATGATAAACAATAAGCACACATTAAAGCATAGTATGACTAAGCACTCATTAAGGTAGCATCAAACGTAGTAGCAAGCACACTTAAAGTATCTGGAACCAAAAGAAACCAATGTATCTCAAGGAAAACGGCAAAAGAACGAAAAGACGAAAGAGCACTCTCTCTCTCGAAGCCCTATGATCTATAACAATTTCTCCCCCTTTGGCAACAAGTTACCAAAAAGTTCGAAAAGGTATAGAGCTAAACGTCACTGCGGGCTCGGCTGGCGGCTCCCGTCTGGGTCGATGTCGGTGTAGAGATAGCTGCATCGGCGAAGACTTCTGCTGATGTCTGCGCTGGAGGAGTGGAAGCTGGAGCTGAAGGAACTGCTGGAGCTGTAGCTGGTGCTGAAGTGGTAGCCCTGGAGTCTGTCACTGGAATAGCTGCAGACCTGGATCCTCTGGGAACCGGAGCAGTCTGGCGATGAGAGTCCTGGACTATATCATCCTGCATAAGCTCTGCTCTCTCCTGCCTAGTCTCCTCCATGTCTGCCTCAAGTTTGTTGACAGACACCTGAATCTCAGTCAGCTTCACGTCCAGAGCGTGGATCTTGTCCTCGACGATCCTCTCAAGGCTCTCCTGAGATTGCTCAATGCTGGCCAGGCGTTGTTCAATTCTCCGGGTTGCTTCAAGAATCTGATCTCCGAAGCTCTTTGGCTTAGCTGCTGCTGCTGCTGCCTCTCTGTCAGCTTTGGCTTTCTTTGCAGCTTCGATCTTGGCTTGCCCTTCAACTGAGGTGGGATCCTCTTCATCCATCACAACTACGTTGTCCTCATGCTCTGGCTGCAGTGGTAAGTGCTTCCTATCCAACATGAATTTGCCCGTGCCAAACTTGGCGTTGATAAGCATCTGTATCTGCGGTGCAAACCCACACGACCTCTTCTGGTCAGCTGCAGTCCTCTTAATGGTCTCTACCATCAAGTCCATCACCTTAAAAGGTGCCTTCTCATCGAGAATGTGCAGCATGTTGATAGAATAGCCTCGTATCATCCGGTGGTCACCTGACTTAGGCATCAAAGTATGCCTCAGGATAGTGTTAGTAGTGGTCAGACCTGCCTGGAGATAATACACTGAGCCGAGTTTCCATCCCTCCAAATCAGCAGCTGGGATCTCCTTGTACATATTCTTCATGGAATCATGACTCTTCTTAGGAATCCCATAGACATCAATGTCGTCCTCTCTCTGCACTGGAGCGTTCAGAAGTTCTGCCCATTCTGCAACAGTTGAAGAAAACCGTTGACCTTCAGTCATCCAGGTGATCTTGCCATCGGGGTAGAAATGGGCTGTGGCATAGAACTGCATGATCATCTCGTCATTCCATGCTGTCAGTTCTTGACCCACGAAATCAGCAACTCCACATGCAGTAAAGCTCTCATGCACATGGGGAAAGAAGTCCCGATGCTCTCTGCTGTCAATATACTTCCAGTCGACATACCTGGTGTCAGCAACAATGGGCTTCTTATCCATTAGCACGGTCTCATAGAAATCCTGCTGCTCTTTGGTGTGGAATCTGGGGTCCACAGCAGTCCTTCTTCTTACGGCATATGGATCAGACTGTCTCCATAGCCTGAGACCTTTGTCCTTTCTTGCCTTCATGTCCTCAGCTTGAGGATGAGCATCATTGTGGAGTGGCAACTTGGGACGGAGCTTGAGCAACACATGCTCTTCATCTGACTCAGAAGGTGGCATCTCACCTTTGTTCTTCTCAGAAGCTGGAATGCTTCTGGTTGTCCTCTTAGGCTTCGCTGGAGCTGCCTTAGCTGGAGCAGGCTTCTTGGGCTTGGAGGAGGCTTGAGCCCGAATAGCATCACCCATGAACTTAGCTTTCTGAGGAGGAGGCTGGGGTGCATCTTCTTCTTCTTCTTCAGCATCATCAACTTGAGGTTCAGCATAAACAACTCTCTTCCTTTTGGAAGTCTTCTTCACCTTGCTTGGAGCTGGCTCTTCCAAGTTGAGCTTTTTGGCAACTGCAGACTGCTTCACTTTGCTCGTGCCTTTCTTTGGCTGCTGCCCTTGGAGCTCTTTGGCAACCACTTGCCTCTTTGGCTTGGAGGTAACTTCCTCAGCAACAAAATCGGAATCCTCAGAATCAGACGTTCTCTTCTTCCTGGTTCTCGTAGCAGCAGGAGGCAGACCACTAGGGGTGCTCCTCTCACCATCATCACTAGAGCTGCTAGCCTCAGGACTTGTACCTGCCTCTGGAATCTCAGCAAACGGTGATTCGGACCTGTTCTGGCTGTCACTGACATCTGACATGGCTGAAAGACCTGTGAATAGATAAGGTGTAGGCAGAGTAGAAGAGTTATCACAACTGCAGAAGTTTTTGCAAAAAAATGAGTTAAAAACTTAGTTTTGAGTTTTCACAGAATGTATTTCGGTCAAACCGATTTCAAGTTTCGGTGTAACCGAAGTGTTCAACAGAACCTACACACCACTTTCGGTCAGACCGAAAATGGGTTTCGGTCCTACCGAAAAACTAGGGTTTCATAGAAACTTCTCTTCGGACATTCCGATTTTCACAACTCGGTCAGACCGAACTGTGTAGTGCAATGGTCAGAGACCAAATCGGTCAGTCCGAGTTCCAGGAATCGGCTTCACCGAGATGCATTCCGTGGAAACCTAAACCTAAGAATTTTCCTCGAAACTAAACGATCTGAGCAATGTATTGGGAACATATCAAACGTGGATTGAATCAGGGCAGTCCTATCATGCAAGAATCAGAAGTGGAGCATGAATAGGGATCGAGACACACCCTAACTTGGTGGTGTCCCTCTACGGCGGCAACGGAGGAGAAGATTACCGTTGACGGCGGCGGAGACCTGCGGCAAGGGCACACAGGCGACGACGGCGACGATCCTTAGATCAGGGCGGCGGCAGCAGGGGTCTTGGAGGGCGAACGGTTTGAAAGGAATAGATCGCGCGCAGCCCTCAGTATATATAACCCCGTACTGTCGGTGGGACCGAGTTGAAAAACTCGGTGTCACCGAGATGTATTTCTGCTGTGCAGTTACACATATCGGTCAGACCGAGATTTTGAACTCGGTTTCACCGAGATGAAACCTAGATCAATCTAAGTGTTTCGGTTGGACCGAGATTGGGAAGCCGGTCAGACCGAAATAGACTTAGAAGGTTTTGGAAGTCAGCCTTAGACGAATCGGTGGTTCCGAGTGCTCCTCACTCGGACTGTCCGAAAAAGACTTGTTCAAAGTTGTGATATAAGCATGAATAGAATTTTGAGACAAGATAGCATAGATAGCTAGGGAAAGTGCTTAGGCATTCTTGTCCATCCATTTGTCCAGAAAAAGAAACCAAAACAATCAAAACAACAAATGGATGTCCTTGAATGGATAAAATCATGCATCCAACATGCTCACACAATAAGATAGCAACTGAAATATGTGTCAAACATGCACAACCAAAACTCTAGCTACTAGCACACAAATTGTCGATGACTAGGTCATCTATATATGAGTATATTGACTTAGGAGTCAAATGAGAACATTTGATCATAGGTCATACTCATCGTTTAAGCACAAGTGGGATTACCACTTTTACATAAAGCATTTATGTGTTCACATCATTTGGAGATGCTTTAGCTCATTTTTAGAGCAAAGCTCCCCCTAGATGTGAGAACCCCTTTTAAAGGGTCAAACTAACCTTGGGTTGTCATAGAAGACTTCATGTAGATGTTGAAGATGTGGATGCTCAATGTTGATGTAGACCATCAAGAGTTGGGAGCAATCCTTTGGATTAGGGCACTTTCAATACCTACATGGGTTAGTCCCACAAGGAACAAACAAGAATATCCATGGACATAGAGTGAAGTGCACAAAAGATGATGTCCATGAAAGCAATGATTACCTTGTCCCTTGACTTACCAACAAGAGGGTTTGTGATTCCATGAACAAGTGCATGATGTGGAAGTTGATTGCACAAGTTCTTGCCAAAATGAATATGAGTGAAGTTTGTTGGCGGAGTCACCCTCAAGAACCTACTAGTTCTTCTTCTTTGGGATCCACATCATCTTGATGGGAATCCTTGGTGTTGTAGTTGAGCTTGACGAGGTAGAACTTGATGTGTCCTTGGGAACCCACTTGACCATGGCTTGAGGTGCTTCAATGAATGCATCAATCTCCTCTTGAAGCTTGTCCTTGGCCTTTAGCTTGTGGTCTTGTGGTGGAAGGTCATCTTGAGCTTGTTCCACATTGGAAGAAGTAGGATCATACTTCTCCTTTTGTGAAACAAACTGTGGAGTAGGGTATTGACCTTCTTCCCACTCAACACCTTTGGCGTTGAACTTTCGCTCAAAACCAATCCCTTGATTCTTCCGGTGTCTTCCTTGTTTGCGAACAATCTCCTCAAAGTTCTTGCTTCCGGCAAGACTCTTGTAGACACCTTTCTCTATGATTTCCTTCAATAAGCTATTTTCTTGCTCAAGTGTAACTTGGCTTGAAACATTGTTAGTGGAATCAAGAGAACTACTAGAAGTAACAACATTGGATTTAACATTGTTATTGTTACTACTAGAGGAAAAATTTTTCTTATGCTTGTCATGCTTAGTCTTAATAGGTGGCAAGAAATTAGACAAGAGAAGTCGTTTGGCAAGATATGAAGAACTCTTCTTTCGAAGATCGTCATTGATCGCTTTTAGAAACTCATGTTCTTGCTCTAGAGTGAGCTTCTCGAAGCGTAGCTTCTCATGAGATCTTAGGAGCTCTCTATGATCTTCTTGAGTAGTTTCATGAGCTAACTTAAGAGTGTTTAGTTCTTTAGTTAGACGCTCAATCTCCTTCATAGCATTGTCATTCGACTCTTCTCGACTATAAAGACTACTAGCATTTTCATCATTACTAAGCTCACTAGATTTATCATGCAAGAGTTCATCTTCACCAAGTAAGTCATCCTCATCACTATCAAAGTCAATGAACTCAGGGTGTGTTACCTTGGGGCCTTTAGCCATGAAGCATCTTCCAATTCCCTCATTTGGTGAATCAAATAAGTCGTAGGAGTTGGAGTTGGAGGATACGAGTGCAAGTCCGGCAACACCTTCATCTTGACTGTAGTCGGAGTCGGAGTGATAGCTTCCATCGGATTGACTGTCAGAGTCGGAGCCGGAGACCCATTCACCAACATGAGCTTGATGTCTTCTTCTTGTGTAGCTCCTTGATGACTTGTCTTTCCTCTCCGAATCCTTGCTTCTCCGAGAGGGTCTTCGTTCATAACGATCATCTCTACTCCTTCTCTCTTTCCGAGGTGACTCATCTCTTGCTCTTCTTCTTGGAGATTCTTCTCTTCTCTTGTGGGGAGCCGTACACTCATTTGAGAAGTGTCCGGGTCTTCCACAATTGTAGCAGTTTCGATCACGACTAGAAGATCTCTTTCCATCATATGATCTAGACTTTGAGCTTCTCTCTTTGCCTCTATTCTTGTAGAACTTGTTGAAGTTCCTGACCATTATGCTTATGTCTTCATTGGAAACTAACTTGTCACTTGAGGTAGTAGGAGCATCACTTGTAGCTTTGTAAGCACCACTTGACTTGTTGTGAAGCTCTTCCTTATCCTTAAGTGTCATCTCATGAGCAACAATCCTTCCAATGACTTCAGCTGGCTTGAGAGTCTTGTAGTTTGGCATCATTTGGATCAAAGTGCACACGGTGTCATACTTTCCATCCAAAGCTCTGAGAATCTTCTTAATGATGAATCGGTCGGTCATTTCTTCGCTTCCTAAGCCGGCAATCTCATTTGTGATGAGAGCAAGCCTAGAGTACATTTCAGCGACTCCTTCACCATCCTTCATCTTGAACTTGTCAAGTTGACCTTGAAGAATATCTAGCTTTGATTCCTTCACAGATTCAGTACCTTCGTGCATTTCAACCAAAGTATCCCAAATCTCTTTAGCATTCTCAAGACGGCTGATTTTGTTGAACTCTTCGGGACACAAAGCATTGAAGAGAATGTCACAAGCTTGAGCATTGTTTTGCAACATCTTCAGTTCTTCGGGTGTAGCTTCGCGATCCGGAACTTTTCCTTCTTCAAAGAAGTCACCTTGCATGCCAACACAAATAATGCCCCATGCGGCTGGGTTATGACCAAGAATATGCATTTTCATTTTATGCTTCCAACTAGCAAAATTTGTACCATCAAAGTAAGGACCTCTACGATAATTACCCTCACTAGACGCCATACTCTCCTAGGTTGTGAAACCAAGCTTATGGAGTCCAATGCAATGGAAACCAAGGCAATGGAGACCAAAGCTCTGATACCACTTGTAGGATCGAAAGTAGGTCTAGAAGGGGGGTGATTAGACTACTTGACAATATAAAAAATCTGCCTTTAGATCATGCAAAGTTTTTGGCAGTTTCACAAACAAGATCAGTTCAAGTAACACCCTACACATGCAATTCTAGAGTTTATGCAGCGGAAAGTAAATTGCACATGTAAAAGAGAGGTGGAGAAGATCAAACGCAGTTTGGTGACACGGAGATTTTTGTCGTGGTTCCGATAGGTGGTGCTATCGTACATCCACGTTGATGGAGACTTCAACCCACGGAGGGTAACGGCTGCGCGAGTCCACGGAGGGCTCCACCCACGAAGGGTCCACGAAGAAGCAACCTTGTCTATTCCATCACGGCCTACGCCCACGGAGGACTAGCCTTACTCGGGGTAGATCTTCACGAAGTAGGCGATCTCCTTGCCCTTACAAACTTCTTGGTTCAACTCCACATCACGACGGAGGCTCCCAAGCGACACCTAACCAATCTAGGAGGCACCACCCCCCAAAAGGTAATAGATGGTGTTGATGGTGATGAACTCCTTGCTCTTGTGCTTCAAGTGATAAACTCCCCAACACTCAACTCTCCTCACTGATATGACTGTGGTGGAAGAAAGATTTGAGTGGAAAGCAACTTGGGAAGGCTAGAGATCAAGTTTCATATGGTAGGAATGGAATGGCTTGATCTCAACACAAGGGTAGGTGGTTCACTTCTCAGAAAGTGTGTGGTAGAAGTGGTGGTACTTTCTGATGGCTCTCCTCACGAATGAGGAGGGGGTGGAGGGGTATATATAGCCTCCACACAAAATCCAACCGTTACACACACATTTGACCAATCTCGGTCAGACCAAAGTGAAAACTCGGTTAGACCGAAAGTTCAAATATAGTGAACGTTGGGATTTTCGGTGGGACCGAAAATACCATCTCGGTGAGACTGAAGTGAGTCAAAGGTTAGGGTTTGCCATTTCGGTGAGACCGAAAATATAAACTCGGATATTCCGAATTGATGTCAACTGATCACAGAAGGTTGGCAGCCCTTTTTCGGTGAGACCGAAACTCAGAATCGGTGTGACCGAGAATCTAGGGTTTGGAGAAACAACTGAAGTGGTTCATCTCGGTGGGACTGAGTTGGAGAAATCGGTGTGACCGAGATTACTTATGGGTGTGTGTTAAGTAGTGAATAGTGCTGATAGTTGAGGGAGTTAGATCACCAAGCACTTGAGCAACAAGAACATTAACACAACCTCATCCCCTTTTAATAGTATTGGCTTTCCTATGGACTCAATGTGATCTTTGATCACTAAACCAAAAATGGAGTCTTGAGCTTTTGCCAATGCTTGTCTTAGCATTTTGAGGGGTCCACTTCTTCAGACATTTCCATACCCACATCATCGAACTTTTCTGAAATGATTCTCAAGAGAATATTAGTTCAATCATATATATGTTGTTATTAATTACCAAAACCACCCGGGGATTAGTTGCACTTACAGAAGACCCCGCTCCGGTTGTCGCCAAGGCGCGAGGGGCAGGAGGAGCAGTAGATCCGGTCCGGGAAGATCCCCCTCCGGCCGCTGTTGAAGTGCGAGGCACACCCTTGGCCGCCTTGCTCGCCACGGCGGTACGTGTCGGGCGACGCTGCGGCTGCTGGCCGGCCTGCCGCCCCGTCGCATCTGCGGCCTTGCGAAGGCGCCTCCTTGTTTGAGCTGGAGGACTCGCTGGTGGTGGTGAGCTCCCCGAGGACGAAGAAGAGGAGTCAAGGTCCAGCGAGCCGCCTGAGTCTTCGGCAGGATCGCTTGATCCGACGCCCTGCTCGGCGGGCCCGCTCGACTCTGCGCCTTGCTCGGCGGCCTCGCTTGTCCCGGCAGGTTGCCCGGCAAGCTTTCCCGCTTTGAGGAGCTCTTCCTCCTTGGCAAGACTTACCGCCTCCGCTGCATCCGCCTCCTCCACAGTGTATCCAAACTCGCTAGCGGCCCTGGCTGTAGCTGCCTCCTCCAACCTGGTGGCAATATATGCCATCTCCTGGTCGGTGGTGTCGCGGGTGAGGCCCCTCTTCTCGTCGGGCTTGATTGGCAGCTCCACCAGGTTGTCAAAGAACGTCTGCACGGCTTCGTCAGAAGGTTCCCGCCAAGTGGGGTTGATCACGTGGGAGTCACACAACGGCATCACCGCCCGGATGGCGCTGAGCGACTAGTTGTTGCACAACGGAACTACGCCCTGCGGCAACGCAAACCACTCTGGATGGGCGGAGTCGTACTTGAATAGTGCTTGGAGCATTGCGTTGAGCTCCAAGACAGTGAAATTGTAGTTGAGGCCCGGGCGCAGCCTCATGATGTCTGCCGCGTTATCAAACTCCCAAGCAGCCCTCTTCCTCTCCTGCAAGGGAGCGATGCGGCGGCGAAGAAAGTCTGCCCCGACAGCACCTACAGTGAGCTTGGCTTGCCGGAGGCGAAGAATCCTACTGGTGGCTATCTTCAGCTTGTCGTCCTCAGGGGCCAGATCACTCCAATCATTGCCGCGCACTACTGCGACTTGGCGCCAGGAAGTGAACTGTTGCGGGTCATCCTCCATAATCCAACACCAGTTGGCCCTCCACTCGTCCCACTTGCCGCGGAGCTCCCCCGTCAAGTAAGCCTCTTTCTTATGGAGCCTAAAGATCCAAGAAATCCCGCCGGACAGAGGAGACCCAGACTCGACTCGAGGAATGAAATAATGGCAGAAGAGGGCCACATTGGGGTAAACTCCGACGAAATTTTCGCACAGATGTGCGAAAATGGCCATGGTCAAGACAGCGTTTGGGGTGAAGTCAAGGAGATGAAACCCGTAGGTATTCATGATATCGCAGAAGAACTCCGAGAAGGGCGGGCAGAGCCCGCAGTAGAAGAACAGAGCGAAAAAGGCATAGGCTCCCGGGAACGTATCACAGGCCACGGCGGGGAGTACCTTGGTGCGCGGATGCGCCTTCGTCTCCCTCGACCAGAAGAGGTAGAAGGTATCCTTCAGCTCCTCCGCACTGAGCCTCGGCGGGAAGACCGCCATCTTCTTCCGCATTGCTACTAGCTTCAGCGCCTTGGCGGACTTCGCGGCCTTCGCCTTGTCGCCCTTCGGGGCCATGGCGGGGACGGCGGGGGAAGTCGACGGCGCTGGAGATGCTGGCGGCGGCGGAGGAGGGGGCGGAGCGCTGCTCTCTTTCGACCTTCGGGGAGGAGGGGAGCGGCGGGGGTTTTTGGAGGATGAAGAAGCAACAGGCGAATGGAAGGAACCGCCCCTGTTTCCCCCGCTTTTAAGGGGGAGAGGGGGACGTTCCGCATTTTCCCATTAAAGAAACAGGCCACGATCTCTCCCACGACGCCGCAATCGACGCGTGCCGTTAGGGAGGGGCGCGGTGGATACGGAGTGGGATACGGTGCACCGCGGGCCGCGCGTGCCCGTGCACTGTTTTGGGCCTGGCCCAACAGCGCTCGGCACTATGTATGGCCCAGTCCAGGGGGCTCCTGTCGGTGTACTAAAGTAGGGGTACCTTAGTATCCCGAACTTGTGCACGGGCAGTTGCAGCGTCCCAAGGCAGGGCTTGCCATGCGACCGCCAAGGCCCACAGTGGTTCCTTTGTAGCCATTCAAAAACAAAGTATTTAAGTTAAAGAAACAAGGCCCCGGCAAGAGGGTCTTGCCGGGAAGGCCACTCAAGGCTCAAGACCACTTCCTTAGCACAGGACCCTGGCAAGAGGAGCTTGCCGGGAAGGCCAAACATGGCATCTCAAGAGACTTGCCGCGACGCGCCGCGCAAGGCCCGGAGAGCGACAAGCTCCCAGGCGCGACAAGATGGCAACCGCGGGAAGGCGCTTGCCGCGGCAAACTTCCACTGAGTGCCCGCGCTCCAGCTCATCCGCCCACGCGTCACCCTGGGACCCTTCCAGGGACGCGTGGCGGAAGGCTGTGCAGCCTGGGGGACACGGTGGCAAGATGCGATGACAAGGCCACCGTCGTGGCGGACGGTGGCGCCCTAACGGACGCTTTTTGCACTGTTTGGGGCGACGGCGACGGGCATTTAATGCCCTTGTCCCCTGCCGTCAGAGTTAGGTATAGAGCACTATGCAAACACTGTTCCATCTACCACCCATTTTACGTTTTTACCCTCGACTACGTTGCCACCTGTCGGTGACCCCCTTTGACCTATAAAAGGAGGCCCGTGTGCAACGTGGAAGGGGTTCCGATGATCGACCCCTCTCACGCTCGGTCCTGTTAGCGATCAACATTGTAGCTCCTCTCGCTCCCGAGCTCAGAACGCAATACAAACCAAGGCAGGGGTAGGGTTTTACGCATCCGTGCGGCCCGAACCTGGGTAAACTGCTCGCGTGTTCGCCTCGATCTGCTCTTTGTGCTTCCTCCGCCCCCTTGCCGTACCGTAAAGGGGCTCCGGTCCCATAGGTGTTCGTGGGCGATCAGTTTCCCCCGACACTTCGATAATTTGATATGTGGGTGGACCGGTGCTTAGGTGATGTTCTTACTTGAACAAACCTCCTACTTATGATTAACCCTCCCGCAAGCATCCGCAACTACGAGAAAAGTATTAAGAATAAATTCTAACCATACCATTAAACTCTAGGCTCCAATCGGTCCCTTACGGAATAGTTGATGACCCACAAGTATAGGGGGTCTATCGTAGTCCTTTCGATAAGTAGAGTGTCGAACCCAATGAGGAGCAGAAGGAAATGACAAGCGGTTTTCAGTAAGGTATTCTCTGCAAGCACTGAAATTATCGGTAACAGATAGTTTTGTGATAAGGTAATTTGTAACGGGTAACAAGTAACGAAAGTAAACAAGGTGCAGCAAGGTGGCCCAATCCTTTTTGTAGCAAAGGACAATCCTGGAAAAAATCTTATCTAAAGGAAAGCGCTCCCGAGGACACACGGGAATTATCGTCAAGCTAGTTTTCATCATGCTCATATGATTTGCGTTCGTTACTTTGATAATTTGATATGTGGGTGGACTGGTGCTTGGGTACTTCCCTTCCTTGGACAAGCATCCCACTTATGATTAACCCCCCTCACAAGCATCTGCAACTATGCAGAAGAATTAATGTAAACCTAACCATAGCATTAAACATATGGATCCAAATCAGCCCCTTACGAAGCAACGCATAAACTAGGGTTTAAGCTTATGTCACTCTAGCAACCCATCATTTACTTATTACTTCCCAATGCCTTCCCCTAGGCCCAAACAATGGTGAAGTGTCATGTAGTCGACGTTCACATAACACCACTAGAGGAAAGACAACATACATCTCATCAAAATATCGAACGAATACCAAATTCACATGACTACTTATAACAAGACTTCTCCCATGTCCTCAGGAACAAACATAACTAATCACAAATCATATTCATGTTCATAATCAGAGGGGTATTAATGTGCATAAAGGATCTGAACATATAATCTTCCACCGAATAAACCAACTAGCATCAACTACAGGGAGTAATCAACACTACTAGCAACCCACGGGTACCAATCTGAGGTTTTGAGACAAAGATCGGTTACAAGAGATGAAATAGGGTTTGAGAGGAGATGGTGTTGGTCAAGATGTTGATGGAGATTGACCCCCTCCCGATGAGAGGATCGATGGTGATGACGATGGTGATGATTCCCCCTCCCGGAGGGATGTTTACCCGACAGAATAGCTCTGTCGGAGCCCTAGATTGGTTCCACCTCGAGATGGCAGCGCTTTGTCTCGAAAGCTTCCTTCTGATTTTTTCCAGGCCAAAAGACACCTTATACCAGAAGATGGGCATCGGGGGGCTTACAGGTGGCCCACGAGGTAGGGGGCGCGCCCTCCACCCTCGTGGATAGTGGGTGGCCCCCCTCTGGTGCTTTCTTCGCCCAATATTTTTATTATATTCCAAAACTCACTTTCATCGAGTTTCAGGACTTTTGGAGTTGTGAATAATAGGTCTCTCATATTTGCTCCTTTTCCAGCCCAGAATTCCAGCTGTCGCCATTCTCCCTCTTCATGTAAACCTTGTAAAATAAGAGAGAAAAGGCATAAGTATTGTGACATAATGTGTAATAACATCCCATAATGCAATAAATGTCAATATAAAAGCATGATGCAAAATGGACGTATCAACTCCCCCAAGCTTAGACCTCGCTTGTCCTCAAGCGGAAGCCGATATCGAAAAGTATGTCCACATGTTTAGAGATAGAGGTGTCGATAAAATGAAATACGGACATGAGGGCATCATGATCATGCTTATAACAGAAACATATATATATATATATATATATATATATATATATATATATATATATATATAGATATATATATATAGGACAACACTATTCTAATCCCAGGATTAGAATAGTTATTTAGATCACAGCAACCCCTATATATATTTCTATTCTAAGAATGATCATGATGCCCTCAATGTTATATATATTGTCATATGATTTCTTATGCTGAAGTAACAATCTATTCACAATGTAAATTATGAATCAGAAACTTCATTGAAAACTAACAAACTATGGTCTCAGTCATTGAAGCAATTGCAATTTATCATAACATCGGAAAGAGTCAATATAAGAGCTTTTTAGCAAGTCCAGATACTCAACTATCATTTATTCTTTCACTATTGCTAACACTCACGCAATACTTATGGGTATGAAGTTTTAATCGGACACAGAGAAAGATAGGGGCTTATAGTTTTGCCTCCCAACATTTTACCTCAAGGGTAATGTCAACAATAATGCTTTATGAAAACCCACATACAATTGGATATATATATATGAGGATCTTTCCAACACATAGTGCTTGCCAAAGGATAAAGTGTAAAAATGAAAGGTGAAGATCACCATGACTCTTGTATAAGGTATAAAACAAAAATAAAAGATAGGCCCTTTGCAGAGGGAAGCAGAGGTTGTCATGTGCTTTTATGGTTGGATGCACAAAATCTTAATGCAAAAGAACGTCACTTTATATTGCCACTTGTGACAGGGACCTATATTATGCACTCCGTTGCTTTTATTTCTTCCATATCACAAGCTCGTATAAAGCTAATTTTCTCCACAATAATAGATCATACATATTTAGAGAACAATTTTTATTGCTTGCAACAATGATAACTTACTTGAAGGATCTTACTCAATCCATAGGTGGATATGGTGGACTCTCATGGCAAAACTAGGTTTAAGGATATTTGGAAGCACAAGTAGTAACTCTACTTGGTGCAAAGAATTTGGCTATCATGAGGGGGAAAGGCAAGCTCAACATGTTGGATGGTCCATGACAATATAATTTATTTCGGATATAAGAAAACATAACCCATTACGTTGTCTTCCTTGTCCAACATCAACTTTTTAGCATGTCATATTTTAATGAGTGCTCATAATCATAAAAGATGTCCAAGATAGTATATTTATATGTGAAAACCTCTCTTCCTTTATTAATTCCTATTAATTGCAACAATGGCCAAAAGTATGTTTGTCAACTCTCAACAACTTTTATTCATCATACTCTTTATATGTGAAGTCGTTACTCTCCATAAGATCAATATGATCTCTTTATTTATTTTTATTCCTTCTTTTTTCTTTTATTCCCTCAAGATCATAGCAATATAACCAAGCCCTCGACTCAAGACTAATCTTTATTATATATAGCTCACGGACTCGATCAACACAAAAAATCAAAGCTAGATCATACTAAACTTTATTCTACTAGATCAAGATATAACCAAAAGGATCGAACTAAGAAAAACGGTAAAGATAGAAGTGTGATGGTGATACGATATCGGGGCACCTCCCCCAAGCTTGGCAGTTGCCAAGGGGAGTGCCCATACCCATGTATTTATGTCTCTTTCTTCGGAGGTGGTGATGATGGACTTGTAGATGATGTAGGCTTGTCGTCCATCTTCCAAGGCATAGGCTCACCATCATAGAAGGATGATCGAGTCTCCGGGATCCTCAAATCTGCAGCCAAACTCATCCTCTTGAATCTATATTCATACTCACAGTTTTGGTTTTGCAGGTCATAGATCTGGGCTTGGAGGTGCTCGATTTTCTCGTGAAGCTTGAAGATGGTCTCCCCAATGTTCTTGGCATCCAGCTTGTGGTTTTTGGTGAACTCTGTGACAATCATGTGTTTGGCATTGAGTCCGCATTCCACCATCCCCTGGCACTTGAAAACTTGTTGCTCCATTGCTTCGAGTCTTGTCTCCACGCTTTCGGTCCTCCTTGGTCCCTCAACATCGCGGATGTGTAGCACCCCCTCATGCATCTCAATGGTTTGAGGGTGTTGCAGCACCTCCGTGAGGTAGGGGTTGATGACCTTCTCTAAAAACTTGTCCTTGGGGGCGCTTGAAGACATCATGGTGATCTAGATCTGTCAGAAAAATAGCTAAAAACAAAAGAAGATGATTTTGCCGTGGTACCGTGGCCAAAACCTTTGGGAGATTATATAATGAATTTTTATCGACCAAAAGAAGTATCGTGCAAGAAAACAAAGTCCGGAGGGCACATGAGGTGCCCATGAGGCAGGGGGCGCGCCCAACGGGGTAGGTCGCGCCCTCCACCCTTGTGGATGCCTCGTGTCCTTTCTGTATTTTCCTATTTTCTTAAGTATTCCAAAACGGAGAAAATTTGATGTTAGAACTGTCTTCGAGTCGGTTTACTTACCGTACCACATACCTATTCCTTTTCGGAGTCTGAAACGTTCTGGAAAGTGTCCCTTATGTACTCCTCCGGGGTTACGGTGTCAATAACATTGGTTTTGACAATTATGGGATTACCTGAGATATAATGTTTGATTCTTTGACCGTTCACCCCTTCGGATTTGTGCCTTCAAAGTTGTTGATTTTTATGGCGCCAGAAAGATAGACCTCCTGGATAACGTAAGGACCTTCCCATTTAGAGAGGAGTTTTCCTGCAGAAAATCTTAAACGAGAGTTGTATGACAAAACATAATCACCTACATTAAACTCACGCTTTTGTATCCTTTTGTCATGCCATCTTTTAAATTTTTCTTTAAACAGTTTGGCATTCTCATAGGCCTGGGTTCTCCACGAGGAGCAGAAGGAAATGACAAGCAGTTTTCAGTAAGGTATTCTCTGCAAACACTAAAATTATCGGTAATAGATAGTTTGGTGATAAGGTAATTAGTAACGGGTAACAAGTAACAAAAGTAAACAAGGTGCAGCAAGGTGGCCCAATCCTTTTTGTAGCAAAGTACAATCTTGGAAAAAAACTTATATAAAGGAAAGCGCTCCCGAGGACACATGGGAATTATCATCAAGCTAGTTTTCATCATGCTCATATGATTCAAGTTCGTTACTTTGATAATTTGATATGTGGGTGGACCCGTGCTTGGGTACTTCCCTTCCTTGGACAAGCATCCCACTTATGATTAACCCCCCTCGCAAGCATCCGCAACTACGAAAGAAGAATTAAGGTAAACCTAACCAGCATGAAACATATGGATCCAAATCAGCCCCTTACGAAGCAACGCATAAACTAGGGTTTAAGCTTCTGTCATTCTAGCAACCCATCATCTACTTATTACTTCCCAATGTCTTCCCCTAGGCCCAAACAATGGTGAAGTGTCATGTAGTCGACGTTCACATAACATCACTAGAGGGAAGACAACATACATCTCATCAAAATATCTAACAAATACCAAATTCACATGACTACTTATAACAAGACTTCTCCCATGTCCTCAGGAACAAACGTAACTACTCACAAATCATATCCATATTCATAATCAGAGGGGTATTAATGTGCATAAAGGATCTGAACATATAATATTCCACCGGATAAACCAACTAGCATCAACTACAAGGAGTAATCAACACTACTAGCAACCCATAGGTACCAATCTGTGGTTTTGAGACAAAGATCGGATACAAGAGATGAAATAGGGTTTGAGAGGAGATGGTGCTAGTGAATATGTTGATGGAGATTGACCCCCTCGCGATGAGAGGATCGATGGTGATGACGATGGTGACGATTTCCCCCTCCCGGAGGGATGTTTCCCCGGCAGAACAGCTCTGCCGGAGCCCTAGATTAGTTGCGCCAAGGTTTCGCCTCGAGACGGCGGCGTTTCGTCCCGAAAGCTTCCTTTTGATTTTTTCCAGGGCAAAAGACACCTTATACCAGAAGATGGGCATCGAGGGGCTTCCAGGTGGCCCATGAGGCAAGGGCGCGCCCTCCACCCATGGGGACAGTGGGTGGCCCCCCTTTGGTGCTTTCTTCGCCCAATATTTTTAATATATTCCAAAACTGACTTTCATGGAGTTTCAGGACTTTTGGAGTTGTGCAAAATAGATCTCTAATATTTGCTCCTTTTCCAGCCCAGAATTCCAGCTGCCGGCATTCTCCCTCTTCATGTAAACCTTGTAAAATAAGAGAGAAAATGGATAAGTATTGTGACATAATGTGAAGTAATAGCCTATAATGCAATAAATATCGACATAAAAGCATGATGCAAAATGGATGTATCAATAGTGCATAAACTGGGGTTTAAGTTTCTGTCACTCTCTCAACCCACCATCTTTTACTACTCCACAATGCATTCCCTTAGGCCCAAATATGGTGAAGTGCCATGTAGTCGACGTTCTCATGACACCACTAAGGGAATCACAACATACATACTATCAAAATATCGAACACATATCAAATTCACATGATTACTTGCAACATGATTTCTCCCGTGACCTCAAGAACAAAGGTAACTACTCAGAAGTGATGAACATGCTCAAGATCAGAGAGGTAATATATAGCATAATGGATCTGAACATATAATCTTCCACCAAATAAACCATATAGTAATCAACTACAGGAACATCAACACTACTAGTCACCCACAATCAACAATCTATAGTTTCGGTAACAAGATTGATCACAAGAGATGAACTAGGGTTTGAGATGAGATGGTGCTGATGAAGATGTTGATGGAGATTGCCCTCCCCAAGATGGAAGAGTGGTTGGTGATGATGATGATGATGATTTCGCCCTCCAGGAGGGAAGTTCCCCCCGGCAGAATCGCTCCGCCGGAGGGCAAAAGTGCTCCTGCCCAAGTTCCGCCTCGAGACGGCGGTGTTCCCGAAAGTCTTCTCTGTTGGGGATCGTAGCAGAAAATCAAAAATTTTCCTACGCGTCACCAAGATCTATCTATGGAGTAATCTAGCAACGAGCATAAAGGAGAGTGAGTGCATCTACATACCCTTGTAGATTGCGAGCGGAAGCGTTCAAGAGAACGGGGATGATGGAGTCGTACTCGTCGTGATCCAAATCACCGATGATCCAAGCGCCGAACGGACGGCACCTCCGTGTTCAACACACGTACGGAGCGGGGACGTCTCCTCCTTCTTGATCCAGCAAGGGGGGAGGAGAGGTTGATGGAGATCTAGCAGCACGACGGCGTGGTGGTGGAAGTAGCGGGATTCCAGCAGGGCTTCGCCAAGCGCTGCGGGAGGAGGGAGATGTGTCACGGGAGGGAGAGGGAGGCGCCAGGGCTTGGGGTGCTGCTCCCATGCACCTCCCCACTATATATAGGGGTGGAGGGGGCTGGTTTCTTGCCCTCCAAGTCCATTGGGGCGTTGGCAAAGGTGGGGGAAAGAAATCCCATCATTTCCTTTCCCCACCGATTGTTATCCCCCTTTTTAGGGATCTTGATCTTATCCCTTCGGGATATGATCTTATTCCTTCTAAGGGGGGATCTTGGTGCGCCTTGACCAGGGGTGTGGGGCCTTGCCCCCACTACCCACGTTCATGTGGGTCCCCCCATGCAGGTGGGCCCCACTTCGGAACCTTCTAGAACCTTCCCGGTACAATACCGAAAAATCCCGAACATTTTCCGGTGGCCAAAATAGGACTTCCTATATATAAATCTTTACCTCCGGACCATTCCGGAACTCCTCGTGACGTCCGGGATCTCATTCGGGACTCCGAACAACTTTCGGGTTTCCGCATACTTATATCTCTACAACCCTAGCGTCACCGAACCTTAAGTGTGTAGACCCTACGGGTTCGGGAGACACGCAGACATGACCGAGACGACTCTCCGGTCAATAACCAACAGCGGGATCTGGATACCCATGTTGGCTCCCACATGTTCCACGATGATCTCATCGGATGAACCACGATGTCAAGGATTCAATCAATCCCGTATACGATTCCCTTTGTCTATCGGTATAGCACTTGCCCGAGATTCGATCGTCGGTATACCGATACCTTGCTCAATCTCGTTACCGGCAAGTCTCTTTACTCGTTCCGTAACACATCATCCCGTGATCAACTCCTTGATCACATATTGTGCACATTATGATGATGTCCTACCGAGTGGGCCCAGAGATACCTCTCCGTCATACGGAGTGACAAATCCCAGTCTCGATTCGTGCCAACCCAAAAGACACTTTCGGAGATACCTGTAGTGCACCTTTATAGCCACCCAGTTATGTTGTGACGTTTGGTACACCCAAAGCATTCCTACGGTATCCGGGAGTTGCACAATCTCATGGTCTAAGGAAAAGATACTTGACATATAGAAAAGCTTTAGCATACGAACTACACGATCTGTGCTAGGCTTAGGATTGGGTCTTGTCCATCACATCATTCTCCTAATGATGTGATCCCGTTATCAACGACATCCAATGTCCATGGTCAGGAAACCGTAACCATCTATTGATCAACGAGCTAGTCATCTAGAGGCTTACTAGGGACATGGTGTTTGTCTATGTATCCACACATGTATCCGAGTTTCCTATCAATACAATTCTAGCATGGATAATAAACAATTATCATGAACAAGGAAATATAATAATAACCAATTTATTATTGCCTCTAGGGCATATTTCCAACAGTCTCCCACTTGCACTAGAGTCAATAATCTAGTTCACATCGCCATGTGATTAACACTCATAGGTCACATCGCCATGTGACTAACATCCAAAGAGTTCACTAGAGTCAGTAATCTAGTTCACATCAATATGTGATTAACACTCAATGAGTTCTGGGTTTGATCATGTTATGCTTGTGAGAGAGGTTGTAGTCAATGGGTCTGCAACATTCAGATCGCTATGTACTTTGCAAAACTTTATGTCATATCGTAGATGCTGCTACCACGTTCCACGTGGAGCTATTCCAAACTGTTGCTCCATTATACGTATCCGGTATCTCTACTCAAAGTTATCCGGATAGGTGTTAAGCTTGCATCGACGTAACTCTTTACGTCGAACTCTTTATCACCTCCATAACCGAGAAACATTTCCTTATTCCTCCAAGGATAATTTTTTGACCACTATATGGTGATCCACTCCTGGATCACCTTTGTACCCTCTTGCCAGACATGTGGCAAGGCACACATCAGGTGCGGTACTCATCATGGCATACCGTATAGAGCCTATGACAAAAGCATAGGGGACGACCTTCGTCCTTCCTCTTCCTTCTGCCGTGGTCAAGTTTTGAGTCTTACTCAACTTCACACCTTATAACTCAGGTAAGAATTCCTTCTTTAACTGACCTATTTTGAACTCCTTCAAAATCATGTCAAAGGTGTGTGTTCCTTTTGAAAGTATCATCAGACGTCTTGATCTATCTCTATAGATCTTGATGCCCAATATGTAAGCAGCTTTATCCAGGTCTTCCTTTGAAAAACTCCTTTCAAACAACCCTTTACGCTTTCCAGAAATTCAACATCATTTCGGATCAACCATATGTCATTCACATATACTTATCAGAAATGTTGTAGTGCTCCCACTCACTTTACTGCAAATACAAGTTTCTAACAAACTTTGTATACCCAAAAACTTTGATCACTCCATCAAAGTGTATATTCCGACTCCGAGATGCTTGCTCTAGTCCATGGAAGGATCGCTGGAGCTAGCATACCTTTTAGCATCCTTAGGATCGACAAAACCTTTCTGATTGTATCACATACAACCTTTCTTTAAGAAAACTGGTAAGGAAACTTGTTTTGTCATCCATCTGCCAGATTTCATAAATGCAGCTAATGCTAACATGATTCCGACGGACTTAAGCACCGCTACGGGTGAGAAAATCTCATCGTAGTCAAATCCTTGAACTTGTGGAAAACTCTTCGCCACAAGTCGAGCTTCATAGACGGTGACATTACCGTCCACGTCCGTCTTAGTCTTAAAGATCCATTTGTCTCAATGGCTTGCCGATCATAGGGCAAGTCCACCAAAGTCCATACTTTGTTTTGATACATGGATCCTATCTCGGATTTATCGGTTTCTAACCATTTGTCGGAATATGGACCCACCATCGCTTCTCCATAGTTCGTAGGTTCATTGTTGTCCAACAACATGACATTTAAGACAGGATCACCGTACCACTCAGGAGTAGTACTTATCCTTGTCGACCTACGAGGTTTGATAGCAACTTGATCCGAAACTTCATGATCACTATCATTAGTTTCCTCTTCAACAGCCGTAGGTTCCACAGAAACATCTTTCTGTGTTGCACTACTCTCCGGTTGAAGTGAGGGTTCGAAAACCTTATCAAGTTCTATCTTCCTCCCACTCAATTCTTTCGAGAGAAACTCTTTCTCGAGAAAGGACCCGTCCTTAGTGACAAACATTTTTGTCCTTGGATCTGAGATAGAAGGTATACCCAACCGTTACCAGTGGGTATCCCATGAAGATGTATTTGTCCGCTTTGGGTTCGAGTTTTTCCCGGCTGAAGCCATAAGCCTCGCAGCCCCAAACATTGAGAAACGACAACTACGGTTTCTTGCCAAACCATACGACGTCGTCTCAACGGACTTAGATGGTGCCCTATCTAAAGTGAATGCAGCTGTCTCTAATGCATAACCTCAAAATAATAGCGGTAGATCGGTAAGAGACATCATAGATCGTACCATATCTCATAAGGTTCGATTATGACGTCCAGACACACCATTACGCTGTGGTGTTCCAGGTGGCTTCAACAGCAAAACAATTCCATAATGTCTTAAGTGATTGCCAAACTCACAACTCAGAAAATCTTCCCTTGATCAGATCGTAGGAACATGATCTTCTTGTTATGATGATTCTTAACTTCACTCTGAAATTGCTTGAACTTTTCAAATGTTTCAGACTTTTGCTTCATTAAGTAAATATACCCATATCTACTCAAATCGTCAGTGAAGATGAGAAAATAATGATATCCACCACACGCCTTAATTCTCATTGGATCACACACATCAGCATGTATGATTTCCAACAAGTCACTTGCCCGTTTCATTGTACCTGAAAACGGGGTCTTAGTCATCCTGCCCATGAGGTATGGCTCACATGTGTCAAGCGATTCAAAATCAAGTGACTCCAAACGTCCATCAGCATGGAGTTTCTTCATGCATTTTATGCCAAAATGACCTAAGCGGCAGTGCCACAAGAAAGTGGTACTATCATTATTAACTCTACATCTTTTGGCATTAATATTATCATCATGTGTATTGCTATAATCGAGATTCAATAAACCATTGGGTGCATGACCATAAAGGTATTATTCATGTAAACAGAATAACCATTATTCTCTAACTTAAATGAATAACCGTATTGCAATGAACATGATCTAATCATATTCATGCTCAACGTAGACACCTGATAACATTTATCTAGGTTCAACACTAATCCCGAAAATAGAGGGAGCGTGCGATGGTGATCTTATCATCCTTGGAAACACTTCCAACACATCGTCACCTCGCCCTTAGCTAGTCTCCGTTTAGTCCGTAGCTTTTGCTTCAAGTCACTAATAATAGCAACTGAACCGGTATCCAATACACAGGTGCTACAAGGAGTACTAGTGAGGTACACATCAATAATACGTATATCAAATATACTTTGTTGAAGTTTCCAGCTATTCTTATCTACCATGTATTTGGGGTAGTTCCGCTACCATGTGACCGTTCCCCTTACAATAGAAGCACTTAGTCTCGAGGTTTGGGTTCAACCATTGGGTTCCTTCATTAGAGCGACAACTGGTTTGCCATTCATGAAGTTTCCCTTCTAGCCCTTGCCCCTTTTTTGAAACCAGTGATCTTGTTAAACCATCAACACTTGATGCTCCTTCTTGATTTCTACTTTCGCGGTCTTAAGAACCGCTAATAGCTCCGGGATCATCTCCATCCTTTGCATGTCATAGTTCATCACGAAGTTCTAGTAGCTTGGTGATAGTGTCCAGAGAATTATGTCAACCACTATCTCACCTGGAAGATTAACTCCCACTTGGTTCAAGTGATTTTAGCACCCAGACATTCTGAGCACATGCTCACTAGTTGAGCCATTCTCCTCCATCTTTTTGGCAAAAGAACTTGTCAGAGGTCTCATACCTCTCAACACGGGCATGAGCCTGAAATCCCAATTTCAGCTCTTAGAACATCTCATATGTTCTATGGCGTTCAAAACGTCATTGGAATCCCGATTCTAAGCCGTAAAGTATGGTGCACTAAACTATCAAGTAGTCATCAGGACGTGTCTCTCAGGTGTTCACAACATCCACAGACAACGTTGTAGGGGTTTGCACATCGAGCGGTGCATCAAAGACGTAAGCTTTCTGTGCAGCAGTGAGGACACTCCTCGGACTACGGACCCAGTCCGCATCATTGCTTACAATATCTTTCAACTTAGTATTTCTCTAGGATCGTATTAAACAGGGAGCTACAACGCAGTTATTGGTCTACAACATAATATGCGAAGACAACTTAGACTATTGTTCATGACAATGAAGTTCATCTAATGAACTCCCACTCAGATAGACATCTCTCTAGTCATCTAAGTGATACATGATCCGAATCGACTAGGCCGTGTCCGATCATCACGTGAGACGGACTAGTCATCAACGGTGACCATCTTCATGTTGATCGTATCTTCTATACGACTCATGTTCGACCTTTCGGTCTTCCGTGTTCCGAGGCCATGTCTGTACATGCTAGGCTCGTCAAGTCAACCCTAAGTGTATTGCGTGTGTAAATCTGGCTTACACCCATTGTATGCGAACGTTAGAACCTATCACACCCGATCATCACGTGGTGCTTCGGAACAACGAACCTTAGCAACGGTGCACAGTTAGGGGAAACACAATTCTTGAAATTTTAGTGAGAGATCATCTTATTCACTACCGTCGTTCTAAGCAAATAAGATGAAAAACATGATAAACATCACATGCAATCAAATAGTGACATGATATGGCCAATATCATTTTGCTCCTTTTGATCTTCATCTTCGGGGCTCCATGATCATCATTGTCACCGGCATGACACCATGATCTCCATCATCATGATCTCCATCATCGTGTCTTCATGAAGTCGTCTCGCCAAACATTACTTCTACTACTATGGCTAACGTTTAGCAATAAAGTAAAGTAATTACATGGCGTTATTCAGTGACACGCAGGTCATACAATAAATAAGACAACTCCTATGGCTCCTGCCGGTTGTCATTCTCATCGACATGCAAGTCGTGATTCCTATTACAAGAACATGATCAATCTCATACATCACACATATATCATTCATCACATCCTTTTGGCCATATCACATCACACGGCACATGCTGCAAGAACAAGTTAGACGTCCTCTAATTGTTGTTGCAAGTTTTTACGTGGCTGCTATAGGTTTCTAGCAAGAACGTTTCTGACCTACGCCAAAACCACAACGTGATATGCCAATTTCTATTTACCCTTCATAAGGACCCTTTTCATCGAATCCGATCCGACTAAAGTGGGAGAGACAGTCACCCGCTAGCCACCTTATGCAACTAGTGCATGTCAGTCGGTGGAACCTGTCTCACGTAAGAGTACGTGTAAGGTCGGTCCGGGCCGCTTCATCCCACGATGCCGCCGAATCAAGATAAGACTAGTAACGGCAAGAGAATTGACATGATCTACGCCCACAACTACTTTGTGTTCTACTCGTGCAAGATACTACGCATAGACCTAGCTCATGATGCCACTGTTGGGGATCGTAGCAGAAAATCAAAAATTTTCCTACGCGTCACCAAGATCTATCTATGGAGTAATCTAGCAACGAGCATAAAGGAGAGTGAGTGCATCTACATACCCTTGTAGATTGCGAGCGGAAGCGTTCAAGAGAACGGGGATGATGGAGTCGTACTCGTCGTGATCCAAATCACCGATGATCCAAGCGCCGAACGGACGGCACCTCCGTGTTCAACACACGTACGGAGCGGGGACGTCTCCTCCTTCTTGATCCAGCAAGGGGGGAGGAGAGGTTGATGGAGATCTAGCAGCACGACGGCGTGGTGGTGGAAGTAGCGGGATTCCAGCAGGGCTTCGCCAAGCGCTGCGGGAGGAGGGAGATGTGTCACGGGAGGGAGAGGGAGGCGCCAGGGCTTGGGGTGCTGCTCCCATGCACCTCCCCACTATATATAGGGGTGGAGGGGGCTGGTTTCTTGCCCTCCAAGTCCATTGGGGCGTTGGCAAAGGTGGGGGAAAGAAATCCCATCATTTCCTTTCCCCACCGATTGTTATCCCCCTTTTTAGGGATCTTGATCTTATCCCTTCGGGATATGATCTTATTCCTTCTAAGGGGGGATCTTGGTGCGCCTTGACCAGGGGTGTGGGGCCTTGCCCCCACTACCCACGTTCATGTGGGTCCCCCCATGCAGGTGGGCCCCACTTCGGAACCTTCTAGAACCTTCCCGGTACAATACCGAAAAATCCCGAACATTTTCCGGTGGCCAAAATAGGACTTCCTATATATAAATCTTTACCTCCGGACCATTCCGGAACTCCTCGTGACGTCCGGGATCTCATCCGGGACTCCGAACAACTTTCGGGTTTCCGCATACTTATATCTCTACAACCCTAGCGTCACCTAACCTTAAGTGTGTAGACCCTACGGGTTCGGGAGACACGCAGACATGACCGAGACAACTCTCCGGTCAATAACCAACAGCGGGATCTGGATACCCATGTTGGCTCCCACATGTTCCACGATGATCTCATCGGATGAACCACGATGTCAAGGATTCAATCAATCCCGTATACGATTCCCTTTGTCTATCGGTATAGCACTTGCCCGAGATTCGATCGTCGGTATACCGATACCTTGCTCAATCTCGTTACCGGCAAGTCTCTTTACTCGTTCCGTAACACATCATCCCGTGATCAACTCCTTGATCACATATTGTGCACATTATGATGATGTCCTACCGAGTGGGCCCAGAGATACCTCTCCGTCATACGGAGTGACAAATCCCAGTCTCGATTCGTGCCAACCCAAAAGACACTTTCGGAGATACCTGTAGTGCACCTTTATAGCCACCCAGTTACGTTGTGACGTTTGGTACACCCAAAGCATTCCTACGGTATCCGGGAGTTGCACAATCTCATGGTCTAAGGAAAAGATACTTGACATATAGAAAAGCTTTAGCATACGAACTACACGATCTGTGCTAGGCTTAGGATTGGGTCTTGTCCATCACATCATTCTCCTAATGATGTGATCCCGTTATCAACGACATCCAATGTCCATGGTCAGGAAACCGTAACCATCTATTGATCAACGAGCTAGTCATCTAGAGGCTTACTAGGGACATGGTGTTTGTCTATGTATCCACACATGTATCCGAGTTTCCTATCAATACAATTCTAGCATGGATAATAAACAATTATCATGAACAAGGAAATATAATAATAACCAATTTATTATTGCCTCTAGGGCATATTTCCAACATTCTCCTCATTTTTTCTAGGTCAGAATCACTTATATACCAGAAGATGGGCACCGGAGGTGGGCCGAGGAGGCCACAACCCACCAGGGCGCGCCAGGAGGCCTGGCGCGCCCACGTGGGTTGTGCCCACCTGGTGGTCCCCCTTTAGTGTTTATTGGCTCCAATATTTCTTAAATATTCCATGAAAATCTCCGTGGGGTTTCAGCTTGTTTGGAGTTGTGCAGAATAGGTGGCCTGACGTAGCTTTTTCAGGTCCAGATTTCCAGCTGCCGGAATTCTCCCTCTTGGTGTGTACCTTGCAAATTATGAGGGAAAAGGCATTAGAATTACTACAAAAAGTATTATTATGGATAAAAACATTGTAAATATCAGTAAGAAAACATGATGCAAAATGGATATATCCCTTGCCATGGGGAGTTGATACGTCCATTTTGCATCATGTTGATTATTGATATTTACATGTCCTCGCTTGTCCTCAAGCGAAAACTGAAATTGAAAAGCATGTCCACATGCTTTGAGAGAGAGGTGTCGATAAAAACAAAATACGGACATAGAATCATCATGTTGATTATTATAACAGCAATATAATTAAACATAAGACTTCTATCATATAACTTGTATCATAAACTTCTCATGAATAAGTGACAGTTCATTACACAACTGAAGTATAAAGCATAAACTCTATTAGAAACCAACAAACTATGTTTTCAGTCAACTTTGGCAACTACAATTCATCATCTTTTCAGGAAGGGTCACATATCACAGCCTTTAGGCAAGTCCACATACTCAACCATCATATAGTCTTATATGATTGCTAACACTCACCGCATACACATGAGCAAAACGTTTCAACCGAACACATAGAAAGATAGGGGCTTATAGTTTCACCTCCCAAAATACTCACCTCAAGGGTGATGTCAACAATAATAACTCATGTCACCCATATCCAACTGGACATATGTGCATAGATATTTCCTCGCCACATGATGCTTGCCAAAGGATAAAAATAAAAGAGGAAAGAGGGGAAACTTTGACTCTTTGCATAAAAGTGAAAGAAAGGCCCTTCATAGAGGGAAGCAGAGGTTGCCATGCGCTTATTTGTTTGCATGCTCAATCCCTTAGTGCAAGAGAACGTCATGTTGTATTGCCCCTTAAGATGACAACCTTTATTATGCAGCCTATCGCTTTTATTCTTTGTCATCCAAGTTTGTACAATGCTCAATTTTCTCTTACGCTAAGTGATCTCACATATTTAGAAGCAATTTTTATTGCCTTTTTGCACCGATGACAACTTACTTGAATGATCTTACTCAATACATAGGTAGGTATGGTGGACTCTCGAAAAAGGTTTGGGTTTAAGGGTTATTGGATGCACAAGTAGTATCTCTACTTAGTGCGGAATTTTTGGCTAGAAAAGATATTGGGCAAGCACCACATGTTAAAGGATCTATAACAATATGACTTCTATGTGAATATGAACAAATATAAATCATTAAGTTGTCTTTCTTGTCCAACATCAACAATTTTGGCATATAATATTTTGATGGGGGCTCACAATCACAAACGATTTCTAGGATAGTATATTTATATGTGAATCTTCTCTTCCCTTATTAATTCTTTCATGAGTTGCATCATTGACCAATGTTATGTTTTTCAATCTCTAACAAAAAAAATTCTACTTATACTTTTCCTTATGTGGTGCCATCACCTACCATAAGATTAGCATATGATCATCTTAATTTATTTCCTTTCTTTTGATTCAAACAATTATAACCTTTCTTTCTCTTTTTCTTTTCTTTGTTTGCAACATGAAAGTAAAGAAAGTAAAAATTCGCACTAACTTTATTATATAACTTGCACATGATAACAATGATAGATCACTAAGCAAACTCTCAAAGAAGAAATGATCGAACTAAACTTTATTCATCTAAGCAAAGGATTGAACTAAGGTAAGTAAAAGCAAAAAGATAGTGGGATGATACGATACCAGGGCACCTCGCCCAAGCTTGGCGGAAGCCAAGGGGAGTGCCCATACCAGATGCTCAGTTCTCTTTTGGTGGCGAAGAAGATGGTGGTGGAGATAAAATTGTGAGCTCTTCCAACTTGCCCAACGCTTCCTTGGTCTCCCATTGGAAGCGGGGAGGAAGAGGCTCATCTTCTTCCTCATTTGTGGACCAAGCATGTGCAGGCTTAAAAACATAGATATCAAAAGACTCGTGGGGAGGAGGGCTCTCATCTCTTGATCCTTGAGACAACATGATTTCAGATTTGACAGAAAAACAGCAAGAAAAGAAAACAGAAGATTTCTCCACGATACGGTGGTCAACAGGTTCGGTAAGTATATATAGATTTTTTATCTTAGAGGACAAGTAGATGGAAGAAAAACGAAGTACTGGAGGTGTCCCAGGTGGGCACAACACACCTGGGCAGGCCAGGCATGCCTGGCGCGCCCTGGTGTATTGTGCTCACCAGGGGACGCTTCCTGGAAGTTTCTTTATTTCCAAAATTTTAAAATATTCCAAAACTGACAGAAAAAAAATTGGTTGATTTTTCGGAGTCTGTTTACTTACCGCATCACGTACCTCCTTATTTTCACGATTCTGGAGTGTTTCTGAAGGACTCTTTTATATGCTCTTCTGGTGTCAAAAGTTTGGATAATATTACTTTCAACATTAATGGGTGTACCTGGGATATAATGCTCTATTCGTTGCCCGTTAACAACCTTTGGGTTAGTACCTTCAGAATTGTTTATTTTGATGGCGCCAAACCGATAAACCTCCTCAATGACGAGAGTTGTACAAAAGAACATATTCTCCGACTTTAAACTCTCGCTTTTGGATTCTTTTGTCATGCCATCTTTTAACTTTTTCCTTGAATAACTTTGCATTTTAATAAGCTTGGGTTCTCCATTCATCTAATGAGCTAATATCAAATAACCTCTTTTCACCAGCAAGTTTGAAATCATAGTTGAGTTATTTAACTGCCCAGTATGCTTTATGTTCTAACTCAAGAGGCAAATGCCAAGCTTTTCCATAAACCATTTTATAAGGAGACATACCCATAGGATTTTTATATGTTGTTCTATAAGCCCAAAATGCATCATATAATTTCTTAGACCGATTCTTCCCAGACCTATTGATAGTATTTAGCAAAATTAATTTTATTTCTCTATTACTAAGTTCAACTTAACCACTAGACTGAGGATGATAGGGTGATGCAATTATATGGTTAACATCATACTTAACAAGCATTTTATAGAAAGCACCATGAATAAAGTGTGAACCACCATCAATCATTAAATATCTAGGGATTCCAAACCTTGGGAAAATAACTTCCTTAAGCATTCTAATAGAGGTGATGTGATCAGCACTAGTAGTTGGAATAGCTTCTACCCATTTAGTAACATAATCAACAGCAACCAAAATATGTGTATACCCATTAGAGGAAGGAAAAGGTCCCATGTAATCAAATCCCCAAACATCAAATGGTTCAACAGCAAGTGAATAATTCATAGGCATTTCATGACGCTTTGGCATTCATCACAAGATGAGACAAACTTACGGGCATATTTGAAGAGAGTAGGCTAATAAAATCCAGATTGCAATACCTTGTGAGCAGTTCTATCTCCAGCATGATGCCCTCCATAAGCCTCGGAGTGACATTTCCATAGGATTTGTCCCTGTTCATGCTTAGGTACACAACATCTAATAATACCATCTACTCCTTCTTTATAAAGATGTGGGTCATCCCAAAAGTAATGTCTTAAATCATAGAAGATTTTTTTCTTTTGTTGGTAAGTAAAGTTAGGTGGCAAATATTTAGCAACAATATAATTAGCATAGTCAGCATACCAAGGAGTACTATGAGAAACATTTATTGCAGCTAACTGCTCATCAGGAAAACTATCATCAATAGGTAGTGGGTCATCAAGCACACTTTCAAGCCTAGAAAAGTTATCGGCTACGGGGTTCTCAGCTCCTTCTCTATCAATGATATGTAGATCAAATTCTTGCAACAAGAGAACCCAACGAATAAGTCTAGGCTTAGCATCTTTCTTTTCCATAAGATATTTAATAGCAACATGGTCTGTGTGAATAGTTACCTTAGAGTCAACAATATAAGGTCTAAATTTATCACAAGCAAACACCACTGCTAAGAATTCTTTTTCAGTAGTAGCATAATTTCTTTGAGCACTATCTAGAGTTTTACTAGCATAGTGAATAACATTCAATTTCTTATCAACTCTTTGCCCTAGAACAGCACCAACAGCATAATCACTAGCATCACACATAATTTCAAAAGGTAAGTTCCAATCAGGTGGTTGAACAATAGGTGCAGATACTAAGGCTTTCTTAAGTGTTTCAAAGGCTCTGAGACAATCATCATCAAAAACAAAAGGAATATCCTTTTGTAAGAGACTACTAAGAGGCCTAGAGATTTTAGAGAAGTCTTTGATAAATCTCCTATAGAAACAAGCATGACCTAGGAAACTACGAATACCTTTGATTTCCTTAGGACATGGCATTTTCGCAATTGCATCAAGCTTGGATCGGTCCACTTTAATACCTCTTTCAGAAATTTTATGACCCAAGACAATGCCTTCATTAACCATAAAGTGGCACTTCTCCCGATTCAAGACGAGATTTGTTTGTTCACATCTCTGCAAAACTCGCTCAAGATTGCTTAAACAATCATCAAAAGACTTCCCATAAACAGAAAAGTCATCCATGAAAACCTCAACAATCTTTTCACAGAAGTCAGAGAATATAGCCATCATGCATCTTTGAAAGGTAGCATGTGCATTACATAAACCAAAATACATACGTCTATAAGCATAGGCTACAAAAGGACAAGTAAAAGTGGTATTTTCTTGATCAGGTTGAGAAACAGGTATTTGTGAAAAGCCAGAATATCCATCAAGGAAGCAAAAATTTGTGTCTTAGATAGCCTTTCAAGCATTTGATCAATAAAAGGCAAAGGGTAATGATATTTTCTAGTGGCTTAATTTATTTTTCAAAAATCAATAACCATTCTATAGCCTGTAACAATTCTTTATGGAATAAGTTCATTCTTATCATTAGGAACGATAGTTATACCTCCTTTCTTAGGGACACAATGAACAGGACTTACCCATCTACTATCAGCTATGGGATAAATTATACCTGCTTCTAGAAGTTTTAATATTTTCGTTCTTACCACTTCTTTCATCTTCGGGTTTAACCGATGTTGGTGATCAACAACTGGTTTAGCATCAGGTACCATATTAATTTTGTGATGACATAGAGTGGGACTAATGCCCTTTAAATCATCAAGAGTATGTCCAATAGCAGCTCGGTGCTTCCTTAGAACTTTCAATAACCTTTCTTCTTCATGTTCTGAAAGGTTAGCACTGATAATAACAGGATATATTTTCTTTTCATTAAAATAATCATATTTCAAAGTGTGTGGCAATTGTTTTAATTCAAACACGGGATCACCTTTAGGTGGAGGAGGACCTCCAAGAGTTTCAATAGGCAAATTGTGTTTAAGTAGGGGACATTGTTCAAAGAAAATATTATCTATTTCATTTCTTTTATGATTATGTAAATCATTTTCATGGTCTAGTAAATATTGCTCTAAAGGATCAGTGGGTGGCACAACAATAGAAGCAAGACCAATTAATTCATCTTTACTAGGCAATTCTTTTTCATGAAGTTTCCTACTAAACTTGGAAAAAATAAACTCATGAGACTCATCACCAAAACTAACACCAACAGTTTGCTTCTTACAATCTATTTGACCATTAACGGTGTTCAAGAAATGTCTAGCAAAGATAATGGGACAGAAGTCATCTTGTGGGGAACCAAGAACAAGGAAATCAGTCGGGTATTTTATTTTCTCGCACAAGACTTCAACATCTCTAACAATCCCAATTGGTGATATAGTATCTCTATTAGCAAGTTTAATAGTGACATCAATGTCTTCTATTTCTGCAGGTGTTATGTCATTCATAATTTCTTGGTGTAAATAGTAGGGAATAGCACTCACACTAGCACCTATGTTACATAAACCATGATAGCGATGATCTCATATTTTAACTGAAATAACAGGCATGCCCACAACGGGTCTATGTTTATCCTTTTTATCAGGCTTGGCAATTCTACCAGCTTCTTCATTAAAGCAAATAACATGCACATCTACATTTTCTTCCAAGAGATCCTTTACCATAGCAATATTAGGATCTACTTTAATTTGCTCATATGGTTTAGGTGTTCTAATACAACTTTTGTTAACCACAGTTGAAACTTCAGCGTGTTCCTTTATCCTAACAAGGAAAGGTGGTTTTTCAATATAAGCAGAAGGAACAACTGGATCAACATGATAAAGTATAGTTTCTTCTTTAACGGGTATCGCTTCCTTAATTTCTTCTTTAATAGGTGGGTGATATTTAAACCACATCTCTTTAGGGAGATCAACATGAGCAGCAAAAGATTCACAAAAGGAGGCTACTATCTCAGAGTCAAGTCCATATTTAGTGATAAATTTTTTAAAAGTATTGGTATCCATAAAAGATTTAACACAATCATACTCAAGTTTAATGCCAGACTCTTTACCTTCGTCGAGTTCCCAATCTTCCGAGTCGCGTTTAATTCTTTCCAAAAGATCCCACCGGAATTCAATAGTCTTCTTCATAAAAGAACCAGCACAAGAAGTATCAAGCATGGATCGATCATTATGAGAAAGCCAAGCATAAAAATTCTGGATAATGATTTCCCTTGATAGCTCTTGATTGGGGCATGAATATAACATTTACTTAAGCCTCCCCAAGCTAGAGAGATACTTTCTCCTTCACGAGGCCAAAAATTATATATATAATTCCGATCACGATGAACTAGATGCATAGGATAAAAAACTGTGGGACTCCATTTTCAATCGGTTCTAGTTCCAAGATCCAATATCATCGCATAGCCTATACCATGCTAATGCTTTTTACTTCAAAGATAAAGGAAAAACCTTATTCATTACTTTATCCCTGGGTAGACCTACAAGCTTAAACAATCCACAAATTTGTTCCACATATATCAAGTGCGTATGAGGATGTTCAGTTCCATCTCCTGCATAAGGATTAGCTAGCAGTTGTTCAATCATACCCGAAGGAATTTCGTATTCAATATTTTCAGTAGGTGCAGAAAGTTGAAGGGTAGCTAATTGTGGTTCCGTTCTAGGTGAACATACCCCGAACAAACCCCTCAAAGGATTGTTTTCCATAGTAACAAGTGACAATAAATTTCAGCACACTATATAAATGTTTACCTTACCAATTTCCACTTACCAGAAGCGCTTCACTCCCTGGCAACGACGCCAGAAAATAGCCTTGATGACCCACAAGTATAGGGGATCAATTGTAGCTCTTTTCGATAAGTAAGAATATCGAACCCAACGAGGGGCAAAAGGAAATGACAAGTAGTTTTTAGCAAGGTAGTGTCTGCAAGTGCTGAAATTGTAAGTAGCGAGTAGTTTGATAGCAAGGTAATTTGTAACGAGCAAGTAATGAAAAATTTAACAAGTATGCATCAAGGTAGCCCAATCCTTTTGAGGCAAAGGACGGGCCAAAATGGTATCTTATAGTAAGCAAAGCGTTCTTGAGGGTACACAGGAATTTCATCTAGTCACTTTCATCATGTTGGTTTGATTTGTGTTCGCTACTTTGCTAATTTGATATGTGGGTGGACCGGTTCTTAGGTGTTGTTCTTACTTGAATAAACCTCCTACTTATGATTAACCCTCCCGCAAGCATCCACAACTACGATAAAAGCATTAAGAATAAATTCTAGCCATAGCATTAAACTCTAGGATCCAATCGGTGCCTTACAGAATAGTGCATAAACTGGGGTTTAAGTTTCTGTCACTCTCGCAACCCACCATCTATTTACTACTCCACAATGCATTCCCTTAGGCCCAAATATGGTGAAGTGCCATGTAGTCGACGTTCTCATGACACCACTAAGGGAATCACAACATACATACTATCAAAATATCGAACACATATCAAATTCACATGATTACTTGCAACATGATTTCTCCCGTGACCTCAAGAACAAAGGTAACTACTCAGAAGTGATGAACATGCTCAAGATCATAGAGGTAATATATAGCATAATGGATCTGAACATATAATCTTCCACCAAATAAAACATATAGTAATCAACTACAGGATGTAATCAACACTACTACTCACCCACAAGCAACAATATATAGTTCCGGTAACAAGATTGATCACAAGAGATGAACTAGGGTTTGAGATGCGATGGTGCTGGTGAAGATGTTGATGGAGATTACCCTCCCCAAGATGGGAGAGTGGTTGGTGATGATGATGACGGTGATTTCCCCCTCCGGGAGGGAAGTTCCCCCTGGCAGAATCGCTCCGCCGGAGGGCAAAAGTGCTCCTGCCCAAGTTCCACCTCGAGATGGCGGTGTTCCATCCCCAAAGTATTCTCCTCATTTTTTTCTAGGTCAAAATCACTTATATACCAGAAGATGGGCACCGGAGGTGGGCCAAGGAGGCCACAACCCACCAGGGCGCGCCAGGAGGGCCTGGCGCGCCCAGGTGGGTTGTGCCCACCTGGTGGCCCCCTCTGGTGTTTATTGGCTCCAATATTTCTTAAATATTCCATAAAAAATATCCATGGAGTTTCGGCTTGTTTGGAGTTGTGCAGAATAGGTGGCCTGATGTAGCTTTTTCAGGTCCAGATTTCTAGCTGCCGGAATTCTCCCTCTTGGTGTGTACCTTGCAAATTATGAGAGAAAAGGCATTAGAATTACTCCAAAAAAGTATTATTATGGATAAAAACATTGTAAATATAAGTAAGAAAACATGATGCAAAATGGATATATCCCTTGCCATGGAGTGTTGTTGGACCAAGTGTTGGTGTTTCTCTCAACCAATCCAAAATTGCATCTACCACCCACCTAGTCTTTGCTAGTTTTGTTTTAGCCTTCCCTCCTCCCCCTCCAGGTGGACAAGTGTGCTTATGTGCATTTTTTCTTACGATCCAACTCATTCATCTTATTAATGCTTGGCATCTCTAGCTCTATCCTTTCAAGTTTTTTCATAATGTGAGCTAGGGTGATGTCCTCTCGAATGCTAACAACAGGGAGATTCCCAACAAGATTTTCAATAATACTAAGAGACTCCCAAACTGGGGCCTCTAGGAAATTCCCATTGATAGCAGTATCTAGAATAAACCTATTCCAAGAAGTAATTCCAACATAAAAATTTCTAAGCAGGATAGTAGTAGGTTGCTTCTTGGTGGCTCTTTTTTGTGAATCATTAATTCTATACCAAGTATCTTTCAAACTTTCCCCACCTCTTTGTTTAAAGGTGAGAACTTCTGCCTCGTCAAAGACAAAAGGACCCGGCATAATGACAACTAAAGAACGAGATAACTATTTTTGTGATTTTCGATAAAAGGTACTAAAGCAAAAATGAAAGGTAAACTAACAAGACTAAAAAGCAAAGGTAAAAGATAGCGTGCAACTCCCCTATCCTGAAGAGTGGAGTCCCCGGCAACGGCGCCAGAAAAACTCCTTGATGGGCCTATAACCCCTCGTTGGTTACCCCAAGTGGAAGGTGTGAGATGCAGTGTTGTGGAAGTTTTTCCCTTAGCAAAAATGCCAAGGATCGAATCCCAGAGACTCCTAGGTTCAACAAGTAGGTGTCAACTGCTAACGGCGCCAGATATTAGCAATCAACGTGGACCTGCACACAGATACAAATAACTTTGCTCCCAACGAGTACAGAGAGGTTGTCAATCCTTCCGGCCTTGTAGTTCACAAAGGATTAAACGCAAGTGATAGTAGTGATAGATAATGTTTGCAATAGTAAATAATAGTAAAAAGTAAATAGCGGATGTGATCAATGATGGTAATATGGACCGGAGTCTCATGATGTTCACTAGTGATGTCTCTCTCCCAAAAGACGATAAAACAACTATGTGAGGTAAACGAATTACAACTAGGCAATTGACAGGACCACGAACGCAAACCAATGCTGACTACATTGCAAGAAAGGTTGAGGTTCAAAGCATGGGCGGTACGCCAAAGTAAGTAGACCGAAATCCATCAATATCTACTACTAATCATCCACCTTGAGATATCTATCCAGAACATCTCGCTGGTATTAAGTTGCGAGCCCCACCCATAGTGTAAACTCAAAGCAACAGACAACTGCATTAAAAGAACTTTGCGTAAAGTAAACAATCCTTGCACCCGCGGGCACAAGCACCGTTGTTTTCCCCCTTGTGGCAACAGCACATCCCCTAGACTCATGTTTCTGTCACTCAAGCTAGTCATCGAGGGGCATGAACCCACAATCAAGCATAACGTTCCCTCTTGGAGTCACTACCTACTACTTGGCCAAAGCAATAAATAACAACGGAGAACATGCAAGAATTACTTAAGAACATAAATATAAAAGAGGTGAATCAAATATATTACTCAAACACAATCTGAACATAATCTCACAATCCATCGGATCCCAGCAAACTCATCATAGCAACAGCATAAGGATTACATATGTGCCTCGATCATGTAGGGCAGCTCACGAGGACTAATTAGTGAAGCACAAGAACGGGAGGAGAACATCACATAGCTACTGTTCATGGACCCATGGTCCAAGGGAGACTACTCACAACTCATCCGGGAGGCGTCCATGGTGGTGGAGAAGCTCCCGGTGGTGATCCTCCCCTCCGGCAGGGTGCCGGGAAGAGTTCTCCTGGTGCTCCCGATCTTGGAAGCGGCGGCGGCGGCGGAACAGAGATGAGATCGCGAAAAAGAGTTCCCGTCTCGAGGGTTTCGGGAGACGCTTTAAATATATGCCAAAGGGGGGCGTCAGACGAGGCTCGGGGGGCCCAGGCGCCCCCCCCCCCCCGGCGCGGCCCAGGGGGGGGCGCGCCACCAGGGCGCCTGGGGCCCTGGTGGTCCCCCTCTGGCTGTGCTTCGGGTGCCTGGTAGTGATGGGCCTCGAACCCCTCGTTGGTTACCCCAAGTGGAAGGTGTAAGATGCAGTAAGTAGAAGTGTTTTCCCCTAGCAAAGATGCCAAGGATTGAATCCCCAGAGACTCCTAGGTTCAACAGGTAGGTGTCAACTGCTAACGGCGCAATTAGCAATCAACGTGGACCTGCACACAGATACAAATAACTTTGCTCCCAACGAGTACAGAGAGGTTGTCAATCTCTCCGGCCTTGTAGTTCACAAAGGGTTAAAAGCAATATGATAGTAGTGATAGATAGTGTTTTGCAATAGTAAGTAAATAGCGGAAAAGTAAATAGTGTATGTGATCAATGATGGTAATATGGACCGGAGTCTCATGATGTTCACTAGTGATGTCTCTCTCCCAAAAGACGATAAAACAGCTATGTGAGGTAAACAAATTACAGCTGGGCAATTGACAGGACCACGAACGCAAACCAATGCTGACTACATTGCAAGAAAGGTTGAGGTTCAAAGCATGGGCGGTACGCCAAAGAAAGTAGACCGAAATCCATCAATATCTACTACTAATCATCCACCTTGAGATATCTATCCAGAACATCTCGCTGGTATTAAGTTGCGAGTCCCACCCATAGTGTAAACTCAATGCAACAGACAACTGCATTAAAAGAACTTTGCGTAAAGTAAACAATCCTTGCACCCGCGGGCACAAGCACCGTTGTTTTCCCCCTTGTGGCAACAGTACATCCCCTAGACTCATGTTTCTGTCACTCAAACTAGTCATCGAGGGGCATGAACCCACAATCGAGCATAACGTTCCCTCTTGGAGTCACTACCTACTACTTGGCCAAAGCAATAAATAACAACGGAGAACATGCAAGAATTACTTATGAACATAAATATAAAAGAGGTAGATCAAATATATTACTCAATCACAATCTGAACATAATCTCATAATCCATCGGATCCCAGCAAACTCATCATAGCAACAGCATAAGGATTACATATGTGCCTCGATCATGTAGGGCAGCTCACGAGGACTAATTAGTGAAGCACAAGAACGGGAGGAGAACATCACATAGCTACTGGTCATGGACTCATGGTCCAAGGGAGACTACTCACAACTCATCCGGGAGGCGTCCATGGTGGTGGAGAGGCTCTCGATGGTGATCCTCCCCTCCGGCAGGGTGCCGGGAAGAGTTCTCCTGGTGCTCCCGATCTTGGAAGCGGCGGCGGCGGCGGAACAGATATGAGATCGCGAAAAAGAGTTCCCGTCCCGAGGGTTTCGAAGGACGCTCTAAATATATGCCAAAGGGGGGCACCAGACGGGGCTCGGGGGGCCCAGGCGCCCCCCCGGCGCGGCCCAGGGGGGGCGCGCCGCCAGGGCGCCTGGGG
>LR738709.1:370837314-370857167 GCA_902687465.1 Secale cereale | reverse complement strand
CCCCCCCCCCCCCCGGCTGTCCTTCGGGCGCAAGGTAGGTTCTGGAACGCTGATTTTTTATATAATTTTTCTGGATTTTTCCTGGCAGTTCTCGTAATGTGAAAACCTGAAATACAAAAACAGCCGAAAACAGAAACTGGCACTGGGGTGCACTGGATTAGTAGGTTAGTCCAAATATGATCAAAAGTGTATGGAAGTGTATACATATCATAGCAATATCACCCAAAAGTGGCATGGAGCAAGCAGAAATTATAGATACGTTTTGGACGTATCATCAGCAGCTAGGTGAGGATCTTCCATGTTCCACTCAATTGTTGGAATGTCCTCATCATCATATTCATCTAAAACTAGGTTATCGGTGTTCTCCTGCCTCTCTTCATCGCCGGTGTCATCAAATCTAGCATGGCTGATAGGTTCCTCCTGATATTCATCTTCCATTGCTTGTTTACTGGCAATATCTACAAGATCAGGGAACATATTCTCATCCTCATCATTATTTCGAGGCACCTCTTAGTCTGGCTCAGCATCTTGCTCTACATCGGCTGCAACAGCGACCGGAGAAGCGGCAGAAGAAGCAGTATCAGACATATTGAGACTTTCAGAACCACAAGCTTTGCTTAGTTTTGACCTACAAGGTGTGCCGGGGCACTCGCTATTAGCAGAGATAGAAGATTTCTCAACAACCTTCCCCTTGTCATGTTCATTGCGTGGCTGAAGCACCTCGATAATGATTTTACCGAAGTGTCTTTCAACATTCAAAGTAAAGATCAATCCAAGATGCTCATCGCAAGTTAGTGGGAGAAATGGTTGCTCAGTACTACTCAAAATTTTAAGTTCAACAGCATCGGCAGGGCTCCACCCATATGAAGAATTTTGGAGCGTCGCGAGCAAATCCTTGAATGACATACTTGTTTCTACCACCTTTGGATAGAAAAATTCAGTGATCATATGTGGTTTTCTACCGCGCGGCACACTAACTTCCATCCTAACTGCCAGCCGAAAAGCAAGCGCATGATCAATCCTATTCGATTCAAATAGGGAAATTACAGTTAGGTTGGGAACAATTCAGCAAAATTTGATCGATTCACGCGACTAGTTGTCAAATAGGGATGACATTGTGAATGAGCAAATGAGTTAGAGGGGTAACGACGCTTACCCAGGTGTAACCCATGAATTATCCGCCGCCGATTCAACCCAATCCTCTCCACGGTCGATGGGCTTGAGAACCTTCTCCCGCGATATTGCTGCTAAATCCAGGGGGTGTGGGGATAGATCTGGTGGTGGGCACGACGGCGGCGGAGGCGAAATGGGGTTAGCAATTGGAGGGCATGACGACGGCGGAGGCTGCACGACGACGGCGGAGGGGCAGAGTAGCATCATGCTATAGTGGCTCGAGGTTCGGACAAGGGGATCCCTCAGACAAGGTCATCTAGCGTGTCTCAATGCGACCCCACTCATCAGGTCCAACGGGCGACAGAGCCTGGCGCGGCCCCGCTCGTTAGAGTTAACAGTCAATGGTTTGACCCGACGGCATCCTCCGTTGTGACCATTTATGAGGATTTCGGACAAGGGAGTGGGGAAAACTGAGCAAAAGTTAGGAACATGGGGATGAATGAGTAGAGCTAAGGAACCAGGGGCACATATATAAAAATTCCCAATGTATCTATAACTTTTGATTGTTCCAAGCTATTATATTATCAACTTTGGATGTTTTATATGCATTAATATGCTATTTCATATTATTTTTGGGACTAACTTATTAACCTAGAGCCCAGTGCCAGTTTTTGTTTTTTTTCCTTGTTTTTGAATTTCATAGAAAAAGAATATCAAACGGAGTCCACACGGAATAAAACTTCCGCGATGATTTTTCTTGGACCAGAAGATGTAGGACTTGGAGTCCAAGTCAGAGAGTCCCCCAGGAGACGACATGCCAGGGGGCGCACCCTAGGGGGCGCCCCTATGGCTTGTGAACCCCTCGAAGACCCCCTGACCCCTTCCTTGGCCTATATATTCAAAAGTATTCCAGAAACCCTAGAAGGATCCCATCTAGAGTACTTTTTCAGTACTCTGCCGGAGGGGGATTCGATCACGAAGGGCTTCTACATCAACCTGGCTGCCCTTACGATGATGCGTGAGTAGTTTACCAAAGACCTATGGGTCCATAGCTAGTAGCTAGATGGCTTCTTCTCTATCTTTGATCTTCAATACAAAGTTCTCCTCGATGTTCTTGGAGATCTATTCGATGTGATCTTCTTTTACGGTGTGTTTGTCAAGATCTGATGAATTGTGGATTTATGATCAGGTTATCTATGAATATTATTTGAATCTTCTCTGAATTCTTATACGCATGATTTGATATCTTTGTATTTCCTTTGAATTATTGGTTTGGTTTGGCCAGCTAGATTGGTAGTTCTTGCAATGGGAGAGGTGCTTAGTTTTGGGTTCAATCTTGCGGTGTCCTCACCCAATGACAGAAGGGGTAGCGAGGCACGTATTGTATTGTTGCCATCAAGGATAAAATGATGGGGTTTATATCATGTTGCTTGAGTTTATCTCTCTACATCATGTCATCTTGCTTAAGGCGTTACTCTATTTTTATGAACTTAATACTCTAGATGCATGCTGGATAGCGGTCGATGTGTGGAGTAAATAGTAGTAGATGCAGGCAGGAGTCGGTCTACTTGTCACGGACGTGATGCCTATATTCATGATCATTGCCTTAGATATCGTCATAACTTTGCGCTTTTCTATCAATTGCTTGACAGTAATTTGTTTACCCGCCGTATGCTTTATTCAAGAGAGAAGCCTCTAGTGAAACCTATGGCCCCCGGGTCTATTTTACATCTACTATTTTCAGATCTATAAAACCAAAAACCCAAAAATACCTTGCTGCAATTATTTTGTGCTTAGTTTATTTTGCTTTTTTACTTTAGTTTTAAATCTATCTCTATCAGATCTCACTCTTGTTCGTGATGTTGAAGGTATTGATAACCCCTTTTCCACGTTGTGTGCAAGTGTTCGTTAGTTTGTGCAGTTGCATATATTGGAGACTTGCTTGTACCTCCTACTGGATTGATACCTTGGTTCTCAACTGAGAGAAATACTTATCTCTACTTTGCTGCATCACCCTTTCCTCTTCAAGGGAAAAAATAATGCAAGCTCATACCACGAAGAATTTCTGGTGCCGTTGCCGGGGAGGTCTACATCAAGCCTATCAAGTACTTGTCATAAACTCTCATCTCTTGCACTTGCATTATTTGCCATTTACCTCTCGTTTTCATCTCCCCCACTTCTAAAACTTTTTCTGAAAAACACAAAAGTATTTGCCTTTTTATTTGCCCTTTTCCGTTTGTCTTTTTGTTTGCTTGTGTGTTAGATCACTTTGCTATCATGTCTGAATACGGGGAGTTTGTCCTTGAAAAGGATAGTAATGATCTTATAGGAAAGTTTGTTGATTTTGCTAATTATTATCTCCATGAAAAAGAGCCTACTATCATAAAAACAAAAAAAAAGTGTGAGTAGTGACAATATTATTGGAAAAGGTGTTATTGAAGATTTCTTTGCTTGTGCTGGTGCACTACCTATGTTAGGATGATCTGTTCTTAATAAAACTAATAGCCTCGCGGATGCAATAACTTTGCTTATTATCGAACTTGAAAGACAATTTGTTCATATGCATCCTTGCATACAGAGGAAATTCCTACAGTTTTCCAATATCTAGCATTCTTCTATTAAGCGCGCCGCTACTATATTCCTAGCTCACGAGTTTAGATTGATCATGAAACAAGCTAGTGAAATTTTGCCTCACTATAAGATAAGTGGTGGTTGTCCTCCCATAGAGTGGATCCTTTTTAATCAAGAGGAAATAATGAGATTGCAATCTCCTAATTGTGTTGCCTATAACGAAATTTTAAGGAAAAGATTCATACCCAAGTTTTGGTTGATAAGATTTCTAAACTTAATGATAATTTTGCTATACAAAACAACGGGTTAGGGTTTGCTTTGAGAGATAGGTTGATGACCTTTCATCAAAGGAACACTTATAATGATGAGTTTGTTGTAGAATATCGAGGGCCGAAGGAGGAACCTATTCCTCCCAAAATTGATCTTAGGGATCCTTATCCCATTAAATTTAGCGCTTTTGATTATTTTTGTTTACCACAAAGGAAGCTTGCTGCTCAAAGATGGGAGTATGAGATGAGCATGGATGACCTCCCTTACTATTATGACAATACCTAGATTGGTGCTTTATGCCTAGTTAGGGGAGTGAAACAATAGCGCTTGTTGGAACGCAACCCAATTTTATTTTGGTTTTTACTTTTTTTTCGTGTTGTTCTTGAATAAATCTATCATCTAGCCTCTGCTTAGATGTGTTTTCATGTTTTAGTTTAGTGTTTGTGACTTTGTGCCAAGTAAGACCTTTGGGATGATTTGGAAGATAGTAGATTGGTTTTTTCTGGAAAATGGAAAATTTTGCGTCTAGTGTCAGAATTGTTTCTGGTTGCTGGAACATGAAAACACTCTGATTTTTTTACAAGTTTCTGATCTAAAAATTTCCCACGTTGTAGTAATTCTGCATTATTTTTAGAGATGCAGAATTTTCACATCAATTCGCATCTTTACAGAATGTTCTGTTTTTTGATAGATTATGTTTTCTTTGGGTTGTTTGCTTATTTTGATGCATCTATGGCTAGTATCGGGGGGTACGAACCATGGAAAAGTTGGAATAGAGTAGATATTACACCAATTTAAAATAAGAATGAGTTCGCAACAGTACCTACAAGTAAGGATTGCATTTGTTTTACTAACGGATCTCACGAGTTTTTTGTTGAGTTTTGTGTTGTGAAGTTTTCAAGTTTTGGGTAAAGATTGGATGGACTATGGAATAAGGAGTGGCAAGATCCTAAGATTGGGGATGCCCAAGGCACCCCAAGGTAATATTCAAGGACAACCAAGCATCTAAGCTTGGGAATGCCCTAGATGGCATCCCCTCTTTCGTCTTCAATCCATCGGTAAATTTACTTGAAGCTATGTTTTTATTCACCACATGATATGTGTTTTGCTTGGATCATCTTGTATGATTTGAGTCTTTGATTTTACTTTGCCACAATCATCCTTGATGTACACACCTTTTGAGAGGGACACGCATTAATCGTGAATTTATTAGAATACTCTGTGTGCTTCATTTATATCTTTTTGAGCACGGCGGTGATGTTTATTTTGAAGAAATTGATGAACTCTCATGCTTCACTTATATTATTTTGAGAGTCTCTAAATAGCAATGTAATTTTCTTGGGTTATGAATGTGGTTCTAATATGATAGGCATCCAAAGAGGGTATAATAAAAACTCTCATGCTTCACTTATATTATTTTGAGAGTCTCTAAATAGCAATGTAATTTTCTTGGGTTATGAATGTGGTTCTAATATGATAGGCATCCAAAGAGGGTATAATAAAAACTCTCATAAAGAGCATTGAATTTATGAGAATTTGATTCCTTGCAATTGTTTTGAGATATTGAGATGGTGATATTAGAGTCATGCTAGTAGTAATTTGTATGGTTAAATAAATAATTATGTTGAGGTTTGTGATTCCCCTAGCATGCACGTATGGTCTTCTAGTTATGTGATGAAGTTGGAGCTCGATTTATCCTTGATTGTCTATCTTTGCGTGAAAGTCAAGAGCGCGCTATGGTTAACTCCTACCAACCTCTCCCCTAGGAGCATGCGTAGTAGTACTTTGCTTTGAGGGCTAATGATTTTTTACAATAAGTATGTGAGTTCTTTATGACTAATGTTGAGTCCATGGATTACACGCACTCTCACCCTTCCACCATCGCTAGCCACTCTAGTACCGTGCAAATTTCGCCGGTGCATCAAACCCACCTTATACCCTTCCTCAAAACAGCCACCATACCTAGCTATTATGGCATTTACATAGCCATTCCGAGATATATTGCCATGTAACTCCACTGTTCTGTCATCATGTTTGAGTTTACCATCGAGTTGTAATTTTGAATTGTCAGTAAATAAAAGTGTAATGATCATTATTATTAGAACATTGTCCCATGTGAGGCTATAAAAAAATGAGAAAGGCCAAAAGAGTCTCCTAAAAAAAGAGAAAAAAGCGTCTCCAAAAAATAAAGAGGAATCTCCAAAAAAATGAGAGAAAAGGAAAGAAGGGACAATGTTACTGTACTTTTCCACACTTGTGCTTCAAAGTAGCACCAAGTTCTTCATTGTAGAGAGTCTCCTATTTTGACACTTTCATATATTACTAGTGGGAATTTTTCATTATAGAACCTGGCTTGTATATTCCAATGATGAGCTACCTCAAATGCCCTAGGTCTTCATGAGCAAGCAAGTTGGATGCACACCCACTTAGTTTTCTTTTGAGCTTTCGTACACTTATAGCTCTAGTGCATCCGTTACATGGCAATCCCTACTCACTCACATTGATATCGATTGATGGACATCTCCATAGTCCATTGATTTGCCTAGTTGTTGTGAGACTCTCTCCCTACTTTTGTCTACCACCACCTTCTATTCCACCCAAAGTGATATGTCCATGGCTCACGCTCACGTATTGCGTGAAGAGTTAAAAAAGTTTAAGAATGTAAAAGTATGAATACAATTGCTTGGCTGACACCGGGGTGGGCATGATTTATACTTTGTGCTAAGAAGAGGGAGCATAACAAGACTATATAATTTTGTAGGGATAACTTTATTTAGCCATGTTATTTTTGAAGCTTCGTAATTTTCTTCCTAGTATGCTTGAAGTATTATTGTTTAGATATTAATGAATTTTAGTTTTGAGTCATATGGATCTGAATATTCATGCAAAATACAGAAGAAATACATTGCTAAATATGTTATGTAGCATTCCACGTCAAAAAATCTGTTTTTATCATTTACCTACTCGAGGACGAGCATGAGTTAAGCTTGGGATGCTTGATACGTCTCCAACGTATCTATAACTTTTTATTGTTCCATGCTATTATATTATCAACTTTGGATGTTTTATATGCATTAATATGCTATTTTATATTATTTTGGGACTAACTTATTAACCTAGAGCCCAGTGCCAGTTTATGTTTTTTCCTTGTTTTTGAGTTTCGCAGAAAAGGAATATCAGACGGAGTCCAAACGGCATAAAACTTTCGCGATGATTTTTCTTGGACCAGAAGACACACGTAGGACTTGGAGTCCAAGTCAGAGAGTCCCGGAGGAGACGACAAGCCAGGGGGCGCGCCCCTATGGCTTGTGGCCCCCTCGGAGACCCCCTGACCCCCTACCTTGGCCTATATATTCAGAAGTATTCCAGAAACACTAGAAGGATCCATGAAAATACTTTTCCACCGCCACAGGTTTCTAATCTCGTGAGATCCCATCCGGAGGCCTTTTCTGGTACTTTTCCGGAGGGGGGTTCGATCACAGAGGGTTCTACATCTTGCTTCCCTTCCGATGATGAGTGAATAGTTTACCACAGACCTACGGGTCCATAGCTACTAGTTATTTGGCGTCTTCTCTCTCTTTGATCTTCAATACTGTCACACCCTGCATTTTGTAACCTGTTATTTGCATCACTGAAGCATGAAAATTTTGACCAACAAAAATTTTTGGCATCATTTGGCTTTTATTTGGAATTGAGTTTTTCTTCATGTGCTTTTCATGTGCTCATTAAAGTCAACTATTACCTCTTGTAGAATTCATCTCCATACCCAAAACTTCTGCCCAATGATCATACCAAGTGTTATATAGCAGTATAGTATTTTCTTACAAAATTAATTTGGCCAAAATGTATTTTATAAATTTAGTATTCCTAAAACCCCTGAATTGAGGTTTGCACTGCAAGTGCTTGATTTAGGGTGAGAAAATTATTTCAAAAGGTGTATTTGAGACCTAGTAGTCATAGGACTCCCAGAAACCACAAAAGTATAATTTTAAAAAGTTATTTTCCTATTTTATTTAAAAGCTTTTTCTTAAGGCCAGAAATGGTCTTTAATAGGGAAAAAAAATTTAAGTATTTAAAAAATATTTGCCAAAATTCAGGGAGACTCATAGGACATATATTGTCCATATATAAGAGTTTCAACACTTGGTCATGTTCAAAATAATGGGCTAATCCCTCCAAAACTCTTTCTGGATATTTCAAGCTTTTGAAATATTTACAAAGGAAATATTCTCCAAAAATTCCAGGGAAATTCTATCATGTCATATATGACATATTTGATGATCTTGCCAAGTCCCGTGCCTTGGGAAGCAAGATAACACCCCTTCATAACCATTCTGTCCACATTTGAAGTTTGAGCAACTTTACATTGCCAAACTTGTCCAATTGCTCTCAAACTTGGTGCACATGCTAGAAAGGCCTAATAAGGCATCTAGACCAAATGGCACAAGATTTGGAGTAGGGTAGCTTGATCAGAATACCCCAAAACCATTTCTGTTCAAATGCAAATTTGAACAACTTTACATTACCAACTTTTTACCTGGAGCTTCAAACTTTGTGGGCATGATCAATACCCCAAATGATGAAACTACACCAAGTGGTGCATCAAGGGGAGATGATTAGCTTGACTCAAACAAGATGAAGCCATTTCTGTTGATTTCTAGGGTTCACCAAAGTTGCATTGGCTAGTTTCTTCAAATGAGCCCAAATTTGGCGAAACACCCTATTTTCTTATAACATTCAATCCTGTTAAGTGTCATGGCAAGTGGAGATCATTTGCTTGATCAAAACTTGATCAAACACGTTCTGCCTATGTACCAAAACTACCATCTTGACCCCTTTTACTATTTACCTTGGCCTCAACTTTTTACCATAGCTTCATCTGGTTACTATCTACCTCCAGTAACTCCCCCATGTCCCCAGCTCCATGATTGAGGGGTGAAAACCCTAGATCACCTTCCTGGACAGCTATTTTCTACCAAGTTACCAGCTTCCTCTCTCTCTCCTTGACTCTCCAGAGCATCCAATGCCACAGCTGGGCTGATTACATCACCCTAATCCCCCCAGACACGGCGGACACGCCCAGAGGGCCAATGGTATGCCATGGCATGCAATTAGGCCGCTCCAGAGCGCGCTACAGTGCGCACACGCACTGAAGCTTCGCCCAATCCAGCGCAGCCGACCACCTCGAGCTCTCCCCTCGCGCCTACCGATGCTCCTCGACGTCTGCGATCCTCCCCGGCGCTGTCCCCATCCTCTCTCTCTCCCTCCAGTGGCCGCCTTCGCACGCGCACCGGCCGCCCGCAACGTCAACTCGTCGGCCTCACACGCGCGAACCCTCCGGCGCTGTCCCCGCTCCTCCTCTCTCATCTACTAGGCGTAGGACTCGTCCAGCAACGCCATAGACACACTCCCGTCGCCTCCCGTGCACTGTGGCGTCGAGCAGAAGCTCGCCGGCGCACAGGTCCATGGGACCTCGCCGTTCCCCTATAAATAGGACCCCCCCCCCCCCCCCCGAGCCCTCCACTCAGCACCAACAGCCTCTCCTCACTCACATCAACACGCCAGCACCACTCACTCCTCCCCAGAAAGCCCCTGTGCTCGAGATCGACCGTAGCTCCGCCGCGTCGGGCAGCAGGAGATCTCGAGGTACAGGCCTCCTCCGCCCTTCCTCTCGCTCGATTCGGAACCGCCGTGCACCACTGATACTTTCCCCTCGCTTTTCCCTCTCTGGAGCTGTCGGAATCGGCCGGAGCAGCGACCTCCCGAAGCTCCTCCGCCGTCCCACCTCGCCGCCGGCAAACCAGACCTCCCCGGTGAGCCGCACCACCACCACTGCATCCGCGACTCGCTGCTGAGTCCAACCCTGCCCTCCGTTTGGCTCGCCGTGCCCGGAATCGTCGCCGGTGAGCTCGCCGTCGCCGTGGCCGAGAGGTTGAAGATGACAGGCGGGCCCCGCCTGTCATCCTCACCGCTCCCTCTCCCCCCTCGCAGCCGCTGACCGCTGGGCCCCACCCGTCAGGTTTAAAACCCTGACGCGCGCGCTAGCGCCCGAGCGGCTGGGCTAGATGCCCTGGGCCGTGCACTGTGGCCGCTCTGGCCTAGTGGCACAGGGCCATTTCTTTTTATTATTTCTATGATTAATTCAATTAATTTTACAGAAATGAATATTAGTCAAAATGAAATAATTTCAACTCCTAAATTCTTGTAATATTCCAACCTATTTAATGGTGTCACTTTCACACATATCCATGAAACTTTTCTGTTATGTTCAAATTTAAATTCAAATTTGAGCAATAAAACTCCTGTTCTAAAATCATTAGATTCCATTCTGTCACTCCAAAACTCCAACTAAGAAATTTCTCCATCTTAGTTTTCCCTCTAGTATTTAACAAAAATAAGTTGACATTTTTCTGAGCACTTTGATTTTTCTGCTTTCATTGTGGTCTTATTTTCTCGTTGTTATTTTGCGACGATTAGATCCCGTATTCGACGAAGTTGCTGAAGAAGGAGAAGGGGAAGGATTTGAAGACTTTAAAGACCAAGCCAATCCAGGCAAGCAGCCCTTTGACCATGATACACTTGTTCTTCGGAACCCGTTTGTTTCCGATGCATGATGATAGAGTTACGGTGGTGACCTAGTTGAACCACCCCATGATGCATGTTTTGCTCTTGATCTTGCTATGTGCTAGATGTCATACAAATGGTTAGTAGTGATGCTTAGTGATGCATGTGTGATATGAACCTTCGTGGTTGGAATCTTTGCATAAATCCCATCGGGTGCCCCTAATGCCCGAGGGTGATGTTGAGTTAGGTCATCACTTGAGGAAGAAGTGATGTGCCGGTAAAATCTTGTGCATGGGTGAAATAATGGATTAGATTTATGTGTGACTACCGTCCCAACCAAACATGTGCAACCACTCTACGCCTTATGGGACGGGGCTTTATTGATTACTTAGGTCGATACTAGCATGGTGCCCGCATTACTAGTGACGGGAAGACTTGAGGTCTTTCCCGGGACGGGGTCGTGCTTGGATAGACGACCATGACTGTTTTTACAGGGCACCGGACACACCGTTGGTCCCTTCGGGTACGCGTGACATTGAAATAAGGGCAAGTCCCATGATCTATTGTTTGTACTCGAGGGCCGTGTACCAACGAGTGGACTCTATGTTAGTGTTGTCTAAGGAAAGATAATGACCGGGTGCTTCCCCCGAGTACTTGAGGTACCGCGGGATCGTGGATGACACGAAAGCTTCCCGGATCTTGTGGGTAAAGTGCGCAACCTCTGCAGAGTGTAAAACTATTCGAATAGCCGTGTCCACGGTCATGGACAGTTGGATGGTGCTACTTAAACTATGTCCAGAATTTTACTTCATCGGTGAAAGTATGTGTGTGATGAGTCAAGGTGGAGACTTGACTCTATGAGTTGAATCATAATCATGTTGATATCGGTAACCTATTTTCGAGGTTACGTGAACTCGTTGATGCATACACTTGATGGTAGAATATTTATTCTAGCCCATTGCTAGATTGCTCATTATTGTTCAAATGCATTGTTACTTTGAACCACATCATGGGTTGCTTGCGAGTACATTCAAAGTACTCATTGGCTTGCCACTGGTTATTTAATTGGCCAGGCATGGAGGAACAGGAATATGAGGAAGAGTTCTTTGGAGACGAACATGCGAACTAGGACGCTGTCCCAGTCAGAATGCCTGTAGGGTTAAGGCAGATGGCATGGGTTCTACCTATCATCGAATACTTCTGCTATTTGAGTTATTTGCTATTCAGCCCGTGAGGCTTTATCTATGTAAGACTTGGCCATAATGGCCTTAATTTGTGTAAGACGATATGTATGGATGTAATACTCTTGTTATTCAGCTTCTGTGTGTTCAGTGAGCATTGATCTCTGGGATCACTGTACACGTGCATTCGGTGATCTCAACTTCTAAGTCGGGGTCCCCACAGAGCTGGTATCAGAGCCATCCTGACTATAGGAAGCCTTAGTTAGCATGGGCGTTAGTTAGATGAGACCCTTTTTCAAAAACCTTCTGAACCTCTCTTCTTTTCTAAACCTGAGATTTCATCAGCTTATTAACCCCTCCTATTCCACCTTTGTAGATGGCCGATGTACCCGAAGAGCACCTGACCACTGGGTTTCCCTTGCTTCTCGAGGATAGCCTCCAGGAGTGTCAGTTCCACCGAGCGCCCATCCTCACCTACCTTGAGCATTGGGTTAGCGACACTGAGGTGGAATATCACGTGGAAGTGATCGTGAAGGCAAACGATCCTCCCACAAGTTGGTTATTCGAGGGACCCCAGATGGCAACACTACCTCTCGCTGTCGAGGCTGCTGCACTCAAGGCACTAACCCGTCTCCGCGAGCTTCTTCCGGAGATGGCAGCCAAGATGACAACTCGCTTCCTACCTTACCGGAAGGAAGGTGAAGATGAAAGCAGCGCACTAGCCCCTCCACTGAAGGAAGGACTCTCGCTTTGGTTCCAGACCTACTTCAGTCTATGTGCCGAAAGCTTGGCACAAGACTTGGCCTCGGAATCAATGAAGCTTCGAGAAGAACTTCACAAGACCAAGGCACTTCTTCGTCGAGCTCAAGAGAAGATAAATAGGATCAAGAAGGAAGGAGCACCTTCTGGACAGTCCGCTATCGCATACCGAGGCGGAAGGCCCTCCGAAGATGTATCTTCCAAGAATGAAGAACCACCTCGGCGACGCCGGATGACGGCAAGGGAATATCGCAAGCTTTTCCCTGCACCACCAACGAAGCACTGTCGTATCCAACTCCTCCACTCCCCCACACCCTCAAGTGACAAGGGGGCCCAGACAGATGAGGATAAGGAGGAAGACCCAGAAGAGCCGGAATACGCGACCGAGCATTCCGCCGCTTAGGCATTATTCGCTACGCGGATATGCCAGTTGTGACCTCTACGGTAGGATAGGTCGTGTAACCCCTATGCGCAGTCGAGTCCTTGTATGGTTCATATGAAACCATCTAGTGTTTGCTTTTGTTGTGTTTGGATGTATGTCGTATTCTTCCTTCGGGAACATGTAAACGACTGCATCACCCGTTTGGATTTTAATGAATGTGTTTTGGCCTTTCGGCCCTTGCATGATTTGATTAGTGTCACACCCACCCCCTTACTAGGCACCCATCTATCTTGCTTTCCCTCTTCCAAGTCATGAGACCTTTTACCGCTCCAACAGGATGCCTGTTGTAACTCGTACTGGTACCTCTACCCAGCAGCCTGAAGCCGGAGCATCCGCTTAGTCAGAGGCAGGCCACGACCAAACCAACGACCAACCTCCACCACCACCACCTCCTCCGAACATGCACATGGCTCAGCTTCTCCAAGCTTTCCGAGAGGAACGCCAAGCCAACACCGCAGCCCTTCAGTTGATTGCTCAAGCTATCACCAACAACTGCCAGCCGGCGGGGAATGGCAATGGACGTTCCACGTTGGCAGAGTTCAAGAAGCATGCACCGCCAACTTTCATCGAGACTGCTGAACCCCTGGATGCAGACGACTGGGTCCGCACCATTGAGGACTTGCTGGAACTAGTCGGATGCACCGAAGACCGCGAGAAGGTGGCTTATGCAGCCCACTGCCTCGGGGGGACTCCTAGAGCTTGGTGGGATGGATTCAAGGTCATGCATGCTGAACAAGACATCACTTGGGTCAACTTCAAGGCAGAATTCCGCAAAGCCCACATTCCTTCCAGAATCATGGCTATCAAAAAGCGTGAGTTCTGAGCCCTGAAGCAAGGAAGTGGCACTGTCAAGGAGTACATGCAGAAGTTCAGTGTTCTGTCAAGGTATGCCCCTGAGGATGTCAGCACTGATGCTACAAAAAGGGAGCGCTTCATGGAAGGCCTCAATCAGACTCTGCAGTATTCGCTTGTCGTGTGCGACTGCCCAACCTTCCCTGACCTGGTGAACAAAGCACTTATGCTTGAAGACAAGCGGCGTGCTTTGGAAGACACTCGCAAGCGCAAGATGGTCAGCAAGGGAAGTTCCAGCAACTAGAAGCCTCGTCCGTGGCAGTCAGCCCCGGCCAAGCCAACCTATCAGCAGCCAAGAGCTCCTGCACCTCGCACCAACTTTCAGCCTCAGCAGTATGCCAACCCGAGGCCAGCTTTCAACGCCAATAACAGTGGTGGCAACAAGATCAACAATCCAAACCAAGTCACTTGCTTTGGATGTGGTCAGTCAGGACACATCTCAAGGGTGTGCCCCAACAAGAAGCCTGATGCCCCGCGCCCCAATGCGCAGAACCAAGGACAAGGCCGCGGGATGCCACCAAGGAACCCAGCTCCTCGCAACCCGCCTAACCATGGGAAGGGGCGTGTGAATCACGTCACTGCTGAAGAAGCCCAGGAAGACCCGGACGTCGTGCTGGGTACGTTCCTTGTCAACTCAGCACCTGCAACTGTCTTGTTTGATTCTGGAGCAACGCATTCATTTGTCACTCAAAGATTTGCATTAAAAAGTGGCATGACCCCTACACCCCTGAATAACCCTATGGTGGTACAAACCCCGGAGCAGAGATGAGAGCCAAGATAGGCTGTAAGGGAGTCAGTATTACCATTAACGGTGTAGATTTCCTAGCAGACCTCATCGTCCTCAGATCACAAGGCTTGGATGTGATCCTAGGCATGAATTGGCTCAGCAAGCACCAAGGCTTGTTAGACTGTGCCAATCGGACAGTCACTGTGACCAATGACCAAGGAGTCGAAGTCAAGTTCGCTTCCAACTCCTCTTCCGCTCAAGCCGCTCAAGTCAACTGTCTGTCTGAAGTCGGGCTAGAGCAAGTACCGGTGGTATGCGAGTATCCTGATGTCTTTCCGGATGAACTACCAGGACTGCCCCCTGACCGTGACATTGAGTTCATCATCGAGCTCGTGCCCGGAGCAGGACCCATCTATAAGAAGCCTTATAGAATGGGGACGGAAGAATTAGCCGAGTTGAAGAAGCAGCTGGAAGAGCAGCTGAGGAAGGGATTTATCCGCCCAAGTGCCTCCCCTTGGGGATCTCCTGTTCTGTTTGTGGCAAAGAGGGACGGTACCATCCGCTTATGCATTGACTATCATTCCCTCAATGAAGTTACAATCAAGAACAAATATCCACTTCCCAAGATTGAAGATCTGTTTGATCAGCTCAGCGGAGCCAAGGTGTTCTCCAAGATCGACCTCAGATCTGGGTACTACCAGCTGAAGATCAGACCCCAAGATATTCCGAAGACGGCATTCGTAACCAGATATGGCCTGTACGAGTGCACGGTCATGTCCTTTGGGTTAACCAATGCCCCAGCTTACTTCATGTACCTCATGAATAAAGTCTTCATGGAATATTTGGACAAGTTCGTTGTTGTCTTCATTGATGACATTCTTGTCTTCTCGAAGACGGAGGAAGAACACGAGCAACATTTGAGGATGGTCCTAGACAAGCTTCGAGAGCACCAACTATATGCCAAATTCAGCAAGTGTGAGTTCTGGCTGCATAGAGTTGGATTCTTAGGTCATGTCTTGACCGAAGAGGGATTATCAGTTGATCCCGCGAAGATCGAAGCTGTGACCCAATGGCAATCTCCAACGACCGTCAAGGAAGTCAGAAGCTTCCTCGGACTTGTGGGCTATTACCGCAAATTCGTGGAAGGATTCTCTAGCATTGCCCGGCCGATGACTCAGCTCCTCAAGAAGGACAAGAAGTTCGAGTGGATGCCAAAATGCAAAGAGAGCTTCCAAGAGCTGAAGAAGAGGTTGACCACCGCCCCAGTCCTGGCAACACCTGATATTCACAAGGAGTTCGTGATATATTGTGATGCCTCTCGAACTGGATTGGGAAGCGTTCTGATGCAAGAAGGCCGAGTCATAGCATACCTCTCCAGGCAGCTACGACCTCATGAGGAGAACTACGCTACTCATGATCTTGAGTTAGCGGCAGTGGTTCATGCCTTGAAGACATGGCGGCACTACCTCCTAGGGAAATGGTGTGAGATATACACAGACCACAAAAGTCTGAAGTACATTTTCACCCAAAAAGAATTGAACATGAGACAGCGAAGATGGTTGGAACTCATCAAAGACTATGACCTCAGTGTTCAATATCACCCCGGGAAGGCTAACGTGGTGGCCGACGCCTTAAGCAGGAAGGCTTGCTCTTTGAATGCCGTTATTCAGGAAAGGCAGACATCCTTGTTTAAGGAACTCGAACAATTCAGTCTGGAATTGGTCACCCCTGGATTTCTGGATCATTTGGAAGTCAGACCGACCCTGATGGACGAAGTCAAGAAGGCGCAAGATGGACATGCAAGCATTGAAGGCATCAAGAAGAAGATGAAGCTAGGCAAGGCCCCAGGATTCTCTAAAGACGAGCACGGGATTGTTTGGTACAAAGGCCGCATCTGCGTACCAAACAAGATGGAGCTGAAGAACCTGATCCTGCAAGAAGCCCACGACACTCCATATTCCATCCACCCCGGAGGAACCAAGATGTATCAAGACTTGAAGGCAAGATTCTGGTGGCACGGGATGAAAAGAGAGATTGCAACCTATGTTGCAAAGTGTGATGTGTGCCAAAGGGTCAAGGCTGAATATCAGCGACCCGCTGGATTGCTTCAACCACTCAAGGTTCCTGAGTGGAAGTGGGATAAAGTCGAAATGGATTTCATCACTGGATTACCAAGGTCGAATAGGGGACATGACTCCATCTGGGTCATAGTCGACCATTTGACCAAGGTGGCCCATTTCATTCCTGTCAAGACTACTTATGATGGCAACCGGCTGGCAGCTCTCTACATCGACAGAATCGTAAGCCTTCACGGCCTTCACAAGGAGATTGTGTCAGATCGAGGAACCCAGTTCACCTCACGATTCTGGAAGAAGTTCCAAGAAGCCTTGGGAACCAAGTTATCTTTCAGCACGGCTTTCCACCCACAGACCGGAGGTCAGACAGAACGAGTAAATCAAATTCTCGAAGACATGCTCCGAGCCTGTGCCTTGGCATATGGAGCCAAATGGGAAGATTGTCTCCCTTTTGCCGAGTTCTCCTATAACAACAGTTATCAGTCAAGCCTTCAGATGGCACCATTCGAGGTGTTGTACGGACGCAGATGTCGCACACCCCTCAACTGGTCAGAGACTGGAGAAGGACTAGTATTTGGACCGGATATCCTCCGCGCAGCAGAAGAGCAAGTCCAACTAGTCAGAGAACGTTTGAAGGCAGCCAAGTCAAGGCAGAAGAGCTATGCTGACACTCACCGTCGGGACATGAGTTTCCATGTCGGGGACCATGTGTACCTGCGGGTAACTCCTCTGAAGGGAACCAAGCGTTTCCACGTCAAGGGGAAGCTCGCACCAAGGTTCATTGGACCTTTGAGATCACTGCACGACGAGGAGAAGTGGCTTACCAGTTGGAACTACCACCTGAGCTATCCAATGTGCACAATGTATTCCACGTGTCACAACTCCGGAAATGTCTCCAAGTTTCAGATAAGCCTGATCTCTACAAGGATGTTGATCACCAAGCCATTGATCTGCAGCCTGATTTGACCTACCGCGAGAGGCCCATTCGCATTCTGGATGAAGCAGAACGACGAACGCGAAGCCGTACCATCAAGTACTTCAAGGTCCAGTGGAGCAACCACACCGAAGAAGAAGCAACCTGGGAACGTGAAGACTATCTTAGATCCGAGTTTCTCGATCTCTTTTAAGACCTAGTTTAGGAATCTCGGGGACGAGATTCTTGTAAGGGGGGTAGGTCTGTCACACCCTGCATTTTGTAACCTGTTATTTGCATCGCTGAAGCATGAAAATTTGGACCAGTAAACTTTTTTTGGCATCATTTGGCTTTTATTTGGAATTGAGTTTTTCTTCATGAGCTTTTCATGTGCTCATTAAAGTCAACTATTACCTCTTGTAGAATTCATCTCCATACCCAAAACTTCTGCCCAATGATCATACCAAGTGTTATATAGCAGTATAGTATTTTCTTACAAAATTAATTTGGCCAAAATGTATTTTATAAATTTAGTATTCCTAAAATCCCTAAATTGAGGTTTGCACTGCAAGTGCTTGATTTAGGGTGAGAAAATTATTTCAAAAGGTGTATTTGAGACCTAGTAGTCATAGGACTCCTAGAAACCACAAAAGTATAATTTTAAAAAGTTATTTTCCTATTTTATTTAAAAGCTTTTTCTTAAGGCCGGAAATGGTCTTTAATAGGGAAAAATTATTTAAGTATTTCAAAAATATTTGCCAAAATTCAGGGAGACTCATAGGACATATATTGTCCATATATAAGAGTTTCAACACTTGGTCATGTTCAAAATAATGGGCTAATCCCTCCAAAACCCTTTTTGGATATTTCAAGCTTTTGAAAAATTTACAAAGGAAATATTCTCCAAAAATTCCAGGGAAATTCTATCATGTCATATATGACATATTTGATGATCTTGCCAAGTCCCATGCCTTGGGAAGCAAGATAACATCCTCAAAACCCTTCATAACCATTCTGTCCACATTTGAAGTTTGAGCAACTTTACATTGCCAAACTTGTCCAATTGCTCTCAAACTTGGTGCACATGCTAGAAAGGCCTAATAAGGCATCTAGACCAAATGGCACCAGATTTGGAGTAGGGTAGCTTGATCAGAATACCCCAAAACCATTTCTATTCAAATGCAAATTTGAACAACTTTACATTACCAACTTTTTACCTGGAGCTTCAAACTTTGTGGGCATGATCAATACCCCAAATGATGAAACTACACCAAGTGGTGCATCAAGGGAGATGATTAGCTTGACTCAAACAAGATGAAGCCATTTCTGTTGATTTCTAGGGTTCACCAAAGTTGCATTGGCTAGTTTCTTCAAATGAGCCCAAATTTGGTGAAACACCCTATTTTCTTATAACATTCAATCATGTTAAGTGTCATGGCAAGTGGAGATCATTTGCTTGATCAAAACTTGATCAAACACCTTCTGCCTATGTACCAAAACTACTATCTTGACCCCTTTTACTATTTACCTTGGCCTCAACTTTTTACCACAGCTTCATCTGGTTACTATCTACCTCCAGTAACTCCCCCATGTCCCCAGCTCCATGATTGAGGGGTGAAAACCCTAGTTCACCTTGCTGGACAGCTATTTTCTACCAAGTTACCAGCTTCCTCTCTCTCTCTCTCTCTCTCTCTCTCCTTGACTCTCCAGAGCATCCAATGCCACAGCTGGGCTGATTACATCACCCTAAACCCCCCAGACACGGCGGACACGCCCAGAGGGCCAATGGCATGCCATGGCATGCAATTAGGCCGCTCCAGAGCACGCTACAGTGCGCACCCGAACTGAAGCTTCACCCAATCCAGCGCAGCCGACCACCTCGAGCTCTCCCCTCGCGCCTACCGATGCTCCTTGACGTCTGCGACCCTCCCCGTCGCTGTCCCCCTCCTCTCTGTCTCCCTCCAGTGGCCGCCTTCGCACGCGCACCGGCCGCCCGCAACGTCCACTCGTCGGCCTCACACGCGCGAACCCTCCGGCGCTGTCCCCGCTCCTCCTCTCTCATCTACTAGGCGTAGGACTCGTCCAGCAACGCCATAGACACACTCCCGTCGCCTCCCGTGCACTGTGGCGTCGAGCAGAAGCTCGCCGGCGCACAGGTCCATGGGACCTCGCCGTTCCCCTATAAATAGGACCCCCCCCCCCCCCCCCGAGCCCTCCACTCAGCACCAACAGCCTCTCCTCACTCACATCAACACGCCAGCACCACTCACTCCTCCCCAGAAAGCCCCTGTGCTCGAGATCGACCGTAGCTCCGCCGCGTCGGGCAGCAGGAGATCTCGAGGTACAGGCCTCCTCCGCCCTTCCTCTCGCTCGATTCGGAACCGCC
>LR738709.1:370812102-370832814 GCA_902687465.1 Secale cereale | reverse complement strand
CCCCCCCCCCTCTTTACCCTGTAAATTCCCAGATATTCCGAAAACCCTCGGGGTAGACCTAGATCAGAAGTTCCGTCGCCACAGGCCTCCGTAGCCACCGAAAACCAATCTAGAGCCTTTCCAGCACTCCGCCGGAGGGGGAAACCATCACCGGTGGCCATCTTCATCATTCCGGCGGCCACCATGGTGAGGAGGGAGCAGTCCACCCTCGGGGCTAAGGGTTTGCACCAGTAGCTATGTGTCTAATCTCTCTCTCTCTCTCTCTCTCTCTCTCTCTCTCTCTCTCTCTCTCTCTCTCTCTCTCTCTCTCTCGTGTTCTTGAGATGCACAATCTTGATGTATCGCGGGCTTTGTCAATATAGTCAGGTCATATAGTGTTTTCCCCTCTCTATCTTGTTGTGATGAATTGAGTTTTCCCTTTGAGATTTCTTTGGATTGAATACTTTTAGGGATTTGAGAACACTTGATATATGTCTTGCAATTGAATACTCATGGTGACAATGGGGTATCATATTGATTCACTTGATATATGTTTTGGCACTCAACTCGTGGATTCCCGAGGTGACATTGGGGTAATCTATGCAAAGGGGTTGATGCACGTTCTTGTCTTTGTTTCTCCGGTAGAAATCTTGGGGCACTCTTTGAGGTTCTTTGTGTTGGATTGAGTATTATGAATCCAAATTTGTTTTGGTGATTATTTTCGTATGAACTCTTGATAGATCGATCGGAAAGAATAACTTGTGTTATTTTAGTACGAACTCTTGATAGATCGATTGGAAAGAATACCTTGTGTTATTTTAGTACGAACTCTTGGATAGATTGATCGGAAAGAATAGCAACAAACAATTCCTTCTCATGTTCTCCGCTATATAGGAACTTTGGAGTGATTCTTCATCGCACATTGAGGGAAGGTTATGTAATCCAATTATATTAGCAGTGTTGAGAGATTGCACTAGCGAAAGTACGGACCCTAGGCCTCATTTTGAAGCATTGCAATACCGTTTGTGCTCACTTCTGTTACTTTCTACCTTGCTGTTTTATATTGTTACTATTGCAAAAATCAATATCTACTATCCATATTACACTTTATCACCATCTCTTCGCCGAAATAGTGCACCTGTACAATTTTCCATTATATTGGGTGTGTTGGGGACACAAGAGACTTTTTATTATTTGATTGCAGGGTTGTTTGAGAGAGATCATCTTCATCCTACACCTCCCACGGATTGATAAACCTTAGGTCATCCACTTGAGGGAAATTTGCTACTGTCCTACAAAACTCTGCGCTTGGAGGCCCAACACGAGTCTACAAGAACAAGTTGTGTAGTAGACATCAAGCTCTTTTCTGGCGCCGTTGTCGGGGAGGCGAGTGCTTTAAGGTATTTCTTTAGGTCTTGCAATCGAATGTTTTAGTTTCTAGTTTTATCACTAGTTTGGTTTTGTAAAAGAAAACTACAAAAAAATGGAATTGAGGTTGCATCATATTATTGATCATATTTATAATATCTTTCTTGAAAATGATGGATCGGAAAATTGTGCTCAATTGTTAGAATAAGAAGTCAATAAAATGTTTGTCACAAAATATTTGAATGATGAGCATGATTGCAATGTTGTTGGTATGAATTCTTTGAATATCCATGATGCCAATGATATGCAAAGCTACAAGCTTGGGGATGCTATGTTTGATGAAGATGATATTTTTTGTCCCCCAAGTTTTGATGAGCAAATATATTATGATGATAGAACGCCTTCTATTTATGATGATTATATTGATAAAAGTGGATTTGGAGAGGTGATGACTTTATTTAGTGATGAATCCACTATTTTGGAGGATGTTTCAATTGACTATGATAACAATTGCTATCTGTGATGATTATGGTGATGACATGTATGCTATATTGAATAATGATAACCATGAAACTTGTCATCATGACTTTAATTTTCAATCTCATGGTAGTTATTTTGTTGAGTTTGCTCCCACCACTATTCATGAGAATAAATTTGCTTATGTGGAGAGTAGCAAAACTTCTATGCGTATGCATCATGAAAAGAATGATTTATGTGATGGCTATATTGTTGAATTCATTCAATATGCTACTGAAAATTATTGTGAGAGAGGGACATATGCTTGTAGGTATTGCAATAATATCAAGTTTCCTCCTTATGTGTTGAACGTTTTGAAGTTTTGCTTGTTTTGCCTTCCTATGCTAGTTGATTCTTGCTCCCAAAATTTGTTTGCTCACAAAATCCCTATGCATAGGAAGTGGGTTAGACTTAAATGTGCTTGTCATGTGATTCATGATGCTCTCTTTCATGTTATAATTCTTATCTTTTATGCGAGCATCATTGAACTCATCATGCCTAGCTAAAAGGCATTAAAGAAAAGCGCTTGTTGGGAGACAACCCAACACTTATACCTACTATTTTTGGGTGTTCACATGGTTAAGCTATTGTATTAATCATGTTTTACATGTTTTGTTTCAATAAAGTACCAAGCAAAGCCTTAGGATCATGTTGGGTGACAGTAGATTTGATCTTGCTGAAAAACAAAAACTTTTTCGCTCACGAAAAAATTCTCATTTTTTACAGAAGAGTGTTTTTGAGTTGATTCTTTTTGTAGAAGATTGGTATACAAATTTCCTACTATGTCCTAATTTTTCAGAATTTTTAGAGTTGAATAAGTATGGTGGTTGTCCAGATCATTACAGACTGTTCTGTTTTTGACAGATTCTGTTTTCAATGCATAGTTTGCTTGTTTTATAGTTTCTATGGCTTATATTGATCGATATAAATTGTAGAAATGATACACTACAGTAGGCATTGTGTGAGAACAATTATGAATCTTGTCTTTGACAGTACCCAAAGTGAATGATTTTTTTTACCATACTAACCCATCTCATGAAGTTTTGTTAAGTTTTGTGTGATTGAAGTTTTCAAGTTTTGGGTGAGATATGATATGAGGAGAATAAGGAGCGGCAAGACCCTAAGCTTGGTGATGCCCAAGGCACCCCAAGGTAATATTCAAGGAATACCCAAGCAACTAAGCTTGGGGATGCCCCGGAAGGAATCCCCTCTTTCGTCATCAACATTATCGATAACCTCACTTGAAGCTATATTTTTATTCGTCACATGATATGTGTTTTGCTTGGAGCGTCATTTGATTTTGTTAGGATTTGCTTTCTGGTATTTAGAATAATGTTTTGCATATTTTATTTCAATAAAAGTTTCAAGGATAGCCTTTACCATGCTTATTTTGCAAGTCCACATGTTGCTGTTTGAAAACAGAAAGTTTGTCACTGTTGTAAAAATTCCTGAGAAAAGTCAGAATGTGATAAACGGTTGAAACTTTTTGCAAAACAAGATATGATAAATTTCCTACAACATGTTAAAATTTCAGAATTGTTTGAGTTAGGGAAGTATGATCGTCTTTCATTCTTTACAGACTGTACTAGTTTGGCAGATTGTTGTTATGTTTGCATTGTTTGCATATGTTTGCGTGTTTAATGGTTCTATTTGAGGATAGGAGTATTAAATATGCAGAGGCATTTATTATGCAATGTTGAATAATAATTTAAGTGATTTTCTATAGTAGAGGATGATAAGGTTTTTGCATTGGTTTATACTAACTAATCTCACGAGATCTCGTTGAGTTTATGTGGATGAAGCTTTTGAGATTTAGGAAAACCATGATATGAGAAGAATTAAGGAGACACAAATGCTAAAGATTGGGGATGCCCAAGTCACCCCAATATAATATTTCAAGAAGTATCAAGCATCTAAGCTTGGGGATGCCCCGATAGGCATCCCACCTTTCTTCATCAACAATTATCGGTTAGTATCAATTGATCCTAAGTTTTTGCTTCTTCACATGAGTTGTGCTATTCTTGAAATGCCATTTTATTTTGTGTGCTTGATATTTTAATAAAATACTTAGATCTAAAATCTTTTAAATAAAATAGAGCCCTTAAATAGTTGCTAGGGAGGCTAAGTAAGCGGCATACACATCCCGTCAACGAAGCTCTTTTCTGGTGTCGTTGCTCTAGTGCTTCACTTATATCTTTTTGAGAACAGTGTGCTTTAGTATTTTTGAAGAAATTCTTTCTTGCTTCACTTAAATTATTTTGAGAGAGAGAAAAAAATTGATCATGATCTTCACTTATATTTGTTTGAGCTTATCAAAAGCAACACATAAAAATTAGTTCCAAAGTGATAGTTATCCAAGAAGGATATAATAAAACTTTCATGAAGATCATTGGACAAAATAAACTTGATTCCTTGTAATAGTTTTGAGACATGATGATGTGATATGTGAGTCATGTTAGTGAGTAATTATGCTTTAGTAAGAATATTAGTGTTAAAGTTTGTGATTCCTTATGCAAGCACAAAAGTCAATAATCATGCAATGAAATTACATCCTACTTGTGGTGCATTATTCGGTGTTATTTATGCTCAATGCTCGCTTACGAGATTATTCGTTTCATGATTGGTCGCTTCCCAGTATTTTGCTAGCCTTCATTTTGCACTAAGTATGATCACTACTTATGCATCCAAAATCCTTTATCCCGGTTTTCCCACATGAGTCCACCATACCTACCTATATGCGGTATTCCCTTGTCGTTCTAAGCAAATTTATATGTGCCATCTCTAATTTTCAAAATAAATTTCCCTTTTGTGTGCCCGTACCACTCGCGAGGCGGTGAGGGGTGGCCAATATTTTCCATGCTATATGTGGTATTCTCACGATGAGTGTTTATTCACTTGTCATTGCATGAGAGTAAGGCAAAGGTATTAGGGATGCCTAGTCCCGAAATGAAAAACAAATTTATTTTATGTTGTCAAATAATAAATTCCTTGGAAAGTGTTGGTATGGAAGGAAACCGTGGATTCGGCTAGCCATGGCTTGTGAAAGTTTAGTGGAAAAAGAATAAACATTATTTTATGTTTGGGAACTTCCTATGATATATCTAGCATGGAAAGTGTTGGGAACCTTAAGTCATTTTCGTTGATGGGAAAAGTATACCTCCCAAAATAATTTTATCGCTCAATTTAAGCTTTGAGCTCTGGCACCTCTACAAATCCCTACTTCCCTCTGCGAAGGGCCTTTCTTTTAGTTATGCAATTTTATTTTTGAATTTGAGTCTCCATCTTCTCTTATAAAGCACCAACTAGGAAACACTATGGTCGTACTTGAGCATTGGGTGTAACTAATATGCGAATGTGTTTAATGAATGGATCAGTGGTTGAGCATGATGGGCAAGGGATAACTTATTTTAGCATTGATATTTTGAAAGACATGATTGCTTGTTGACATGTTTGAGTATTTAAATCTCATGTCAAAACTAGACTATTGCTTTGAACCATATAAAATTCCAAATGTCCATGCTATAAAGAAAAGAATATGATATGACATGATAGGCAGCATTCCACATCAAAAATTCTGTTTTTATCATTTACCAACTCGAGGACGAGCAGGAATTAAGCTTGGGGATGCTGATACGTCTCCAACGTATATATAGTTTTTTATTGTTCCATGCTGTTATATTATCATTCTTGGATGTTTTACAATCATTTTATAGCATTTTTATGTACTAACCTATTGACATAGTGCCAAGTGCCAGTTGTTGTTTTCTGTATGTTTTTTACATCGCATGAAATCAATATCAAACGGAGTCCAAACACGGTGATTTTTTTTTAGATTTGTTATGGGCCAAAAGACACCCAATGGGCCAGAGCTGCACCTGGCGGGTGCCCCGAGGCGGGCACAACCCACCAGGGCGCGCCAGGCCCCCCTGACGCATCCAGGTGGGTTGTGCCTACCTCGGTGGCCTCCCGCACCCCCTCTTTACCCTATAAATTCCCAAATATTCCAAAAACCCTTGGGGTAGACCTAGATCATAAGTTCCGCTGCCGCAAGCCTCTTTAGCCACCGAATACCAATCTAGACCCTTTCCGGCACTTTGTCGGAGGGGGAAATCATCACCGGTGGCCATCTTCATCATCCCGGCGGCCAACATGGTGAGGACGGAGTAGTCCACCCTCGGGGCTGAGGGTTTGTACCAGTAGCTATGTGTTTAATCTCTCTCTCTCTCTCTCTCTCTCTCTCTCTCTCTCTCATGTTCTTGAGATGCACAATCTCGATGTATCGCGGGCTTTGTCAATAGAGTCGGATCATATAGTGTTTTCCCCTCTCTATCTTGTTGTGATGAATTGAGTTTTCCCTTTGAGATTTCTTTGGATTGAATACTTTTATGGATTTGAGAACACTTGATATATGTCTTGCAATTGAATACTCGTGGTGACAATGGGGTATCATATTGATTCACTTGACATATGTTTTGGCACTCAACTCGCGGATTTCCGAGGTGACATTGGGGTAATCTATGCAAAGGGGTTGGTGCCCGTTCTTGTCTTTGTTTCTCCGGTAGAAATCTTGGGGCACTCTTTGAGATTCTTTGTGTTGGATTGAGTATTATGAATCTGAATTTGTTTTGGTGATATTTTAGTACTAACTCTTGATAGATCGATCGGAAGGAATAACTTGTGTTATTTTAGTACGAACTTTTGATAGATCGATCGGAAAGAATACCTTGTGTTATTTTAGTACAAACTTTTGGATAGATCAATCGGAAAGAATAGCAACAAACAATTCCTTCTCATGTTCTCCGCTAGATAGGAACTTTGGAGTAATTCTTCATCGCACGTTGAGGGAAGGTTATGTGATCCAATTATGTTAGCGTTGTTGAGAGATTGCACTAGTGAAAGTACGGACCCTAGGCCTCATTTTCAAGCATTGCAATACCGTTTGTACTCATTTTTTTGTTACTTGCTACCTTGCTGTTTTTTATTGTTACTATTGCAAAAATCAATATCTACTATCCATATTACACTTTTATCACCATTTCTTCGCCGAACTAGGGCACCTATACAATATGCCATTATATTGGGTGTGTTGGGGACACAAGAGACTTTTTATTATTTGATTGCAGGGTTGTTTGAGAGAGACCATCTTCATCCTACACCTCCCATGGATTGATAAACCTTAGGTCATCCACTTGAGGGAAATTTGCTACTGTCCTACAAAACTCTGCACTTGGAGGCCCAACACGAGTCTACAAGAACAAGTTGTGTAGTAGACATCATAAGCCTCTAGTGAAACCTATGGCCCCCGGTTCTATTTTACATCTATTATTTTCATATCTATAAAACCAAAAACCCAAAAATACCTTGCTGCAATTATTTTGTGTCTACTTTAGTTTTAAATCTATCTCTATCAGATCTCACTCTTGTTCGTGACGTTGAAGGGATTGACAACCCCTTTTCCACGTTGTGTGCAAGTGTTTGTTAGTTTGTGCAGGTGCATATATTGGAGACTTTCTTGTACCTCCTACTGGATTGATACCTTGGTTCTCAACTGAGGGAAATACTTATCTCTACTTTGCTGCATCACCCTTTCCTCTTCAAGGGAAAAATAAACGCAAGCTCAAGAAGTAGAAATTTCCCATTCAATTTCAACCAAGTGACACAAAATTTCAACCAACAATGACACAAAATGAATGGATTGGGTTCAACCAAGAAAGTCAACTTACATGTTGACTCTAGCAAAACTTGTTCAGGCTCTCTTGGATGATGGACCAGCGATCTATATTGAAGAGAGGTCACATTATTTTTACGGGGAAGGGGGGAGGCCTCATTGTAGGTGTGGTATGGATTGGGTTCGACTTCACATATTCATTGTGTCCATGCCAATGCTTGTGGGGGTTTTTCAATACTTGTTGCTCTTTTGTTCATTGGCAACCAAGTTTGACACAATAGAACATCATCTTGGCTTGCAAATGTCAGACTTATTTTCTTGGGTATCTTCTTCTTTCTTCATTAAGAGTGTAAGATGTTTTTCCAACATCATACGTACGGGAGTTGCTATCCTTCAAGTCATAATACATTCTCCAAGTCATAATGCATAGGCTATTGACTGTCATTGATTATGTATATTTATGTTTGCCATGATATCCTCATAAAAATGACCCTGATCACAAATAAACTAACATCATATATAACAAAATTGATTCAGTGACATATGCAACATTAATACCTGAACTGACCCGGCAGCATACGTAGAAAACAAACGAATCAATACAAAGTGGGGCAACAATTGTACCTTGTCCTCCACCATGTCATCGATGAAGGACCTAGACAAACGCGAAAATGGACTAGGTCAATTTGAGGGGGGCGCGGAAAATGGAGGACGGACATGGAAGGAGGCTGGCGCGTAAAATGAAGGACGGACATGGAAGGAGGGCAGTTGATTTGATGGACTAGGTCAATTTGAAGGATTTAGGATGGGTCAGGTCTCTCGGATATGAAGTAATGGACGCGTTCGTGCATGTCTAGGCCTGCCCATACCCGTCTCAGATATGGGTTGGGTTTTAGGAGTGTGTGACATTGAGCTCTGGTTTCATAATTCTCCTTGTGTTTCTACACAAGTCTAGTTTCATTTTGTGCTCCCTTTGAAATGACATGCGGGCCTACCCCACATTAGAGGTTGGATAATTATAATTGCAGCAACATAGCTTGTATTTTAAGTTTTGGTTCTTAGAATATTAATCCAAATTAGGGACTCCATAGGCAGGGAGCCACCGACCCTTGGGCGTCATGAACACCTTCACCTGCCCACGACCGGCGTTGCATCATTGTTATTAGCCTTTCGGCTTGTATCGTATTGTCTTCGTTTTTATTTCTTTGAACCTCGCTTTCGTTGTCCGCTTATGTACTGTTTAAGGGCCTCAGTTAAAGCCTAGCAAGTACCTCCTGTAATGCCCCAGATGTAATACTTTCCCTTTTGGGTATATAATATATCTCCGGCTTCATCTATTTCCATTCCGGGTTCTTTGTCTTTTGGGTTTCGTCGTTTTGTTGTGTGAGTGTGTGGCATTCATTCATATCATGTAGACATGTGCATTGCATTGCATTTGTGTTGTCGGTTGCATCCGGTTCCACGCGTTCCTTTCCGTTGTCCGTTTCGCGTTACGGAGCTCCCTCACGTGTCCGACGTCCCGTAGGCCTACTTTGTTGTTTGGGCGTGTAACGTTACCGGTGTGCCGCGAGGTTGTTGTGTGTGTTGTTGTTTTATCGTGTGCAACCCGCCTCTCAAATCTCGTCGCGTTTGGACTCCGTTGGCTATCCCATTAGTTATTCGTGTGGGTCCAAAGTGCCTTCACTTTGTGTCCCAGAAACACCCCTACTGCAGTCTACTACCTTCTCCTAGGCCCATCTAGACTACCCCGCGATCGGATCCGTCGGATCGCGATCGGAGGGCTCCTAGCACACCTAAATCCCCCCTAACCCTAAAAATCTGCTATTTATAACACCCCCCTGTCCATTTTTGGGCATCCCTAACCCTAGCCCCTTCTTCCTCCTCTCTTCCCCTCTTTTTCTCAGATCCACCTACCCCTCACAGCCACTTGGCTCCCTCTCCTCCAGTCAACTCCCGAAGGGAGTCAGCCAACCAGCTCCTTCCTTCGATCTGCGTCCGAACCGGCCGTTTTTCCCTTCGATCCGGCCTAGTCAACGCATCGAGCAGCCACCGAGCGCCTGGCCTCGCTCCATCGACCGCCTGGGCCGTACGTCGCGTCTCCGCCTCGAGGGACCACTTCGCCTCGGCCTCGACCGCCTCTCCAGGCCTCCCGCTCGCACCGCGTCGGGCCAAGCCGCTGGGCCGCAGCCACCGCAGGAGTGGGCCCGTCGCGCCTCCACTCCAGATCGGGCCGGGGTCCCCACTTCGCCTCCGGCCCACCGCCCTGCCGATTCACCAGCCGCCGCCGCTTCGTCAGATCGGGGAGGAGCCCCCGATCCATCGCCACCGCCGCCTGGGTCGCCCCGCGTCGGGCCGCCGAAACCCTAGAGGATCCCGCCGCCGGCCCGCCAAGCCCCCAGGCCACCGATCGCCGCCGCCAGGCGCTCGGGCCACCGTCGCCGCCTGGGCCTCCCCGCCTCCAGGGCCCAGCCGCCAGGCCACCTCCTCCCTCCTGGGCCCCGATCCAGCCCGTTTTAATTCCAGATCTAAAGGTTGCTTCAAATCCACCAAGTCCCAGTTTTTGTGTGTCTGATGCAATATTGAAACTGTTGTAACGTTTTGTGCATAGCTCCGTTTCGCGCAAATAGCATGTCCAGACGTTCGTGGGATCGTGCACTACGTTTCATATCTTGTTGTCATGCATGTTAGAGATCGTCTAGATGCTTATTTTTCTGTTGCAAAAGTGCATCGTGATATAAACTGCTGCTATGTGTTGTTTTTATGCCACCTTTGCATAGTGATAACTTCTAGCTCGTTTGTCCGAATGATGCAAATGACATGCCCACGTGTTCGTCTTGCCATGCTCTACATGTTGTATGTGCTAGGTAGCATGATAGATTTATTCTTGCCATGCTTATCTTCGTTGCAAAGTGCCATGTGGCTGTGATGTTGTTTCACTTGTTATGAAATGCCATCTTGTTGAGCTCGTTGATATCGTTGTGTTTATCTCAATGATGCATGCTTGTATGTTTCGGAGTCACCTTCATGTGTACTTTGATGAGGTGCTTACCACTTGCCATGTTTTGTTTCGAGGTGACTTAAACATGCTCTTTTAGATGCCATGATGAAATTGCTGTTTTAGGACTTAGTGGATTTTCACTAAGTCTGAAATCTGTAATGTTCTGATGCCATGTTCGTGTGATGTTCTAGGACAAACCATGTTAGTTTTGGAGTGGATCTTGATTGTTCCTTGTAGTATATTTTGTTGTCTTTCCATCCATGTTCTCACATGCTTATTTGAGTGGCTGTAGCATGTTTATCTTTTGCTCCAAAGTTTCAATAAAATTCTGCCGCCAGAATTTTATTGTCAAGTTCAATATGTCCGAGCTCATTGCTATTGAACCGTGACTCCTTTGGGGGTGCACCTTTGGACTTAGTTGCTGTATTATATGTCTAGTTTGTGTTCATGTCCTTTGCCATGTTGTTTGAGTGCTGTAGCTTAATTATTTTGAGCTCCGAAGTTGCTATGTTGCTGTAATTTCAGCTTTCGCTCATTTCTTGTTTCGGGCATAACTTTTAGCCCGTAACTCCGATTTCAGCGAATCTTATATGAAACTTGATTGATTTTCTGTGTAGATTAATAATATCAGATTGTTATCATGTTTTGAGGTGTTTTGCTTGAGTGATATTTTACGTGCTCCGTGTGCATCCTTAGTGCATCCATCATGCATCCATCATTTTCGAGTGCGCATTGCATCTTGTTGATTTGTGCTTGGTGTGATTGTTTTGTTTAGAGCCGGAAGCAGAGTCCGAGTTCGAGTACGAGCACGAGGTTTCCAACGAGGTTGAGCACGAGGACCCTTCTTACGATCCGAACGACTTCTCTTCAGGCAAGATGACCGAACCCCGATAACATTACTATCTTTGCCTATTGCTAGTAGTTCCGCTCTATAGTTTTGCCTCGATGCCCATGATCTTCTTGTCAGCCTCCTACTTGTAACCATTGCCCTGTTTAACCAACCTACCTATGCAAACCATTGCTTGGCTAAGTACGCTTCGCTCAGCCCTTCTTATAGCATTGCTAGTTGCAGGTGAAGATCGAAGATGCTTGCTTCATGTTGAAGTTTGGTTGGGTTTTATCACACTATATAAATGCTTAAAATGAAATCATCTATATATTGGCAAGGGTGGAAGGCTAAGCCTTTTGCTTGGTGTTTTGTTCCACTCATGCCGTTAGGAACCGTATAAACCGGTGTTATGTTCCTTGATTATGCGTTCCTAACACGGTTGGGGTGTATGGGACCCCCTCGATAAACCGCTAAGTGCTAAGTCTTTTCCAGCAAGTCCCAACATTGGTACTATTTGTCTAATAACAAACTAAACTTGCATAGGGAGTAATTAACCCTCTTTCTTAATCAACAACCCAGGGCCAGTGCTCCACATGAGTGTTGGTCCGAAACGGGGAGCCTGCGGGGCCGCCTTGGGGCAACCCGAGGTATCTGGCATACACCCGTAGCTTCGCCCATCCGGTCGTGTCCTGAGACTTAGATACGCGCGGCTACTATCAGGGTGTCGACACGCCGGGAGGATTTGCTGGATTAGCCTTACCTTAGTTCGGTATATCTTGAGCACGGGATTCCGAGAATACTCGGGTCTTCCCACTTTGGAGTTGCGACTCCGCGGATCGTGGGCTTGTAATGGGTCAAGTTGGAACACCCCTGCAGGGTTTGAACTTTCGAAAGCCGTGCCCGCGGTTATGTGGCAGATGGGAGCTTGTTAATATCCGGTTGTAGATAACTTGACACAATGTTTCTAATACACTACCAGCGTGTGTTCCGTGATCGTCAATTTCCGAATAGGGATTCGGGAGTTGAACACGGAGGGGTTATGTTTGTTGAGCTTGTAGCTAGGATCACTTCGTGATCACTTCTCGACCGAGGCTTTCTCTTCTCGCTCTCACTCACGTAAGCTAGTTGCTAGTTGCTGCTGCAAACACTTATTCTTTTCTTCAGCCTTATCCTCTCCCAAGGCTTAAATAGTCTTGTTACCCGGGAACGGGATTGCTGAGTCCTCTGTGGCTCACAGTTACTTCACCACACCAGATGCAGGTCCAGTTGTGAGCTATCCAGGTGATGGCACCGAGCTTGATTGGGAGTACGACGAGGAGCGTAGTTGGTACTATGTTCGATATCCGGATGATCAGTAGTGGAGACTTCTACTAGGATTCGATCCGCCTGTGGTTTATTTATCTAAGTTTGGTATCTTGACATTTGGTTTTGCCCTTAGAGGGTTGTGATATTCTTAATGTATGATGTTTGAGACATGTTATGTAATTGTGTGACGTGGCGAGTGTAAGCCAACTATTTATGTTTACAATCCCCTCTTTTACATGAGATGTGCAAAGATTACCAAACTTGAGATCATTCTAGGATGGACTTATGCCTTTAAGTCGTGCCTCGACACGTAGGAGGTATAACTCCATCCTGGGCATTACACCTCCGCTCTAAAAAGTATATTAATCCAAATAATCATATTCCATACAACCAAATATCACTTAATGTGTTGCAACCAATTTCCGCAAAAACTCATGAGGTATCATCGAGTTTCTTCTGACCGAGTGTACTAATTGCTTGCATCCCATGGTACGAATTACGCCTGATATGACCTACACCAGAAGTCCTTGTCCTATAGAGGTGATACCAATAGGTAGATGGTAGTTACAAGTGAAGATGTCCAAATATGGTTTGGGGGAATCAGTTTTTTTTCATATTTGATTTTACATACATGATTTCTTTTCATAGGGAGTTGATGTGTGCATATATGTTGTGAGCTATATGTAGAACAAATTAACATTGATTAACATAGGCGTTTCTTTCTTCCAAGTAGTCAAGTCCAGAAGCATGATCAGGGAGGCCATCGTGACAGTGTGGGCCGACATGTTTACCCACCTAGATCGAATATTTCTCCTGTCGGCCCACACACACAAATGTAAATTCGCTAACCCTAGCCGGTCCTTGATCATCTTCATATCCTTAAAGTGAAGCGGCAGCCTGAAAATGGAAACCATATTTGCCGCTCGTTGCGGCAAGCGAGCAAACCATAGATGGGTGCAAGGGAGATCTCGGTTTTGGGAACCTTTTGGAAGGTTCGTGAATAGTGTTTTGGATTTTCTATTTTCCATTCTCTCTTTATTGGTTTTTTTATTTTTTTGGGAAGTTTTAAAAATAGTTCAGAAGTTTCAAATTTTACTGAAGTTCTAAAAAAATGTTCAGAAATAGAAAAATGTTGAAATTTTCAAAAATAAATTGTGTTCTCAAAAACATGTTCATATTTTTTAAATGTTCTCTTTTTCCAAACAATGTTTGGAATTTCAGAAAATTATTCATAGTTTCAGAAAATCAAGTTTTATAAAAAAAATACTCGTACAAAAAATAAAAAATTGAAAATGTGTTATTTTAAAATTATGATTTATTATTATTTCTAACATTTCTTCAAAAATGAGGTAAAGAAAAACAGAAAAAACAAAAATTAAAAAATTAAAAATACCAAAGATAGTAAAGAAAAACCTTCATCGTTGATGGGCTGGCCCAGTCTGTCGCAGCCTATCCAAAATGTCAAATGTTTGACGTGGTTATCATCAAATAGGCGAAATCACTACTTAAGGTGTACCCCTTCTTCCCCACCTTCTCCGGTTTAATAAATGGCACACTGCATGTGCATCACTTATCGTAATCTGGGAGTTTACCTTTTTCGTAAAGTCGTTTTGGTTTTCCAAATCATTTTATGTCTAGAATTGTGCATCCAAATACTGAACCGTTTTTGCCGTTGGTTTTTTGCGCGTCGAGATCTTCAAAATTAAATCCATGTTAATAGGTTTCGACGAACATTTTCTCCTGAAAAAACAAGAAAAAAATCAGAAAGGGAACGAAAACCAAAAACAATGAGAAAAAAAATCAGAATACTGAAAAAACTGATTTACGCAAAAAAAAGAATATAAAGAAAAATGAAAGTAAGAAACTAGAGCACATAAGCATGATTGCGGTTTTTAACCTTTTTCTTTGGAAGCATGGGCTATGTTTTCCCCTTTTTTTTTCTTTGGAGGCACGGGCTATGATTTTCCTTTTTTCGAGAAGTATAGATGTGCTTCTCACGGAAACAAACCCGTGCTTTTACGAAAAGTAAAGTGTGCTTCTCGTGGAAGCATATACATTTTTTTTCGAAAAGCGCAAGAAATATGTGCTTACACGAGAAGCAAATATGTGCTTCTTGTTAAGCATTTTTTTTTCGAGAAGCACAACTGTGTATATCGCAGAGGCAAATTTATGCTTCTCGCGGAAGCATATCTGTATTTCCACGCGAAACAAGTATGTGCTTCTTGTGGAAACATATTTTTCCCCATAGCAAAGAAAACTAGGCGAAGACCGAAAATTCAAAAAAAAAAACTGTCTAAAACAAAAAAAAACACGTACAGTGAAATAAAAATGAAATCCAAAGGTAGCGTCAGCATGTGATATGTGGCGACAATTTGACTCGCCACTTGCTCCCAGGCCACACAAAGTGACTGTTGGAGGTCCCACATAAAAATAATCCTTGGCTAGTTATTTCCATACAATATGACTTGTCGTCAGAAAAGAGACGCAGACGTCTCGTTTGCTCTCTTGCATAGGGAATTGAGCCCACAATTGGTTAGGGATCCTAGACATAGGCTGAAAGTCCTGCCCTTTAATGGCCGGCTTAAAACTCAATTCAAAAATTTCATGACGGAACTGTTAGCTTAAAATTATTGGCCGCTGCTACAAATCAACTGAGGAAATCAGTCGCCGGCCGTTCGATCCATCCCCTTAGAGCCGTGTCAATGCGTCGCTGCGTTGGGAAGCAATGCCGCATGCTAGCAGCAGGAGCCCTTCCCTTGCTAGCAACACAACAAAGCTCCGTTGCAGCCACCGCCGATGCTACACTGCAGCGCCTGCCCCTGGTGTGGTAACGCTCCATCGCACCACCTCACGCCGCCGACAAGCACTCTCCACTGCAGCACCGATCGCTGCATCACAGATCCAGGTTACCGGTGAAGCTCCATTGCAGCCGTCGGTGAAGCTCTATTGCAGCCGTCGGGCAGCACCGCCGATTGCATCACAACTTCGGACTCGCCGATTAAGCTGCATTGCAGCCTCTGGCCACCCTTGCGTGTTGCGTAGCAGCATCGGTGGCGTGTTGCCCGAACTCCGGCCTCCCTCTTCCTGATGCGTTGTGCATCGACGCGAGCGGGGGTGGTCGTCGTTCCTCTCAGATTGCCGCAGCGGTGCACGGTGGTCGGAGTTCTCCCTCTCCCGGCGCGATGAAGAAAGAGATTCAAAAGGGGAAAAGAGAGGAAGGAGAAACGAGTGGAGGACCCGGCTTGCAACGTAGAAATGATTGTTTTCCAAATTATTAGGTCTAAGAACCAACACTAATGCCAGGATTCCCGAGAAGAAGAAAAACACAAATGCCAGGGAATATATTATTATATTGTATTTATTTGGTGAAAAACGCTGGCCATTCCAGGCCATGATCGATCAGGGAAATCGTTATCTGACGTCAGCTAGAGGTTTGAACTGGAAAAGATGATTTATCGATATAATCACCAGGTAAAAAGGTGATGCAAAGAGGCAGCCACACCACAGCCAGCTGCCGGCAGTTCTGATTTGGAGAGATACGATCAAATCCGTACAATCTATCCATTGTTACAACACCATCGTCACCGCTCAGGCCACACCATGGCAGCTCCGACTCCACTGCGACACAACCAAAACGAGCAGTGAGACGGAGACCCATCAGCTACGCCGGAGACGAAGAGAGATATCTAATGGCTTCTGCATGTCACTATTTTGCAGCGAGGCTGCTTACAAGCATCTTTACATTATTTTTTCAGCATACATCCAACACAAGGGGGCCATTCGTTGCCCAAGAGTTGTGAGTTGTAGCAAACGAAACAACAAAAATACAAAAAGGAAAGAAAGAAAGAAAAAACCATGTACATGTAAAATGTCAATATCTCCTTTTTCTTTTTCTCTGTTTGATGTGGATTTCAATGTCGTACTAGACAGCTCAACCGGATCCAGTTTGTTTGGCAAACACAGGGGGTCCGTAGTACTTTGAAAAATATTTGGCAACCCACGGCGCAAGCTGAGTGTTCTCAGGCTCCCTTCTGTTCTTGTTGTAATAGTCAGACCAAATAGCTGGGTATATTTCAGGGTTGAAGCCATCACGATATACACAAAACGGCAACCATCCTTGGCCTCCGTTTATCCTTCGCTTTCTTTCCCGAGGGTATGCCAGAGGTGCTTGTACATACCTGTGTTGGAAGACCTGTCTGGTTAGCATAAGAATTGTGCATTTCGATCCTAGAGAATGGTTAGATTGCTACCTGATACCGTCAACCACAGAATCCCAACAGAAATGTGTATGCCCAAATACATGGCAGGCTGCTCCATCTTTAGCGTTGTTGTGTATAGCTCTCAGCCTTCTTTCCAAATAATCAGAGCCGATGACCTTCGGAAGGTTTGGATAGTAAAGCATTCGCTTCTCTGGACATAACTCTTGCCTGCAGAGTTGAGCAGTAGACATTAATTTTGGCCTTTGGGGCTATGAGGAATGAGGCTCCCCTAAGATATCCTACATTTTAGTGATGAAATTTGAACAGCACTGAATATCCTAATGCACAGGCAAAGACAGGTCAGCTAGATGATTAGGGACAGGTTTCATATAAGGACTTACATCAGCAACCTGACGCAGTTACACAGCCGCGTGAAAATAAATATCTTCAACTACGCAATCTGTATTCTCTGTAACACAGCAAATGGCTACCTCGGGAATGACTGGTCACAAAGAGAATAATTGCTGCATTCTCGAAAGTGATTCCTTAGTTGACGCTAACCTTAATTTGACAAGAGGACTTTTCCTTGAGGTGTTCTTATCATAAAAATAACATGAAATGAAATATAAATGCCAAGTATGAATACAAAAGCCTAGAGGATGATCACCTAAGTGAGGTATGATAGCTGCAAAGTGAACATGTTTACCGTGCAATTACTCTTAATCTCCAAATATGCGAGCTTGAATTAAGAAGATGGGTTGCAAGTAAATTAATCAAACATAGCAAGTATCCTAGTCACTGGATTCACATTCCCTAACAACTGTGACTTGGTAAGAATCAACAAGATCACTAGGACAAAGAACCTTTGCCAGTGGCATACCATAGATAGGAGGAGTGAGCACTAACCTTGGTACAAAGTGTGAAAATGTAAGTATCTGTTTGCTCTTCTTTTTTACTTCTTCAATAGCATCATTGTTCTTGTCATTCAACTTGTCAAAGTAAAGAGCAAGAGCCTCATCATCACTTCCCAAGTCCGAAGGCCATTGGCAAGCATGAAAGTCTTTACAAGCCTGATCATAAAAAACATATTAGTGCATGCACGTCATGAGGAATTGAGAACTGTACAGAACAAAAAATGAGAAACTGAAACAGCCAGTACATGTCTACACCTATAAACAACATTATCTTTACGTGTATATCCATACACATCAGAACAAGACACTGAGCGAAAGATCAACTTACCATCTCTAACGAAGGAACACGCACACTGTTAACATCCTTTTCCTTGTCAAAGCTCTGGAATGCAATTAAACAAAGACGAGTAAGCAGGAAAATCATAGTGGCATGATGCATTTTGACCTGGTAAGAAAATGTATTACAATGAATTAAGGAAAAATAAGCAACCTTGTGATACCATGAAAACAATGGTATGATCCCTAAGTCACCTATCGTTCTAGGGCCTGTATCCACACCCAGCTCACTACACGCATCAAGCAATGCAGTCAGTTTCTCCATCGAATCCACCTGGAAGAAATGAGCAAACCAATATAAATTAAAGGGTAAATGCTTTGCTCAGAGAAAAACATAAATGAACTGGTGTATTAGCAACCGTACAAAACCACAATCGTCATTGCATCATTTCAGTTGTACCACATGCTTCATAGCATATGTGCAAGAGCTACTAATTTGTACCTAGCTATTCAAACACTCCCGCATAATGACAATCCAGATGCATGTCCGCTGAGAAAACAAGAGGATGCATTGATCTCACATTTGCTCCGGCTGTTCCTTCTCTTGGCAAGTCTGGTATGATGTTTTAAAGGGTTCGATCTTCCGATGATACTGCTGCTGGGCGCACAGGCAACAAGATGAAGACCATCAGGTCGCTGATCATCTTAATGACTTGGTGTCTCTCAAAGTTAATTCTTAGAAGCCATCCGTAATGACGCAGAGCTCTAGATCCAAGACAGGATAGGGCACATCCTCAGCGGACCAACAGTAGCGGCTTAGGCAGCAACACAGCATAGGCTTTTTAGTCGGTTTTGGATTCTTGGCTAGGCTAGAGTAGCTTTGTTACTTACAGTCTTGGTGTTCTATTTTTGCTCTGTTTCCCAGTTTGGTCATCCTCCACCGTTGTTGGTTTGTATTTCACGCCTTCTTTCGTGTTCTTCTGACACAATGATGCACATTTAGACGCGTGTTGGAAAAAAACAACTCCAAGTGGCAACGCCCAATAACATCAGTGTATTACTCCTACTAGGTTCACAACTGAAGAAATGATGCACACGTATGCGTTATCATAACCGTTTCAGTCAGGAAACAAGAACCAATAGTCCAATACCATCAACATATGACTAGATTCACAACTGAAATGCAGCTCAACTACACAAGCCTGCTTAAAACCAGTATCAACATCAAACCTCATCAGCAAACTTCGCACTGCATCTAAAACTAGGATCATTAAGCAACGTATTTACTGGACAATGGCGGGCATGAAGCAGGCGGGCGTTTCAGGATTCAGGGAGGACAGACTAAAAGACTAGGAATCCAGTGGAAGCACCAGGCCAACGCATTTCGTCAAACATCATGCTTGCAGCACAAGGAATGCAGATAGTCAAACAGAGGGAAAAGGGACGGGCACGGGAGGAGGAAGGCGGAATCCACTCACGTAGCGGCCACCCTCGCGGCGCAGCCAGAGGTCGTGGTTGCCGGGCACGTAGAAGACGGCGTCGAAACGCTCCCTGAGGGCCTCCATGGTGCGCGCGAAGTTGTCTCTCGTCTCCGCCACGTCCCCGGCGACGACGAGCGCGTCGAACCCCTCCCCGGCCCCCGGCGGCCCCGCCCGCACCGCGAGCCGGCGCACCCACTCCATGTTCTCCGGGTAGTCGGTGTGCAGGTCCGACACGACGAACACCCTCGTCCTCGCCTCGGGCGCCGCCGCCGCCGCCGGCTGCGGCGCGGCGGCGGCGGCGCGGCATCGGAGGGAGGAGGAGGAGGAAGAGGCCCTGGGGCGCGGCGGGCAGAAGCGGCGGCGCCTGCGGAGGCGGCGGTGGTGCGACGACGGGGGCAGCGCGTCGAGCAGGTGGTGGGCGGGGTGGGACGACACGGGCAGATGCGGTGTCATGTCGGGGTGAGGAAAAAGCTCTCTCGCTCTGGCGCTTCGCCTCGCTTGCGGCAAAAAATCCCGTTTTCCCCCTGCCTTTTCGCTCCGGGGACGGGGTGGGTGGCGGTGGGATGGCAGTTCGGTGATTCCGGCGACGAGATACCCGGCTCCACTGTCTGTGGGCCCGTTATATACAGCGGCGGCGAGCCCGGGTTGGTGGGTGGTGGTGGGTCGACGTGGCAGCGGCATCCGGGATAGTTTATGCTGGTCATTAGGCGCGTAGAGTATAGTAATGATTAATGCAGTGGGTTCATCATTGTCGCGGTTGGCCCGGTGCGACCGCTAAACTCCGGGTTAGTGGCGGAGTTTCGCACGTAACAGCGACAGCGTGCGATGGAGGGCGCGGATTGGTCTGTTTAGGCCTCGTGGATTGCTAATCTATGTGTGCCCACGCGCTTGTATACGGACCTCTTCTTCTGGAACGAGGTCGGCGAAGGCCACGATCAGGAACAGGGGCCAAGCCCACCCTCGTGCGGCAGTAGACACAAAGCCATGAGTTTCAAATCTTGTTTCGCACCAATTATAGAAGGGAAAGAATAGGTCGTGCAACACAATGCATTGATCGGTGCATCAGGCACGTATATATAAATACAAAAGAGGGCCACGACCTCAACTATACAGAGGAATTAGGAGGTGGACCCAAAACACAATATACACGTACATAATATATTCAACAACCCTCCCCCC
>LR738709.1:370794434-370811897 GCA_902687465.1 Secale cereale | reverse complement strand
CCCCCCCCCCCCCCCCCGCGCAGTCGAAGCGGCGTCGGAGACGCAGAGACTGGAACGAAACTCCTCGAAGGTGGAAGTCGGTAGTCCCTTAGAGCATCTCCAGCCGTTCGGCCCCCCCAGGGCGCCTAAAAAGAGCGGACTGGGGGCGAACCGGCGCTAGCTCGGCCCCTGGGGGCGACCTAGCTCCCAGTCACGCCCCCAGGCGCCGGCCCCAGGATGCGGAAAATTCGAACTTGGTCGTTCCCGCTCATCACAAGAGATGCCACAAATCCGGCGATCACAAGTCACAGTTCGGCGATCGGATGTAGTCTGGCGTACAAAAACAGAGCGCCGCAAGTTCGCGTGCGCAACGAATCACTCGGCGGGGTCGGCTCCAGGCGTCGGCGGAGTCGGCGTGCGCGGGCTCGGCGGTGTTGGAGCTGCTTCGGTGCTGGGCGGTGTCGGCGCGGCTTCGGTGCTGCTGGGCGGCGTCGTGGAGGCGTCATCACTCTGGCTTGGCGTCGGCGTGGCCGTGGGCGCGGGAGTTGGCGTCGTCGGCAGCTGGTTCAGGATGAGGCCGCGCTCCACCATGTACCACGCCTTGAGCTTCTCGTCGTTGCTCTGGAGCATGTCCGCCCCGCCCATCAGAAAAGCCAGGTCGGTGTTCCTCTTCTTCGCGGCGACGTTGGTTCGGAGCAGGTCGAGCTTGATGGCGCTGTTCGTCATCAACGACGACCACCGCGCCGCGGTTTTCTCTTCACGCAGGACGGCCCGGGCCTGTGCGTCGGCGAGGCAATGCTCGATGGACTTCTACACTCGCACGGTAGCCGTGTCGGCGTGTTTCCTCTTCTAGGCCCCTTTGTGGTCGTGCGGCCGCCCCTCTGACGCGCCCGGAGTCGGCGCGTCCGACTTGTATGTCTCCTTGGCCTTGTCGAGGGTGCACCGGACTTCCGCCCACTTCTCGCACTTATCAATGCGCTTGTAAACGTGGAGGTACTTGAACTCGGTGTCGAGGTTGTCACGCCGATACAGGGCGAACATGCGCAACAACTGCGCGGAGGAACAAACAGTTGGCGGGCGTAGACGACGAAGAGAGGCGGGCGAACGGCGTGGCATACCTGATCCTCAACGCTGGCGCCGCTCTCCGGGCGAGCCGCGACCTCCTCGACGATACCATGCCATTTGTTGCACGACCCCTGTATACGCCCCCAATGGTTCGCCATCGCCTTGGAGCCGTGCTGCATGTAGACGCCTTTGAAGTAGGGGTCGACGAGTTTCCGCTCGTCGAACTCGGCCTTGATGCGGGCCCAGTACGTCTTGAAGCTCTGGTTCGTGCCGGTGGTCAGGTCGAGGCAGACGACTTTCCATCCTTTGGCGAGGCATTCCTCCTCCTTGGACGTCCACTTGATGCGCGGCTCGCCTGGCCTGGCCGCCCGCTTCTTCTTCTTGCGCCCCTTCGTCGGATCAGGCGTCGGCTCCTCCTCCTCCTCCTCGTCCTCCTCCTCCTCCTCCTCCGGCTCCTGCGCCTCCTGCACGTCATTGCCGTAGATGTAGCCGAGCTCGCCGTCCATGCCGCCGCTGAGATCCACCGTCTCGTCCTGGGTGACGAACCCGGGAGACGCGGCGGCCGCGGTCGAACCTATCGTGATGATGTCGTCCATGTCGGCTCCTGTCTCGTCGGTGTTGCCGAGGTGTGAGAAGGGCAGCGGCCACGGCGAAAAGGGGGCGTCGGTGAGGACGCGTAGGCGGGCGGTGAGTAGTTGTATGGAGGGTACTGCACGCCGGCGAAGGCGGGCGAGGGTGTGCGCGTCGCCGGGTGGCCATGGGGAAAGTCACGTTTGGGTTGAACCCACCGTGCGCGTCGCCGTCGGCGTAGCCCGGCGAGGGCGATCCCCATGGCTGCGGAGAACCGACGCCTTGCTGTCCCCAGGGCGCGTACTGGGCGTGGCTGCCGGGTGGATTCATCATCCCCGCGTGGTCTGCCGATGAGGAGGCAGCCGCAGCCGCGCGCGCCGCGTTGTCGCGGGCCTTCTTGGTGATGGCCCTGTTCCGCCGGTCGGCGGTGACTGCATCGCGTCGCTGACTTCCGCCCTCCACTCGGCGTTTGACATGCCCGGTGGCTTGGACGGAGGCGCCCTCGGCTTCCTCTGCTTTGGCTGGGCCACGGTGCCGGTCGCGGTTGCCGCCGCGCGTGGGGCGGCGTACTTCCTCGGTGGCATGGCGGCCGACTGGAAGGCGAGCGGGAGGGAGTTTGGCGGGAGGAAGGAAGAGAATGGCGGGAGGAAGGCGAGCGAGCGGGAGGGAAGTGGGGGAAAAGCGGCAAGAAACGACGGGAAGAGGCCCTCAAGTCGCCGACAGGGCGGACCCACGCGCCCTTTTCGCTTGTGCCGGCTCCCGAGGCACCCCCAGGGCGCCGGGTTCGGCCTGGGTCCGCCGGCACCAGTTTTGGCCCGAGCTGGCGAAAAACGGGCTTCTGGGGGCACGACTGGCCCATTTTTTCGGCGCCGGCGCGGCAAAAACGCCTGGGGAGGGCCTGTTGGGGGCGCGGCTGGAGATGCTCTTAGTCATCACATCGGTGAACTGTTGTGCAGTCGGAACATGGAGGACCCGAATATGTCCAAGGGTCGCCTGCTCGCGCACAAAGTGAATGTCCAGCTCAATGTGCTTAGTCCAGCGATGATGAACGGGGTTGGCAAAAAGGTACACCGCAGAAACGTTGTCACAGTAGACAACTGTAGCCTGGGAGACGTCATGATGCAACTCATGAAGTAACTGTCGCAGCCAGGTGCACTCGGCGACGGCGTTAGCCACAGCTCGGTACTCAGCCTCCACGCTAGAGCGCGAAACCGTAGGTTGTCGCTTGGACGACCACGAGACGAGTGAAGGACCGAGGTAAACGCAGTAGACAGAGGTGGACCGACGGGTGTCGGGGCAGCCGGCCCAGTCCGCGTCAGAGTAGGCCACCATCTCCAGAGAAGTGGACGCCGTGAGAGTAAGCCCAAGAGCCATCATGCCGCGGATGTAAAGGAGAATCCGCTTCACTAGGGTCCAATGGGAGTCACGAGGGGCATGCATATGCAGACACACCTGCTGAACAGCATACTGTAAATCCGGCCAGGTGAGACTCAGATACTGAAGAGCACCAACAATGGACCGGTAGAACGGAGCATCCGACGCGGGACAGCCCTCGAGAGCAGAAACCTTGACCTTCGTGTCAACAGGAGTAGCAATAGGGTGACAGTTGAGCATGCCGACACGCTCAAGTAGCTCGTGCGCATACTTCTGCTGATGAAGAAAAAAGCCGTCAGGTCATCGAACGACCTCAATGCCAAGGAAATAGTGTAGAGTGCCCAAGTCCTTGATGGCAAACTCATCACGCAGCCGGAGAGTAATCTGCTGAAGAAGGGTTGCGGAGGAGGCCGTCGGGATGATGTCTTCGACGTCGAGGAGCAAATATGCAGTCGTGTCGCCGCGGTGATAGACGAACAACAAGGCATCCAAGCGAGTGACACTGAAGCCCAGTGTCTGAAGGAACCCGACGATACGCTGGTACCAGGCGTGAGGCGCTTGCTTGAGCCCGTAGAGAGACTGGGACAGCAAACACACATGCCCAGGAAGAGATGCGTCGACGAAATTGGTCGGCTGCTCACAGTAAACCTGCTCCTCAAGATGGCCGTGAAGGAAGGCGTTGGAGACATCCATCTGATGAACCTGCCAGCCTCGGGAAACTGTCAACTGGAGAACTGTGCGGATCGTGCCCGGTTTGACAACCGGGGCAAACGTCTCGGTGAAGTCGACTCCAGCATACTGCCGAAAACCATGGACCACCCAGCGAGCCTTGTAGCGCTCAAGTGTACCATCCGAGCGGGTCTTATGGCGAAAGAACCACTTGCCGCTGATGACATTAGCGCGAGAAGGCCGAGGAACCAGTGTCCAGGTACGGTTCCGCTGAAGAGCGTCGAACTCTTCCTGCATCGCGACAAGCCAATGAGGATCACGAAGGGTTGTGCGAGCGGATGCAGGGATCGGTGACGGCTCAGTGGTGGAGGCGGCGAGAAGATACTCGTCGCTGCAGTACCGTAGACTCGGGCGATGAACGCCGGCTCGAGCCCGAGTGACGGGGTGAGATGGCAACTCGGCGACCGGTGAGGCGGTCGGCGAAGCAGCCGGCGAGATGGCCGGTGAAGAAGCGGCGCCCGAGGCCACAGAAGCGCCCGTTCCCGCGGCGTAGGGGGCTCGCGAGGCGGGGGCGCCGCCCGAGGCACCCGAGGCGGCGGGGCCGCTCGAGACAGTCAGCGACGGGGCGGCGGGGCCGCTCGAGACAGTCAGCGACGGGGCGGCGCCTGAGGTGGCCGGTGAAGATACCGGCGACGGGGCGGCCGGCGAAGATGCTGGAGAAGAGGCCGGTGAAGATGCCGGCGAGGCGGGCAATGCCAAGGCCCCTCACGAAGTCGGCGAGGACGTCGTGGGGGCGCGATTCGCAGCTCGTGCCACGGCGGGAGGACCGCCAAAGCCCGGAGGCGGTCCAAGAATCGAGCGGGGCCGTCCACCTGACGGGATCGCTGGAGGGCCGGCGGCGACGGGACGGCGGGAGGTACCTGCTGAAATGGAAACACCGTCTCATCAAAGTAAACGTGCTGGGAGGTGAATACACGATGTGAGACAGGATCGTAGCAGCGGTATCCTTTGTTGTTAGGTGGGTAGCTGAGGAAGATGCAAGCGACTGAGCGAGGTGCAAGCTTATGAGGCGCAGTGGCGGCGAGGCTAGGATAGCAAAGACATCCAAAGATGCGAAGGCCATCATAAGATGGGGGCGCACCAAAGAGGAGATGGTGAGGGGCATAGTTCCAGCATGGGCAACACGGGCGGATGTTAATGAGGAAGGTGGCGGTGGTGAGAGCGTCCGGCCAAAACCGGGGAGGCACGTTAGAGTGAAAGAGTAACGTGCGGACGCAGTCATTAAGAGTGCGAAGGATACGCTCGGCACGACCATTTTGTTGGGACGTGTAGGGGCAAGTGAGGCGGAAGATAGTGTTGTGAGAGGCTAGAAGGTTACGAACAACGGCGTTGTCAAACTCTTTTCCGTTGTTAGTTTGTAAAGCAAGGATAGGACGACCGAACTGTGTGGTGACGTAGGAATAAAATGCGGTGAGTGTGGCAAAAGCGTCGGACTTGCGACGAAGAGGAAATGTCCACACATAATGAGAGAAATCATCTAAGATCACCAAATAGTATAGGTAGCCCGTCTTGCTTGCAACCGGGGATGTCCAAACATCACTATGCAATAACTGAAACGGAAAAGTGGAAATAGTGGTAGATGCGCTAAAGGGAAGACGAACGTGCTTGACAAGATGACAAGCCTCACAAGTATGGTCGTCGATCTTATTGCATGAGAATGAAAAACTCTTAAGTATTTGACGCAAAGCGGCGGAGTTCGGGTGTCCCAAACGAGCATGCCAAAGATCGACACCTGCGGCGAGGGCGACTGGGGTGGTGGAGGCAGTGGTGGAGGAGTGCACCAGATAGAGCTCGTCAGGACTATCGCTACAGTGAAGGACCATCCGAGTACGGGCGTCCTTCACAGAAAAACCGACATCATCAAATTCAATGGTAATGGGATTCTCACGGGCAAGACGCCAAACATATACAAGGTTCGTAACTAAATCAGGAGACACAAGAACATCAGACATAGTGATATGTGTAGATGTTGAAGGAAACGAAGCACGACTAACATGTGTGATAGGTAAAGAGGAACCGTTGCCAACGGTGATGCAAGTAGGAGTATGAACCGGAGTGGAGGAGGTTAGAGTACCGGGATAAGATGTCATGTGGGCGGTGGCGCCCGAGTCCATGTACCAAGCGCCGCCGGTACCAAGCACCGCGGGGGATGGGGCCGAGTGCAGGGCGGCCAAGGAAGTAGTTTCCCATGACGGTGAGACCGACAGCGAGGCGAAGCCGTTGTATGGCTGAACCGGGGCGGGCGGAGTATGGCCGCCGGCCATCGGCATGGCGAGCAGAGCCGTAGAGGCGTCCGGCTGCATCTGGCCGAAGGGAGCGGAGGCGTCCGACTGGATGGGGTCGAAGCGAGCGGACGCGCCCGGCTGCTGCATGTGGGCGAAGGGAGCAAACATGCTCGCCTGCATGTGTACGTCAGGGGCTGACGCACCCGGCTATATGTGCATGATGGGCATGGTGTAGGAACCGTAGATGGAGGAGCCAGGGGAGGCCATAGCAGCGGGCCAACGGCGGCTAGGGCAAGAAATAGAAAAGAGGCGGCGACTAACAAAGTACACGGGCACGTATAAGCTAGGGAACACCTAGGCACACAACTAGATGGATTTGGTGATCTGGATGACTAGCAAGCACCTATGCACACAGCTAGATGGATTTGACTAGCGATCTGGTTGACTAGCTAGCGATCGGGCTGGGTGAGAAGAAGTGCAGCGATGGCACGAGGTGCGGCGGCTACAAAGGAAGGTGAGATGCGGCGGCGGCAAGGAGTGCGACGGCGGCGCGAGGAGGATGGCGCAGCGGCGGCAAGGACCTACGGCGGCCGTGCGAGGAGGATGGCGCGGCGGTGGCAAGGACCTACGGCGGTCGCGCGAGGAGGATGGCGCGGCGGCGGCAAGGACCTGCTGAAGGAAATATGCCCTGGAGGCAATAATAAAGTTGTTATTTATATTTCCTTATATCATGATAAATATTTATTATTCGTGCTAGAATTGTATTAACCGGAAACTTGATACATGTGTGAATACATTGACAAAACAGAGTGTCCCTAGTATGCCTCTACTAGACTAGCTCGTTGATCAAAGATGGTTGTGTTTCCTAACCATAGACATGTGTTGTCATTTGATCAACGGGATCACATCATTAGGAGAATGATGTGATGGACAAGACCCATCCTTTAGCTTAGCACTATGATCGTTTAGTTTTACTGCTATTGCTTTCTTCATGACTTATACATGTTCCTATGACTATGAGATTATGCAACTCCCGAATACCGGAGGAACACCTTGTGTGCTATCAAACGTCACAACATAACTGGGTGATCATAAAGATGATCTACAGGTGTCTCCGAAGGTGTCCGTGGTGTTGGCATAGATCAAGATGCTCTACAGGTGTCTCCGAAGGTGTCCGTGGTATCAGAGCCAGGTCTATGCGTAGATGATATGCACGAGTAGAACACAATGAGTTGTGGGCGATAATAGTCATACTGCTTACCAGTATGTCACACTTTGATTCGGCGGTATTGTTGGATGAAGCGGCCCGGACCGACATTACGCGCACGCTTACGCGAGACTGGTTCTACCGACGTGCTTCGCTCACAGGTGGCTGGCGGGTGTCAGTTTCTCCAACTTTAGTTGAATCAAGTGTGGCTACGCCCGGTCCTTGTGAAGGTTAAAACAACACATACTTGACGAAAAATCGTTGTGGTTTTTGTATGCGTAGGTAAGAACGGTTCTTGCTAAGCCCGTAGCAGCCACGTAAAACTTAAAACAACAAAGTAGAGGACGTCTAACTTGTTTTTGCAGAGCATGTTGTGATGTGATATGGTCAAGACATGATGAGTTATACGTTATTGTATGGGATGATCATGTTTTGTAAAGTTATCGGCAACTGGCAAGAGCCATATGGTTGTTGATTTATTGTATGAAATACAATCACCATGTAATTGCTTTACTTTATCATTAAGCGGTAGTGATAGTCATGGAAGCAATAGTTGGTGAGACAACAACGATGCTACGATGGAGATCAAGATGTTGCGTCGGTGACGGTGGTGATCATGACGGTGCCTTGGATATGGAGATCAAAAGCACAAGATGATGATGGCCATATCATGTCACATATTTTGATTGCATGTGATGTTTATCTTATTATGCTTCTTATTTTCCTTAGTACGGCAGTAGCATTATAAGATGATCCCTTACAAAAATTTCAAGGTACAAGTGTTCTCCCTGAGTATGCACCGTTGCGAAAGTTCGTCATGCCGAGACACCACGTGATGATCGGGTGTGATAAGCTCTACGTTCAAATACAACGGCAGTAAGACAGTTTTGCACATGCAGAATACTCGGGTTAAACTTGACGAGCCTAGCATGTACAAACATGGCCTCGGAACACTGGAGACCGAAAGGTCGAGCGTGAATCATATAGTAGATATGATCAACATAAGATGTTCACCATTGAAAACTACTCCATCTCATGTGATGATCGGACATGGTTTAGTTGATTTGGATCACGTGATCATTTAGATGACTAGAGGGATGTCTATCTAAGTGGGAGTTCTTAAGTAATATGATTAATTGAACTTTAATTTATCATGAACTTAGTCCTGGTAGTATTACATATCTATGTTGTAGATCAATAGCTCGTGATGTAGCTCCCCGTTTGTTTTTATATGTTCCTAGAGGAAACTAAGTTGAAAGATGTTAGTAGCAATGATGCGGACTTGTTCCATGATCTGAGGATTTTCCTCATTACTGCACAGAAGAATTATGTCCTTGATGCACCACTAGGTGACAGACCTATTGCCTAAGCAGATGCAGACGTTATGAATGTTTTGACAAATGCTCGGTATGATGACTACTTGATAGTTTAGTGCACCATGCTTTATGACTTAGAATCGGGACTTCAAAAATGTTTTGAATGCCACAGAGCATATAAGATGTTCCTAAGAGTTGAAATTGGTATTTCATACTCATGCCCGTATCAAGAGGTATGAGACCTCTGCCTGTACTTTGCCTACAAGATGGAGGAGAATACCTCAACCGGTGAGCATGTGCTTAGATTGTCTGGCTACTACAATTGCTTGAATCAAGTGGGAGTTAATCTTCCAGATAAGATAGTAATTGGCAAAGTTCTCTAGTCACTATCTCCAAGTTACTAGAACTTCGTGATGAACTATAATATGCAAGGGATGACGAAAGTAATTCCCGAGCTCTTCGCGATGCTGAAATCGACGAAGGTAGGGATCAAGAACGAGCATCAAGTGTTGATGGTTAACAAGACCACTTGTTTCAAGTAAAGGGAAAAGGGATAGAAGGGGAACTTCAAGAAGAATGACAAGCAAGTTGTCACTCCCGTGAAGAAACCCAAATCTATAAATCAAGCCTAAAACTAAGTGCTTCTACTGCAAAGGAAATGGTCACTAGAAGTGGAACTGCCCTAGATATTTGACATATAAGAAGGATGGCGAAGTGAACAAAGGTATATTTGATATACATATTATTGATGTGTACTTTACTAGTGTTCATAGCAACCCCTGGGTATTTGATACCGGTTCAGTTGCTAAAATTAGTAACTCAAAACGAGAGTTGCAGAATGAACAGAGACTAGTTAAAGGTGAAGTGACGATGTGTGTTGGAAGTGGATCCAATATTGATATCATCATCATCGCACACTCCCTATACTTTCGGGATTAGTGTAAAACCTAAATAAATATTATTTGGCATTTGCGTTGAGCATGAATATGATTTGATCATGTTTGTTGCAATACGGTTATTCATTTAAAGTCATGGAATAATTGTTATTATGTTTACATGAATAAAGCCTTCGATGGTCATACACCCAACGAAAATAGTTTGTTGGATCGTAGTGATACACATATTCATAACATTGAAGCCAAAAGATGCAAGGTTAATAATGCTAGTGCAACTTATTTTTGGCACAGCCGTTTAGGTCATATTGGTGAAAGCGCGTGAAGAAACTCCATAGTGATGGACTTTTGGAATCACTTGATTATGAATCACTTGGTGCTTGCGAACCATGCCTCATGGGCAAGATGACTAAAACTCCGTTCTCTGGAACAATGGAGCGAGCAACTGGTTTGTTGGAAATCATACATACTGATGTATGTGGACCAATGAGTGTTAAGGCTCGCGGCGGGTATCGTTATTTTCTAAACCTCCACTGATGATTTGAGCATATATGGGTATATCTACTTGATGAAACACAAGTGTGAAACATTTGAAAAGTTCAAATTTCAGAGTGAAGTAGAGAATCATCGTAAGAAGAAAATTAAGTTTCTACGATCTGATTGCGGAGGCGAATATTTGAGTTACGAGTTTGGTTTTCATTTAAAAGAATGTGGAATAGTTTCACAGCTCACGTCACCCGGAACACCACATCGTAATGGTGTGTCCGAACGTCGTAACCGTACTTTATTAGATATGGTGTGATCTATGATGTCTCTTATCGATTTACCGCTATCGTTTTGGGTTATGCATTAGAGACAGCTGCATTCACGTTAAATAAGGGCGCCATCTAAATCCATTGAGACGACACCTTATGAACCGTGGTTTGGCAAGAAACCAAAGTTGTTGTTTCTTAAAGTTTGGGGCTGCGATGCTTATGTGAAAAAGTTTCAACCTGATAAGCTCAAACCCACATCGGAGAAATGTGTCTTCATAGGATATCCAAAGGAAACTGTTGGGTACACCTTCTATCACAGATCCAAAGGCAAGATATTCGTTCCTAAAAATGGATACTTTCTAGAGAAGGAGTTTCTCTCGAAAGAAGTGAGTGGGAGGAAAGTGGGACTTAATGAGGTAATTGTACCTTCTCCCGAATTGGAAAGTAGTACATCACTAGAAACTAGTTCTAGTGATTCCTACACCAATCAGCGAGGAAGCTAATGACGATGATCATGAAACTTCAGATCAAGTTACTACTGAACTTCGTAGATCAACCAGAGTACGTTCCGCGCCAGAGTGGTACGGCAACCCGGTTCTGGAAGTCATGTTACTAGACCATGATGAACCTATGAACTATGAGGAAGCGATGATGAGCCCAGATTCCGCAAAATGGCTTGAGGCCATGAAATCTGAGATGGGATCCATGTATGAGAACAAAAGTGTGGACTTTGGTTGACTTGCCCGATGATCGGCAAGCCACCGGAAATAAATGGATCTTCAAGAGGAAGACCAACGCTGACGGTAATGTTACTGTTTACAAAGCTCGACTTGTTGCAAAAGGTTTTCGACAAGTTCAAGGAGTTGACTACGATGAGACTTTCTCACCCGTAGTGATGCTTAAGTCTATCCGAATCATGTTAGCAATTGCCGCATTTTATGATCATGAAATCTGGCAAATGGATGTCAAAACTGCATTCCTGAATGGATATCTTAAAGAAGAGTTGTATATGATGCAACCAGAAGGTTTTGTCGATCCTAAAGGTGCTAACAAAGTGTGCAAGCTCCATCGATCGATCTATGGACTGGTACAAGCATCTCAGAGTTGGAATATACGCTTTGCTGAGGTGATCAAAGCATATGGTTTTATACAGACTTTTGGAGAAGCGTGTATTTACAAGAAAGTGAGTGGGATCACTACATCCTTTTCTGATAAGTATATGTGAATGACATATTGTCGATCGGAAATGATGTAGAATTTTCTGGAAAGCATAAAGGAGTGTTTGAAAGGAGTTTTTTTTAAAGAAAGACCTCAGTGAAGCTGCTTACATATTGAGCATCAAGATCTATAGAGATAGATCGAGACGCTTGATAAGTTTTTTCAATGAGTACATACCTTGACAAGTTTTTGAAGTAGTTCAAAATGGATCAGTCAGAGAAGGAGTTCTTGCCTGAGTTGTAAGGTATGAAGTTGAGTAAGACTCAAAGCCCGACCACGGCAGAAGATAGAGAAAGAATGAAAGTCATTCCCTATGCCTCAGCCATAGGTTCTATAAAGTATGCCATGTTGTGTACCAAACCTGTTGTGTACCTTACCATGAGTTTGGCAAGAAGGTACAAAAGTGATCCAGGAGTAGATCACTGGACAGCGGTCAAAATTATCCATAGTTACTGGATGACTAAGGAAATGGTTCTCGATTATGGAGGTGATAAAGAGTTCATCGTAAGGAGTTACATCGATGCAAGCTTTGACACTAATCCAGATGACTCTAAGTATCAGTCTAGATACATATTGAAAGTGGGGGCAATTAGCTAGAGTAGCTCCATGCAGAGTATTGTAGACATAGAAATTTGCAAAATACATATGGATCTGAATGTAACAGACCCGCTGACTAAACTTCTCTCATGAAGCAAAACATGATCACACCTTAGTACTCTTTGGGTGTTAATCACATGGCGATGTGAACTAGATTGTTGACTCTAGTAAACCCTTTGGGTGTTGGTCACATGGCGATGTGAACTGTGGGTGTTATTCACATAACGATGTGAAGTATCGATATTAAATCACATGGCGATGTGAACTAGATTATTGACTCTAGTGCAAGTGGGAGACTGAAGGAAATATGCCCTAGAGGCAATAATAAAGTTGTTATTTATATTTCCTTATATCATTATAAATGTTTATTATTCATGCTAGAATTGTATTAACCGAAAACTTGATACATGTGTGAATACATAGACAAAACAGACTGTCCCTAGTATGCCACTACTAGACTAGCTCGTTGATCAAAGATGGTTGTGTTTCCTAACCATAGACATGTGTTGTCATTTTATCAACGAGATCACATCATTAGGAGAATGATGTGATGGACAAGACCCATCCGTTAGCTTAGCACTATGATCGTTTAGTTTTACTGCTATTGCTTTCTTCATGACTTATACATGTTCCTATGACTATGAGATTATGCAACTCCCAAATACCATAGGAACACCTTGTGTGCTATCAAACGTCACAACGTAACTGGGTGATTATAAAGATGCTCTACAGGTGTCTCCGAAGGCGTTCGTGGTGTTGGCATAGATCAAGAATAGGATTTGTCACTCTGAGTGTCGGAGAGGTATCTCTGGGCCCTCTCGGTAATACACATCATAATAAGCCTTGCAAGCAAATGACTAATGATTTAGTCACGAGATGATGTATTACGGAACGAGTAAAGAGACTTGCTGGTAACGAGATTGAACTAGGTATTGAGATACCGACGATCGAATCTCGGGCAAGTAACATACCGATGACAAAGGGAACAACGTATGTTGTTATGCGGTTTGACCGATAAGGATCTTCGTAGAATATGTAGGAGCCAATATGAGCATCCAGGTTCCGCTATTGGTTATTGGCCGGAGATGAGTCTCGGTGATGTCAACGTAGTTCTTGAACCCGTAGGGTCCGCACGCTTAACGTTTGATGACGATCGGTATTATGAGTTTATGAGTTTTGATGTATCGAAGGTAGTTCTGAGTCCCGGATGAGATCACAGACATGACGAGGAGTCTCGGAATGTCCGAGACATAAAGATTAATGTATTGGACGACTATATTCGGACACCGGAAGTGTTCCGGGTGTTATCGGGTATAACCGGAGTGCCAGAGGGGGTTACCGGAACCCCCCGAGGGAGTATGGGCCATAGTGGGCCTATGAGGGAAAGAGAGGGGCAGCCCATAGGGCTGGCCGCACCCCCTAGGGTCCCTAGTTGGACTAGGAAAAGGGGGGAGGCGCCACCTCTCCTTTCCTTCTCCTCTCCCCCCTTCCTTTCCTACTCCTAGTAGGAATAGGAAAGGGGGGGGGGGGTTCCTATTCCTACTATGTCGGGGGAAACTGTCCGCCACGAACACCTATGGGACCGGAGCCCCTTATCTGTGCGGTACGAGGGCGGAGGGAGCACGAAGAGCAGATCGTAGCGAGCACGCGGGCAGTTTTACCCAGGTTCGGGCCGCGGTAGACGCGTAAAACCCTACTCCTGCTTAGTTGTGTATTGAGTTGGAGAGCTCGGGAGCTTGAAGAAGCAGCTACACCGAGCGTATGAGTGATCTAGGTTCCGAACCCCCTCCACGTTGTGCATGGGCCTCCTTTTATAGTGCAAGGGGTCACCGACAGGTGTCAACGTAGGAGAAAGGGGTAAAAACGTAAAAGAGGTGGTAGTTGTAACACTGCGGGAACAGTGGAGCTACAGTGCGCGAACAGTGGTAGCTACCTACTTTGACAGTGGGGGACAAGGGCATTTAATGCCCGTCGTCGTCGACCCCAAAAGTTCCCGCCCCTGCGTCTCCGTCCGCCACGGCGATGGATCCACCACCGTGGAGTGCCACCGTGTCCCCCAGGCTGCACAGCCATCCGCCACGCGTCCCTGGATAGGCCCCAGGGCGACGCGTGGGCCGATGAGCTGGAGCGCGGGCACACAGCGCAACCTTCCCGGCAAGCACCTTGCCGGGGTCTTGATCTCGCCGGGCCCGGGAGCTTGCCGGGCTCTGAAGCTTGTCGCTCCCCGGGCCCTCGCCGGGTCTCCTACGATGGAATCTTCTAGTCTTCCTGGCAAGCTCCTCTTGCCAGGGCCTTGTGCTAGTGAGGTAATCTTGAGCCTGGTACGGCCTTCCCGGCAAGCTCTACTTGCCGGGGTCTCGATCTTCTGTCCTGCATACTTTGTTTTTGAATGGCTTAATATGGGGCAGAAAGGTCTCCGGCGAGCGTGTGGTAAACCCTGCCGCGGGAAGCTGCAACTGACCGTGCACAAGTTGGGGTACTGAGATACCCCTACCTTAGTACACCGACAGGAGCCCCCGGGCCTGGGCCACACACGGTGCCGAGCGCTGTTGGGCCAGGCCCAAAACAGTGCACGGGCACACGCGGCCCACGGCGTGCCGAATCCACTTCCGTATCCGCCGCATCCCCCTGTAACGGCACGCGTCGATTGCGGCGTCGTGGGATGGGACGTGCCCACGTTCCATCAATGAAAAAGGCGAAACGCCCCCCCACTCCCCCATAAAAGCAGAGGAAGCAGGAGCGGTTCTCCTCCTTGCGCTTTCATTGCATCTTCTTCTTCCTCCAGAAACCCTCTTCGCGCTCCGCCTCCACACCTCCGCCGCCGCCGTCTGCATCTCCGGCGTCGCCGGGCTCTTCATCCCCCTTCCTCCGCCGCGTCCGCCATGGCCCCGAAGACCGACAAGGCGAAGGCGGAGAAGGCCAAGAGGGAGAAGTCGGAGCAAGCGGCGAAGCTCGCCGCGTATCGGAAGCAGCACCTCGTCTTCTCGCCGAGGCTCGGCGCGCGGGAGCTCTGGAACAAGTACTACTTGTTCTGGGCCAAGGAAACCAAGGCGCACCCCCGCACTCAAGCTTATCCGGCCGCCGCCAAGGACAACTACCCCGGCGGGTACTACTTCTTCGCAGCCTTCTTTCACTGCGGTCTTTGCCCTCCTTTCTCCAATTTCTTCTGTGACGTCATGCATACCTACGGCCTCCATCTTCTTGACTTCACCCCCAACGCCATCCTCACAATGGCGGTTTTCGCACACATGTGCGAAAACTTCATAGGAATACACCCGAACGTAGCGCTGTTTAGGCACTTCTTCACTCCTAGAGCAGAGGCCGACGCCCCCCTCTCCGGAGGAATTTCTTGGGTTTTCCGTCTGAACAAAAAGGGGTCCTACTTGCCGGGGGAGCTCCGCGGCAAGTGGGAGGAATGGCGTGCGGAGTGGTGCTGGATTGTTGAGGACGAGCCGCAGGCCTTCACCGCGCCGCGCACAACGCCCATCGTGCGCGGCAGGGATTGGAGCGAGCTGGACTTGGACGACATCAAGCTCGACGTCGCCCTCGTCCGGATTCTTCGTCTTCGGACCGCCAAGCTGTCCGTTGCAGAGGTAGGCGCAGATTTCCTTCGCCGCCGCATCGCCCCTCTCCAAGACAGGAAAAGGGCGGCCTGGGAGTACGGCGGCCCGGCGGATATAATGAGGCTGCGCCCCGGGCTAAACTTCAACTTCACGACGCTGGAGCTGAAGGGGATGGTCCGGGAACTCTTCAAGTATGACCCGGCACACCCTGAGTGGTTCAGGCCTCCCCGGGGAGTGGTGCCCCTCTGCAACAGCACAGTCCGGGATCGTCTCTGCGCCATGATGCCCGCGTGCGATTCGCACGGCGTGGACCGCACGTGGATTCTGCCCAAGCCCATAGACGTCCTCAGCTTCTTCGACAACCTCGTGGAGGTGGCGAAGAACAAGAACGACCTCAAGGAGCACACGCGGGACACCACCGAGCAGGAGCTTGCTTACATAGCTTCTCGGGCTGAAGAGGCCGCTGCAGCTGCAGCGGCAGGAGATTTTGGGTACACGCCTGATGAGGCGGAGGCTGCGGATGCGTCCAGCCAGGCGGAGGAGGCGGAGATCCGCAGACTGCTGCAACTTCCTCCCTGTCGGGGATATTACCCCGCGGTATGAACCGGCCGGAATTATAACCCGGCCGGACTTGACATTCTACTTGGCGGTTTACACTTGGTAAAATATTGGTGACCAGGCATGCGGATCATGGATGACAAGGCCCAAGGCCCAGGAGGCCGGTTTATATTAATTGTGGGCCGGTTTAATAATAAAGCGCAAGGAATATTCTCCATAAAGGAAGCAAGACTAGGACTCCTTATAATAGATCAATCCTAGTCCTACTAGGACTAGTCATGTAAAGCCTCCCCTTCAACATATATAAGGAGGGGCAGGGCTCCCCAAAGAGGACAAGTCTTTCATAAGTTAGACAAGAGAGAAGCTTTTAGACAAACCACAAGCAGACAAGTTTCTAGGGTTAGACACCAAGAGCCGGTTTATCGGCGACACCGTCATAATGAGATCTAGCCTCAAACAGCACGTAGGGTTATTACCGGATGATGTTTCCCGGGGCCCGAAGCTGTCTAAATCCGTGTTTTGCATCGCGTCTCTCGATTCCACTCAACCCCTTCAAGCTACCACATAGATGCGCGCCTCAACCCTAAGTCCGTTGATCCGGACATCTGCCGTGTTATTTCCACGACAGTTGGCGCCCACCGTGGGGCTGCGCACGGTGGTGTTGAGTTCTTGGAGGGATCTCTCATATGGATCAAGAAGCTCGCGGTTGACTAGATGAAGAAGAAGAAGGAGAGGCGAGCAGGATGACCCGGCATATGATCCGCCGAGACCAACAGGCATTGTTTTCCTGTACGATTTAGAAATTTCAGCCAGATCGATCGTGGTGTTCTGCTGGAAGGTGTCGGGACCGAAGAGGACCAAGCTCCAATGAGGAAACTAGCGAAATCGCAGAATTGACAAGACCGCTGGGCAGTCTAAATCCGAACCCAGATTGATTCAGGGGTGCTGCTAGAAGTACGGGCTGACAGGATTCTCCATCACGGAAAAATTGCTAAAGCGACAGTTGTTTGTTTATTGAAGTGGCCGCTGTCAGACCGCAGGCCGCTACCATTAAATTGCAGCTAGAAAAACAAGGCCCGAGACGGACTTGCACATCAACTACCAAAGTCAACTCAGCTTCTATGATAAAGTTGGAATAAATAAAGGAGACTACAAGATCCATACTGGAAGGATTCACGCGCAGCATCAAGACGTCAACAACAAATCTTGCAGACAAATTGCTCCGGTTTACAGTCGGATACGCCTAGTGGCCCTCCCGCTGGCTTCAAGTACCGAGAGAAGACCATCTAATTTTCAATAAGCTGGAACAGCTACTGCTCACGTGATATGACAAATCCTACCGCTACTACTTCCCATCACGGCCATCATCAGATTGAGAAAGTGTTAATATATTTGCTCCTCACGTGGTGCTCAA
>LR738709.1:370630950-370790697 GCA_902687465.1 Secale cereale | reverse complement strand
AGGCCGGTTTATATTAATTGTGGGCCGGTTTAATAATAAAGCGCAAGGAATATTCTCCATAAAGGAAGCAAGACTAGGACTCCTTATAATAGATCAATCCTAGTCCTACTAGGACTAGTCATGTAAAGCCTCCCCTTCAACATATATAAGGAGGGGCAGGGCTCCCCAAAGAGGACAAGTCTTTCATAAGTTAGACAAGAGAGAAGCTTTTAGACAAACCACAAGCAGACAAGTTTCTAGGGTTAGACACCAAGAGCCGGTTTATCGGCGACACCGTCATAATGAGATCTAGCCTCAAACAGCACGTAGGGTTATTACCGGATGATGTTTCCCGGGGCCCGAAGCTGTCTAAATCCGTGTTTTGCATCGCGTCTCTCGATTCCACTCAACCCCTTCAAGCTACCACATAGATGCGCGCCTCAACCCTAAGTCCGTTGATCCGGACATCTGCCGTGTTATTTCCACGACACTCCCGACGCGCTCGCCGGGGTCCCCTCTCTGAGGCACTCCGGGATCCACGGGATCGTGGCCGAGGCCGCGGCAATGGAGGGTGCCGCCGGAGGGAACAGAGGCGCCGCGAGGAGCGGAGGCGCCGGAGGAAGCGGAGGTGCCAAAGGAAAAGAGGCCACAGCGCAGGGCGCTGGGCCCAGCGAGCCGGCCGGGGAGGAGGAGGAGGAGGAGGCCGAGGACTCCGACGGATCTACGGAGCTCTACGCCGACGACCTCTCCTCGTCGGAGAGCTCCCCGCCTCCGGCAAGCCCAAGGCAGTCTCCACCGAAGCGTCTCCGCAAGACGGCGACGGGAGAGAGGGCGCAGGCGCCCCGGCAACAACCAGCTCGCCGGGCAGCTCCCCGGGGGAGCCAAGCTGCGCCGGGGGCGACTGGCGCACCAGCCACAGCGGAGACGGCCCGCGCGCGGGCCACGACGGAGGCGTCCCGCAAGCAGGCGTCGAGCCGACAGGGGTCTTCTCGGAGCGGAGCAGCGGCTCCGCCCGCTCCCCGGGCTCCGGCTACCACAGGGGCTGGGTCTTCACAGCCCCCAGCCCCCGGGATCGCCAAGCGCCCGAGGGAATCTTCATCTTCTACTCCTCGTGCCGACGCGCCCCAGGTGGAGTATGACTTCTCCGCCTTGAGCGAGGACGACGAGGAGGATCAGGAGTAAGAGTCCGAAGTCTTACACCTTCTCAAGTTTCGTCTTGGTCATTGTTGATACTGATTTTGTTTGTTGCTTTGATTTCAGGACCTTGGTTCAGCGCGTGGCGAAGAAAGCCAAGGCGCCTGTGGCCGAGGTCGCGGAAGACTCGGCCGCCGCGGCAACAGGGGACGTGCCGGAGCCAAGCCTGCCGGACCCGAGCGCTGCTCAGAGGAGCAGCCCCCAGCGCAGCCCCCAGCGTAAGTCTGGGGTCCATCCTTACGCTTGTCGGGATGCGCTTAGGGATTTTGTCCTGTTTCAACATCTTGATGTTTCTTGTCTTTTCTTGTGCAGAGGTGGAGCCACAGCGGCAGGAGCGCCCGGAGACCGTCCTTGAAGAGCCGCAGGCCCCGCCGTCCCCGCTAAGGCCGAACTCTCCGGCAAGGGAGAGTGCTCCGCCAAGGGCGGGTACTCCGCCAAGGCAGAGTACCCCGCCGAGGGCGAGCAGCCCGGCGAGGGCAGCCACTCCGCCAAGGCAGAGCTCCCCGGCGAGGGAGCCCGCCGCTGAGGACGTCCGCCAAGGTAGGTCTTGTAATTTGTCTTCTTGGCTTCGTCTCTTTTTGGATATTTGCTTGAACTTCTTTTTCTTCTTCTTCTTTTTAGATCCTCCTCCTACCGAGCCGATGGAGACGGAAGTCATCAACATCGAGGATGAGGAGGGCGCGCAGGGCAGCGGCGGCGATGTCCCTGTCGCCGAGTACACGGCGAGGGCTGCCGAGCCGGCCGCGCAGGAGACGGCTCCGGCTGCGGACGCAGCGGCCGGGGAGGGGGACGGCGACCGCACCGCCGACCCGGAGGCGGCGGGAGCATCAAGTGCTGCGCCGGCCACCGACCCCTCCGCCGGCAAGGAGCAGGGTTACTACCTTGAGGCCCCCAACGACGTCTTCATCCAGATGCCTTGGGGGTCTTCGTCGCGAGCTCCCGCGGAGGGCGAGGCATTTGACGGGGAAGTCCTCGCCTCCGCGGGTTTGAAAATCGTCGAGGCGCCCGGCGGGAGTGAAGGGCCCGAGGAGGAGAAGCTACTTCACCAGCTCCTGGCCCTTTACCGGGCCAGGCAGGCGAAGCTTGCTTCCCGGGAAACCCTTGCCGCCAAGGCCGCCGCGGAGATGGAGAAGCGCGCGGCGGAGCTCAGCGCCGCCAACCAGGCGGCCCTCCGCGAGGTGGCGGAGGAGCGCGAGCGGCTCGCCGGCGAATACCAGGAGTGGGTGCTGGAGAAGGCTGAGGCTGAAGAGCAGCAGCGGCTCGCCGGGGTGGAGCTGTCCCGGCGAGAAGGAGAACTCGCCCAGCGGAAAGTCCAACTCGACTCCCATGAGGAGGACCTTGCCGCTCGGGAGGAGGCCCTTGGCGGGGAACTGAAGGAGGCGAAAGCCGCCGCGGTTGCCGCGGAGACCGCCAAGAAGGAGCTCGCCGCCAAGGTCGTGCAGCTGGAGAAGGCGCTGAAGGTGAGCGCGGAGAAGGTCGCCGCGCTCATCACGGAGCGCGAGAAGGACGCCCACACCAATTCAGAACTCCAGGTGCATCTTTCTAAGAGGGGCGACGAGTTGAAGGCCGCCAAGGACTCCATCGAGGACTTGGAGTTGAAGGTCTCTACATTGAAGGATTCACTTGACGCTGCCCGGGCTCGGGAGACCAAGCTGAAGGAGGAGCTCCGCAAGGAGCGGACCTTGGTGGACAGCGCCAACCAAGCGGCTGAGCTCTTCCGCAAAACCGTTGAGGTATGGACCGAGGACTTAGTATCTTGCGCGTCCAACATCGACCAGGAGCTGCTGGCGTTGAAGCTGGAGCACCTCATCTACTCCCCGGATCCAAACCTCCCACACAGCGCCAAGCTCAGCCTCTTCTTCAGGGGAATCGCGCCGGCCCTTGCTGATCTGCGGAAGAAGATCCCCGCGCAACTGGCCGAGGAGACGCGCCTACTCTGCACGGGAACTCTGGAGCGCGTGCTGACGAAGATCGTGTACCGCAATCCGGGCATCAACCTCACCAACGTTCTTCGCAGCTTGCCGGCCGATGCGAACATGGAGGCTCTGAAGGAGCAGGTCGCCCACATCATAGCCAAGGTGGCAAAGATCTCCAGGAAGGAGGGCGACCGCGTAGATTAGGCCTCCATTATCTTTGTCTCTTTTTGTTGCTGCATATGATGTCATGAACTCATTAGTCCATTGTGACAAGTTATCCTTTGTAAGATATTTATCTCATTTTGATCAATCAGTGCAATGTTATCTTCCTTGTCTTAATCCTTGACTTTGTATGTTTTTCACCCTACGCTCCCGGGAAGCTAGCCGGCAAGGGACCTTTGCCGCGAGCGCTGAGTGCTGGACTCTGAGCAGCCTGCTGGCCAAGGTCTCACCGGCAAGCAACCTTGCCGCAGCCAGTCGCAACGCACTTAGCTTGCTGAGCGTACTCGGAAACGAAGCAAGGGCGCGACACTTGTCGCAGCTCACTTAAATCGTTGAGCGAACTCGGAAACAAGATAAGGGTGCGGCAAGCTACGGGTAGGTTCCTGCGCGCACAGGTTTTCCATACAAAGTGTGGCTGTTCAAGGAAGACAACAAAAAGTTTAAAAATTTGAACTGGTCGAATTCTAATAACTTAGCTTTCATATATCGCTCGCTTCCCGGTAAGGCTTCTCTTTCTTGAACAGTACTTGGTTCCTCCTCCACCTCCTTCCCCCCCGGCAAACTTGTGCGCGAGGAACGTTCCTTCTGCTTGAGAGGCAAAGGAAAAGAAGAGGGAAACAAGTACATGGCCTTTCGGCATGCTAATGCTTACCGGATACTTGAGTGTTGCACCAAATGCCAACAAAACATGCAAATAGCAAAGAAAAGCATGCAAAAGGCAATCAGCGCAAAACACAAAAACTTTACTGATGCACGGGGTCTGCGCCCGGCTTTGTACAAAGGGTTACATGCAACAGCGGCAAAGCTTGTACAAAAGGTGGTTGCCGGAGCGGATCACGGCAACCGCGCCTTATGGGTGAAACTTGCGAAGATGCTCTATGTTCCAGGAGTTGCTCACCGGTAAGCCTTCTTCGGTCTCGAGGCGGACAGCGCCGGGCCTCGTGACTTGTCTCACCCGATAAGGGCCTTCCCACTTCGGCGTCAACTTGTTGGAATTCTTGGCGGACTGAACATGCCGAAGAACAAGGTCGCCTTCCTCGAGACTCCTGGCCTTGACCTTGCGGCTATGGTAGCGACGCAAGGCTTGCTGGTATCGAGCAGCTCGTACAGCAGCCTGGAGACGTCCCTCCTCGAGGAGCAATGCATCATCTTGCCGCAGTTGCTCTTGCTCGAGCTCATCATAAGCGAGCACTCGAGGAGATCCGTATACGAGTTCCGTGGGGAGAACTGCTTCTGCTCCATAGACTAGAGCAAAGGGTGTCTGTCCGGTGGCTCGACTTGGTGTCGTTCTGATTGACCAAAGAGCCGCCGGTAGCTCCTCTATCCAATTTCTTCCGCACTTGCGCAGCCTGTCAAAGGTCCTTGTCTTGAGTCCGCGCAGCACTTCAGCATTGGCCCTCTCCGCTTGACCGTTGCTCCTCGGGTGAGCAACAGAAGCGAAGCAGACCTTGGCGCCAAGGTCTTGGACGTACTGCATGAAGGTGCGACTAGTAAATTGTGTACCGTTGTCGGTGATGATCCTGTTAGGGATTCCGAAACGGCAAACAATCGACCTGAAGAACCTGACTGCTGATTGTGCTGTCACCTTTCTCACCGGCTCCACTTCTGGCCACTTTGTGAACTTGTCGATCGCAACGTACAAGTACTCAAAGCCCCCGACAGCTCGGGGGAAGGGGCCGAGGATATCGAGCCCCCAGACCGAGAAGGGCCAGGACAAAGGGATTGTTTGGAGAGCTTGAGCTGGCTGATGAATTTGCTTTGCATGGAACTGGCACGCTTCACACTTGGTTACTAGTGCAGTTGCATCTTGGAGGGCTTCTTGCCAAAAGAACCCTTGCCGGAAAGCCTTCCCGGCAAGCGCCCTTGCGCCAATGTGGTGGCCGCATATGCCTCCGTGTATTTCCGCCAACAGCTTCTGTCCATCTTCCCTGGAGATGCATTTCAACCTGACACCATTGAGTCTTCTTCTGTACAGCTCGTTATCCACGAACTGGTACATACTTGACTGCCTGGTTATCTTTTCTACTTCTTCTGGGTCGTCGGGAAGTTCTCCAATTTGAAGAAAACGGACGATCCGCTGCACCCATGCCGGAGCCTGAGGCTCAACTGCAAGGACTAAAGGCATGAGGGCCGCTGCGGGAACCTCAGCTTCTACGGCGAGGACCACTGGTTCCGCCGGAGCTGATGGTCCCCCGGCAAGCTCGCCGGGGCGAGGCTTGTCGGGAACGTTTGCTTCAACTGTACAGACCCGAGGATCTGCAGGAGCAAACTGTTCCTCAGTGTTCTGGTTGTTGGTCTTGGGGACCTTGGCGGCGGTTTCAGGAAGATCCGCCGGCAAGTAGTCGCCGGAGACCAACCTTCTTTTCTTGGATTGCCCAATTGATGGTGTAACGGATGGTTGAGTCAGCTTGAGCAAGAAGGTCCCTGGTTCCACAGGTAACTTCATCGAAGCGCACTTTGAAAGGCCATCTGCTATTTCATTTTGAGCTCTCGGGACGTGCTCCATTTGCAAACCTTCAAAGTGCTCCTCAAGCTTCCTCACTTCATCGACATAAGCTTCCATCAAAGGGCTCTGATAGGTCTTGTTAACTTGCCGGACCACCAATTGAGAATCTCCCCGCACAATCAGCTTCCTGATCCCAAGTTCGGCCGCAATCCTGAGGCCGGCGAGCAAGCCTTCATATTCAGCAGTGTTGTTTGTCGCTTGCTCCCTGGGAAAGTGCATCTGGATAACATATTTGAGGTGCTCTCCGGTGGGCGCGATGAGTACCACGCCAGCACCGGCGCCTTGCAGCGAGAAGGCACCATCAAAATACATTACCCATTCACTTGTCGCTTCTTGTACGGGTGTACTTGTCTCTTGGACTTCTTCATCAGGCGTCGGGGTCCACTCAGCTATGAATTCTGCCAAAGCTCGGCTCTGTATGGTTGAAGTACTCTCAAACTTGAGTCCAAAGCTTGACAGCTCCAGTGCCCACTCAACGATCCTGCCTGTTGCTTCTGGGTTGTGCAATATCCTCTTCAGCGGAAAGCGAGTGACCACTGTTATCTCATGTGCTTGGAAGTAATGGCGCAGCTTTCTCGAGGCCATGAGGAGGCCGAAAAGCAACTTTTGCACCCCAGAGTATCTTGATCTAGCCCCCTGCAAGAGGGAACTTACAAAATACACCGGGCGCTGCACCATCCTTCTTCGCATTCCTTCTTGTTCCTGCGCGGAGTTGCCCTTGTCGGGGCCAGAGCTTGTCGGAACAGCCCCCTGCTTGTCGCTGGATTCGCTTGCCGGTGGTGCTGACTCCTCGTCGGACTCCCTCTCCGCTACTAACGCAGCACTAACCACCTGGTTGGTTGCCGCTAGGTATAGCAACAACTTTTCCTGTGGTCTAGGTGCGACAAGTATTGGAGTGGAGGACAGGTACCGTTTCAAATCCTGCAGCGCTGCCTCCGCTTCCGGAGTCCACTTCATGGGACCTGCCTTCTTCAAAATTTTGAAGAAAGGTAGGGCGCGTTCTGCAGACTTTGAAATGAACCTACTGAGGGCAGCCACACAACCTGCAAGCCTTCTGACATCCTTGACGCGCTTCGGGGCCTCTATCTGCTCGATGGCTTTAATCTTGTCGGGGTTGGCTTCAATCCCCCTCTGTGACACAAAGAACCCGAGAAGCTTGCCGGAGGGGACTCCAAAGACGCACTTCTCGGGGTTCAACTTGAGCTGTATCCTGCGCAGGTTCTGAAATGTCTCTTCCAAATCTTGGATCAGGGTATCCTTGCTCTTGCTCTTCACCATGATGTCATCCATGTAAGCCTCTACATTTCTGTGGATCTGTGGCTCAAAAGCAGTGTATACTACCCTTGCAAAGGTTGAGCCTGCATTTTTCAGTCCAAATGGCATGCGTATGAAGCAATAAGTGCCACATGGAGTGATAAATGCAGTCTTCTCTTCATCCTCTTTGGCCATGAAAATCTGATGATAGCCTGAGTATGCATCAAGAAATCAGAGTAGCTCACATCCGGCAGTGGAGTCAACGATCTGGTCAATGCGCGGCAAAGGGAATGGATCCTTGGGACATGCTTTATTCACATCGGTGAAGTCTATACACAGTCTCCACTTCCCGTTGGTCTTGCGCACGACGACTGGATTTGCCAACCACGTCGGATGGATCACACCTCTAACTAGGCCTGCTGCTTCTAGCTTCTTGATTTCTTCGTTGATGAACTCTTGGCGCTCCACGGCTTGCTTCCTCACTTTCTGCTTGATGGGCCGCGCATGAGGACAAACAGCAAGCTTGTGCTCAATTACCTTCCTGGGAACACCGGGGATGTCAGATGGTTGCCATGCGAACACATCGACATTCGCCCGCAGGAAGGCAACGAGCGCGCTTTCCTATTTGCTGTCAAGGGTGGCACTGATGGTGAAGGTACCACCAGTGCCGTCCTCCTTGGCGGACACTTTCTTGGTTGCCGGAGGAGCGGCCATTCCTTTCTTACTCTTGTCGGTGGAGCTCGATGGGACGTCCTCGACGGCAGCGCAGCACTCCGAAGAGGTGCGATTGCCGGAGTGGGTCCCAGAGCACTTGCCGGACTTGGTCTTCGTCTTCTTCCCCCCGGGAGCTTCAGCGGCAAGAGTATCCTTCTCGGCCGCAGCTGCCGCATCCCGGTAGATCTTGTCGGCGCAGACAAGCGCATCTTTCTTGTCGTCGTGGACAGTGATGACGCTTATCGGCCCCGGCATCTTAAGTACGTTGTAGGCATAATGGGAAGCTGCCATGAACTTGGCGAGGGCGGGACGGCCGAGTATTCCATTGTAGGGCAATGGAATATCGGCGACGTAGAAAGTGATGCGCTCAGTTCTGAAGTTGAGCTCCCCGCCAAAGGTCACCGGCAGAGTGATCTTTCCCTTGGGCTTGCTCCTTCCCGGGTTGATTCCTTGGAAAGAACCGGTTTCTTCGAGCTCGCCATCTGGAATCTGGAGTTTCTTGATCACAGCAGAGGAGATCAAGTTTAGCCCGGCCCCGCCGTCAACCAACATTTTGGTGACCTTGAGGTTGCGGATGGTGGGTGAGACCAGCATCGGCAAGCACCCGACCGCAGTGGTGCGGTCAGGGTGATCCTCAAGATCAAAAACGATGGGCGTGCTGGACCATTTGAGGAGCCTGCGCGACTCCACGGGCGGTTCTGCTGCATTCACCTCGCGCACCCACTGCTTTAGTTGGCGGTGGGAGGTGTGCAGAGAGGCGCCACCGTCGACGCAGAGGACCTCCGTTGCCTTCTGGAACTCCTGCTCGCTGTTATCCTCGTCCTCCATGTCTTCGTCGTCGTCTTCGTCCTTGTCGCGGCCCCGGGGAGGTCGATCTCCTTGCCGCTGCTTGGCCTTGCCGCGACGTCCTTCCCGGCCGTTGAACGGCCGCTTCTTGTTTGTCTCTTCCCCGCCACCTTGGGCCTTCTCCTTGTCGCGCCTCTCGTACTCAGCCTTCTGCTGCTCGACGAGATACTCAACGCGCTTGTAGTTGGAGAGATCGTGACCCTTGGTGCGGTGGATTTTGCAGTATTGCTTGTCGGAGCCGTCCTGCTTGTCGGCTGCCGCTACAGGGGCAGGCTCCTTGCCGGAGCCGCCATCCTGTGTTTGCTTGGCGGGAGCCTCCTTGCCGGACTTCTCGACGGCAAGCACCTCTTTCTTGCCCTTCCTTCTGTTATTCCGCCGCCGGCTCTTCTTTGCCGGGGCGGCGTCGTCGCTGTCGCTTCCTCCTGCGCCAGCATCCTCCCCGGGGAGTCTCCTCCCCTCTTCTGCGCGTGCGCACTTGTCAGCCAGAGCATAGAGCTCGCTGACGTCCCGAATCTTGGTCATCGCCATTTCTTCACGCATGCGGCGGTTACGCACGTTCTGGTGGAACGCGCTGATAACCGCGGCAGGGTGGACATCAGGGATATTGTGCTGCACACGGCTGAAGCGTTGGATGTACTTGCGCAGGGTTTCTCCTTCCTTTTGGGCCAGAATGTGGAGATCACTCTCCTGGCCGTGGGGTTTGTGGCCGCCGGTGAAGGCGCCAACAAACTGGTGGCAAAGGTCGGCCCAAGAAGAAATGGAGCCTTCCGGCAAGTGCATAAGCCACGAACGGACGTTCGGCTTAAGCACGAGAGGGAAGTAGTTCGCCAAGATCTTCTCGTCGCGCTCCCCGGCAGCCTGCACCGCGATGGTGTAGACGCTGAGAAACTCCGAGGGGTGCGTCTTGCCGTCGTACTTCTCCGGTACGTCGGGCTTAAAATTCTTCATGCTGGGCCACTGGACGCGCCGCAGCTCGCGGGTGAACGCAGGGCAACCTGCCGCGTACGGCAAGTCGCCTGGTTCACCGGGCGCGCGCGCGTCGACAGCGTCCTCAGCCCTCTGGTCTGATTGTCGCCGAGCTTCTCGGCGGCGCTCGATTCTTGTCCGAGCGTCTTCTTGTCGCCGGCCGTCGAGGACCTGGCGCTGGTCCCGACGGGCCCGCGGGTCCGACGAGGCTGTGGAGCCGTCGTCGGCGTTGTTCCGGCGGGGCGGCGTCTTCTGTTTCCGCGGCGGGGAATGCACGCTTGTCGCACCCCCGGCGGTCTTGTCGCCGTCGGCCTTCGTCTTCTCAGCTTGCCGCGGCCGCGAGGCCGACGGCTGCTGTGGAGAATCGTTGTTGGTGAAGGCTATCAGGCTCTGGATGGTGGCCCTCCAGTCTTCGGCCTTGTCTGCCGCTGGAGGGAAGTCGAGGAGCAGTTGCGCCCTTGCGAGCGCTTCTGCTGGAGTGGAGGGGAACGCGGGCGAGCGGTGCGAGGAGCGGGATACGCTCGGACTTCTAACGGCGTTAGAAGGAGCGGGGTCCCGCGCCGGCGCCTTCGCTTTGCTTGTGCCCGGACGAAGGTCCGGGGCGTCCCGCGAGCCTCCAGTCTGGCCTTGGCCCAGCAAACGGATGCCACCTCCTGTGACATGGCGCTGCTGGGTTGTTGTGTGCTGAGATGGACGCGGTGCGTCCACGGAGACCGAGGTTCGGTCGTCCGTCCTGTTCTTGGATCTGGTAGCGCCGTGAGTGTCCTCGCCGGCGACCACCCTTCCGACGGCGTCTCCCCCGCCCACCGTTGGCTCCGGTGGCGGCGGGTGAGACGCGGACGGGCCTCCGACCTCCGAAGCCTTCTTCTTCGGGGCCATGGAGCTGTCGCTGGTGAAGTTGACGAATTCGGAGAGGTTGATGAAGAATGCGCCCGCGCGAACGCCGGATCAGGTTCGCACAACCTCGGCGCCCCCTACCTGGCGCGCCAAAGATGTCGGGGGAAACTGTCCGCCACGAACACCTATGGGACCGGAGCCCCTTGTCTGTGCGGTACGAGGGCGGAGGGAGCACGAAGAGCAGATCGTAGCGAGCACGCGGGCAGTTTTACCCAGGTTCGGGCCGCGGTAGACGCGTAAAACCCTACTCCTGCTTAGTTGTGTATTGAGTTGGAGAGCTCGGGAGCTTGAAGAAGCAGCTACACCGAGCGTATGAGTGATCTAGGTTCCGAACCCCCTCCACGTTGTGCATGGGCCTCCTTTTATAGTGCAAGGGGTCACCGACAGGTGTCAACGTAGGAGAAAGGGGTAAAAACGTAAAAGAGGTGGTAGTTGTAACACTGCGGGAACAGTGGAGCTACAGTGCGCGAACAGTGGTAGCTACCTACTTTGACAGTTGGGGACAAGGGCATTTAATGCCCGTCGCCGTCGACCCCAAAAGTTCCCGCCCCTGCGTCTCCGTCCGCCACGGCGATGGATCCACCACCGTGGAGTGCCACCGTGTCCCCCAGGCTGCACAGCCATCTGCCACGCGTCCCTGGATAGGCCCCAGGGCGACGCGTGGGCCGATGAGCTGGAGCGCGGGCACACAGCGCAACCTTCCCGGCAAGCACCTTGCCGGGGTCTTGATCTCGCCGGGCCCGGGAGCTTGCCGGGCTCTGAAGCTTGTCGCTCCCCGGGCCCTCGCCGGGTCTCCTACGATGGAATCTTCTAGTCTTCCTGGCAAGCTCCTCTTGCCAGGGCCTTGTGCTAGTGAGGTAATCTTGAGCCTAGTACGGCCTTCCCGGCAAGCTCTACTTGCCGGGGTCTCGATCTTCTCTCCTGCATACTTTGTTTTTGAATGGCTTAATATGGGGCAGAAAGGTCTCCGGCGAGCGTGTGGTAAACCCTGCCGCGGGAAGCTGCAACTGACCGTGCACAAGTTGGGGTACTGAGGTACCCCTACCTTAGTACACCGACATACTAGGAGTAGGAATCCTACTCCCTTGGCTCGCCCTATGGCCTAGCCACACCTTCCCCTTGCTCTATAATATACGGGGGCAGGGGACTCCCAAAGACACACAAGGAACATTTTTCTAGCCGTGTGCGGTGCCCCCCTCCACAGAAACACACCTCGGTCATACCGTTGCAGTGCTTAGGCGAAGCCCTGCGCCGGTAGTTCCATCATCTCCGTCACCACGCCATCGTGCTGACGAAACTCTCCCATGAAGCTCAACTGGATCAAGAACTCGTGGGACGTCATCAAGCTGAACATGTGCTGAACACGGAGGTGTCGTACGTTCGGTGTTTGATCGGTTAGATCACGAAGACGTTCAACTACATCAACCGCATCACTAGACGCTTCCGCTTTCGGTCAACAAGGGTACATAGACACACTCTCCCCTCTCGTTGCTATGCTTCTAGTAGATAGATCTTGTGTGATCGTAGGAAAAAATTTAAATACTACGTTCCCCAACAGTGGTATCAGAGCCAGGTCTATGGGTAGATGATATGCACGAGTAAAACACAATGAGTTGTGGGCGATAATATTCATACTGCTTACCAGCATGTCATACTTCGATTCAGCGGTATTGTTCGATGAAGCGGCCCGGACTGACATCACGCGTACGCTTACGCGAGACTGGTTCTACCGACGTGCTTCACACACAAGTGGCTGGCGGGTGTCAGTTTCTCCAACTTTAGTTGAATCAAGTGTGGCTACGCCCGGTCCTTGTGAAGGTTAAAACAGCACATACTTGACGAAAAATCATTGTGGTTTTTGTATGCGTAGGTAAGAACAGTTCTTGCTAAGCCCATAGCAGCCACGTAAAACTTGCAACAACAAAGTAGAGGACGTCTAACTTGTTTTTGCAGGGCATGTTGTGATGTGATATGGTCAAGACATGATGAGTTATACGTTATTGTATGAGATGATCATGTTTTGTAAAGTTATCGACAACTGACAGGAGCCATATGGTTGTCGATTTATTGTATGAAATACAATCGCCATGTAATTGCTTTACTTTATCACTAAGCGGTAGTGATAGTCGTGGAAGCAATAGTTGCTGAGACGACAATGATGCTACGATGGAGATCAAGGTATCGTGCCGGTGGTGATGGTGATCATGATGGTGCCTTGGAGATGGAGATCAAAAGCACAAGATGATGATGGCCATATCATGCCACATATTTTGATTGCATGTGATGTTTATCTTATTATGTTTCTTATTTTGCTTAGTACAGCGGTAGCATTATAAGATGATCCCTTACAAAAATTTCAAGGTACAAGTGTTCTCCCTGAGTATGCATCGTTGCGAAAGTCCGTCGTGCCGAGACACCACGTGATGATCGGGTGTGATAAGCTCTACGTTCAAATACAATGGGTGTAAGATAGTTTTGCACATGCAAAATACTCGGGTTACACTTGGCGAGCCTAGCATGCACAGACATGGCTTCGGAATACTAGAGACCGAAAGGTCGAGCGTGAATCATATAGTAGATATGATCAACATAAGATGTTCACCATTGGAAACTACTCCATCTCACGTGATGATCGGACATGGTTTAGTTGATTTGGATCACGTGATCATTTAGATGACTAGAGGGATGTCTCTCTAAGTGGGAGTTCTTAATTAATATGATTAATTGAACTTTAATTTATCATGAACATAGTCCTGGTAGTATTAGCATATCTATGTTGTAGATCAATAGCTCGTGATGTAGCTCCCCGTTTGTTTTATATGTTCCTAGAGAAAACTAAACTGAAAGATGTTAGTAGCAATGATGCGGACTTGTTCCATGATATGAGGATTTTCCTCATTGCTGCACAGAAGAATTATGTCCTTGATGCACATAGAATTATGTCCGATGAAGGACCCGGGCCACTGGAGTCCATCACCACTGGTAGGGCATCTCCGATACCAGGCCAAGGCATCCCAATCTCCTGAATATTCTTAATCTCTATAGAGAGATGTTTTGCAATACAATAATCGTTGTATTGATGGGGTGCTGGTGCACGTATATATAAGTACAGGGTAGGCCTCAACCTCAACTATACACAACTAGGAGGTGGGCCACAACACGTAATACATGCAACACAAAATACAACTCAACACCCCCCGCAGTCGAAGCGTCGCCAGAGACAAAGAGACTGGACCGAAACTCCTCGAAGACGGAAGTAGGCAATCCCTTAGTCATCACATCAGCAAACTGTTGCGACGTCGGCACGTGTAGAACCCAAACACGACCAAGGGCAACCTGCTCGCGCACAAAGTGAATATCGATCTCAATATGCTTCGTACATCGATGGTGCACCGGGTTGGCGGAAAGGTAGACCGCGCTGACATTATTGTAGTAGACAAGAGTGGCCTTATGAACATCACAAAGCAACTCCTGGAGTAGCTGACGGAGCCAAGAGCACTCGGCCACGGCATTAGCCACGGCGCGATACTCTCCCTCGGCGTTGGAGCGGGAGACCGTGGGTTGCCGCTTCGATGACCAAGAGATTGATACGTCCAAAACGTATCTATAATTTCTGCTTGCTCCATGCCTCTTTTGTGTGATATTGCTATGTTATTTATGCACTTCCATACACTTTTGATCATATTTGGACTAACCTATTAACTCAGTGCACCCCAGTGCCAGTTTCTGTTTTCTGCTGTTTTTGCATTTCAGGTTTTCCCATTACGTAAATTGCCAGAAAAATTCCGGGGAAAATATATAAAAAATCAGCGTTCCGGAAGCTTCCATGCGGCCAAAATAGGGCCGGAGGGGGGCCACCAGGGCTCCAGGCGGCTAGAGGGTGCACCCCCCCTCCTGGCCGCTCCGCCAGGGCGCCTGGGCCCCCCTGGCCTCCTCTAATGCCCCCCTTTGGCATATATTTACACCGCGTCCCGAAACCCTCGAGGACGGAACCCTTTTTCGCGATCTCATCTCTGTTCCGCCGCCGCCGCGCTTCCAAGATCGGGAGCACCAGGAGAAATCTTCCCGGCACCCTGCCGAAGGGGAGGATCACCACCGGGAGCCTCTCCACCACCATGGACGCCTCCCGGATGAGTTGTGAGTAGTCTCCCTTGGACCATGGGTCCATGACCAGTAGCTATGTGATCTTCTCCTCCCCTCTTTGTTCTTCACCATTAGACCTCGTGAGCTGCCCTACATGATCGGGGCACATATGTAATCCTTATGCTGTTGCTATGCTGAGTTTGCTGGGATCCGATGGATTATGAGATTATGTTCAGATTGTGTGTGAGTAATATATTTGATTCACCTCTTTTATATTTATGTTCTTGAGTAATTCTTGCATGTTCTCCGTTGCTGTTTATTGCTTTGGCCAAGTAGTAGGTAGTAACTCCAAGAGGGAACGTTATGCTTGATTGTGGGTTCATGCCCCTCGATGACTAGCTTGAGTGACAGAAACATGAGTCTAGGGGATGTGCTGTTGCCACAAGGGGGAAAACAACGGTGCTTGTACTTGCGGGTGCAAGGATTGTTTACTTTACGCAAAGTTCTTTTAATGCAGTTGTCTGTTGCTTTGAGTTTACACTATGGGTGGGACTCGCAACTTAATACCAGCGAGATGTTCTGGATAGATATCTCAAGGTGGATGATTAGTAGTAGATGCAGATGGATTTCGGTCTACTTGCCTTGGCGTACCGCCCATGCTTTTGAGCCTCTACCTTTCTTTGCAGCATAGTTAGCATTGGTTTGCGCACATAATCCTGTCAATTGCCCAGCTGTAATTCGTTTACCTCGCTTAGCTGTTTTATCGTCTTCTGGGAGAGAGACATCACTAGTGAACATCATGGGACCCCGGTCCATATTACCATCACTGATCACATCCGTTATTTACTTTCTGTTCTTACTTACTAGTTGCAGTAATACCTATCACTATTATATCTTGCGTTTGATCCTTTGTAAACGACAAGGCCGGAGGGATTGACAACCTCTCTGTACTCGTTGGGAGCAAAGTTATTTGTATTTGTGTGCAGGTCCGGTCAATCGCTAGTTGCGCCGCTAGCAGTTGACACCTTCTTGTTGAACCTCGGAGTCTCAGGGGATTCGATCCTTGGTATCTTTGCCAAGGGAAAACTACCGCTACACTGCATCTCAAACCTTCCACTTGGGGTAACCAACGAGGGGCGAGAAGACATCAAGCAAAGTTTTCTGGCGCCGTTGCTGGGGACTCCACTCTTCAAGATAGGGGAGTTGCATGCTATCTTTTACCTTTGCTTTTTAGTCTTGTTAGTTTACCTTTCAGTTTTTGCTTTAGTGTCTTTTATCAAAAATCACAAAAAAATTATTTGCTTTTCTATTAGTAGTCCTTTCTGTTTAGTCAAGCATGTTAGGATTTGGTGCTTTGAGGGTTCTAGATTTCCATCAAAGGGATGGAGAAAATATGAAGAAGGCATGGGACCGAATTTCTGATGCACATAGGAGTATTATGCCTTGGATACCTATAAAAATTGTGCTTAGAAATTTTTACCATGGTCTTTTTAAATGGTGTAAACACTCTCTTGATATTATAGCCGAAGGAGATTTCCTAGAGTGTGATGAAGCTAGAGCTCTTGAAATTATACATGGTCTATCTAGTTACTTTGTTTATGATCATAATTTTGATACTGTCATAGATAGACTTGCTACTATTGAGAAGAGAATGGATGCTATAGACTTGATGAAGGTAGAGAAACCCAAACCCAATAAGAGAGATATTTTGGAAATAGACAATGATTGGGAGCCTTTTGTTAGGATTAGCATCTCTAATCAAGACTTCCTTGCTTATTGTGATATTGGATCTATGGTTTCTACTATGCCAAAAACTGTTCATGATTCTTTAAAATTTAACATGGATAGATTATCATCTTATTATGAACACACTAATGGAGATATTTCTGAGATCCATGGAAGAATAAAAGACGTGCCAGTTACATTCCTTAAAGGGATTGCAATGGTTGACTTCTTCATCATGAAGCCAAACCAAGGAAATATAGTGCTTGGAAGGGACTTCCTCCGAGCCGTAAAAGGCATCATCGATATAGGTAAGGGACAAATCCGCTTACGTGGGAAGGCAAAAGGTATGTACCCCTTTCCTAGAAGGAACAAGAGTGAACTTGTTGAGGAACCATTTGAAGCAATTTATAACTCCGATTACTATGATGATTATTGATTCCTCTTTGCATTATGCCTAGCTTAAAGGCATAAAAGAAAGCACTTTTGGGAGGCAGCCCACAATGAATAAAATTTTATTTTGCTTTTGTTGTGTCTTGATGTTGTTACTACAGTAGCATCATCATTGTATCTTTACTTTTCAGCTTTGTGCCAAGTGTAGCCTCTGATTGCAAGAAAGTTCAAAAGTTGTGACGTGCTGTCCAGGAAACAGATTCTGTCCTTGGACAGAAAAATTCGTATAAAATCACCAGATAATCTTTTTGGTCTGAATTTTTTCGACAGCGTGCTCTATACAATTGGCTTTCGGGCGTCTGTTCTGAGTTTTTTGATTTGAGTTGCAGAAGCGCCCCGAAAAAATTATTTACTACCTGCTGGTCTGTTTTTCACAGATTCTGTCCTGTTTTGCCTTTCCTTCGTTTTGCGAACCTTGAGCTTGCTTTTTCTTTGCAAAAACCTTTTGGCAATCTTGAGAAACAGTAGACCTTCAAGAATATCTTTATTTCCAGCAAGGAAAAATTATTTTATTAAGGGTACTAACCTCGCTAATCAGATTATGATGAGTTATGTATGAAGGGAGTTTTCAAGTGTGCGAGGGAAGATGATAAAAAGATTCAGGAGTGTCAAACGCTCAAGCTTGGGGATGCCCCCGTGCACCCCCAAGAAATATTCAAGAAGACTCAAGCGTCTAAGCTTGGGGATGCCCCCGTGCATCCCCTTCTCCATCAACAATTATCAGTTCGTCTTTCGTTCCACTATATTTTTATCACTTCATGTGTTATGTGCTACGCTTGGAGCGTCTTGCTTTTAGTTTCCTTTTTAGTTTTCTTTAGCTTTGCTTGCTGTTCATAACGAGTTGGAACTCAGCTTTCTTTGTGTGGGAGAGAAACACGCTCCACTTCAACCTAGAACATAACATGGGATTTTCATGTTTATTTTTGATGTGTATGTTCTTTGTCTTTCAATAGCTACTATCATGTTCAGCTCTTAGTTTTCATGCTTTACTTTTTGAAGAGCTTTTGTTTAGTTGGTTGCTGGAACTCTCTTGGGTTATCATACTTATCTTGTTAAGAGAGTTGGCTTCTGTTGCACTGGTTGATATGTCTATGATAAAAATGCTATGTGCATAATGGTGCTTAGTAATTCATGTTTTCTTATGGTTAGTCTCAAATAGCTGGGGGGTTCTTAATGTGTTATTGAAGTACCAACATGATTTGTTTGCCTATGATGTGGTATGGTTTAGTGGTATCTTCCTCCAAGAATTTATTTTGATTGACTTGGCATATGCTCACGCATATTTAAGACTGTAAAGAAAGTCTATCAAGCCTTGATGATCTTTAATTTCTGAGTAGCGATATAACTTCCATGCCCGATTCAATGTTGCTTTGTCGCTCTGCATGATTATGACCGTCATTGCTCTTTTAGTTGGTCGCTCCCAGTCTTTTGCTAACCTTCGCCTGTACTAAGCGGACTGACTGCTTGTGCATCCAAAATCCTTTAAACCAGTTATGCCATATGAGTCCACCATACCTTCCTATACATGGTATTTACCTGCCATTCCTAACGAAGACTTTCATGTACCATCTCGAAATTATTCAAAAAAGCATTTCTCTTTTGTGCCTCTGTTTTAGCTCATGAGGAAGTAGTAGTTAATTCATGATCTTTTTAAGTTGGACAAGCTTCACCCCGGGATTGCATGTCTAATGCACAAACCCCTAATACGAGAAGGAACTGGCATAGAGTGCGCCCGGCTCATTAAAAAAAATACAACAAACAAACCCTCCTTCACGCTTTGTTCATGAGAAATCAAAAAACTTTGGCAGTGATAAACAAAGGAGATTCAGAGGATGTGATCGTCCTCGTGCGGGAGCCGTTCCTCGAAACTTGTCGAGCTCAATAAGTAATTGAGTTATCTACTAGCATTCGTTGACGAAATATGCATATTCTAAAAAAATAATTTTTACCTTTGTTTTTAAAAACCAAGAGCTCTAGTACATGTTTAGTTTTTGTTTCCGACCACGGGTTTTCAACCTTGCCAACAAAAGCCATGGTTCGAGAGTCTCCACCTTCTTTCTTTAAAGCACCAACTATTGAGAGCATGATTGTCATTCTGAGTGTAATGTGCATTGTCCCAAAGTACCATTGTCTTCTGCATGATTATGATATCGTTTATTCTGAAATCATTGTATCTAGTCGTCACTTAAACTGTAATGCCCCGGATGTAATACTTTCCCTTTTGGGCATATAATATATCTCCGGCTTCATCTATTTCCATTCCGGGTTCTTTGTCTTTTGGGTTTTCGTCGTTTTGTTGTGTGCGTGTGTGGCATTCATTCATATCATGTAGACATGTGCATCGCATTGCATTTGTGTTGTCGGTTGCATCCGGTTCCACGCGTTCCTTCCCGTTGTCCGTTTCGCGTTCCGGAGCTCCCTCACGTGTCCGTGGCGTTCCGTAGGCCTACTTTGTTGTTTGGGCGTGTAACGTTACCGGTGTGGCGCGAGACTTGTCGTGTGTTGTTGTTTTGTTGTGTGTAACCCGCCTCTCAAATCTCGTCGCGTTTGGACTCCGTTTGCTATCCCAACAGTTATTCGTGTGGGTCCAAAGTGCCTCCACTTGTGGCCCAGAAACAACCCCGCAGCAGCCCACTAACATCCCCTAGGCCCTTCCTAACTACCCCCGCGATCGGATCCGTCGGATCGCGATCGGAGGGCTCCTAACACACCTAAATCCCCCCTAACCCTAAAAATCTCCTATATAATAGACCCCTAGGTCTATTTTTGGCATCCTAGCTTCTTCACCACTTCTCCCCCTCATTTTTCTCAGATCTGGCCAAGTCCCCAGCTCCACTTGGCAGCTCCCCTCCCGCAGATCTCGTGGATCGAGGAGATCCTTCGATCGACCAGCACCCAGCCGCCGGTTCCTTCAATTTTCCTCGAGCGCTGACCAGGCGGGCGCCAGGTCAACGCCCCGACCGGGCTGCTGCTCCGTTCCTTCGATCCTCCGAACCCCGAGGACCACTTCGCCGAAGTGCCGGGCCTCCCTCGCCTCACCTCCCACCGCAACGGGCCTCCGCCTTCGCAGGCCCAAGTCGCCACCACCTCCTGGATCCATCCCGCGCCAGGCGCCGGATCCCACCGCTCTAGTCGGGCCCGAGGCCGCCTCTCCACCGCGCGCCAGCCAGCCGCCGCCCTTCCTTCGGGCCGGGCCGGATCCACCCCGGGCGCGTTGTTTTTTTCCTGTGACTGAGGTTGATTCCCCCCTCTTTTCCCTCTAAGTACCAGTTTTGTTTTAATTTTCTGGTGCATTGTTCAACTACTCTAACTTTGTGTGTGTTTGTCCGTTTCGCGCAAATGGCATGTCCAGACGTTCGTGGTGATTAGCACTACGTTTCATCTCTTTGTGTCATGCATGTTAGAGATCATCTAGGTGCTTGTTTTTCTGTTGCAATAGTGCATCGTGATAAAACTGCTGCTATGTGATGTTTTTATGCCATCTTTGCTATGTGATATCTTTTAGCTCGTTTACCCGAATGATGCAAATGACATGTCCACGTGTTCGTCTTGCCATGCTCTACATGTTGCTTGTGTTAGGTTGCATGATAGATTTATTCTTGCCATGTTTATCATCGTTGCAAAGTGCCATGTGGATGTGATGTTGTTTCACTTGTTATGAAATGCCATCTTGTTGAGCTCGTTGCAATCGTTGTGTTTATCTCCAAGATGCATGCTTGTGTGTTTCGGAATCACCATCATGTGTACTTTGATGTGGTGCTTACCACTTGCCATGTTTAGTTTAGAGGTGACTTAAACTTGCTCTTTTAGATGCCATGATGAAATTGCTGTTTTAGGACTTAGTGGTTTTTCACTAAGTCTGAAATCTGTAACGTTCCGATGCAATGTTTGCTTGCTGCTCTAGGACAAACCATGATAGTTTTGGAGGGGATCTTGATTGTTCCTTGTAGTATATACTGTTGGCTGTCCATTCATGTTCTCACATGTTTATTTAAGTGGTTGTAGCATGTTTAACTTTTGCTCCAAAGTTTCAATAAAATTCTGCTGCCAGAATTTTATTGTCAAGTTCAATATGTCCAAGCTTGTTGCTATTGATCCGTGGCTCCTTTGGGGGTGCACCTTTGTACTTATTTGCTGTAGGATATGTCTAGTTTATGTTCATGTCCTTTGCCATGATGTTTGAGTGCTGTAGCTTAATTATTTTGTGCTCCGAAGTTGCTATGTTGCTGTAATTTTCAGCTTTCGCTCATTTCTTGTTTCGGGGATAACTTTTAGCCCGTAGCTCCGATTTCAGCGAGTCTTATATGAAACTTGATTGATTTTCTGTGTAGATTCATAATATATTATTGTTATCATGTTTTGAGGTGTTTTGCTTGAGTGCTATTTTCCGTGCTCCGTGTGCATCCTTAGTGCATCCATCATGCATCCATCATTTTCGAGTGCGCATTGCATCTTGTTGATTTGTGCCTTGTGTGATTGTATTGTTTAGAGCCGGAAGCTGAGACCGAGTACGAGTACGAGCACGAGGTTACCAACGAGGTTGAGCACGAGGACCCTTCTTACGATCCGAACGACTACACTTCAGGCAAGATGACCGAACCCCGATAACATTACTATCTTTGCCTATTGCTAGTAGTTCTGCTCTATAGTTTTGCCTCGATGCCCATGTCTTTCTTGTCAGCCTCCTACTTGTAACCATTACCATGCTTAACCACCCTACCTATGCAAACCGTTGCTTGGCTAAGTACGCTTCGCTCAGCCTTCTTATAGCATTGCTAGTTGCAGGTGAAGATTGAAGATGCTTGCTTCATGTTGAAGTTTTGTTGGGTTATATCACACTATATAAATGCTAAATTGAAATCATCTATATATTGGCAAGGGTGGAAGGCTAAGCCTTTTGCTTGGTGATTTGTTCCACTCATGCCGTTAGGAACCGTATAAACCGGTGTTATGTTCCTTGATTATGCGTTCCTAACACGGTTGGGGTGTATGGGACCCCCTCGATAAACCGCTAAGTGCTAAGTCTTTTCCAGCAAGTCCCAACATTGGTACTATTTGCCTAATAACAAACTAAACTTGCATAGGGAGTTATAAACCCTTTTTCTTAATCAACAACCCCGGGCCAGTGCTCCGCATGAGTGTTGGTTCGAAACGGGGAGTCTGCGGGGCCACCTCGAGGGAACTCAAGGTCTGGTAAAAACCTGTAGAATCGCCCATCCGGTCGTGTCCTGAGACTTAGATACGCGCGGCTACTATCAGGGTGTCGACACGCCGGGAGGATTTGCTGGATTAGCCTTACCTTAGTTCGGAGTATCTTGAGCACGGGATTCCGAGAATACTCGGGTCTTCCCACTTTGGAGTTGCGACTCCGCGGATCGTGGGCTTGTAATGGGTTAAGTTGGAACACCCCTGCAGGGTTATGAACTTTCGAAAGCCGTGCCCACGGTTATGTGGCAGATGGGAGCTTGTTAATATCCGGTTGTAGATAACTTGACACAATGATTCTAATACACTACCAGCGTGTGTTCCGTGACTATCAATTTCCGAATAGGGATTCGGGAGTTGAACACGGAGGGGTTATGTTTGTTGAGCTTGTAGCTAGGATCACTTCGTGATCACTTCTCGACCGAGGCTTCTCTTCTCGCTCTCTCTCACGTAAGCTAGTTGCTAGTTGCTGCTGCAGACACTTATTCGTTTCTTCAGCCTTATCCTCTCCCAAGGCTTAAATAGTCTTGTTACCCGGGAACGGGATTGCTGAGTCCTCTGTGGCTCACAGTTACTTCACCACACCAGATGCAGGTCCAGCTGTGAGCTATCCAGGTGATGGCACCGAGCTAGACTGGGAGTACGACGAGGAGCGTAGTCGATACTATGTGCGTTATCCTGATGATCAGTAGTGGAGACTTCTACTAGAATTCGATCCGACCTGTGGTTTATTTATTTAAGTTTGGTATCTTGACATTTGGATTTTGCCCTTAGAGGGTTGTGATATTCTTAATGTATGATGTTTGAGACATGTATTGTATTTGTGTGACGTGGCGAGTGTAAGCCAACTATTTTTATGTTTACAATCCCCTCTTTTACATGAGATGTGCAAAGATTACCAAACTTGAGATCATTCTAGGATGGACTTATGCCTTTAAGTCGTGCCTCGACACGTAGGAGGTATAGTTCCATCCTGGGCATTACAAGTTGGTATCAGAGCCTTCTCCGACCTAGGAGCCCCCACTGATTGATCGAATCGTTGACGGTCGAGTCTAGGCACACACTGAAAATATTTTGAGTCCTATATTATATCGGAGAGTAGGATTTCTTTGCTTCTCATCCCCTTTCTCTCTGGTGAGGACTCCTGACGTCTACTCTTGTCTCTTCTATCTTCAAAAATTGCACCAATTTTTTTTAGGAATCTCGCGAGTATTCTGGGATTGTTTCGATGTTCTTGTGACGAGAATATTGTTCTCGATGCCTCCTGACATTAGGGGTTGTGGCAGTGTCCCGGGGAGTTGAGCTTCGGGGTATTGTCGTCACAAGCATATCGCAGCAGTACTAAATACTTAAGACGGCCGACATCGAAAATCTCTCCTATACGGCCAGTGGCAAGATAACCCCGACATCACCCAGTACTGGGGAGGTAGTTCGGGAGTATTGCCATAGCTTGTTATAGTGGATGCTTTTCGAAGGTCCGAGGTAGACAGTTTCCGAGAAAGACTGGTTATGTGTTGAAGGATGGATACACCTGGATGTAGGTTTAGAGTTGATTGCGCGGTGCTTCCCGTGTATCCCCAACACCTGATTGCATAACTGGAATCTTTCGGAAATTCATAGGTGGGCTTATCCAGTAGATCGTAGGCATTCTTCCAACGAATGCAAGTTAGCGAGTTCGGGGTTCTACATTGAGTGAAGTGGTATTATGACCAATGTTACTATTAGGAGTTGCATCTTAAAGTATCATTGGCTATGCTGATCCGGGGATTGCAAAACCTTTTCGTAACGCGTTCATATGCTTTCAACACAAAGATGTTAGAACGAAACTCATCTCTTGTGTTTGTTCCATCCGTACCTTGTTGGTTTTCTTATTTTCCTTTTGTCTCCTATGTGGCTTCTCGTGAAGATTGATGTTATCATTTAACTGAGAATTTCATTCGTTCCTCTTGTTCGAATGATGCTTGTGAAGACTATGTTGCATATCTATCCTTTGTTCTTGTTTTGATTCTGGTATTCGAGTTGCTTCGATGTCAAATGTTGATTCCATACCTTTCTTAATCGGTGTTCTCATATTTCTATGGGAGTGCTAGTCCTTCTTAACCATCGAGATATTCATGTTAATCCTTTTCAACCGGTGTGCCTTCTCTTCAAGTTATTTCCATCCGGACGCCATTGAGAAATCTGACAATTTGTCTGTTTCTTTCATCTCAAGTTGTCTTTGTTTTCCCCACCCTCCCACCCTTCTTCTTCTCGAAGCAAGAAATCTCAGATGAAGTATCCATTTTATTCATGTGATATTTCTTCATTCATTTCCTTCAATGTTCTTATCCGTTGATTCTCAGGAAGTTGCTCAAGAGCTTCAAGCTCATCATTCTTTTGTTCTCAAATTCTGCCGGTGGATGTAATTCAAGATTTCGGTGTTGATCTTATCCTTTTTCCTCTTTTCACAATGCTTTCTTATTCCGGTGCACCAATTAATCATTCTCCTCTTGCTATCCATATCCGGAGTGCTAACGATTCATAATTCCATTCTTAATCCGTTCAAATTATTTTGAGCATTGTCTTCTTATTCAAGCCATTTAATTCAACCGGTGCAATATCTCTCAAGCAATCTCTTCCAACGGTGATTTCCTTAGTGGGCCCTAACCCACAGGTCTTTTCCCAGGATCTTACCTGACTCTTCCAATTTTTCTGGAGTTATTCTGAAATTCTTTTCAAGGGTGACGTAAGAATGATTTACATCAGTCACATGCCTTCTCCAAGCTTGTTTTCAATTATTTCCATCTTTAGCTCCACCTTCCTCTTGTCATTCGTCCGGAGTATCTCGAAATTCTTCATGGCATTTCTCGTCTTCATTCTCAACATTTCGAGACCGGAGAAGTGTTTCTCTTATTTCTCGGCCCGTTCTCTTCCAAGATTCGTGGTTCTAGCTTCATGCCATCCTCATTATCGTTTTGATTGTGAGGAATTATTTTCATACCCGTCCGGAGCATTTCATGAATTCTTTCCATTGTGATCCTCCGAAGGCCATCATTTCAGAATATTTCTTCGTTCTCAGTTTTCAACTTCGTCCTCCAACTATTCTTAATTGATGTCTCTTCGTTCGTCTCCATATTTTTACGGTGGTTCTTTCAAGTTTACCCTTCCATTGTTATCGTTTTAATTCATTTGTTCTTTTCTCAATCCTACCGGTGCTTTGTTGAAGATTTATCCAAGGTTGTGCTAGATCCCTCTTTAATTCTTTGCAACGAGAATAAGTAGTACGCCAAATCCGTTTGCTTGTCATCAATTTAATTTGATGAAGGATAAGCATACAATAAATCTTATTCTTATTTCCTCGAGTGGTTAATCTCTGTTTTCCGGAGCTTGTTCATCATATCATATTCTCGGTTCTAAGTTGTTCATCTTGTTTTCCGGAGCTCCAAGTTATTTCAATTATACCATTCCAAAGCTCCATCTAATTCATCGCAGGCCTTGAATCTTATTCTTTTCATCTTTCACTTCTCATGCTTTCATTACTGGAGTTTTCATGGTGGTTCATCATGTTTTAATTCATCCTCCAAGTCTTCATCAAGATTCTTGTTGGAGCTCAAGCATTCTTCGTCATGCTTCCATTTGCAATTCTTTCTACCTTGTCTTTTCAGATGGTGTTATGTCATTCTTGACAATTCCTTCATGTTTTATGATTCACGAGTTTCAAGAATGAGATATTTAAACCCATCATTTTCCTTGTTCAGGAGATCTTTTCAACCTTTCAATTTATTCGTTGGAGTTATCTTGGGTTATAATTCACCTAAAAGCTTTCTCTGAGAATTGTTGCTATTTATGGTGCTTATAAATGACCCAAGTTCTTCATTTATCCTTCCGGTGGAATAAGTTTTTTTTTCGTCTCCTTGTTGATCTCAATCCAATCAAATGTTTTCGTAAGTGGCTGGTTGTCACCTCATAATTTTGAGATGTTTTCCATAAGCCCATATCAAGCTTATTCTTTCGTTGTTGAATTTCCAACAATTCTGTTCAACCCTTCTTCGTAAGGATGCTCTTTCAAATTCATTCGTGGGAGAAGTTGTCATTTTCTTCTCCGTTCTTTTCTTGCCAACGACCTAGCATATATTCTTTCATTCCGGAGGCACTGCCATGACGATCTCTTTGACCATCATCTCGTTTTTATCAAGATCATATTCTCCCTTGCTTGTCTATTTAACCGGAGTGTTGTGTCCTCCATTCTAATTCTCTAATCTTATCAAGTTTTGCCTGTCCTTTAACTGGAGTGCTGTCTGAATCTTTCTTACCCCTTGTGCCATTCTTTTAATTGTTCCGGAGGCAGTGTTTTGTTGATTTCATCAAGTATCATTCCATCTCCTCAAGACCTGTCCTACCGAGAGCATCTCGTTGCAATTCTCGAAGAAACCGAATGCAAGACCCGCAACAAGTCCATCAAATTCTTGAAAGTCAAGTGGTCACATCACACCGACCGAGAGGCTACCTGGGAACGAGAAGATCATCTTCGTTCCGAGTACCCTTCCTTTTTCCAGTCCTAGATCTCGGGACGAGATCTTTTTGTAGTAGAGGAGAGTTTGTAATGCCCCGGATGTAATACTTTCCCTTTTGGGCATATAATATATCTCCGGCTTCATCTATTTCCATTCCGGGTTCTTTGACTTTCGGGTTTTCGTCATTTTGTTGTGTGCGTGTGTGGCATTCATTCATATCATGTAGACATGTGCATCGCATTGCATTTGTGTTGTCGGTTGCATCCGGTTCCACGCGTTCCTTCCCGTTGTCCGTTTCGCGTTCCGGAGCTCCCTCACGTGTCCGTGGCGTTCCGTAGGCCTACTTTGTTGTTTGGGCATGTAACGTTACCGGTGTGGCGCGAGACTTGTCGTGTGTTGTTGTTTTGTTGTGTGTAACCCGCCTCTCAAATCTCGTCGCGTTTGGACTCCGTTTGCTATCCCAACAGTTATTCGTGTGGGTCCAAAGTGCCTCCACTTATGGCCCAGAAACAACCCCGCAGCAGCCCACTAACATCCCCTAGGCCCTTCCTAACTACCCACGCGATCGGATCCGTCGGATCGCGATCGGAGGGCTCCTAACACACCTAAATACCCCCTAACCCTAAAAATCTGCTATATAATAGACCCCTAGGTCTATTTTTGGCATCCTAGCTTCTTCACCACTTCCTCCCCTCATTTTTCTCAGATCTGGCCAAGTCCCTAGCTCCACTTGGCAGCTCCCCTCCCGCAGATCTCGTGGATCGAGGAGATCCTTCGATCGACCAGCACCCAGCCGCCGGTTCCTTCGATTTTCCTCGAGCGCCGACCAGGCGGGCGCCAGGTCAACGCCCCGACCGGGCTGCTGCTCCGTTCCTTCGATCCTCCGGACCCCGAGGACCACTTCGCCGAAGTGCCGGGCCTCCCTCGCCTCACCTCCCGCCGCAACGGGCCTCCGCCTTCGCAGGCCCAAGTCGCCACCACCTCCTGGATCCATCCCGCGCCAGGCGCCGGATCCCACCGCTCCAGTCGGGCCCGAGGCCGCCTCTCCACCGCGCGCCAGCCAGCCGCCGCCCTTCCTTCGGGCCGGGCCAGATCCACCCCGGGCGCGTTGTTTTTTTTCCTGTGACTGAGGTTGATTCCCCCCTCTTTTCCCTCTAAGTACCAGTTTTGTTTTAATTTTCTGATGCAATGTTCAAACTGCTCTAACTTTGTGTGTGTTTGTCCGTTTCGCGCAAATAGCATGTCCAGACGTTCGTGGTGATTAGCACTACGTTTCATCTCTTTGTGTCATGCATGTTAGAGATCATCTAGGTGCTTGTTTTTCTGTTGCAATAGTGCATCGTGATAAAACTGCTGCTATGTGATGTTTTTATGCCATCTTTGCTATGTGATATCTTTTAGCTCGTTTACCCGAATGCTGCAAATGACATGTCCACGTGTTCGTCTTGCCATGCTCTACATGTTGCTTGTGTTAGGTTGCATGATAGATTTATTCTTGCCATGTTTATCATCGTTGCAAAGTGCCATGTGGCTGTGATGTTGTTTCACTTGTTATGAAATGCCATCTTGTTGAGCTCGTTGCAATCGTTGTGTTTATCTCCAAGATGCATGCTTGTGTGTTTCGGAATCACCATCATGTGTACTTTGATGTGGTGCTTACCACTTGCCATGTTTAGTTTCGAGGTGACTTAAACTTGCTCTTTTAGATGCCATGATGAAATTGCTGTTTTAGGACTTAGTGGTTTTTCACTAAGTCTGAAATCTGTAACGTTCCGATGCAATGTTTGCTTGCTGCTCTAGGACAAACCATGATAGTTTTGGAGTGGATCTTGATTGTTCCTTGTAGTATATATTGTTGGCTGTCCATTCATGTTCTCAAATGCTTATTTAAGTGGCTGTAGCATGTTTAACTTTTGCTCCAAAGTTTCAATAAAATTCTGCTGCCAGAATTTTATTGTCAAGTTCAATATGTCCAAGCTTGTTGCTATTGATCCGTGGCTCCTTTGGGGGTGCACCTTTGTACTTATTTGCTGTAGGATATGTCTAGTTTATGTTCATGTCCTTTGCCATGATGTTTGAGTGCTGTAGCTTAATTATTCTGTGCTCCGAAGTTGCTATGTTGCTGTAATTTTCAGCTTTCGCTCATTTCTTGTTTCGGGGATAACTTTTAGCCCGTAGCTCCGATTTCAGCGAGTCTTATATGAAACTTGATTGATTTTCTGTCTAGATTCATAATATCTTATTGTTATCATGTTTTGAGGTGTTTTGCTTGAGTGCTATTTTCCGTGCTCCGTGTGCATCCTTAGTGCATCCATCATGCATCCATCATTTTCGAGTGCGCATTGCATCTTGTTGATTTGTGCCTTGTGTGATTGTATTGTTTAGAGCCGGAAGCTGAGACCGAGTACGAGTACGAGCACGAGGTTACCAACGAGGTTGAGCACGAGGACCCTTCTTACGATCCGAACGACTACACTTCAGGCAAGATGACCGAACCCCGATAACATTACTATCTTTGCCTATTGCTAGTAGTTCCGCTCTATAGTTTTGCCTCGATGCCCATGTCTTTCTTGTCAGCCTCCTACTTGTAACCATTACCATGCTTAACCACCCTACCTATGCAAACCGTTGCTTGGCTAAGTACGCTTCGCTCAGCCTTCTTATAGCATTGCTAGTTGCAGGTGAAGATTGAAGATGCTTGCTTCATGTTGAAGTTTTGTTGGGTTATATCACACTATATAAATGCTAAATTGAAATCATCTATATATTGGCAAGGGTGGAAGGCTAAGCCTTTTGCTTGGTGATTTGTTCCACTCATGCCGTTAGGAACCGTATAAACCGGTGTTATGTTCCTTGATTATGCGTTCCTAACACGGTTGGGGTGTATGGGACCCCCTCGATAAACCGCTAAGTGCTAAGTCTTTTCCAGCAAGTCCCAACATTAGTACTATTTGCCTAATAACAAACTAAACTTGCATAGGGAGTTATAAACCCTTTTTCTTAATCAACAACCCCGGGCCAGTGCTCCGCATGAGTGTTGGTCCGAAACGGGGAGTCTGCGGGGCCACCTCGAGGGAACTCAAGGTCTGGTAAAAACCTGTAGAATCGCCCATCCGGTCGTGTCCTGAGACTTAGATACGCGTGGCTACTATCAGGGTGTCGACACGCCGGGAGGATTTGCTGGATTAGCCTTACCTTAGTTCGGAGTATCTTGAGCACGGGATTCCGAGAATACTCGGGTCTTCCCACTTTGGAGTTGCGACTCCGCGGATCGTGGGCTTGTAATGGGTCAAGTTGGAACACCCCTGCAGGGTTATGAACTTTCGAAAGCCGTGCCCGCGGTTATGTAGCAGATGGGAGCTTGTTAATATCCGGTTGTAGATAACTTGACACAATGATTCTAATACACTACCAGCGTGTGTTCCGTGACTGTCAATTTCCGAATAGGGATTCGGGAGTTGAACACGGAGGGGTTATGTTTGTTGAGCTTGTAGCTAGGATCACTTCGTGATCACTTCTCGACCGAGGCTTCTCTTCTCGCTCTCTCTCACGTAAGCTAGTTGCTAGTTGCTGCTGCAGACACTTATTCTTTTCTTCAGCCTTATCCTCTCCCAAGGCTTAAATAGTCTTGTTACCCGGGAACGGGATTGCTGAGTCCTCTGTGGCTCACAGTTACTTCACCACACCAGATGCAGGTCCAGCTGTGAGCTATCCAGGTGATGGCACCGAGCTAGACTGGGAGTACGACGAGGAGCGTAGTCGATACTATGTGCGTTATCCTGATGATCAGTAGTGGAGACTTCTACTAGGATTCGATCCGACCTGTGGTTTATTTATTTAAGTTTGGTATCTTGACATTTGGATTTTGCCCTTAGAGGGTTGTGATATTCTTAATGTATGATGTTTGAGACATGTATTGTATTTGTGTGACGTGGCGAGTGTAAGCCAACTATTTTTATGTTTACAATCCCCTCTTTTACATGAGATGTGCAAAGATTACCAAACTTGAGATCATTCTAGGATGGACTTATGCCTTTAAGTCGTGCCTCGACACGTAGGAGGTATAGTTCCATCCTGGGCATTACATAAACCTTGGAGGTGCCCCTGCATTTATGTTTTGCTTCACTAAAGGGGGCAAGCGAGGTATCACTTTGTCGTGTTTGCACACCATGCTCACTACAAATCTATTTAGTGTTTCAGTATTATATTGTAAAACTTTCAGTTCTTTGTGATGTTCTCATGAGGCAACTTAATTACTGCAGACTCATTGTCTCAGTAAGCACTTGTCATGTGACTGTGAAAAGTTCTTATATAGTTAATAGCATGTCACCACAGAAATTATGCTTGTTATCATTTACCTACTCGAGGACGAGCAGGAATTAAGCTTGGGGATGTTGATACGTCCAAAACGTATCTATAATTTCTGCTTGCTCCATGCCTCTTTTGTGTGATATTGCTATGTTATTTATGCACTTCCATACACTTTTGATCATATTTGGACTAACCTATTAACTCAGTGCACCCCAGTGCCAGTTTCTGTTTTCTGCTGTTTTTGTATTTCAGGTTTTCCCATTACGTAAATTGCCAGAAAAATTCCGGGAAAAATATATAAAAATCAGCATTCCAGAAGCTTCCATGCGGCCAAAGTAGGGCCGGAGGGGGGCCACCAGGGCTCCAGGCGGCCAGAGGGCGGGCCCCCCCTCCTGGCCGCGCCGCCAGGGTGCCTGGGCCCCCCTGGCCTCCTCTGATGCCCCCCTTTGGCATATATTTACACCGCGTCCCAAAACCCTCGAGGACGGAACCCATTTTCGCGATCTCATCTCTGTTCCGCCGCCGCCGTGCTTCCAAGATCGGGAGCACCAGGAGAACTCTTCCCGGCACCCTGCCGGAGGGGAGGATCACCACCGGGAGCCTCTCCACCACCATGGATGCCTCCCGGATGAGTTGTGAGTAGTCTCTCTTGGACCATGGGTCCATGACCCGTAGCTATGTGATGTTCTCCTCCCCTCTTTGTTCTTCACCGATTAGACCTCGTGAGCTGCCCTACATGATCGAGGCACATATGTAATCCTTATGCTGTTGCTATGCTGAGTTTGCTGGGATCCGATGGATTATGAGATTATGTTCAGATTGTATGTGAGCAATATATTTGATTCACCTCTTTTATATTTATGTTCTTGAGTAATTCTTGCATGTTCTCCGTTGCTGTTTATTGCTTTGGCCAAGTAGTAGGTAGTAACTCCAAGAGGGATCGTTATGCTTGATTGTGGGTTCATGCCCCTCGATGACTAGCTTGAGTGACAGAAACATGAGTCTAGGGGATGTGCTGTTGCCACAAGGGGGAAAACAACGGTGCTTGTACTTGCGGGTGCAAGGATTGTTTACTTTACGCAAAGTTCTTTTAATGCAGTTGTCTGTTGCTTTGAGTTTACACTATGGGTGGGACTCGCAACTTAATACCAGCGAGATGTTCTGGATAGATATCTCAAGGTGGATGATTAGTAGTAGATGCAGATGGATTTCGGTCTACTTGCCTTGGCGTACCGCCCATGCTTTTGAGCCTCTACCTTTCTTTGCATCATAGTTAGCATTGGTTTGCGCACATAATCCTGTCAATTGCCCAGCTGTAATTCGTTTACCTCGCTTAGTTGTTTTATCGTCTTTTGGGAGAGAGACATCAGTAGTGAACATCACGGGACCCCGGTCCATATTACCATCACTGATCACATTCGTTATTTACTTTCTGTTCTTACTTACTAGTTGCAGTAATACCTATCACTATTATCTCTTGCGTTTGATCCTTTGTAAACGACAAGGCCGGAGGGATTGACAACCTCTCTGTACTCGTTGGGAGCAAAGTTATTTGTATTTGTGTGCAGGTCCGGTCAATCGCTAGTTGCGCCGCTAGCAGTTGACACCTTCTTGTTGAACCTCGGAGTCTCAGGGGATTCGATCCTTGGTATCTTTGCCAAGGGAAAACTACCGCTACACTGCATCTCAAATCTTCCACTTGGGGTAACCAACGAGGGGCGAGAAGCCATCAGAGATCAACGAGGGGCCAAGGTAGACGCAGTAGCCTGACGTGGAGTGTTGAGATTCGAGGCCGCCAGCCCAGTCGGCATCCGAGTAAGCCACGAGGTCGGTGGAGGCAGAGGCCGTCAGGGTGAGTCCCAAACACATGGTGCCGCGTATATACCGGAGAATACGCTTCACCAAGGTCTAGTGGGGGTCACGCGGAGCATGCATGTGGAGGCACACCTGCTGAACAGCGTACTGCATGTCGGGTCGAGTCAGCGTCAAGTACTGTAAAGCACCAACAATGGAGCGATAAAATGCTCCATAGGACGCGAGAGACCCCACCAGAGCAAAGACCTTCGCCTTCATGTCGACGGGGGTGGGCGCCGGCTTGCAGTTAAGCATACCGGCACGCTCCAGGAGCTCGTGGGCATACTTCTGCTGATGCAGAAAGAAACCGTTAGTCCGGCGAACCACCTCGATGCCGAGGAAGTAGTGCAGGGGCCCCAAGTCCTTGAGGGCGAACTCATCACGAAGACGAGCAGTCAGCCGCTGAAGGAGATCGGGGGTGGACGTCGTGAGGATGATGTCGTCGACGTATAGCAGCAGATATGCAGTGTTAGCTCCCTAATGATACACGAAAAGTGAGGCATCCGAGCGAGTGGACTGAAATCCCAGAGACTGTAGGAAGGCTGCGATATGCTGGTACCAAGCCCGAGGCGCTTGCTTCAACCCGTAAAGAGAATGGGAGAGCAAGCACACAAAGTCTGGGTGCTCAGCGTCGATGAAGCCAGTGGGCTGCTCACAGTACACCTGCTCGGCAAGAAGGCTGTGCAAGAAGGCGTTAGAGACATCCAACTGGTTCATAGGCCAGGCGCGCGAGACCGCCAATAGGAGAACAGCGCGGATCACGCCTGGTTTGACAACCGGGGCGAAGGTGTCAGTGAAGTCCACGCCCGCGCGCTGCCGAAATCCACGAACCACCCATCGAGCCTTATAGCGCTCGAGAGAACCGTCCGGGCAAGTCTTGTGGCGAAACACCCACTTGCTAGTGATGATATTGGCACGAGGGGGTCGCGGAACAAGCTGCCACGTCCGGTTGCGTTGTAGGGCATCGAACTCCTCCTGCATCGTAGCTAGCCAATGGGGATCTCGAAGGGCAGCACGAGCGGAGGTGGGAACGAGTGATGGTGTCGACGTCAAGGCGGCGCACACATACTCGTCGGAGGAGTAGCGCGTGCTCGGTCGAAGCACTACTGCTCGGGCACGGGTAGTCACGCCAAGTGGCGGGGCAGCAGGGCCGGCGATAGCGGCGGGGGCCGCAACGGCGGCAGGGGCTGCAGCCATGACAGGGGCCCTAGCGGCTACGGGGGCACCCGGGGCGGCGACAGGGGCCGCGGTGCCGGTGACGGGGCCCGCAGCGGCGGTAGCAGTGCCAGCCGAGCTGGTGGCCGAGGGGGTAATGGGCGAGGAGGATGTCGAGCCCGTCGCCGGGGTGGCGGGCGGAGTACCCACCGGCTCAACCTCGTAGGAGGGAGACGGGGATCCAGGGGCCTGGTCAGACTCGACCTCTCGGGAGGGAGTCGAAAAACCGGGTGGTGGCGGCAGAAGGCGCCATGCTGGGGGGGCTTCGGGGGCTGCCGCCGTGCATCGCTCCAGGAAGGGGGCGCGGGGGCCGGCGTCGAAGGGGCAGAAGCCGGAGGAACCTGAAAAAAGGGAACATTGTCTCGACAAAATGCACGTGCCTCGTGGTGTACACACGATGAGTGACAGGATCATAACACCGACAACCTTTAGTGTTAGGAGGGTAGCCAAGGAAGATGCATGGAATGGAACGTAGTGCGAGCTTGTGTGGTGTGGTGGACGCGGTGCTGGGATAACAGAGACACCCAAAAATGTGGAGACCATCATAGGACGATGGTGTACCGAAGAGAAGGTGGTGAGGGGCGTAGTTCCACCGAGGATGACACGGATGAATGTTAACTAAGAGAGTGGCGGTGGCGAGAGCATCGGGCCAAAAACGAGCAGGCACGTTAGAGTGAAAGAGTAACGTGTGAATGCAGTCATTATGAGTACGGAGAATATGCTCGGCGCGGCCGTTCTGCTGTGAAGTGTAGGGGCAAGTCAGACGGAAGATGGTGCCGTGAGAGGCGATAAGTGTGCGAAGAGCGACGTTGTCAAACTCTTTCTCGTTATAAGTTTGGAGTACGAGTGTGGGGCGACCGAACTGGGTGGTGACATAGGAATAAAAGGCGGTGAGTGTGATAAAGTATCGGATTTACGACGAAGAGGAAAAGTCCACACATAATGAGAATAATCATCTAAGATCACCAAGTAGTATAGATAGGCCGTGTTACTCGCAACGGGAGACGTCCAAACATCACTATGAAGCAATTGAAAAGGAAAAGTCGAAACTGAAGTAGACGCACTAAAGGGAAGACGAACGTGCTTGCCTAAGCGACATGCCTCACAGGAGTGCTCGTCGAGCTTATTACATGAGAAAGAGAAACTCCTAAGAATTTGACGTAACACGGTGGGGTTGGGGTGGCCCAAGGGAGCATGCCAGACATCAACGCCGGCGGCAAGGGCGACGGGTGTGGAGGTGGAGGCGCCGGCACGCACGGGGTAGAGCTGATCGGGACTGTCACATCGGTGAACGATCATCCGGGTACGGGCGTCTTTCACAGAAAAGCCAACACCGTCAAAATCAACAGTAAGTGGGTTCTCACGAGTAAGAAGACGAACGGAAACTAGGTTTGTGACTAATTCAGGTGAAACAAGAACATGAGACATATTAATGGGTGTGGAAGTGGAGGGAAAACTAGTGCTACCGATATGAGTAATAGGTAAGGAGGAGCCATTGCCGACGGTGATACGAGTGGGTGTGCGACCATAAGTGGAGGAGGTTAGGTTACCGGGATGAGCTGTCATGTGCACAGTAGCACCTGAGTCCATGTACCAGTTGCCTCCACCGACAGAGCTACTCGGCAACGACGCGGAGTGCTAGGCGGCGAGGAGGGTGGGGTCCCATGACATAGGTACCGGCGGCGGCGGGAGGCCCTCGTAGGGCAGCGCCGGGTCGGGCGGGCCATAACCACCGAGGGAAGGTGGCGGCGGGAGGCCCCCATAGGGTGGCGCCGAGACGGATTGACCATAACCGCCGACGAGCGGTGGCGCAAGGAGGGCGCCGTAGCCGGCGCCAGTCGGCTGGTAAGGGAATGCCGCGGCGGTTGCGTCGGCCCCCTCCTCCTTGTAGCTATTGCTGGGGAGGCACGGCTGGTGGAGCGGGGCCACCACAGGTGCTTAAGTAGCCCGGAGAATCCATCGACGGGCGGGCGGAGCATGGCCGTCGGCCATTGGAGGGGCTGGCTGCATGTGGGTGAAGCGAGTCGGCGTGTCTGCGTACATGTAGCCGAAGAGAGAGGACATCGCAGCGGCGGTGGCGACGTCTGGGGGAGGAGTCACGGCGGCGGCCAGGGAGGAGTGGTAGCGCGTGGTGGGGATGGGCGGCGGCGGCGGCACGGGTGGTGGCGGCTGCTGGATGCGGCGGCGACGACCCGGTGCGACGGCGGCGGTTGGAGAAGACAGGGTTGGCGTGGCTGCAAGTGGGCAGCGGCGATGGGGATGAGCGGCGGCGGCAGCACGGACTAGCGGCGGTGGCTAGAGGCGGCGGCAGCGGCTGGGTGCGGTGGCGGCAAGGACCTGCGGCAACGGCGACGCGCAGAGGATAGGACCTGCGGCGGCGGCGGCAAGGACCGACGGCGGCGGCTAGCTAGGGTTAGGATTGACTTGCGATTGATACCATGTAGAGAGATGTTTTGCAATACAATAATCGTTGTATTGATGGGGTGCTGGTGCACGTATATATAAGTACAGGGTAGGCCTCAACCTCAACTATACACAACTAGAAGGTTGGCCACAACACGTAATACATGCAACACAAAATACAACTCAACAATCTCCATCTAGGACGACTGATTTAGGCGAGGCTGGTGGTGAGGGCTGCCACCACGAAGGTGACGAAGAGGGTTGCATGAACAAGTACTGACGGGATGGTGAGGCGAGGGGAGTATCTGGCATGTTCGTTGTTGAAAGAGCAAAGTGGAACCAGGAAGGGGAGCTGGTGCTGTGACACCAAATTTGGGATCACCACAATTATCGTCGTCAAGGCCACCACCTAGGCCGTTCTTCACCCGCTCATGTCGTACTTGACACCATATACTACTTGTACTCGGTTCTTGTAATATCAGCATTAATAGGCAAGCCAAGTTGTAGTTCTGCTAAGCAGGGATCAATCAGTGGTAGAATTAGTACGCCCTTCTTTGTATAATTTGGAGCTACTTACATCTGTGGTGGATGAAAACTCACCGAGATATATTAATTGCCAAATTTTATGTGGCTATCTTTTTATACATGTTGAATTTTCCATGCACTATGTTTGCATATGAGACGAGAAATTACTACCTCCTTACAGGTCATGTGGTATCTCCACGTCGGTAATTTTACTACTGTAATATAATTATACATCACAAAAGTTATACCATTAAAAATAGAACATTTTGAACTTTCTAATGATATAATTTTTTGTAAAATATAACTTATATTATGTTGATCAAATCATCAATCTAAGGATATGCGTGGGCCTAATAAGTCGGAAAGGAGGTAGTATTAGAAGTACTGGTAACAGTGTCCTGAACTAGGGGGTGCCAACCTAGTCGGCCCATGGTACATGGGTCGAGCTTATGGCCCATCGTACTCACAAGGAAGGACTCCGGAAGTCGAAATGGGCTCTGCTGAAGACTTGACGTGTACTCCTAGGGCAGCATTGGTCACCAACGTGTTTATCCCTAGTGTGGAAATCGACCATGTGTAATCCTAGGCACCACCAAGCGTCTATATAAGCTGCAGGGTTTAATCCATAGAGAGGAAGATCACAATTACATCCACCTAGACTTAGAGCATCTTCACCCACGCCCCCAGGAGCCTTTTTTACCGCCGGCGGATAAAAATCCATCTAGTCGCACACCTAGGACGTTAACTAGCGCCGGATTTGGGTAAAAATACGACCGGCGATCGCAGGCCAAACCCAATGCCCTGGGGAGCGCCTGGGGACGCCGGCGGGAATCTTTGCATGCAAAAAGGCCCCATGCGCTCTCTCTCCTCATTTTCTCCCCCGCCCACCGCTCTCTCTCTCCTCCTTTTCTCCCCCCACCAACCACCCATCTCTCCTCCTTTTCTCCCCACCAATGCTGGGAGGACAAGTGGCGGCGATGCGGCTCCTTGAGGAGGCCACCGCTGGAAGATTTTACTCCCCAAGGCCAAATTACCGCCGGTGCATGCTTCATCTGGCGGAAAAAACGCCCCTGGGGTGCTCCAACTAGTGGAGATGCTCTTAGGGTTAGAACACAACGTACAATCTCGAGGTAGATCAAGCTTGTACTCGATACATTAGCATCAATACAATCAAAGTAGGACGTATGGTATTACCTCTTTGAGAGGGCCCAAACCTGGGTAAATACTATTCTTTTGTCTCATGTTACCCATAGATCTGAGATCCATAGTTCGGGACGCCCTACCCCGAGATCTGTCGGTTTTAGTACCGACAACCGGTATTCATTGCAATACAATCATAAGTCGAATGCAATGTCCAAGTGTTGAATTACAGTTTATTTGACCGATACTATCTCTATAGATAATTTTGATAGCATGTGATAAATAGTATATATTAAAGAGAAATGATTACCATAGGTGAATGCCAATTGCCAACCATATCAAACAAAACGGCGAGGCAGACCAAATCGGTCGGCCGATTGGGCTGACAAGATCCGCGTAGATGAGGGCAGAAGCCACCCTACATCTGCCGATCCAAATGTACAAAGGGTGGACCAAATTCACGTCATTTTGCATCTGTCGGTTGGAATTGGCCTTACCTTAGGTGAATGTCAAGCGCCAACCATATCAAATGGATGTGGACGATGCCAATTTATACGTCTCCAACGTATCTATAATTTTTTATTGTTCCATGATATTATTGTATCAAGTTTGGATGTTTATTATGCATTTATATGTCATTATATATCATTTTTTGAGGACTAGCCTATTAATCTAGTGCCAAGTGTCAATTGTTGTTTTTGCTTGTTTTTGCTTTCTAGGAATATCAATACCAAACGAAGTCCAATTGCTACGAAACTTTTTGGAAAAAAATTCTAAACATAAGAGACCTTGGAAGCTTTGGAAGAGGGCCAGAAGACGAAGGAGGGGCCCACTGGGCTCCAGGGCGCGTCCTGGTACCCAGTGCACGTGCGTCCGTTTGACCTAATTCCGCCTCTGTAAATTCTTAAAATTGGGAGACCAACAGAGAGCCATAGGAAATACTTTTTTGCACTATTCAAGAATTCACCCGATTAATCAGTTAACGGGCCAGTTAATCGCTACTCACCGCATGGCCGAATCGAATAACACCTATTCATCGAGTTAACTTGTCGGGCCGATTAATTGGCCAGTTAGACCGATTAATCAGTTGTCATGCCGATTAATCCCTGCCAGCTCATTAATAGGTGGGCAAACAAAGCCCAAATTTTTGACCCGTAACCCCTTCCATCCCGATCCCGCTCCTTAATAGCTAGGATTAAGAATTGTACCTCCTCTCTATGATTTTCATATGTGTAAGGAAGCATGTTTTAGTATACTACCTATTTGTGATCTTGGGAGTATGGTATAATACATAAAAAATCTTGATATATGTTGGCAAGTTCCTATTCAATCTACCGATTAATGGTTGACCGATTAATCCAGTTAATCGCTACCGATTCACCGATTAATCGCTACTCCTAAACCGACCGAGCAGCTACCAGTTAACGATTTCTTGAACATTGCTTTTTTGTCATCGCAAGTTTTTGTTCCGAAGAGATCCCATCTGGAGATCTTTTCTGGCACTTTGTGGGAGGGGAATCAACTACGGAGGGGCTCTACGTAAACCTTGCTGCCCTTCGGATGATGTGTGAGTATTTACCACAAACCTGTGGGTCCATAGCTAGTAGCTAGATGGCTTCTCTCTCTCTCTCTCTCTCTCTCTCTCTCTCTCTCTCTCTTTGATCTTCAATACAATGTTATCCTTGATGTTCTTAGAGATCTATTCGATGTAATGACTTTTTGTGGTGTGTTTATTGGGATCCGATGAATTGTGAGTTTATGATCAGATTATCCATGAATATTATTTGAGTTTCCTCTGGACTCTCTTATGCATGATTATGATAGCTTTGTATTTATCTCCAATCTATTGATTTGGTTTGGCCAACTAGATTGATTTTTCTTGAAATGGGAGAAGTGCTTTGTAATGGGTTCAATCTTGCGGTGATTTATATCCCAGTGGCAGAAGGGGACAAGAAACGTATTTTTATTATTGCCATTAAGGATAAAAACATGGGGTTCATCATGTGTGAGTTTAGTTTGTCTACATTATGTCATCTTACTCCGTTCTTTATGAACTTAATACTCTAGATGCATGCTGGATAGCGGTTGATGTGTGGAGTAATAGTAGTAGATGCAGTCAGGATTCGGTCTAGTTGTCTCGGACGTGATGCCTATACATGTGATCATTGCCTTGGATATCATCATGATTATTTGTTTTTTTATTAATTGCCCAACAGTAATTTGCTTACCCACATTATGCTATTTTCAAGAGAGAAACCTCTAGTGAAAATTATGGGCCCTATGTCTACTTTTATCATATATTAAAATTCTAAAAATACTTTCCTGCATTTTTTTGTAATTTATTTCATTTTGTGTTTTTGTTCCATTTATTTACCACTACAAGATTTGATCCTCGCAATTAACCACCAACGGATTGATAACCCCTTGTTCGCGTTGGGTGCAAGTATTTGTTATTTTGTGTGTAGGTACTGTTAACGAGGTGTTGCTTGGTTCTCCTACTAAATTGATAACCTGACATCCACAAGTGCTCCCTGGGTGATTTTGGTAATTAATGTCAACATATCTTTTGTTGGACTAATAGTTTTATCTAGCATATTTCAAGAAAAGTTCAACAATGGTGTGGAAAGGGAAAGAGGATGTGGAACCCCTTCTAAATGCTAAGGAAAGAAGATTGGCAAAATCTCAAGACTCTTCATTATATTTTAGTGATCCAAGATCACATTGAGTCCATAGGAAAGCCAATTGAACATATAAAGCAGGCTACACTACCCGCCATTCTAGCGCCCCCGCGTGCGCCATGCTCGTTCGGCCGCAGGATTCGTTCCCTGTAGATCCCTTTTGGCTGCTGGCGTGTGGTGGGCCGTCGGTTTTTTTTCACATGCATAGCTCTTTGGAGAGTAAATGACAAGTGGGGCTCATTATATGTAGGGTCAAGAGAATGACATGCCTTTCATTTAATTGTGCGTAACAGAAGCAAGAAACCCTAGATCGACAAGGAGTAAAAGGGAACCTCGCTCGCTTCCTCCTCCCTCCCACGTCGCCCCTTTCCTCTCCCTGCTCGTCTCCTCATCTCACCTTTCCTCCACGCCGGCTCCCCTGCTTGCCTCTCCGACCTGGGCCAGAGCCTCGCCGGCCGCTCCCCCCAGCCGGTGCCCACTAGCTGCTGGCATGGAGGCGAGCTTCTCCGGCGGCGGCGGTGGCGGCGTCGACCACCATCCAGGGCTCCCTGCTCACGGTGGAGAGGTTACGACCGAGGGGATGCAGAGGAGGAGGGTCCGCGGCTGCGGGAACTCTCCAAGGAGATTCCGTGGCAGTGGAGCGGAGCGTACGACAGCGGAGGGGCTGGAGAAGTCGGGCCCACATCGCTGAAGCAGTCATGGATCCCCAGGGCCATCGTGTTGCTGCTGGTCAAGGACAAGCTTGTCCAGGTCGTCATGGCCGGCGCCGACGAACAGGAGGGCGGAGGTGTCTTGGACAAGTATGTGCCTCTTTCTTTGCATTTCCTTGTTCTTCTTTCCTCGTCCCCATCCTCAATCTGGGTTGCCTGGCCATGTATGGCCTTGCTTCCCCAAATCTTTTTAGATTTCTCGATCTATTTGGTTCGTGCAGATGTGAGAAAGAAGAGTAGAGAATTAATCTCGAGCATCCCTCCCCCCTCTCTCTGCATTATCCTTGCATATGCAAACTACTTTTTTTCTTATACATAGCTACTTATATTTCTATGTTGGGGTCTTTGTTGGGGGTGCTGGGCAGGGAGAGATAGCGGCGGCAGCAGCAGCATATTGTCATGGATGAGGGCGTCCGCTAAAGGAGCATGAGTGGAAGACGTCTTCCTCCAGAATCATGTTGAGGTGCTCCTCTCTCTTTGCCCCTTCTCTTTTCTTAGTACTTTGTTTTGGCAGTATTTGCCCTATCATGTTTGATGATTTGTTCATGAGCTAATTTGTTCTTATGGTGGTTCCACTTTTATTTCTATCTCGCCGGATTTTGTTGCAATGACACGGTGCCGACTATTTGTGTTTTTGGAATTTGTCAATGAAATTCTGCTCAATCAAGTAAACCTTTTGTTTGGACCATTTGTCGTTAGAATATTTGAGGCCCTTGACTAGACATTCTATACCAAGTAGTTCATCAATTTTCTTGCTGGCCTGCAGCCCGCTATCATGTAATTTTAGGAACAAATTCAGAGAGCACAATCTCATTTGTAAGAAGGTATGATCTATATTTGCTTGTTCACCTCTATGAAATTGTTGAAGGACCTCTCAATCCAATGGATTCAGTTGCATGATGATTAGATGGTTGAAAATATGCAGAGCACCTTGAGAGCCTCCTTCATGTTCCGCATAAAGCAGCCGACGGAATAGTAGGCCGATCTCGTCCCTTGTTCACGGTGAATTTGGCTTGAGCACTATAACTTTGTCAATTTGGTTGAGCTTGCTGTCCTCTAGGTTTTATATATGGAGTTCTTAAAGATGAAGTTGTTGTGGAAAAGGGACTTCCCGAGGAGAGGTAGACCAATGCTTTTCTTGGGTACGGACCAGAGGACTCACATTTTGTGTGGAGCTCACTTACTGTGAGCTTCAAATGCCAAAACACCCATGACATATCTTTGTCTTCCACAGACTATACGTTTTCTATTGAATTAACACATGAATTCATTTACGAGCAAAAGTGACAATATTGGATCTCGTTTTGGTCATTTGGAACTGCTGTTGAGGATGTAAGATTCTCTCTCCAGTATTATTTTTCAGTCGTTGACGTTCAGTACTGTGTCATTCGGTCTAATATTGTTACTTCTGTTTTCTGTAGTTAAGCAGCACTATTTATCAAGTATAAGTAGCTCATATATAGCTTTCTCTGACACGATTGAGCTTAGTTTCAAATCCGCCACAAGTTCAAGCACATGCTGGACCTCCTGGCAGTGTTTCTGATGGGTCGAGGGCCGCTGGTTGAAGCGGAGAAGAGGAACACCTCCATCTCTGTCGCCTCCTTGACTGCTGTGTCGCAGCAGCTGCCATAGAAACTTGCCGTGCCACTTTTTTTTTCAAGGAAAAAATGGTACCCTATTTACTATTTTAGTATTTAAAGATGAATTAGTTTCACTACATGCTTCCTGAGGTGCCTTTTGTTTCGGAATAGTCATAGAAGATGATTTTTAGATTATCTATTTGGAAGCATATATTGCGCATACAACTGAATTTTCCTTATGTTCCAGTCGATTTCGACCACCCTTAAATTCCCGTGGTATGACTGTTTATATAATCTCATAAGGAAAATGTGAAGTTAACTGATGAAATTTTCAGGTGATTATGCACTAACAATTCATTTTATCTCTGTGATCTCCTCAGGAACACAACCATAGTGCAGGATGATGTTGCCCAATTTTCCACTTATCTTTGAATATCCCTTTTATGTTGGGGCTACTACCTATCTAGATCACTGAATGTTATCATAAGTGCTCTTCCAGCTTACACTGAATGATACGAAGGTGTCTTCTCTGCCTTTGTGTTATATTTTTGCTATACATGCTGATACGTATCTTCATTTGTATATCATCTCATGTGTCTTTGATACGTCGCCGGATTCTTCCTTAGCAGTTTGAATAAACTCTCTTAAACAATCTGATTTAAGGATAGCTACAATGAATACATGTGTAGTTAAATCTAAATGCATGTTGTTTTGAGGAAGAGTTAAATCCACATACCTACATTGTTGTTGTTTTATTTTCCTCGGTTGCACCAGTGTGATAGTACTTTTCCTGCCTCTGTGCTACTTAATGGAATAGTGATTATAAAGTTCTATTGCGTAACGAAATCCTTGGATTTCCAAAATTAGCACTCTGTTTCTTTTAATATCATTTTATTTTGGTTCGACTTTGCTCGTGTTTCGCAGGGGTGCCATAGCTGAAATCTGACGTGAGCAGTGCACCCACAGCAGTGGGAAGCGGAATTAAAAAAATAGGATACACAAGGAGACTATAACTGGTCATACTTCAACAAAAACCACACTAATGATGGTTCAAGAGAAGATATTAGTGATACTGGGTATGGTGATGAGGGCATCAAGGGAAAGAGATCAATTCACAACTCTGTTGGTGATAAGTTGTACAAATTTACAAGGTACTACTAATTCCTTCTATGTATAAATTTGTGAGCACATCTGTTTGGAAATTTTGCGATTCATGGTGGAAGCAAGTATTTTTGTTCTCCTTTAGTCATTTCATCATGTGTTCGCATCTTAGTTTCTTGCATTATGGAGTTATTTTGTGACATCTGACATGCCATAGAAATGGTGTCACCCATTGGGACCTTAAACCAGAGAACTTATATGCAAACAACAAGGAGAGTTCTCGTCTAAAGGCAATTGATTTTAGTCTATATGTGTTATTTAGGACTGGTGTGCTCAGTAGACAACTGATGCTCACGAACATACATTTGCACCTTATAATCTTGACCGGCTAAAATAAGTGATGTGGATCTTCCTATTTTTTTCTCTGGTTTGTGTAGTAATTTCAAGCCTACCAATATTTTTGTTACACAGTGAAGTCCTGAATCTACTGTGATGACAGAATTTGAGATTCTTTGACGTTTGTAGGCACCATGATATGTAACTTCTGTTCGCTGTTTAGTACTGTACCAAGTGATTGGCCTAGGGCGTGCCTGGGTCCTAGCTTGATCCTAGCTCTGCCACCGCTTGCTATCAAAGAAAACGAGGTGGATACAAGTTTGGAATCTGACATTGTCCTTGTCAGTGCTAATAGATGAAAGGACGCAAAGAAACAAATGATTTCATGGACCAGATATCGTAGGGAAATCAACAAAGAAGGTAAATCTACACGAAGAAATATAATGTTGTCTATTGCTTTCTTTTCTCCTACTGATTAACTTTTTAAACCATCTTTGGATAGCACCAAAATATGCACGAAAGAGTACCACTTTAGCCGATGGGCAACACATTATCCGTGGTATGAAACTACCTGACTTCCCCTATTGATATCACATATTAATATGGATTTCCCGTTAAATTCAATAGGTATCCATGGTCACTGACGAGGCAAGTGGACAAGGTGAGATCAGGAAGAGACCGCAGCACAAATGAACTTAATTGACAAGCTCACAGGTAAAAAATATGTGGTTTGAAGTGTTTTCCAATTTCTATGGCTTTCCTTGTTAAATGTCTAAAAAGAAATAAGAAAATCATACTAAATGTGGAGCTTCATTTCATCTACATTTATAGCAATGGTAATTCTAAATTTCTTTTGTGTTGATGGGTTTTCACTCATCAGAAACACAGAGGATAGCCTCCACCCACCACACAAAGACGGATATGTCACTTCGGTGTGTTGTTTCCATTGCGCCGTATTTTCACTACCAGTCACTCGGTAAGGTCTAATTTCTTCAATGATTTGCATTATTGGATCTAGAGATCTATCGACATCTTCTGTTCTTCAAGGTCTGAATCTATTTACATTTGTGTGAAGAACACAATTGTTGTTAACATGTTTAGTAGCTCAAGATCTTTCTCAATGCTGCTATTTTGAAACATAGCTTTTGAGGTGCTTATCTTTTAGTTTGAATTTTGTTAATATGGTCTGAAGCTATCATAATTGTACTATTTTAAGATGACTACAATTTTCCGTAGTTAATATATGTCATGACCCGCTGATCATAAACAGCAAGCAAGTCCTAGCCATGTAAAACAAAGCTAAACATGGATATTGCAAAGAAAGGTGTGACATGGTAACCAGCACGGACAATAACAAGATAGTATAATCCTTGAACATAATTAAAACATAAGATAGGGTCAACAAACTGATGCGTGCCTTGCTGGTCAACGTGTTGATGAAGATGCGGACCAAACTTGTAATACCCTTCATTGTCGGACTCTATTGAAATGACGAAGAAACCCCAGAAAAGAACCAAATGGAGGAACATCAATATTCATGAATTTCCAAAATGTGTACAGTGCATTAATTCTATGCAATGTCATGCTGAAAGTCGAAACTGAAGCTATTGCAATGGGCAATAACATCTTAGAGTCCTAGAAAGCAAGTTATGATTTTTTAAAGATTTAGAGACATATTGTTAAAGTACATCATCTTTCAGTTCTATTCCCTCCGTTTCTAAATATTTGTCTTTCTAGAGATTTCAACGAGTGACTACATACGAAGCAAAATGAGTGAATCTATGCTCTAAAATATGTCTACATACATCCGTATGTTGTAGCCATTTGAAATGTCTAGAAAGACAAATATTTGGGAATGGAGGGAGTAAGTAATAATACTGACTAAGCTTATATGTCGTTGTTGCTAAAGTACATGTTAAAACATCCAGATACATACAGTACTACTCCAAACCGAACTAGAATGATTTTATTATGGATTTTACAAGTTCAGCAGGTTGAGCATTTTTTTGTATTTTCCTGATAATCAATTGTTAGAGTGAAAACAATTACACAGGGAAGTCGCACGAGCAAGTAAATTAAGCAATACTGAATATGGCCATCTTTCTTCATAACAAATCAATCTCTGTTTTTCTTATCTACAAGCAGGTCAGCATGCAGCAAAGCAGTGACAGTAGCCACGCAACCAGCAGCATCAAGCAGCAAACAACATGCAGAGGCTATTTCTCACCCTGCTGTTAGTGGCGAGGTCCGATGGAGCGGAGCAACGAGCTCCGGACAGCGACAATGGCGGTCAACGTCGAGGAAGAAGTAGGAGGGACCTGCGGCTTCGAATCCGTGGTCCGGAGGAGACGCGGACAACGCGTAGCCCGTCATGGTCCCTGGAGTTGTTCAGTGAGGAGGATGACCGCGGCGGCATCGCAGCGGTGGCAGGCAGAACAGAGGAAGGGGGCCTCGGTCCAAGAGGTTCCTGCACGCCAGCGCTCGGAATCACCATTAAAGGGAAGGTGGAGCAAAAATGGAGCTGGGGGAACTACCTACGAGCAAAGAACGCACTGTAAAAACGAGGTGGTTCGCGATGGCGGCCAGCGGGCGTGCATGTCGGAGCCGGAGGCGTTGACGTCGATTCGGAACGAGTGCTGACGTATCCTGCCGATTCATGTTGCTGGCGTTGCAACAAACAGCGCCCCCGGCGAGCTGGACTGAGAAAGGAGATCCAAGAGAAGAGGAAATGAAGTGAGGACGAAGTAGTGGGGTGGAGTAGGAGATAAGGTGAAGGGCAGGGGTTTGCGGGCACGTGTGGTGTGAGTTGGCGATGCTGGACTCACCAGGAGACCCACTGGTCCGTGGCAACGGGAGGGGTTGAAAGAAAATAAAAACAAATGCAATTGACTGGAATATCTTTCTCCTTTACTCCTTATTAAGCTTCTCACGTTGACCATGTTGTAAATATTTTGGAATATCTTGGAAAAAATATATTAGATGCTACTACTTATATAATATAACTGCGAATTTTTCAGTATATATGCATTATGCACAGATCTTATTATTTCACATGTTTTTATGATGAAGACACATCCAGGGAAAGGTTTTGATGTAATGAAGTGCATTTCTTTATGATAGTTCTTCCAACCATAATATCAGATGAATTTGTCCCTTCTTTGTTATTTTTCACACTTTATGTTTGACGTTGTTGTCCAAATGGATGTGCCTTATTATACAATTTTTCTTGTATCTCCTTATATCCATCACTTTTCAATAAGATCCATAAATCTGATTGATGAACGAGGTTACAAAGAAAGTATCTCAACCCTTAACATTTGCCGAGTTGTTGAACCATCCAATTTATGTTATGAACATGTTCTTAAAAGTGGTCTTGGTGAAAGTGTTGTTCTATAAATAACTTTATGTCATTTTTTTTTGTCTTTTTATGATATTATTATGTTATTTGCTTCATAAAAAATTATAAGAGCCTTTAGATCACTACACTACTTTAGTGATCCAAACGTTCTTATATTTCTTTACGAAGGGAGTACCTTTTATGAAAATTTATTTTAGCTGACTCCACATTCTATTCATTTATTTTGTATGCTTAGGTTAGACTCTGAACAAATGTTTCTGGACGATATGCTGCGGCACATGCAAACACACGTCGCTCTTGCCCCAAGTTGGTTCTGAATCTATCTTATACGCACGGTTTGAATACACGGCTCGCTCTCGCTTTTTGCGCCATGGGCGCAACGGGTCATCTAGTACTATTAATAGGGGATGAGGTGTTGCTTAATGATCTGGTTTCTCAAGTGCTTAGTGATATTGCTCCAAAACCCTCAACCAGTTTCTCCATCCAAATATGTCCAAACACTAATTTCCAAACTCGGCCCCACCAATATTTCCAACCCGGCGCCACCAGTTCATTTGACATAGCCACTGCCTGAACCCTAATAGTTCGGTCTCACCGATACGGATAACGGTCTCACCGAGATGGCCTTGTACCAACTCTTTGTTGTTTGCTGCAATTACTTGGGTCTCATCGAGAATTGCAAACGGTCTCACTGAGATGACTTGACCAACTCTCTGTTGCCTTATTGCTTCACTTATGACTCACTGAGTTAATGCAATCGGTGCCACCGAGACGAGGTCTTCCCTAAGCCCTAGCACATCAGTCCCACCGATTTGTTCCCGTCGGTCCCACCGAGATTCCTAATGTTCATATTTTTGAACTGATCGGTGCCACCGAGTTCCACTATTCGGTCCCACCGAGATGAGTCAAAAGTGTGTAACGATTGAATTTTGTGTGGAGGCTATATATACCCCTCCACCCCTTCTTCCTCAGTGAGGAGAGCCATCACAACATGCCTACACTTCCGCCATTCATTTTCCGAGAGAGAGCCACCTACTCATGTGTTGACATCAAGAGATTCCATTCCTACCATTTGAACCTTAATCTCTAGCCTTCCCCAAGTTGCTTTCCACTCAAATAATTCTTCCACCATATCCAAATCTGTGAGAAAGAGTGGAGTGTTGGGAAAACTACCATTTGAAGCACAAGAGCAAGGAGTTCATCATCAACACACCGTCTATTACCTCTTGGAGAGTGGTGTCTCCTAGATTGGTTAGGTGTCGCTTGGGAGCCTCTATCGTGATGCGGAGTTGAACCAAGAAGTTTGTAAGGGCAAGGAGATCGCCTACTTCGTGAAGATCTACCCGAGTGAGGTAAGTCCTTCGTGGACGATGGCCATGGTGAGATAGATGCTTCTTCGTGGACTCTTTGTGGGTGGAGCCCTTCGTGGACTAGCGCAGTCATTACCCTTTGTGGTTGAAGTCTCCATCAACATGGACGTACGATAGCACCACCTGTCGGAACCACGCCAAAAATCTCTGTGTCTCCAGTGAGTTTGCACACTCCAATCCCATCCCTTTAATTTCTCGCAAATTGCATGCTTTACCCTTTCCGCTGCCTACACTCTTGTCATGCTGGCTTGAAATGTATTGGATGCCCTTTGACTAGTGCTAAACTCAACCTTAACTTGAAGAAACTAAAAGCTGCCACTTTTACTTGTTAAGGGTATGATCACTCCCCCCCTTAGACCCATCTTCTCATCCTTTCAGTTGGTATCAGATCTTTGGTCTCCATTGCTTTGGTTTAATCACCATTTGAGGAAGATGGATGAGTCTATGTTCGGGAGTATTTGACGTAGAGTGCCTATTCTTGATGGGGGAATTTCCTGGCTCTTGGAAAAATGAAATGCTTGAGATTTTTAATGAATATAATTTGAACAAGTATATTCTTGGCCCTTATGTGCCTCCTATTGACCCTTTGCATCCAACCCCCAATGAGTATCTTGACATGGTTCACAATCTTAGGACTATTAATCTTATCATTAGAGGATTGCCTAGAAAATTTCTTATTTGCTTGCCAACCTTTGAATGTGCTTATACTATATGGAAATATCTTGAAGAACAGTTCCCAAATTATTCTTTCAAAAACCTTGATGAAATTCTTTATAAGTCTATTGCTTTCCAAAATATGAATCCTAGTGATCCCAAGTTTGATGAATGCTTTTTCGAGCTTCGTGATCTTATGCGTGCTAAAGGTGATATTGGAGTCATTAGTAGCATCGTCATAGAGACAATTAGAATTCACAAACTTGCACATTGTCATGATGGTATATCTAATGAATCACTTGATCTAGGTGATGACCACACACATGATGATGGTGATGTTGAGCATGGATATTATGATGAAGACGAAGAAAGCGACATCGAATTTGAGAAGACCATGAGGAATCTTAGTCTCACAAAAAATCTTTGCAATTACACATCCCGCGGAAAGGAATGGATTCTCGATAGTGGATGTACAGATACATGACCGAAGATAAAGACATGTTCAATGAGCTCGCTAAAAATGATGGTCCACACAAGTATGTCACTTTTGGAGACAACTCCAAGGGTAAGGTACTTGGCATTGGTAATGTGGCCATATCCAATGATAGCTCTATCAAAAATGTTATGCTCGCTGAATCACTTGGTTATAATCTTCTTTCTGTATCTAGCTTCACTAACTTTGGTTTCAATGTTCTATTTACTGAAGTAGATTACCAAGTGTTTCGTAGAGATAATCACAATATGTTCTTTATCGGTATTCGTAGAGGTGATCTGTACATTGTTGGTCTCACTAAGAGAGCCCAACCTCGTACTTGCTTAATTGCTAAATCTTCTAAAGGATAGTTATGGCATAGAAGGTTAGGTCATGTGGGCATGCAAAATCTTGATAAGCTTATTAAAGGTGATCATATCCTTGGTGTTAAAGATGTTATATTTGACGAGGGTGGACTTTGTAGTGCTTGTAAAGTAGGAAAACAAGTTGGAGGAAGTCATCCCGTGAAGAACATCATGACCACGAGAATACCACTTGAGCTACTTCATATGGATCTCTTCGGTCCCAACGTTTATAAGAGCCTTGGTGGTAACTCTTTCGGTTTGGTCATTGTCGATGTTTTTTTCTTCAGATTTACGTGGGTGTTCTTTTTGATACAAATCACACGTCCAAAAGATCTTCAAGAACTTTGATAAGAAGGCCCAAAATCAATTTGAAGTGAATATCAAGAAGGTTCGAAGTGATAACGGAACGGAGTCCAAGAACGCCAACATGGATACCTTTCTTGACAAAGAAGGGATTTCACATGAGTTCTCAGCTACATATACACCTCAACAAAATGGAGTTGTTCAGAGGAAGAACCGGACACTTATCGAGATGGCAAGAACGGTGCTTCATGAATACAAAATGCCAAGACACTTTTGGGCGGAAGCGGTTGAGACAGCTTGTCATGCTACGAATTGACTATATCTTCACAAGCTTCTCGGCAAAATGGCATACGATCTCCTCACCGATAACAAACCCCAAGTTGAATACTTTCGAGTATTTGGCTCAAAGTTCTACATTCTTGATAAGCATCATCACTTGAAATTTTCTCCTAAATCTCATGAAGGTTTCCTACTTGGTTACGGGTCAAACTCTCACACTTATCGTGTCTACAACAATTTCACCCAAAAGGTTGAAGAAATGGTAGATGTGAAGTTTGATGAATCTAACAGCTCGCAAGTAGAGCAATTGCCAATTGATGTAGGAGACAAGGAGTCCGCGGAAGCAATTCAAGATTTGTCTATTGGCAAAATTCGACCAACGGAGGTGAAGGAGAGCACTTCGTCCATTCAAGTGGAAGCCTCAACTTCACATCAAGGTGAACCACAAGTTGACATGGAGACATCCACAAGTGCAACACGTCAAGACGAAGGAAATGAGGAAGTACAACAAGATGAACCACCTCGACATCCTTCTCCACCTCCATAAGCGGACAACAACGCCAACAATAATGAACAAGAAGATGGCAATGATGAGGATGTTCCACTACAACCTAAGAAAAAGCTCTCACGAGTTAGAGCAAGAGTCTCAAGAGATCATCCCGTCGAACAAATCTTCCATGACATTCAAACCGGGAGAATCACTCACTCTAAAACTTGTTGGGCTAACTTTTGTGAACACTACTCATTCATCTCTAGTGTTGAACCCATGAAGGTAGAAGAAGCACTTGAAGATCCGTATTAGATAAATGCTATGCATGAAGAGCTACACAACTTTGAGAGGAATCAAGTGTGGACATTGGTTGAAAAGCCCAATGATGATCATAATGCCATTGGAACCAAATGGGTGTTTCAGAATAAGCAAGATGAAGATGAACAAGTTGTACGCAAGAAGGCCCGTCTCGTTGCTCAAGGCTACACTCAAGTCGAAGGTATGGACTATGGTGAGACATATTCCCCTGTTGCTAGACTTGGTCCCATGCGCATCTTACTTGCTTATGCCAATCACCATGGCATCACTTTATACCAAATGGACATCAAAAGTGATTTTCTAAATGGTGATATTGAGGAGGAAGTTTATGTTAAACAACCTCCCGACTTTGTTAATCCCAGGAAGCCTAATCATGTTTACAAACTTCACAAAGCTCTTTATGGTCTTAAACAAGCTCCTAGAGCTTGGTATAAATGCTTGACTAAGTTTCTTATTGAAAAAAGCTTTGAAATTGAGAAAATTGATTCTACACTTTTTACTAAAGGAGTTAATGGAGAGTTATTTGTGTGCCAGATTTATGTGGATGATATCATATTTGGTTCTGCTAACCCTCAATTTAGTGAAAAGTTTGGAAGGCTAATGTCGGAGAAGTTTGAGATGTCTATAATGAGTGAACTTCAATTTTTCCTTGGATTGCAATTTAAGCAAACTAAGGGGGTACCTTTGTCTCACAAACAAAGTATACCAAGTATCTTTTCAAGAAGTTGAACATGAAATAAAGCAAAGGTATGAAAACACCCATACCAACTAGTGGACATCTTGACTTGATGAAGGATGGAAACCCGGTTGACCAAAAGGTTTATCGATCTATGATTGGTTCATTATTATATATTTGTGCCCCCTGTCCCGATGTTATGCTAAGTGTGTGCATGTGTGCACGATATCAGGCGGCTCCAGAGGAATGTCAACTTAAGGATGTGAAAAGGATAGTGAGATACTTAATTCATACACAAATTTTTTAGCATTCGGTATCCTAAGAGGTCACCTTTTGATCTTGTTGGCTATTCCGACTTGGACTATGCCTGTGACAAGGTTGATAGGAAGTCCACTTCAGGTACTTGAACATTTCTTGGTAGATCCCTTGTTTCTTGGTCCTCCAAGAAACAAAACTCGGTATTCTTATCCACCGTTGAAGTGGAATACATTGCCGCCGTATCATGTTGTGCTCGGTTACTTCAGACGACCCATACTCTTAAAAGATTATGGGTATGTGTGAAACATGCTCCTTTGCTTTGTGAAAATGAAAGTGCTATTAAGATTGCTCACAGTCCCATGCAACATTCTCGAACTAAGCATATTGAAGTACGTCATCATTTCATTCACGACCATGTTGCGAAAGGAGATATCAATCTTAAGCATGTGCGTACCAACAAGTAATTAGCACATATATTCACTAAACCACTTGATGAAAATATATTTTGCCATTTGAGAGGTGAATTGAATATCATTGATGCCTCAAACTTGGAATAGAGATTCCATTTGGATACATTCAAGGCATGAGCCTTTGTGACTAATCCTTGATATTTCTCTTATGATGATGATCATTTATATATCTTGGATATATATTTGCACCCTTGTACGTTATCTAACTCTTGTAGGTACTTGGACGAGCCTCAATCCATGAGATTGCATATCACTCAAATCTTGAGCAATCTATACATCACCAAGTATCTATGCTTTGGTTGTTGAAATCAAGGAAGCATGAGATCACTCAACGTATCCTTTGACAATATTTATATGATGAATTTCAATCTTGTCAATTTGGGTACACAAGTGCTATTCCTTGCAATACTAACCCGTGTAGGAAGATGAACTTCAACTCCAAAGGATGATCCCAACTCTTGATGGACTACATCAATCTTGAGAATTCAACATAAGTTCAACTACATGATCAAGATCAACACCAACCTAAGGTATGTCATTCCATCTTAGAGAAACTTTGCGCCAAGTCATGAGCTAAAGCAACTCAACAAGATGTGAATACATCAATGCGATTAAATGAAAATCGACAACCCCATTTTGAGCTTCAACGATGAGTATGACCTATGATCAAGTGATCTCACTTGACTCCTAAGTCAATATACTATAACATAGGGGACTATGTCACCAACAATTTCTAGATGAAGTCATCTAGTGTTCATACTTCTCATTGTGCATTTTCATTGCATTTCTTCTTACTATTGTGTTTCCCTTTTAATTAATAAAAAAATCATCTAGATTCTCTTTGTTTCCGTTCTTTTCTAATTTTTCTTATCCAGCTAATTCATTGCAAACCTTTATGCAAATTCCTTAAAAAATCTTGTGAAATTATATTTGCAAAGCGAGTTGAGTTGACAAAATATTTCCTCTCTAGTGAACACGGTTCCACCGATTTCAGCCCATTGGACAGACCGAAATACAAGTTCGACATGTATGCAGTTCATCGGTTCTACTGAAACAGACTCACTCGGTCTCATCGATGAGCACCTTAAGTGGCTCTGTTATCTCGGAGGCACCGATTGATACAAATCAGCGCCATCGATTTCACCGTTGAGAAAACTTTTTGCCATCTTATGTTGTATATTTTCTTCTCTCCACTTAATGATTCTTTTCCCCTATCCGCATCTTGAGCTGCATTCTGCCTTGTTGTGTCTCTCCAGGACCATTCTCACTTGACTCATATCCATGAAGGACCCTTCTTGGAAATTGATGTCAAAAGGAGAGAGAGAGAGAGAGAGAGAGAGAGAGAGAGAGAGAGAGAGAGAGATCCTAGAGAGAGGGATAGAGCACGTCAAAGCTTATCCTTACAAAACCGTTCTCAAAAAGGAAGAGGGGTGCAATGCCATAAGAGGAAAGAAGTCACATGCCTTTAAAAGGGGAAAGACATGTTAGTATTTGTTTTGATATATTCTTCTTGGATCATTTTTTCCCTGATTGATTTCTTTATCTCTACTCTAATTTTATCTCACCCTACCTTCTATCATCATCGAATGTTATATTCAGGGGGAGAAAGAGTCCATTTTAAGGGGAGATAAAACCTTAGAATTTATTGTAAATATTTAAGTCCTTGGGGACATGTCTATATCTGAATGAAGTTCTCACTCCGTGACCCATTACATGTCATCCCAATCTTGGTATTCTTGTGGGTCTTGGAATCTTTCTTGTTTGAAGCTCTCTTGTGTTACTTAACCTTGTTTTCTCAAGTTGGCTTTCTCCAAGCATGAGTTCAAGAACCACAAGGTAAGTATATGCATCACACTCATGTACATGATGATCTCTTGCCTTTGCACATATTGTTTGCAAGAAGGATTCATAAATATGAAGGTACATCTCATTTGAACCTTGCTCTGATGTATATAGCCAAGATACATGCAACTCATTACTTGCTCTGTCATGATGTGCATTCACATGTTGTTTAGTTCTATCATTACATGACTGCACACATGTAGGGGGAGCTTATGCATGTTACATGTTCTTCCAAAGCTTTACTTACTATTCTTCATATCATTTACTTGAAGTTTTGATGTATGTTGTCATCAATACCGAAAAGGGGAAGATTGAAAGCACAAGTGCTCCCTGAGTGATTTTTGTAATTAATGTCAACATATCTCTTGTTGGAATAATAGTTTTATCTAGTATATTTCACGAACAGTTCAACAATGGCGTGGCAAGGACAAGAGGATGTGGAACCCTTCTAAATGCTAAGGAAAGAAGATTGGCAAAAGCTCAAGACTCTTCATTTCTATTTTAGTGGTCCAAGATCACATTGAGTCCATAGGAAAGCCAATACTATTAAAAGGGGATGAGGTGTTGCTTAATGATTTGGTTGCTCAAGTGCTTCGTGATGTTGCTTAAAAACCCTGAGGCACTTTCTCCCTCCAAATATGTCCAAACCCTAATTTTCAAACTAGGCCCCACCGATATTTCCTACCGGGCGCCACTGAGTTCATTTAACATAGCCACTACCTAAACCCTAATAGTTCGGTCTCACCGATATGGATCTCGATCTCACTAAGATGGCCTTGCCAACCCTCTGTTGGCTGTTACAATTACTTGCACTACAAAAAAACACTTCTGTGATAATACGTTTTGTCGTAGTAGGTCATGTTGTCTATCATGCATGTACATCCATGACGATTTTATGACAGAATCAAGATAGTCATACCTGTGATGTCATAGAAGTGTTCCATGACGATACCAAAATTATCATCACAGAAGTGTTCGCTTCCATGACGATAAATGACGCGTCATGGAAGTGCTTTCATCAAGGGTAATCGACACGTGGCATCCACTGTAACGGTTTGCTGTTAAGCTATCAGGTCCGGTTTTGGATCCGATAACCCGCTAACAGCGAGGACCAATGGGAATTTTGCATGTGTAAAATTCCCATTGGCTGAAGGAACCACGTGTCAGCTGCACATGCGGACACATTTCAACCAACCAGTGGACAGAGGCGCCAATGATACGTCGACATGTGGCACGACCCAACAGGGGCCCATTCAGGTCAAAAGGCCAGCCCGTTTGACTTGGTCAAAGGATAACGGGCCGGCCCATCGAAAGCTTGCTAACGGCCTACAAGCACATAGCCCATTCATGCCCTATAACTCACGGCCCATTATGGCCTTTCCGAATTTGGCCCACTAGCTTCATATAGGCCGTCCAATATGATTTCAGTCTGTTGTAACTTCCGGCCCATGTACGGCCCATGACGTCTTTCGGCCCATATGAGGCCCTTTGTAACTCTTGGCCCATTAACGACTCGTTGTGAAACTGGCCCATAATGAACAGTATTTCGCTTCATACCCATTAACGGCCCATTATTCCATTGGGCCGTTCCCAGCCCGTGTTATCTTTCGGCCTTTTAAGAGCCCATTTATTCTTGGGCTAATTTGCAGCATTCGGTAGCTTACGGTCCGTTACTGGCCTTTTCTGCTTTTGTGCCAAATTAAGCCCGTGGTTAAAGTTGGCCCGTTTGTGGCCTATTAATCCGTTGGGCCGTTTTCATAGCGTCATTAAATACGGCCCATTAACGACCCGTTATGGCTATCGATAGAATTAAGCTTGTTATACTCGTCGTCCTCTTAAAGGCCCGTTATGCTCGGCCCATGAAATGACGGCTGCCACTCTAGCCCGTTTGCGGCCCATATTGCGGCCCATTATTTGGCCCATGTTTGGCCAATCGGTCATACAGACCGTAGAAGGTGTTGGGGAACGTAGTATTTCAAATTTTTCCTACGATCACGCAAGATCTATCTACCAGATGCATAGCAACGAGAGGGAAGAGTGTGTCTACGTACCCTCGTAGTCCAGAAGTGGAAGCTTCAAGTGACGCGGTTGATGTAGTCGAACTTCTTCGCGATTCAACCGATCAAGCACCGAACGTACGACACCTCCGCGTTCAGCACACGTTCAGCTTGATGACATCCCACGAGCTCTTGATCCAGTTGAGCTTCACGGGAGAGTTTCGTCAGCACGACGGCGTGGTGACGGATATGATGTATGTACCGGTGCAGGGCTTCGCCTAAGCACTGCGATGGTATGACCGATGTGTGTTTCTGTGGAGGGGGGCACCGCACACGGCTGGAACAATTCAACTTCTGTGTCTTTGGGTGCCCCCCTGCCCCCGTATATAAAGGATCAAGAGGGGAGGGCCGGCCGGCCTCCTATGGTGCGGCTAGAGAAATCCTACTAGGAATAGGATTGCAATCCTATTCCTAGTAGGAGTTCACCAAGAAGGAAGAGAGGGAAAGGAAAAGAGGGAGAGGTGGCGCCCCCCAATCCTAGTCCAACTAGGATCCCTAGGTGGGGCGCCGGCCAGCCTCTATGGGCTGCCTCTCTCCTTTCCTCAAGGCCCACTATGGACCATCCCCCCTCGTAGGGGGTTCCAGTAACCCCCTCCGGCAATCCAGTTAAATCCGAAACTTTTCCAGAACACTTTCGGTGTCCGAATATAGTCGTCCAATATATCAATCTTTATGTCTCGGACATTCCGAGACTCCTCGTCATGTCCGTGATCTCATCCGGGACTCCGAACTACCTTCGGTACATCAAAACTCATAAACTCATAATACCGATCGTCATCAAACGTTAAGCGTGCGGACCCTACGGGTTCGAGAACTATGTAGACATGACCGAGACTCATCTCCGGTCAATAACCAATAGCGGAACCTGGATGTTCATATTGGCTCCTACATATTCTACGAAGATCTTTATCGGTCAAACCGCATAACAACATACGTTGTTCCTTTTGTCATCGGTATGTTACTTGCCCGAGATTCGATCGTCGGTATCTCTATACCTAGTTCAATCTCATTACCGACAAGTCTCTTTACTCGTTCCGTAATACATCATCTCGTGACTAACTTATTAGTCATTTGCTTGCAAGGCTTATTATGATGTGCATTACCGAGAGGGCCCAGAGATACCTCTCCGACACTCGGAGTGACAAATCCTAATCTTGATCTATGCCAACACCACGAATACTTTCGGAGACACCTGTAGAGCATCTTTATGATCACCCAGTTACGTTGTGACGTTTGATAGCACACAAGGTGTTCTTACGGTATTCGGGAGTTGCATAATCTCATAGTCATAGGAACATGTATAAGTCATGAAGAAAGCAATAACAGTAAAACTAAACGATCATAGTGCTATGCTAACGGATGGGTCTAGTCCATCACATCATTCTCCTAATGATGTGATCCCGTTGATCAAATGACAACTCATGTCTATGGTTAGGAAACATAACCATCTTTGATCAATGAGCTAGTCTAGTAGAGGCATACTAGGGACACTCTGTTTTGTCTATGTATTCACACATGTACTAAGTTTCCGGTTAATACAATTCTAGCATGAATAATAAACATTTATCATGATATAAGGAAATATAAATAACAACTTTATTATTGCCTCTAGGGCATATTTCCTTCAGTCTCCCACTTGCACTAGAGTCAATAATCCAGCTCACATCGCCATGTGATTTAATACCGATAATTCACATTGTTATGTGAATAACACCCATAGTTCACATCGCCATGTGACCAACACCCAAAGGGTTTACTAGAGTCAATAATCTAGTTCACATCGCTATGTGATTAATACCCAAGAGTAATAAGGTGTGATCATGTTTTGCTTGTGAGAGAAGTTTAGTCAACGGGTCTGTCACATTCAGATCCGTATGTATTTCGCAAATTTCTATGTCTACAATGCTCTGCATGGAGCTACTCTAGCTAATTGCTCCCACTTTCAATACGCATCCAGATTGATACTTAGAGTCATCTGGATTTAGTGTCAAAGCTTGCATCGGCGTAACCCTTTACGACGAACTCTTTATCACCTCCATAATCGAGAAACATTTCCTTAGTCATCCAGTTACTAAGGATAATTTTGACCACTGTACAGTGATCTACTCCTAGATCACTATTGTACCCCCTTGACAAACTCATGGCAAGGTACACAACATGTTTGGTACACAGCATGGCATACTTTATAGAACCTATGGCTGAGGCATAGGGAATGACTTTCATTCTTTCTATATTTTTCTGCCGTGTGCTGGCTTTGAGTCTTACTCAACTTCACACCTTACAAGTCAGGCAAGAACTCCTTCTTTGACTGATTCATTTTGAACTACTTCAAAATCTTATCAAGGTATGTACTCATCGAAAGTCTTATCAAGCGTCTTGATCTATCTTTATAGATCTTGATGCCCAATATGTAAGCAGCTTCACCAAGGTCTTTCTTTGAAAAACTCCTTTCAAACACTCCTTTATGCTTTCCAGAAAATTCTACATCATTTCCGATCGACAATATGTCATTCACATATACTTATCAGAAAGGTTGTAGTGCTCCCACTCACTTCTTGTAAATACAGGCTTCACCGCAAGTCTGTATAAATCTATATGCTTTGATCAACTTATCAAAGCGTATATTCCAACTCCGAGATGCTTGCACCAGTCCATAGATGGATCGCTGGAGCTTGTACATTTTGTTAGCACCTTTAGGATTGACAAAACCTTCTGGTTGTATCATATACAAGTCTTCTTTAATAAATCCATTAAAGAATGCAGTTTTGTTATCCATTTGCCAGATTTCATAAAATGCGGCAATTGCTAACATGATTCGGACAGACTTAAGCATCTCTACGGGTGAGAAAGTCTCATCGTAGTCAACTCCTTGAACTTGTTGAAACCCTTTCGCAACAAGTCGAGCTTTGTAAACAGTAACATTACCTTCTGCGTCGGTCTTCCTCTTGAAGATCCATTTATTTTTGATGGCTTGCCGATCATCGGGCAAGTCAACCAAAGTCCATACTTTGTTCTCATACATGGATCTCATCTCAGATTTCATGGCCTCAATCCATTTTGTGGAATCTGGGCTCATCATCGCTTCCTCATAGTTCGCAGGTTCATCATGGTCTAGTAATATGATTTCCAGAACTGGGTTGCCGTACCACTCTGGTTGATCTACGACGTTCAGCAGAAACTTGATCTGAAGTTTCATGATCATCATCATTAACTTCCTCATTGATTGGTGTAGGAATCACTGGAACAATTTTCTGTGATGTACTTCTTTCCAATTTGGGAGAAGGTACAATTACCTCATCAAGTTCCACTTTCCTCCCACTCACTTCTTTCGAGAGAAACTCCTTTTCTAGAAAGGATCCACTTTTAGCAACAAAGACCTTGCCTTCGGATATGTGATGGAAGGTGTACCCAACAGTTTCTTTTGGGTATCCTATGAAGATTTACTTCTCCGATTTGGGTTCGAGCTTATCATGTTGAAACTTTTTCACATAAGCATCGCAATCCCAAACTAAAAAAAATGACAGCTTAGGTTTCTCGTCAAACCACAGTTCATACGGTGTCATCTCCACGGATTTAGATGGTGCCCTATTTAATGTGAATGTAGCTGTCTCTAATGCATAACCCCAAAAGCGATAGTGGTAGATCGGTAAGAGACATCATCGATCGCACCATATCTAATAAAGTACGGTTATGACGTTGGACACACCATTACACCGTGGTGTTCCAGGTGGCGTGAGTAGTGAAACTATTTCACATTGTTTTTACTGAAGGCCAAACTCGCTAACTCAAATATTTTACCTCTACGATCATATCGTAGAAACTCTTATTTTCTTGTTATGATGATTCTCCACTTCACTCTGAAATTCTTTGAACTTTTCAAATGTTTCAGACTTGTGCTTCATTAAGTAGATATACCCATATCTGCTCAAATCATTAGTGAAGGTCAGAAAATAACGATACCCGCCGCGAGCTTCAACACTCATTGGTCCACATACATCTGTATGTATGATCTCCAACAAATCTATTGCTCGCTCCATTGTTCCGGAGAATGGAGTTTTAGTCATCTTGCCCATGAGGCATGGTTCGCAAGCACCAAGTGATTCATAATCAAGTGATTCCAAAAATCCATCACTATGGAGTTTCTTCATGCGCTTTACACCATTATGACCTAAACGGCAGTGCCACAAATAAGTTGCACTATCATTATTAACCTTGCATCTTTTGGCTTCAATATTATGAATATGTGTATCAACACGATCGAGATCCAACAAACTATTTTTATTGGGTGTATGACCATCGAAGGTTTTATTCATGTAAACAGAATAACAATTATTCTATGACTTTAAATGAATAACCGTATTGCAACAAATATGATCAAATCATATTCATGCTCAACGCAAATGCCAAATAACATTTATTTAGGTTTTACACTAATCCCGAAAGTATAGGGAGTGTGCGATGATGATCATATCAATCTTGGAACCAGTTCCAACACACATCGTCACTTCACCTTTAACTAGTCTCTGTTCATTCTGCAATTCTCATTTCGAGTTACTAATTTTAGCAACTGAACCGGTATCAAATACCCAGGGGTTGCTATGAACACTAGTAAAGTACACATCAATAATCTGTATATCAAAATATACCTTTGTTCACATTGCCATCCTTCTTATCCGCCAAGTATCTAGGGCAGTTCCACTTCCAGTGACCTTTTCCTTTGCAGTAGAAGCACTTAGTTTCAGGCTTGAGTTTTAGCTTTGGGTTTTTTCACGGGAGTGACAATTTGCTTGTCATTCTTCTTGAAGTTACCCTTCTATCCCTTTGCCCTTTACTTGAAACAAGTGGTCTTGTTAACCATCAACACTTGATGCTCTTTCTTGATTTCTACCTTCGCCGATTTCAGGATCGCGAAGAGCTCGGGAATTACCTTCGTCATCCCTTGCATATTATAGTTCATCACGAAGTTCTGCTAACTTGGTGATAGTGACTAGAGAACTCTGTCAATTACTATCTTATCTGGAAGAATAACTCCCACTTGATTCAAATAATTGTAGTACCCAGACAATCTGAGCACATGCTCACTGGTTGAGCTATTCTCCTCCATCTTGTAGGCAAAGTACTGTCAGAGGTCTCATACCTCTCGACACGGGCATGAGTATGAAATACTAATTTCAACTCTGGGAACATCTTATATGCTCCGTGGCGTTCAAAACGTTTTTGAAGTCCCGATTCTAAGCCTTAAAGCATGGTGCACTTAAACTATCAAGTAGTCATCATACTGAGCTTTTGTCAAAAAACGTTCATAACGTCTACATCTGCTCCTGCAATAGGTCTGTCACCTAGCGGTGCATAAGGACATAATTCTTGTGTGCAGCAATGAGGATAACCCTCAGATCACGGAACAATTCCGCATCATTGCTACTAACATCTTTCAACTTAGTTTTCTCTAGGAACATATAAAAAATAAATGTGGAGCAACATCGCGAGCTATTGATCTACAACATAGATATGCTAGTACTACGAGGACTAAGTTCATGATAAATTAAAGTTCAATTTAATCATATTACTCAAAGAACTCCCACTTAGATAGACATCCCTACGGTCATCTAAATGATCACGTGATCCAAATCAACTAAACCATGCCCGATCATCACGTGAGATGGAGTAGTTTCAATGGTGAACATCTTATGTTGATCATATCTACTATATGATTCACGCTTGACCTTTCGGTCTTCAGTGTTCCGAGGCCATATCTGCATATGCTAGGCTCGTCAAGTTTAACCCGAGTATTCTGCGTGTGTAAAACTGTCTTACACCCGTTGTATTTGAACGTAGAGCTTATCACACCCGATCATCACGTGGTGTCTCGGCACGACGAACTTTCGCAACGGTGCATACTCAGGGAGAACACTTATACCTTGAAATTTAGTAAGGGATCATCTTATATTGCTACCATCGAACTAAGCAAAATAAGAAGCATAATAAGATAAATATCACATGCAATCAAAATATGTGACATGATATGGCCATCATCATCTTGTGCTTTTGATCTCCATCTCCAAAGCACCGTCATGATCACCTTCGTCACCGGCGCGACAGCTTGATCTTCATCGTAGCATCGTTGTCGTCTCGCCAACTATTGCTTCTACGACTATCGCTACCGCTTAGTGATAAAGTAAAGCAATTACATGGCGATTGCATTTCATACAGTAAAGCGATAACCATATGGCTCCTGCCAGTTGCCGATAACATTACAAAACATGATCATCTCATACAAAACCGTATAACTCATCATATCTTGACCATATCACATCACAACATGCCCTGCAAAAACAAGTTAGACGTCCTCGACTTTGTTGTTGCAAGTTTTACGTGGCTGCTACGGGCTTAGAAAGAACCGTTCTTACCTACGCATACAAAACCACAACGATGTTTCGTCAAGTATGTGCTGTTTTAACCTTCACAAGGACCGGGCGTAGCCACACTTGATTCAGCTAAAGTGAGAGAGACAGACACCCGCCAGTCACCTTTAAGCAACGAGTGCTCTTAACGGTGAAACCAGTCTCGCGTAAGCGTACGAGTAATGTCGGTCCGGGCCGCTTCATCTCACAATACCACAGAAGCAAAGTATGACATGCTGGTAAGCAGTATGACTAGTATCGCCCACAACTCATTGTGTTCTACTCGTGCATATCATCTACGCATAGACCTGGCTCATGATGCCACTGTTGGGGAACGTAGTATTTTAAAATTTTCCTACGATCATGCAAGATCTATCTACCAGATGCATAGCAACGAGAGGGAAGAGTGTGTCTACGTACCCTCGTAGACCGGAAGCGGAAGCGTCAAGTGACGCGGTTGATGTAGTCGAACTTCTTCGCGATTCAACCGATCAAGCACCGAACGTACGGCACCTCCGTGTTCAGCACACCTTCAGCTTGATGACGTCCCACGAGCTCTTGATCTAGTTGAGCTTCACGGGAGAGTTTCGTCAGCACGACGGCGTGGTGACGGATATGATGTATCTACCGGCGCAGGGCTTCGCCTAAGCACTGCGATGGTATGACCGATGTGTGTTTCTGTGGAGGGGGCACCGCACACGGCTGGAACAATTCAACTTCTGTGTCTTTGGGTGCCCCTCTGCCCCCGTATATAAAGGAGCAAGAGGGGAGGGCCGGCCGGCCTCCTATGGTGCGGCTAGGGCAATCCTACTAGGAATAGGATTGCAATCCTATTCCTAGTAGGAGTTCACCAAGAAGGAAGAGAGGGAAAGGAAAAGAGGGAGAGGCGGCGCCCCCCCAATCCTAGTCCAACTAGGATCCCTAGGTGGGGCGCCGGCCAGCCTCTATGGGCTGCCTCTCTCCTTTCCTCAAGGCCCACTATGGACCATCCCCCCTCGTAGGGGGTTCCGGTAACCCCCTCCGGCAATCCAGTAAAATCCAAAACTTTTCCGGAACACTTCCGGTGTCCGAATATAGTCGTCCAATATATCAATCTTTATGTCTCGGACATTCCGAGACTCCTCGTCATGTCCGTGATCTCATCCGGGACTCCGAACTACCTTCGGTACATCAAAACTCATAAACTCATAATACCGATCGTCATCAAACATTAAGCGTGCGGACCCTACGGGTTCGAGAACTATGTAGACATGACCGAGACTCATCTCCGGTCAATAACCAATAGCGGAACCTGGATGTTCATATTGGCTCCTACATATTCTACGAAGATCTTTATCGGTCAAACCGCATAACAACATACATTGTTCCTTTTGTCATCGGTATGTTACTTGCCCGAGATTCGATCGTCGGTATCTCTATACCTAGTTCAATCTCATTACCGGCAAGTCTCTTTACTCGTTCCGTAATACATCATCTCGTGACTAACTTATTAGTCATTTTCTTGCAAGGCTTATTATGATGTGCATTACCGAGAGGGCCCAGAGATACCTCTCCGACACTCGGAGTGACAAATCCTAATCTTGATCTATGCCAACACCACGAATACTTTCGGAGACACCTGTAGAGCATCTTTATGATCACCCAGTTACGTTGTGACGTTTGATAGCACACAAGGTGTTCTTACGGTATTCGGGAGTTGCATAATCTCATAGTCATAGGAACATGTATAAGTCATGAAGAAAGCAATAGCAGTAAAACTAAACGATCATAGTGCTATGCTAACGGTGGGTCTAGTCCATCGCATCATTTTCCTAATGATGTGATCCCGTTGATCAAATGACAACTCATGTCTATGGTTAGGAAACATAACCATCTTTGATCAATGAGCTAGTCTAGTAGAGGCATACTAGGGACACTCTGTTTTGTCTATGTATTCACACATGTACTAAGTTTCCGGTTAATACAATTCTAGCATGAATAATAAACATTTATCATGATATAAGGAAATATAAATAACAACTTTATTATTGCCTCTAGGGCATATTTCCTTCAGAAGACCCATTGATTCTATGGACCGTAGAAGGCCCTTAGTTGGCCCATGGTCACTACAGTAGATAGCAGGACCATGGTGACAACAGTCCGTATGTTGCTCACGGTTATTGTGGCCTAGTTTTATATTATAGGTTATTGCGGCCATAGCACACCGCGGAAAAAGAACTGCACTGACCACAAGCAAACAAATAAACAAGACAACAAGGAAATAAATGAGCAAGCAACATACGCTAGGCTATTACGGCTACTACACATATTACAACCACTCGGCATCAAAGTTCGCCACTAGTGCAAATATGGGGAACAAAGCAGCATATTACATACACTGGTTGTCAAAGTTGGCGACCAGTGCAAATAAATGCCGCAGCAAAACAAGTCCAGAACTGAAACCACGTCATAAGAGATCAAGAAACAATATCATCGGTAGCCACCATGCTGGCAAGACACTTGGCAAGCTTATTAGATTTCTCTTGTTTGGCACTTAAATCCTCCAACGCTTGCTATTGCACCAGAAAGTATGGATCTGAATTCTCTAGGGACTTTCACAGTCCTTCGGCTTCTTGTCGCAACACAACTGCTTGATGTCTTTCAGCTTGTAGTTGAGACTCTAGAAACCGAACTGATTCAAACAGTGAGTTCGAGGAGCTTGTGCCAGCGGTAGTGGCCAGTAACTCGAACACTACACCAAGACAGGACTTTGGGGTTGTCTCACTGTCTTCAAGATAGTTTTCCTTAGTTGTTTTATCAGCTTTCTTGGAGACTAACAGGGATGTCTCCCTATCTTGAGCCTTATCTGCATTACTTCCTTTACCATTGCATAATGGGGTACTCTTCTCCAATTTTTTATCTGCATTCTAAAACAGAAACAAGCAGATACATCACAGGTTTAGCATGTATATGAAACTCATTTTGGTAAACCAATTCAGTAGTAAGGTGGACAAGATAACAACATGAAACAAACATATATCCATGTACTATGGTCACTGTATGGTATATATCATTCTAGTTTATGTTGCCAAATCAAGATAGAGACAGTTAAGATCATATCTGTTTAAGACAAAGCAGCATAGACATAATATAAGTGTGGAAAACTACACATCACTAACAACACTTGTAATGTGCATGGCATGAGAACATAAATTTTTATTCAGTTGAAACTTAAACCAACACAGAGCAAGTTAGAACAGCAAACCAGTTAAAGAAACATGTTTAAAATATACATGTCGCGCCATTGGAGTTTCAATTGCATCCTTCAATTTTGAAATTAGTTGGTATGAGTAAATACAATGATGCAAGAGCAAAGGAGTATGAACCATAGCTACGGAACCTGACCAGAGAACAATTCTTCTTCTGCTTTAAGCGTTGACTTAGGGTTCAGAGTGGTGGTCCTCGTGCTTTGGGCACTGCACTTGCCTTACTAACTGCTCGTGTTTGGGTGCTCCGTGGTGGAGATGGTGTTGTGTCAATTGGAACTGGGTTGCTATCTGCTGGGGTTGGGGTTAGAAGGGGTGTAGCTGGTTCTCTGTTCAACTGAGTAGGGGTATAATCTGCGTGAGTCTGGGTTATGTGTGGTGGGGCTGGTTCTTGAGCAAGTACAACCGTGGTTCTATCTGCATCAGCGGGTAGCACTATCTTTTCTGAAGACCATGTTTTTACTCCCATAGATACTGCCATCACCCCCTCAATTCAAATGGCTGATAAACAAGAAAAGTAATTGAATGCACATACATTGTATGTTAGACAAGTGCAATGGATGGTAGCGAAGAAAACAAGCCACGAAATAATTCACTTTTATGTTGTCTAACCAAACATGATAGCATGACACAATTTCACATATATGATGGCTAACTAAACAGGATAGCATCACACAAATTCACATATATGATGGCTAACTCAACAGGATAGAATGACATACTTCAAAATATGATGACTATGTAAACAAGATGACATGATATAACTATACGAAGTGTCTATTAAAGTGGTTGGCATGCCATAATTCACATACATGCCGTCGATGGAAACATGATGGCATGATACAATTCACGGATAGAATGACATATTTCAAAATATGATGACTATGTAAACAAGATGAGATGATATAACTATATTATGTCTTTAGAAAATGGGTTGGCATGCCATAATTCAGATACGTGTTGTCTATGTAAACATCATGGCATGATATAATTCAAATATATGATTTATATACTAAGCAAGTGAGCAGATGTCACTAAGCAGATGTCACTCAATATTGTGTATATGATGTAAAAACTAAGCATTGCAAGACAACATAGGAATGATATGAGTAATATAACCCTGCCAAGTTTGAGCATACACCTCAGGGGGAAAATAGGATTGGTCATCTGTCTCTGAATCCTCCTCTGAGGAGCTATCTGTACCCATCAAGATATCTGCTTCAGCAGGTAGCATTGTCTGCTCTGAAGAACTTGTTTCCACTCCAGATTTTTCCATCACCAATTCAAATGGCTGATGCACAGAAAGATTAGTTGAACATACAAACATTGTCAACAAATGGAATACGTAATACAAAAAAAGGATGGCATGATATAATTCACATATATGATGATTGGGTAAACATCATGGTATTGCATAATTCACATATATAATGCCTTGCAACAAGATAACATTGCATAATTCACATATATAATGTCCTGCAACAAGAGGGCATTGCATAATTCACATATATGGTAATTACACACTAAACATGTGGCATTCACACAAAGCATGTCTAAACTAAGGAAATGGCATAGCAATGCAAGACACCATATGCATGATATGAGCAATATAACCTCGGGGGAGAAATATGATTGGGCATCTATCTTTGAATCCTCCTCTAAGGAGCTATTCGTAACCAGCAAGACATCTGCTTCATTCGATAGCATTGTCTGCTCTGAAGACCTTGTTTTCACTCCAGATTTTTCCCTTATCGTGTGGAATAGATGATGCACAAGAAGAGTAATTCAATGTACTAACATTATTGACAAATTTAATACGTAATAAAAAAAGGATGGCATGATATAATTCACATATCAGAACACTAGCTAACCAGGATGGCATTGCAAAATTCACATATATTATCCATGGCTAAACAAGATGGCATTGCATGATTCACATATATGATATAGAAACTAAACAGATGCCAATCACACAAAGCATGTCTAAACTAAGCAGATGCCATATTTGATGTGTAAAGTAAGGAATGCAAGGCACCATATGCATGATATGACCAACATCAGCATGCCAAGTTAGAGGAAAGACCTCAGGGGGTAAACAGGAGTGGTCTGCTCCCTCTGAATCCCCCTCTGAACAGTTATCTTCCTCTTGATTACAATATGGAACGGTGGGAGGGGGGCTGTCTTTGTGCCCACCATTGAGCGGCGTCTGCATGACAATTTATTGCCACACAAGCCTCGTCTCTTTTGTTCTACATGTCCAGTACCATTGTGTATAATAACTGACATGCATAGAAATAAAATATAGTGAGGTTATGTAAGGAGTGCACAGAGTAATCCAGAGTGATGGTAGCTACTTATGGATAGACCCAAAACCAATGATAGCGGGCAAATAATAGCTTCAGTTAAAAAATACAGATACTGGCTCCTTTACTTTTTATTTCCCACCCAACATGAAACACATAGTAGACACCCGAGATTGACCAGATAGTAGACAAATACTAATCGTTGCTGCCCCAATATGTACCCCACAACCATTTAAAAACTCGAGTTTGAGCATTAGTTTGGACCAGACTCAGATTTTAAGAGGTGAACAGGATGATAAAGTTGCAGGTTATATTAAGCGATTCATAACGTAAACAAACACGAAAGAGTGTGACCTCTCTTGCGGACCTGTGTAGTCCTGAAGGTCCTTTGCTCAGTTGATGATGGTAATGCTGTTGTGGTGGCTGCCGACGGCGGGGAAGAAGACCGAGGCGGCGAAAGATAGTCTGGAGGGCGGATCCCTGTTGTGGTGGACCCTTCCTTCATTGGAGGAGGTGAGCTGGGATGGACGATGGCACGACAGGAGTGGGAGAAACCACACAAGGTTTTCTTTGACACCTATTTGTAACAGAAGTAAATCTGTAAGGGTTCCTTCCAAATGGAGGATAGTAACAACATAGGGATAGGAAATATAGGAAGAGGGTACGAATGCACATGGAAAACAGAGTATTTGCAAACACATGATTTCTGTCGATCTGGGTGTCTCATACACAGGAATTGGAAGATCACAGGAATGCAAAGAAGCATGGTCAAATTAAGTCAGACCGCAAGAAAATGTACAGTTATGATGCTATTATGCTACTATCACTTAGTCTTGTTCTTCATGAATAGGAATTTGAAAAGGAGGGCCAAGTGGATATTAAAATTCCCACGGTTATTCTTTAAAAGAGACACTAAAGGAAAAATTCCTATGGTTTTTCTTTCATCCATTCCTTTAAACCAAATGCATGAGAATAGTTCTACCATAGGTAACTTTCCAATTCCTATGTCTTCCTTCACTTTTCCTTTCAACAAGTGGCAATTCTAGTAGGCAGGCTTGATCAGGCAATAGCATGCAGAAATGTTTTTGTACCACTACTTTGGACCCAGGCCACTGCCCTACTAGCTCAACTCCCAATCCCATCTACACATGCACAGCTCCAACGCCCAGAAATAAATAATGGTGGCTTTCGAGAGAGTCCAACATGGATAGCTAACTTTCTAGTACCTCACTGCTTGTCATATAAGAGAAACTATTTGTATTTCCAATTACAACATGTGCTCGGTGAACAATATATATTACATGTAGAGTAAAAAAGTTATGCGACGAGTGGACAACCTCTTAGGTGAAGCCATATCGACTTGAGCATCATTGGGTGGGTCGCTGAGGATGCAACGGCTGATGTGGGTGTTCGAGGCGGGGATGGAGTTCTTAGGCGTCTGAAGATGGCACCGAGGGTATTGCTCCACTGTGATGGATGACTTCGTCGTTGAAGCAACTCCGGTGAGGTGTACGATGGCGATGCTGAAGCATGACAAGAGAGACAACGTTAACCTTAAGTGGGATTCTAATAGCATCTCCAATAGATGATGTAAAATTCATCACCAAAAAGTGCTAGATGTAAAATACATCAGCCGCTCATCTCTGAACTAAACTGTCAAAATTGAATTTAACTGTCAAAACTGAATTTTACTGTCAAAACTGAATTTTACTGCGGAAACTGAACATTCTAGTAGCAGAAAAGCAGTAGCAGAAAAGCGTGCGAGAGCCGGGGTAGCTGGTCATGTACCAGCATCTCGGGTAGCAGCTGCAGGGGATCGAGCGAGAGCAGGATCTGCTGCTCGTGCAGCAGCAGCGCGAAGAAGCTAGAGCAGCAGCGCAAGCAAGAGCAAGAGCAAGAGCAGACCAGGCAAGGGACCAGAGAGCAAGAGCATAGCAGCAGCGTGAGCGAGAGCCGAAGTAGCAGCAGCTCCGACTGATGTGGACGTCGCCGCCGAGGGAGCGACGCTGTAAAGGAAGTGGCCGGCGACGTCGCCGTAGATGGAGCTGCGCCATGGCGGCTCGGGACTGAGCGCCGACAGCATCGTGAGATCGAAGCAAGAAGAAAATGCAGCGATTACAGTAGAACCTCTTCGATGGCACCGATTAGGCCTCAACTTCATCCGAGGAATCAGTGATGATGCTGCTCTTCTGGTGGTGCAGGTGAAGAGGGCAGTGTGTGAATGGAGGTGCGGGAGTCCTGTATTCAGGGGTCCTCACGCATCTAGGTCAATGAAGCTAGGCCGCACTGGTGGGTCGCATAAAGAAGAAGCAGAAGACCTCCCCGTATTCAGTCACGACTCCTATGTACGTAGAAAGGCAGGTTTTGAGTTCGGATGTGTCAATTGCTTCCTCCCCAAGTCATCCTTGTAACCCTAGGTCTCCTCAGGCGTGTATATAAGCCAAGGGGTTTAGTCTGTAGAGGGATCATCGTCATTACAATATCCCTAATGGCAAGACTTAGGGTTTAGCCATTACGATCTCATGGTAGATCAACTCTTGTACACATATTCATCCATATTAATATAGCAGGAAGTAGGGTTTTACCTCGACCGAGAGGGCCTGAACCTGGGTAAACATTGTGTCCCCTGCCTCCTGTTACCATCGATCTTCAGACGCACAGCTTGGCCCCCCCTACCCGAGATCTGCAGGTTTTGACACCGACAATGGTGCTTTCATTGAGAGCTCCACTGTGCGCTCGCAATGAGCGATTGATGGCACGTCTCGTCGTCAATGATGAGATCACCCTCAGAAACAACTTGGCTATCAGTCAGTTTCTCCAGCTTGGCGGGTTCACCATATGCGCCCGCATGGCCTTGGGGCCAGCCGCACCCCATGCGGCCGTTGAGCATCACCTTTATGCCGATTCCGGCTATTCCGATGACGCGACTTCGGCAGAACTCTCGCCCTTAAATGAGCTGCTGGATCGCATCTTCGCCCTGGGGCTCTCACCGCTAGGAGATTGGATCGGACTTAAATTCGGCCATGATGAGATCGACCCTTCTTCGGTTACTCTTCTAGTAGCAGCAGTCGAGGACAAAGCCATAGAGACTTCTCCTCTCTAGACGGAGACCGCCACAATCCAGATCTCCAAACCTATCGAGCCGAACACCTCCTTATCAGGAGACGCACTATGTTCCTTGAGCTCTGGGACCAACACCGGACCCAAAGGGCAATTAGACCCCATCAAGTCCGGATTGTTACCAATGGAGGTTGTTAAAACCCCGAATATCATTCTGGGTCGGGATTTAGAATTACCAACACCCACCCACCCTGGGAAAAACTCTTCAAGTAAATCCGGAATCCTGGACATAGATGATCTCACAAACATACAACAGCAGCCCGAGGAAACGGTCAACCACTTCTGGGCCAGATTCTTACTTGTCAAAAACAAGATCAGGACTGCTACGACGACAAAGCGGTCTCTTTATTTCACTGCAATTGAATGCCCTCAACCGACGTCGTGTTATGAGTTTCACAGAACTATCGCAGTTAGTACGGAAGTACTGCGCAATGGAAAATACTTGGAAAGCCTAGAATACACCTCTGGAACGATGCATCTCCAGACAGTACGTTACCAAAGCTAAACGGACTTACCCTAGTTGGTTAGCCGATAGCATTCCCATTGGCAAGAATAACAAGCCTAATTCAAGGCACAGGTCCGTACTGGACAAACTACTCGATACACCTTGCCAAATACACGCAACCTCAGATAATGTCCCAAACCATTGCCATAGAGCATGCTGGGTACTCCGGCAGGTAGCAAAAAGCGGTATGACACTTCTTGCCACCACCGCACCAAGGGAGAATGACATCAATGTCTTCATTGTCTTCGAGACGTTCTCCTCAGATAACTGTCACAAGAGAGCAAATCGCGAACTTACCGAGGTTTACCAAATTAGCTCTACAAGCCCATGGAGCGACACGACAATCGGTTTTTCTGCTGAAGACGCACCCCGAGTCCGACCGGTCCGAGCATCAGCAGCTCTTGTACTTGACTCAATAATAGATGGCTTTCTCCTCACTAAAGTACTTATGGATGGAGGAAGCGGACTAAACCTCATATATGAGGAAACGCTTGCAAGAATGCAGGTCGAAAAATCCCGCATTGAGCACACCAACACAACCTTTAGGGGAAATATACCAAGCCGCGAGACCAAGTGGTCGGGAAGCATTAAGCTCGATGTAGTGTTTGGCTCACCCGACAACTACAGATCGGAGGAACTACTCTTTCACATTGTGCCCTTCCACAGCGGATACCACACCCTTCTAGGACGGGACGCTTTCTCACGCTTTGAAGCTATACCCCATTACGGTTACATGAAGCTTAAAATGCCAGGGCCCAATGGGGTGATCACAATAATTAGTGATCCGGATAGAGCACTCCGCGCCGAAAACAAAATGGCATCCTTAGCCTTAGAGGCATTATCCGAAGCTCTCGCGGCTGAAAAATTAACTACCCTACGATTAAAGGTGGATGTCGATGACGTCATCCTCGCCAAAAGATCAAAGTCTACCTTCTTCAAACCCGCTAACGAAATCATCAAATTTTAAGTGCACCCAACGGACCCTAATAAAACAGCATCCATCGGGGCACAACTGGATTCGGTGGTAGAAAGCGCGTTACGCGCCTTCCTTCGGGAAAATTGGGATATATTCGCCTGGCACCCTTCAGATATGCCAGGAATCCCACGTAGGCTGTCCGAACACAACCTCAATATTATACAAGGGTTCAAACCAGTCAAGCAGTCACTGCAACAATTTTCTGAACCCGAAAGACAAGCAATGGGAGAAGAGTTAGCCAAACTATTGAAGCCAGATTCATCAGAGAAATCAAACATCCAGACTGGCTAGCCAACCTAGTCATGGTACCAAAGAAGGATAAATCCTGGCACCTCTGTGTCGATTTCACAGACTTGAATAAGGCTTGCCCAAAGGATCCCTTCCCCTTGCCCCGCATTAACCAAATTATCGATGCAACGACCGGACATGACTCGCTGTGCTTCCTTGATGCTTACTCAGGATACCATCAGACAAAGATGAAAGAATCCGATCAGGCCGCAACGACATTCATTACACCATACGACCCTTTTTGTTTAAACACTATGCCTTTTGGACTCAAAAATGGTGGTGCCACATATCAACGCATGATTCAAACATGCTTAGAAAAACAAATTGGCAAAACAATGGAGGCATATGTTGACGACATAGTCGTAAAGACCAAACACGTCGAAACCTTGGTGGATGATCTCCGCCTTATGTTCGCCAACCTCTGAGAATAGGACATAAGGCTCAATCCAGAAAAATGTGTGTTCCGCGTTCCAGCCGGAAAGCTATTAGGGTTCATCGTATCCCACAGAGGAATCGAAGCCAACCCAGCTAAAATCCGGGCCCTGTCAGAACTCAGAATACCAACCGATCTTAAGCAAGTGCAAAAACTAGCAGGCTACGTAGCGGCTTTAAGCCGCTTCATCTCCAGGTTAGGAGAAAAAGCATTGCCACTTTACAGATTGCTACGGTGCACTGACAATTTCGAATGGACAAATGCGGCCATAGCCGGATTGGAAGAAATAAAAGCTTTACTAGCAAGCAACCCAATCCTAGCCGCCCTCGGTGTTGGCGAACCAATGCTGTTGTACATATCAGCCACTCACCAGGTGGTGAGTATCATGCTCGTCGTCGAACGAGCCGAAGAGGGACATAAACTCCCCGTTCAAAAGCCCGTATACTATGTATCCGAGGTGCTCACACCGTGTAAATCACGGTACCCCCACTATCAAAAAATTGCTTATGCAGTCTTCATGTCATCTCAAAAACTCCGGCACTACTTTCAAGAGTGTTCGATCACAGTGGCATCCGAGGTACCACTCAATGATATTATCAATAATAAAGACGCCACAAGACGCATAGCAAAATGGGCCATTGAGCTCATACCGTTCGAAATATCTTACAAGCCGCGCCGGACTATTAAATCTTAGGTGTTGGCCGACTTCGTCTTAGAATGGACCGAAGTCGAACTCCCTAAAGAGTATGGCTCATACTCCCACTAGACAATGTACTTCGACGGCTCTAAAATGCTATGCAGATTGGGGGCCGGTGTAATACTGATATCTCCAACAGGGGATATAGTTCGGTACGTTTTATAGATTACGTATACGGACTCGAACAATGCGGCCAAATATGAGGCCCTTTTGCATGGTCTCCGACTAGCCGTATCCATGGGCATTCAACGCCTCGAGGTACGCGGAGACTCAAACCTCGTCATCTCCCAAATCAATGGAGATTTTGATGCGAAGGATTCAAAAATGCCAGCTTATCGCAATGCCATACTAAAAATGTCGGCTTGATTTGAGGGGTTGGAATTCCATCACGTAGCCCGGGATAATAACCAGGTAGCCGACGTACTCGCACGCATGGGGGCTAAACGTGACCCCATCCCACCGAACACATTTGTGGAACGGTTGTTTAAGCCATCAGTAACATGGTAGGACGCGAGCGGCGATACGAATACAAACCCGAACACACTCCCAGCCGAACCCAATCACGAAGTCATCAGAGAGCCAGGCATGGATATAACTCCATCGGCTCATGAAATCATGGCTATTATAGCCCCCTGGACAGAGCCTTTCCTAGCTTACCTGAATAGGCAGGAACTCCCCGATGACCAGAATGAGGCCCGCCGCATAGTCCGACGCTCAAAAGCCTACAAAGTTCACGAAGGTGAACTATAGAAGAAAAGCACATATGGTATTCTCCAAAGGTGCATCTCAGAAGAAGAGGGAAGGAAAATTCTCACTGAAGTACATGCTAGAATGGACGGTCACCATGCCGCAGCTAAGGCGCTCGTAGGCAAAGCTTTTCATGCTGGCTTTTACTAGCCCCGGCCTACTGCCCGAGCAGATGCCCAAACCTTAGTCCAACATTGCGTTGGCTGCCAGCTCTTTGCAAATCAAAGTCACATGCCTCCCACCACAATGCGAACAATCCCCATTACTTGGCCTTTTGCAATCTCGGGGCTTGATATGGTCGGACCCCTTAAAGGGGGAAGTCATAAAAGAAAATACTTACTAGTGATGGTGGAAAAAATTGCTAAATGGATAGAAGCCAAGCCAGTAAAAACAGCTGAAGCAGGACCCGTGATAGATTTCATATCTAGCGTAGTACACCGTTATGGTGTCCCGCATAGTATAATCATAGATAATGGCTCCAATTTCACAGCTGATAAGGTAAAAAATTGGTGTGCAAAGTTGGGTATTAAACTCGACAACGCCTCTGTATACCACCCTCAAACAAATGGTCAAGTCGAAAGGGCCAATGGTCTGATTATGAGTGGCATTAAATCCTGACTAGTGCGCTCCCTACGGGAGTCTGATAAACACTGGGTCAAAGAGCTCGACTCCGTACTCTGGGGGCTGCGGACCACGCCCAATCGTACGACCGGATATACACCTTTTTTCATGGTGTACGGCGCAGAGGCCGTCCTGCGCTGCGATATTATTCATGACTCACCTACAGTGCGCATGTACAAGGAAAGAGAAGTCGAGCTAGATCGGCAGGACGACCTAGATGGACTTGAAGAAGAGCGCGATACAGTGCTAGCACGTTCCACATTTTACCAACAACAGGCTAGGCGATACCAAAGCAGAGAAGTGCGGGCCAAGACATACAACATCGGCGAACTCGTGTTACGCCTACCGGAGAAGAAAAAGGACAAGCTCAAACCAAAATGGGAGGGCCCCTTCATTATTGACGAAGTACTCACCGGTGGAGCCTATCGCCTTCGCAATGCACATGACAACCGCCTTGAGCCGAACCCTTGGAACACTGCCAGGCTCCGACGATTCTATGGATACTTCGGTAGCAATTTCTTCCTCTTTATAAGTTAGGTCTTGTCTTTTATTCTCTTGTTTATCTACCTTTTTTTTCCTTCCCTCTTTCCATTTACTTGGCAAGTATTCGGCTCGCCCGAACTGCCATAGGAGGATTTTATCCGCATATATACCTTGGGGGTTCTTTAACGAAGCCCATCATCAAAAATGGTTCTCGCTTAAAAATGTCGCCTGTTTTTACAGTTCATCCTTGCATATATATGCACCAATATGACTTAAGTTCTGGCCAAGCTGGGTTGCCTGGCTCCTATGCAAACCCCTACGTTTCTGATTGTTCGGCTAGGGCGTAAATGGAGCACCTCTGCGATTGTTACAGCCGGGTAATCCGGATCTGTACCCCAGACTGGGTGAAGGCGAAAGCTAGCGCTCTTAAGGGAATAATTGGTCGGTGGATACACGACATACCGCATTCTACATCGTATTTTAAATAACAGGAAATGGCTTCCTATCATCCCCATCATGGGATTGAAAAGCCTAGGCCAGCATCTTTATGCATGCCGACCCAGGGAAAGGAACCCCTAACGGAACTATTCTCTCTGGAAGATGTTTCATACGTTAAATAGTAATATAACATAACTCCCCGAACTCAGTTCGTTTGTTCAAGCAACTATGACCGGATTGCCTGTTTCCGAACATATCACGTGCTCGTCACAGATATAGTATTAGGACACACTCCAGCCTTCGGGTTTATGGAGGTTGAAGCGGATGGTCGGCAATGACAAACTTTATACAAATTCGGCAAAAGATAAGTTTGATGGTAAAAGTTCATTGATACATAGAATCAAACGACTATTCATTTTCTATTCCCTGTATCAGGCGGTCTAGTACACAGTCCTGTTGGGACAGCTTAGCAGCTAAATCTACTTGGTCATATACCAAACACGGAGGAATTTCTTGTCCATCAGGCCCTCGAGGTCCCACACGGGCCATGTGATTTGTATCAAGGCGAGTAAAACACATCTTCACCATAGCCTACGCTTCTCAAGCACCCATGCGGCATGCCGAGGCTTTCCATAGTTCAAAGTGGCGCCGAGCCCCTTTGAACAGGTCTGCCAAGTCCTCCATAGATTCTGGAGGGGAGTCGCCAGGCCATAGAGCTTTGGCCATACTCTTCATGGCCTTCCGAGCCCGTTCATGGACCCTGGAAAGCTCCTGCAGCACATCACCCTCAAATCTGGACACCCTGTCTTCAGGCTGACCAGTTAATAAACCTGCAGGAAAAGTTTTTATAAGAAACTTTTGAAAACTACGAGACTATAGGGAGAGCTAGATATAAGAGACATACTAAACATGCCGCTTTTTAGCCTCCGGTTCTCCTCCAAGGCGCCTGAGAGTTGGGCCTTTGCGCCCTTCAACTCCTGTTCGAGCCTAATATTTATATCCTGCACTTGGTTCTTTTTTTCCATCGCCTGCGTTAGTGCACGCTCGCCAACGGCTTTTTCCTCTTCGGCAAACTGCTTGTCCACTAAGGCAGCTCTTAGCTCCCTCTCCAGTTGGTCGGTCGATCCTGTTGCTATATTACACATTAGTATATACATCAAAGTAATTAGCAGAACTGTCATAGTTTCCACACACAATTATTCTTACCAATAACATCCTTTCCGGATTCTTTCGAATTTTTAAATTCGGCAAGTTGGGTCCGACACTTCTCAAGTTCCTTGGACAAAGAGTTATTCTTTTCCCGAATGACCTATAAAATGCAATGATCCTCAAATCAGTTGCACCAACTTCTTTAAGCCTCGGGGGCTACTGGCAGGATAATACTCAAATAATAAAAAAAAACCCTCATATCCTTTGAAAGCTGATGAGTGGCCCCGGCGAGTCCGTCTTGAGCGGCTCGAATATACGCATCGGCAGAAGTAAGGGTATTGAATACCTCTGTAGAGAAGCCAGGGTCACGCATGGCTGCTTTCCGCCGTCGATGAATCATCGCGACCTCCACTTCAGAATTAGTAGCGGATACTTCACCCGAATCCTCCTGGAGAGGACATTCCGACACCGAATCAGCATTCACCATTGATGGGCCTGGTGCCTGATTGGCCAGAACTTGGCCTGCGTCGCTTTCGGAGACAGTTCGGCTTGCATTCCTCCTTAAAGGAATAGACAGTGCGGAAAGTTATAATAATAATTTCATCACCCAGCACATGATAAAATAAACATACCTTATTAAAGGTCTGCTGGAGATTGTGGTCCTTTTCCGCTTCGGAACCTCGCCCAACGCGCCCTCCGGGTTGGCAGCCTACGCACAGTTCGGCGTGAGGAGCGTCGTCCCTGTTTAAACACAATAGAATACAATGGATAAAATGCGCACTGGGAATCCTCTCATTGAGGAGATGTACCCTAACTTGCTTACACTGGAAGAAGAAATAAGGCCCAGGTAATAGGCTACTATAGCCACCAAGGTGCCCCCACGGCAGGCTTGATAGAATACTCCCTCTTCTGACTCTATACCCACATCTGGATCTCCTTCATATCCAGGGCCCGCTTTTTGGGATGGGTCCTCCGGTTGCGGCGCAGGATTGTTAATCCCCCTTACCACCTTCCTCCACTCATGTCGGGAGCAGTCGAATACAGTCTGGTTAAAAACCTCATACTTAAAAACATCTAAACAGCCAGGGAGAAGGACTTACCCAATCGGGAAGATTGTACATGGAAAGGGCTTCCCGGCATGTTAAACGGATAAAATCCTGCTTCTCTCCCTTATAGAGGCCTTCCAGGATTGCGCCTAGAATGACAGGGTCGTCTAGATCCTGGCACAGGCGGCGCGAGGCATCATCCTGACAGTTATAGTGGTACATTGGAAGACCTCTGGCTTGGAGCGGCTGCACACGTCGCTTCATCGAAATGGCCATCACTTCAATTATAGTTAATCCCGAACTGGCAAGCAATTTGATCTTGCCAGCCAGTCGACTAACCTCCACGCTCTCTTCCTCTAGGGGATCTCGGGGACGCCAGTTGAAAAGCTTCTTTGGAGGAGCACTAGAATACGGGGGAAGTACTTGCCAAACTGGATCCGGTAGAGCGATATCCTCAATGTAAAACCACTCCGAGGGCCACTCATCGGATGCCTTCTTCGGAGTACCGGGTAGGTAACCTGTCCCGGCTATACGCCATACTTCGGTGCTCCCAACTTCAAATATGGATCCTTCCTCCGATCAAGGAACGAGGCAGAAGTACCTCCTCCGTAGCTCAAAGTGGGGCTCGCAGACCAAAAACAGTTCGCATAAAGCGACAAAACCCGTAATATGCAGGATTGACGCTGGAGTAAGATTGTGTAGTTGGAGGCCATAAAACTCCAGGAGTCCCCTAAGAAAGGGATGGACCGGGAACCCCACACCTCTTAGAAGGTAGGAGACTAAACATACCCGCTCTCCCTTGGAGGGGTTGGGAAAGCACTCCACCAGGGCTTGGTTGTCAACGGACGTTAGTCCGCCCGGATGGGGACTAGATCCTCCGGAGGGAGGTACCCCTGCGATTGCAGTGTTCGCTGATGCGATGGGACATGGAGCAACTTTTCCAATCTCCTGCACTAGGGCCATGAGGGCGAGAGGAGGAGCTCGGGACACTGGTCATATCTGAAGATTTTTTGCAGACACTATGGATTTCTTCCGCATGGAATGAGATGGAAAAGCGATTGGATCTATTATCTTATATAGGCGTTTTCTTTGAACAGTCAGGGGGTATTTGCAAAAAAGACGCCCAGACGGTTTGCCTTCATTGAACACATGGAAGCCAAGACGACGACGGTGAGGAATCGGCAGGTTATAATATTTAAAGAAGCCGAACTATCATCCAGGAGGACTCACCTTGCAAGAGCGAAGACATGAAGCCGGATACAATCTCATCCTTGAAGGCAAGTCCGCGAGCTACTAAGGGAGTCATGTATTCAGGGGTCCTCACGCATCTAGGTCAATGAAGCTGGGCCGTACTGGTGGGCCGCATAAAGAAGAAGCAGAAGACCTTCCCCCGTATTTGGTCACGACTCCTATGTACTTAGAAAGGGAGGTTTTGAGTCCGGATGTGTCAATTACTTCCTCCCCAAGTCATCCTTGTAACCCTAGGTCTCCTCAGGCGTGTGTATAAGCCGAGGGGTTTAGTCTGTAGAGGGATCATCATCATTCCAATATCCCCAATGACTAGACTTAGGGTTTAGTGTCGGTGTACTAAGATAGGGGTACCTTAGTACCCCAACTTGTGCACGGGCAGTAGCAGCTTCCCGCGGCAGGGTTTACCACGTGCTCGCCAAGTACCTTTCCGGTCCTTATGAAGCCATTCAAGAACAAAGTATACAAGTCAGAAGATCGAGACCCCGGCAAGTGGAGCTTGCCGGGAAGGCCGTACCAGGCTCAAGGTTATCACTTTAACACAAGACCCTGGCAAGAGGAGCTTGCCAGGAGGACCAAGGAACGCACACCTCACGAGATGCCTCGGCGCATCATGCGCCCCGGCAGGGCCCGGGAAGCGGCAAGCTTACGGGCCCGGCAAGATCACTACCCCGGCAAGGTGCTTGCCGGGGGAACCTATGCTGTGTGCCCACCCTCCAGCTCATCGGCCCACGCGTCACCCTGGGACCCTTCTAGGGGCACGTGGCGGATGGCTGTGCAGCCTGGGGCACACGGTGGCAAGCCATGGTGACGAGGCTACCGCCGTGGCGAACGGAGAAGCATGGACGAACACTTTTGGGGTCGACGGCGATGGGCATTTAATGCCCTTGTCCCCCACTGTCAAGGTTAGGTGAAGACCACTGTTCATCCACTGTTCACGCACTATTCCCGCACTATTACAACTACCACCAAAATTACACTTTTACCCTCCTCTACGTTGACACCTGTCGGTAACCCCTTGAGCTATAAAAGGAGGCCCATGCACAATGTAGAAAGGGTTCGAAACCTAGACAACTCTCTCGCTCGGTATAGCTAGTATTGTAGCTCTTCAAGCTCCCGAGCTCAAGAACTCAATACAACCTAAGGCAGGAGTAGGGTTTTACGCGTCCGCGCGGCCCGAACCTGGGTAAACTGCCTGCGTGTGCCCCTCGATCTGCTCTCCGTGCTCCCTCCGCTCCCTTACCGCAACGTAGAAGGGGCTCCGGTCCCATAGGTGCTCGTGGGAGGACAGTTTCCCCCGACATCTTTGGCGCGCCAGGTAGGGGGGCGTCGAGGTTGTGCGAACCTGATCCGGCGCTCACGCGGGCGCATTCTTCATCAACCTCTCCAGCTTCGTCAACTTCATCAGCAACATCAACATGCCTCCGAAGAAGAAGGCTTCGGAGGTCGGAGGCCCGTCTGCGTCGATTCCACCGCCACCAGAACCAACGGTTGGTGGAGGAGACGCCGGCGGAAGGGTGGTCGCCGGCGAGGAAACTCACGGCGCCACCAAGTCCAAGGACAAGACGGACGACCGGGCGAACTCCAAAGCCTCGGTGTCCGTGGACGCGCCACGTCTCTCTCGGGACGTACAAGACCCGCAGCGGCGTGGTACAGGAGGTATCATACGCTTGCTGGGGCGAGGACAAACCGGAGGATCGCGGGATGCTCAAGGCCATCGTCCTGGTACGAGCAAGGCGCGGTCGCCAGGGCGAGAAACTGCTCCTTCTAACCCTGTTAGGAGTCCGAGCATATCTCGCTCCTCGCATCGCTCGCCGCCGCTCCCCTCCTCTCCAGCAGAAGCTCTAGCAAGAGCACAACTGCTCCTCGATTTCCCTCCAGCGGCAGATAAAGCCGAGGACTGGAGGGCGACGATCCAGAGCCTCATCGCCTTCGCCAACAACGACACGCCGCAGCAGCCGGCGACATCGCGGCCGCGGCAAGTCGACCAGACGAAGGCCGATGGAGACAAGACCGCCGGGGGTGCAACTACCGTGCACTCCCCGCCGCGGAAGCAGAAGACGCCACCCCGCCGGATTAACATCGACGACGACTCCACGGCATCGTCGGATCCACGGGCTCGTCGTGACCAACGCTAGGTCCTCAACGACAGGCGGCAAGAAGACGCTCGGACGCGCATCGAGCGCCGATGAGAAGCTCGAAGACAGTCAGACCACCGCGCTGGGACCGCTGTCGACGCGCATGCGCCTGGTGAACCAGGCGACTTGCCATACGCGGCAGGTTGCCCTGCGTTCACCCGTGAGCTGCGACAAGTCCAGTGGCCCAGCATGAAAAACTTCAAGCCCGACGTACCCGAGAAGTACGACGGCAAGACGCACCCCTCGGAGTTCCTCAGCATCTACACCATCGCGGTGCAGGCTGCTGGGGGACGCAACGAGAAGATACTAGCCAACTACTTCCCGGTAGTGCTTAAGCCAAACGTCCGGTCTTGGCTTATGCACTTACCGGAGAACTCCATTTCTTCGTGGGCAGATCTGTGCCACCAGTTTGTTGGCGCCTTCACGGGCGGCCACAAACCCCACGGCCAGGAGAGCGATCTCCACATCTTGGCCCAGAAGGAGGGAGAGTCCCTGCGCAAGTACATCCAGAGGTTTAGCCGCGTGCAACACAACATTCCCGACGTCCACCCTGCCGCGGTTATCAGCGCGTTCCACCAGAACGTGCATAACCGCCGGATGAGGGAAGAGATGGCCATGACCAAGATCCGGGATGTCAGCGAGCTCTACGCTCTGGCCGACAAGTGTGCGCGCGTCGAAGAGGGGAGGAAACTCCCCGGAGAGGATGCTGGCGCAGGAGGAAGCGACAGCGAGGATGCCGCCCCGGCAAGGAAGAGCCGGCGGCGGAACAACAGAAAGAAGAAGAACAAGGAGGTGCTGGTTGTCGAGCAGTCCGGCAAGGAGGCTCCCGCCAAGACAGCACAGGCTGGCGGTTCCGGCAAGGAGCCTGCCCCTGTGGCGGCAGCCGACAAGCAGGACGGCTCCGACAAGCAGTACTGCAAGATCCACCGCACCAAGGGCCACGATCTTCAGAACTGCAAACGAGTCGAGTACCTCGTAGAACAACAGAAGGCTGAGTACGAGCGTCGCGACAAGGAGAAGGCCCAAGGTGGCGGAGGAGAGCCAAGCAAGAAGCGGCCGTTCAATGGCCGGGGAGGACGCCGCGGCAAGGCCAAGCAGCGGCAAGGTGACAGACCTCCCCGGGGCCGCGACAAGGATGAGGAAGAAGACGACGACGATGACATAGAAGAAGGAGATAACAGCGAGCAGGAGTTCCCGAAGGCCACAGAGGTTCTGTGTGTCGACGGGGGCGCCTCTCTGCACACTTCCCACCGCCAGCTCAAGCAGTGGGTGCACGAAGTGAATGCAGCAGAGCCGCCCGTCGAGTCGCGCAGGCCGCTGAAGTGGTCCGGCACGCCCATTATCTTTGACCTTGAGGACCACCCTAACCGCACCACGGCGGTCGGGTGCTTGCCGATGTTGGTCTCGCCAACCATCCGCAACCTCAAGGTCACCAAGATGTTGGTTGACGGCGGGGCTGGCCTGAACTTGATCTCCTCAGCTGTGATCAAGAAGCTACAGATCCCAGACGGCGAGCTCGAAGAAACCGGGTCGTTCCAAGGGATCAACTCGGGAAGGAGCAAGCCAAAGGGCAAGATTACTCTGCCAGTGACCTTTGGTGGGGAGCTCAACTTCAGGACGGAGAGGATCACATTTGATGTTGCTGATATCCCATTACCATACAATGGGATACTTGGACGTCCTGCCCTCGCCAAGTTCATGGCAGCTTCCCACCATGCCTACAACGTACTCAAGATGTCGGGGCCGATAAGCGTCATCTCTGTCCCTGGCGACAAGAAGGACGCGCTTATCTGCGCCGACAAGATTTACCGGGATGCAGCAGCCGCAGCGGAAAGCAACACACTTGCCGCTGAAGCTCCCGGGGGGAAGAACAAGACCAAGTCCGGCAAGAGCTCCGGGGCCCACTCCGGCAAACGCACCTCTTCGGAGTGCTGCGCTGCCGTCGAGGACGCACCATCGAGCTCCACCGGCAAGTGTAAGAAAGGAATGGCAGCTCCACCGGCAACCAAGAAGGTGTCCGCCAAGGAGGACGGCACTGATGGTACCTTCACCATCAGTACTACACTCGATGACAAATAGGAAAGCGCGCCCGTTGCCTTCCTGCGGGCGAATGTCGATGTGTTTGCATGGCAACCATCTGACATCCCCGGCGTTCCCAGGAAGGTAATTGAGCACAAGCTTGCTGTTTGTCCTCATGCGCGGCCCGTCAAGCAGAAGGTCAGAAAGCAAGCCGTGGAGCGCCAAGAGTTCATCGCCGAAGAGATAAAGAAGTTGGAAGCAGCAGGCCTAGTTAGAGGCGTGATCCATCCTACGTGGTTGGCCAATCCAGTTGTCGTGCGCAAGGCCAATGGGAAGTGGAGACTTTGTATAGACTTCACTGATGTGAATAAAGCATGTCCCAAGGATCCATTTCCCTTGCCGCGTATTGACCAGATAGTTGACTCCACCGCTGGATGTGAGCTGCTTTCCTTCCTTGATGCATACTCAGGTTACCACCAGATTTTCATGGCCAAGGAAGACGAAGAGAAGACTGCATTCATTACTCCATGCGGCACTTATTGATTCATACGCATGCCCTTTGGATTGAAGAATGCAGGCTCTACATTTGCAAGGGTGGTGCACACCGCTTTTGAGCCACAGATACACAGGAACGTGGAAGCCTACATGGATGATATCGTGGTCAAGAGCAAGAGCAAGGATACCCTGATCCAAGACTTGGAAGAAACATTTGCAAATCTGCGCAAGATCCAGCTCAAGTTGAACCCCGAAAAGTGCGTCTTCGGAGTCCCCTCCGGCAAGCTTCTCGGGTTCTTTGTGTCCCAGAGGGGGATTGAAGCCAATCCCGACAAGATAAAAGCCATCGAGCAGATTGAGGCCCCAAGGCGAGTCAAGGACGTAAGGAGACTTGCTGGTTGTGTGGCTGCCCTCAGCAGGTTCATTTCAAAGTCTACAGAACGCGCCCTGCCTTTCTTCAAAATCTTGAAAAAGGCAGGTCCTATGAAATGGACTCCGGAAGCGGAGGCAGCGCTGCAGGACTTGAAAGGATACCTGTCCTCTACTCCGATACTTGTCGCACCTAGGCCACAAGAGAAGTTGCTGTTGTACCTAGCAGCAACCAATCAAGTGGTTAGTGCTGCGTTGGTAGCGGAAAGGGAGGCAGAGGAAGAGCCCACACCTCCGGCAAGCGAATCCAGCGACAAGCAGGGGGCTCCACCGACAAGCTCTGGCCCCGACAAGGACAACTCTGCGCAGGAGCAAGGAGAAGTGCGAAGGAAGATGGTGCATCGCCCAGTGTATTTTGTAAGTTCCCTCTTGCAGGGGGCTAGATCAAGATACTCTGGGGTGCAGAAGTTGCTTTTCGGCCTCCTCATGGCCTCAAGAAAGCTGCGCCATTACTTCCAAGCACACGAGATAACAGTGGTCACTCGCTTTCCGTTGAAAAGGATATAGCAAAATCCCGAAGCAACAGGCAGGATCGTCGAGTGGGCACTGGAACTGTCAAGCTTTGGCCTCAAGTTTGAGAGTACTTCAACCATACAGAGCAGAGCTTTGGTAGAATTTATAGCGGAATGGACCCCGACGCCAGATGAAGAAGTCCAAGAGACAAGCGTCCCCGTACAAGAAGCGAGCAGCGAATGGATGATGTACTTTGATGGTGCTTTCTCGCTGCAAGGCGCCGGTGCCGGCGTGGTACTCATAGCGCCCACCGGAGAGCACCTCAAGTATGTTGTCCAAATGCACTTTCCCAAGGAACGAGCGACAAACAATACTGCTGAGTATGAAGGTTTGCTTGCCGGCCTCAGAATTGCAGCCGAGCTTGGGATCAAGAAGTTGATTGTGCGAGGAGATTCACAGTTGGTGGTCCGACAAGTGAATAAGAGTTACCAGAGCCCTTTGATGGAAGCTTATGTTGATGAAGTGAGGAAAGCTTGAAGAGCACTTTGAAGGTCTGCAAATGGAGCACGTCCCAAGATCTCAGAACGATATTGCAGACGGCCTTTCAAAGTGTGCTGCAATGAAGTTACCTGTGGAACCAGGGACCTTCCTGCTCAAGTTAACTCAGCCATCCGTTACACCATCAGTTGGGCAGAACAAGAAAAGAAAGTTGGTCTCCGGCGACTACTTACCGGCGGATCTTCCCGAAACAGCCGCTAAGGTCCCCAAGATCAACAGTCAGAACGCTGAGGAACAGTTTGCTCCTGCAGATCCAGGGGTCTGTACAGTTGAAGCAATCATTCCCGACAAGCCTTGCCCCAGCAGGCTTGCCGGGGGACCATCAGCTCCGGCAGAGCCTGAGGTTCTCGCCGTAGAAGCTGGGGTCCCCGCAGTAGCCCTCATGCCTTTAGTCCTTGCCGTTGAGCCTCAGGCTCCAGCATGGGCACAGCAGATCGTCCGTTTTCTGCAAACTGGAGAACTTCCCGACGAGCCAGAAGAGATAGAGAAAATAACCAGGCAGTCAAGTATGTACCAGTTCGTTGATAATGAACTGTACAGAAGAAGACTCAATGGTGTCAGGTTGAAGTGCATTTCCAGAGAAGATGGACAGAAGCTGTTGGCAGAGATACATGGAGGCATATGTGGCCACCACATTGGCGCAAGGGCACTTGCCGGGAAGGCGTTCCGGCAAGGGTTCTTCTGGCCAGAAGCCCTCCAAGATGCAACTGCACAAGTAACCAAGTGTGAAGCGTGCTAGTTCCATGCCAAGCAAATTCACCAGCCAGCTCAAGCTCTCCATACAATCCCTTTGTCCTGGCCCTTCTCGGTCTAGGGGCTCGATATCCTCGGCCCCTTTCCCCGCGCTGTCGGGGGCTTTGAATACTTGTACGTTGCAATCGACAAGTTTACAAAGTGGCCAGAAGTGGAACCAGTGAGAAAGGTGACAGCACAGTCAGCAGTCAGGTTCTTCAGAGCGATTGTTTGCCGTTTCGGAATCCCTAACAGGATCATCACCGACTACGGCACACAATTTACAAGTCGCACCTTCATGCAGTACGTCCAAGACCTTGGCGCCAAGGTCTGCTTCGCTTCTGTTGCTCACCCGAGGAGCAATGGTCAAGCGGAGAGGGCCAATGCTGAAGTTCTGCGCGGGCTCAAGACAAGAACCTTCGACAGGCTGCGCAGGTGCGGAAGAAACTGGATAGAGGAGTTACCGGCGGCTCTTTGGTCAATCAGGACGACACCAAGTCGAGCCACCGGACAGACACCCTTTGCTCTTATCTATGGAGCAGAGGCAGTTCTCCCCACGGAACTCGTATACGGATCTCCTCGAGTGCTCGCTTATGATGAGCTCGAGCAAGAGCAACTGCGACAAGATGATGCATTGCTCCTTGAGGAGGAACGTCTCCAGGCTGCTGTACAAGCTGCTCGATACCAGCAAGCCTTGCGTCGCTATCATAGCCGCAAGGTCAAGGCCAGGAGTCTCGAGGAAGGCGACCTTGTTCTTCGGCGTGTTCAGTCCGCCAAGAATTCCAACAAGTTGACGCCGAAGTGGGAAGGCCCTTATCGGGTGAGACAAGTCACAAGGCCCGAAGCTGTCCGCCTTGAGACCGAAGAAGGCTTACCGGTGAGCAACTCCTGGAACATAGAGTATCTTCGCAAGTTTCACCCATAAGGCGCGGTTGCCGTGATCCGCTCCGGCAACCACCTTTTGTACGAGTCTTGCCACTGTTGCATGTAAACCTTTGTACAAAGCCGGGCGCAGACCCCGTGCATCAGTAAAGCTTTTTGTGCTTCGCACTATTTGCCATTTCTATGCCTTTCTTTGTTATTTGCATACATTGTTTGGCATCTTGTGAAGCACACATTCCCGATAAGCATTAGCAGGCCGAGAGGCCCTATACTTGTTTTTCCTCCTCTTTTTCTTTCCCTCTTAAGCAGAAGGAATATTCCTCGCGCACAAGTTTGCCGGGGGGGAAGGAGATGGAGGATGAACCATGGAGGATGAACCAAGTGCTGTTCAAGAAAGAGAAGCCTTGTCGGGGGCTCCAATTTATGAAAGCTAAGTTACCAAAGTTTGAGTAATTCAAATTTTTAAATTTTAGTTGTCTTCCTTGAACAACCACACTTTGTATGGAAAACCTGTGCGCGGAGGAACCTACCCGTGGTTAGCCGCACCCTTACTTTGTTTTCGAGCACGCTCAACGACTTAAGTGAGCTGCGACAAGTGTCGCGCCCTTACTTCGTTTTCAAGGTCGCTCAGCAAGCTAAGTGTGCTGCAACTAGCTGCGGCAAGGTTACTTGCCGACAAGGTCTTTTGCCAGCAGGCTGCTAAGAGTCCAGCACTCAGCGCTCGCGGCAAGAGCCCCTTGCCGGCAAGTCCCCTGAAAGCGTGGGGTAGAAAGCATACAAAGTGGAGGACCAAAAGCAAGGGAGATAACACGGCATTGACTGATCAAAATAAGGTTGTATATTACAAAGATAGCTTGCCATAATACTAATAGATTCTTGTCCATAACATGCCTTACAGCGGCAAGGGAAACAGAAAGAAAGAAATCTAATCTACGCGGTCGCCCTCACGCCTTGTGATCTTGTTCACCTTGGCGACGATGTGGGCAACCTGCGTCTTCAACGCCTCCTGATCAGCTTCGGCCAGCAAGGTGCGGAGGACGTTGACGAGGTTGATGCCGGGGTTGCGATAGACGATCTTCGTCAAGACACGCTCCAAGGTACCCATGCAGAGCCGGCGCACCTCGTCGGCCAGCTGCACGGGGATCTTCTCCTGCAGCCGTGCAAGTGCCGGCGCTATTCCCCTGAAGAACAGACTTAACTTGGCGCTGTGGGGGAGGTTCTCGTCCGGGAAGTACGCGAGATGCTCCGCCCTCAGCGCCACCATCTCCCTGTCAATATTGGCAGCGGAGGTGACCAGATCGTCAGTCCACTGCTCCACTGCCCGGCTGAACTGGTTCGCCGAGACGGCGGCGCTCTCCACCAGGCCTCGTTCCTTGCGGAGCTCGTCCTTCAGCTTCGTCTCGCGATCCCGGGCGGCGTCGAGCGAATCAGTCAGAGTGGAGACCTTCAACTCTAAGTCAGCAATGGAATCCTTGGCGGCAGTAAGCTCGTCGCCCTTCTTGGAGAGACGTACCTGCAAGTCAGAGTTGGTGTGGGCATCTTTCTCCCGCTCCACATTGAGCGCGGTGATTCTGTCCGCGCTCGCCTTCAGGTACCGCTCCAGCTGCTCCACCTTGGCCTCAAGATCCTTCTTGGCGGTCTCCGCGGTGGCTGCGGCGGCCTTCGCCTCCTTCAGGGCTCCGCCAATGGCCTGCTCCCGGGCGGTGAGGTCGTCCTCGTGGGCGTCGAGGTCGACCTTCCGCTGGTTGAGTGCTCCTTCTCGCCGGGACAACTCTTCGCCAACCAATCGCTGCTGCTCCTCGGCCTCAGCTTTCTCAAGGAGGAATGCTTGCTGCTCCTCGGCAAGCCCTTCGCGCTCCTCTGCCAAGTTGCGGAGGGCCGCCTGGTTGGCGGCGCGGAGCTCCGCGGCGCGCTTCTCCAAGTCAGCTCCAGCCTTGGCGGTGAGAGCTTCTCGAGACTCCAGCTTCGCCTGCCTGGCCCGGTACAGAGCCAGGAGCCGGCGAAGGAGCTTCTCCTCTTCGGGCTCGTCGCCACCGCCGGGCGCTTCAACAATCTTCAACCCCGCGGAGGCGAGGACCTCTCCGTCAAAGGTCTCTCCCTCCACGGGGGCTCGAGACGAGGACGCCCACGGGACTTGTATGAAAACCCCATTGGGGGCCTCCAGGTAGACGCCCTGCTCAGCCGTGGAGGCGGAAGGGTCGGCGGCCGGTGCAGCGCTTGACGCTCCTGCTGCCTCCGGGCCAGCAGTGTGGCCGCCGGCCCCTTCCCCAGCCGCGGCGTCTGCGGGCGGGGCGGTCTCTTCAGCGGCAGGCTCATCGGCTCCAGCCATGCCCTCAGCGGCAGTGGCGTTGCCGCCGTCGCCGTGCACCTCCTCCTCAACGGTGGCCTCCGTCTCCGTCCGCTCTGGGGCGGGAGGATCTAGCAGAAGAAAAAGAAAAGAAAAAGTCAAGCAAATATCCAAAAAGACAAGTTCAAGAAAGAAAAGTTACAAGGATTTACCTTCGCGGACTTCTTCGACGACAGCCTCCCTCACCGGGGAATCCACCCTTGGCGGCGGAGTGGTGGCCCCTGCTGGCGGAGGGCCGCCCAAGCCCTCCCTTGGCGGGGTGCTCACCCTTGTCGGGCTGCTCACCCTTGGCGGGGTGCCCGTCCTTGGCGGAGCGTTCTCCCTCGCCGGGGAGTTCACCCTTGGCGGGGAGGGTGGAACAGGCAGCTCTTCGGGGGTGACCTCCGGTTACTCCTGCGGCTGCGGCACCACTTCTGCACAAGACAAACAAGACAACAAAATATCAGTACGAGCGATAACCTCAAGCGTGCCCGCCAAGCAGAAAGACAAATACCAGACTTACGCTGGGGGCTGCGCTTGGGGCTGCTCCTCGGAGCAGCAGGTTGATCCGGCAAGCTTGCCGCTGGCACGTCCCCAGTCGCCGCGACGGGCGGGTCGTCTTCAACCTCGACCACAGGGATCATGGCTCTCTTCGCCATCCGCTGGGTCAGGGTCCTGAGAGCAAAACAGAAACAAGATCAGAATCAACAAGGAAAATCAAGACAAAATCGAAGAGACTAAAGAAGTACAAGCACTTACTCCTCTTCCTCGTCGTCGGAGCTGAGGGCGGAGAAGTCAAACTCCGCCTGGTTCGCTCCCGCGCGAGGAGCTGGAGGAGAAGGCTCCCTCGGTCGCTTGGCGGTCTCCGGGGCTGTGGGCTGCGAAGACCCAGCCCCCGTCGCCGCCGAGGACCGAGGGGCAGATGGAGCACCCGTTCCGCTCCGGGAAGATCCTCCTCCGCTTGGCGCTTGAGCGCGAGGCACCCCCTCGACGGCTTCGCTCGTCCTGGTGGCGCGCGACGCACGGCGCGCTGGCTGCTGTCGGGGCGCATGCGGCCTCGTCGCCGTAGCCGCCTTGCGGAGGCGCTTCCTCGGCTGTTGCGTAGGACTTGCCGGAGGCGGGGAGTTCTCCGAGGAGTCGGAGGCGTCGTCATCGAGACCCAGAGATCCGCCAGAGTCTTCGTCAGCTCCGGCGTCCTCCTCCTCCCCGGCAGGCCCGCTGGACCCAGCACCATGCTCAGCGGCCTCGCTCCCTCCGGCGACCTCGCTCCCCCCGGCGACTTCGCTCGTCCCGGCAAACTGCACAGATGGCACCCCGGCAAACTCTTCGGGCGGAAGCTTGAGCAGCTTGAGGATCTCCGCCTCCTCTACTTGGCTCACCTCGTCCGCGACCTGTGCCTCGTCCACGGTGTATCCAAAGTCACCCGCGGCTGCCGCTGCGGCGGCCTCCTCCATCCTGGTAGCGATGTAGGCTATATCCCTTGCTGTAGTGGCCCGGGTGAGGCCCTTGTTCTCCTCGGCGTTCTTGGGCGTCTTGACCAAGTTGTCGAAAAAGCTCAGCACGGTATCCGGCGGAGGCTCTATCCAGGTGGGGACGACGCCGTGGGAGTCGCACGCAGGCATCATCGCGCGCAAGGAATCCCGGGCAGTGCTGTTGCACAGCGGCACCACTCCCCGGGGAGGTCTGAACCATTCCGGGTGGGCCGGGTCATGCTTGAAGAGCTCCCGGACCATCCCCTTCAACTCCAAGGCAGTGAAATTGTAGTTCAATCCAGGGCGCAACCTCATGATATCCGCCGCGTTGCCGAATTCCCAGGCGGGCCTTTTTCTTTCTTGTAAAGGGGCAATGCGGCGGCGGAGGAAATCTGCCCCAACCTCTCCGATGGTTAGTTTGGCGACCCGGAGACGAATAATCCTGATGAGGGCGATGCTAAGCTTGTTGTCTTCCGGGGCCAATTCGCTCCAATCCATGCCGCGCACTATTGCAGTCGTGCGCGGCGCAGTGAAGGGCTCCGGCTTCTCCTCCACCACCCAGCACCAATCGGCTCTCCATTCTTCCCACTTGCCGCGGAGCTCTCCCTTCAGGTACGAATCCTTCTTGTTCAGCCTGAAGATCCAGGAGATGCCGCCGGAGAGGGGAGCGCCAGCCTCTACTCTAGGCATGAAGAAATGGCGGAAAAGTGCTACATCGGGATGAACCCCAACATAGTTTTCGCACAAATGTGCGAAAACGGCCATCGTAAGGATGGTGTTGGGTGTGAAATCTAGGAGGTGGAGGCCATATGTGTTCATGATATCACAAAAGAACTCCGAGTACGGAGGGCACAGTCCACAGTGGAAAAATGCAGCGAAGAAGAAATACCCGCCGGGGAACATATCTTTGGCGACGGCGGGGAAGGCTCTGGTGCGGGGATGGGCTTTGGTCTCCCTCGCCCAGAACAGATAATATTTGTTCCGCAGCTCCCTCGCGCCAAGCCTCGGCGCGAAGACCACGGACCTCTTCCGCAGGGCGGCCAGCTTCGCCGCCTGCTCGGACTTCTCCTTCTTGGCCTTATCGTTCTTGGCCTTGTCGCTCTTCGCCTTGTCGCTCTTCGGAGCCATGGCGGAGGCGGCGAGGGAAGAGGCGAGGAGCTCAACGGCGTCGCGGATGCGGAAGACAGCGGAGGAGGGGCGGAGGCAGGAAGCAGCGGAGGTTTCTGGAGAAGAAAGGCGCAATGAAGACGAAGGAGAGGAACTGCCCCTGCTTCCTCTGCTTTTAAGGGGGAAGTGGGGGACGTTCCACATTTCCCATTAAAGAACAAGGCCACGATCTCTCCCACGACGCCGCAATCGACGCGTGCTGTTAGGGAGGGATGCGGCAGATACGGAAGGGGATACGGCTTGTCGTGGGCCGCATGTGCCCGTGCACTGTCTTGGGCCTGGCCCAACAGCGCTCGGCACCGTGTGTGGCCCCGGCCCGGGGGCTCCTGTCGGTGTACTAAGATAGGGGTACCTTAGTACCTTAACTTGTGCACGGGCAGTAGCAGCTTCCCGCGGCAGGGTTTACCACATGCTCGCCAAGTACCTTTCCGGTCCTTATGAAGCCATTCAAGAACAAAGTATACAAGTCAGAAGATCGAGACCCCGGCAAGTGGAGCTTGCCGGGAAGGCCGTACCAGGCTCAAGGTTATCACTTTAACACAAGACCCTGGCAAGAGGAGCTTGCCAGGAGGACCAAGGAACGCACACCTCACGAGATGCCTCGGCGCATCATGCGCCCCGGCAGGGCCCGGGAAGCGGCAAGCTTACGGGCCCAGCAAGATCACTACCCCGGCAAGGTGCTTGCCGGGGGAACCTATGCTGTGTGCCCATGCTCCAGCTCATCGGCCCACGCGTCACCCTGGGACCCTTCCAGGGGCACGTGGCGGATGGCTGTGCAGCCTGGGGCACACGGTGGCAAGCCATGGTGACGAGGCTACCGCCGTGGCGAACAGAGAAGCATGGACGGACACTTTTGGGGTCGATGGCGACGGGCATTTAATGCCCTTGTCCCCCACTGTCAAGGTTAGGTGAAGACCACTGTTCATCCACTGTTCACGCACTATTCCCGCACTATTACAACTACCACCAAAATTACACTTTTACCCTCCTCTACGTTGACACCTGTCGGTAACCCCTTGAGCTATAAAAGGAGGCCCATGCACAACGTAGAAAGGGTTCGAAACCTAGACAACTCTCTCGCTCGGTATAGCTAGTACTGTAGCTCTTCAAGCTCCCTGAGCTCAAGAACTCAATACAACCTAAGGCAGGAGTAGGGTTTTACGCGTCCACGCGGCCCGAACCTGGGTAAACTGCCTGCGTGTGCCCCTCGATCTGCTCTCCGTGCTCCCTCCGCTCCCTTACCGCAACGTAGAAGGGGCTCCGGTCCCATAGGTGCTGGTGGGAGGACAGTTTCCCCCGACATCTAGCCATTACGATCTTGTGGTAGATCAACTCTTGTACACATATTCATCCATATTAATATAGTAGGAAGTAGGGTTTTACCTCGACCGAGAGGGCCGGAACCTGGGTAAACATTGTGTCCCCTGCCTCTTGTTACCATCGATCTTCAGACGCACAGCTTGGCGCCCCCTACCCGAGATCTGCCATTTTTGACACGGACAGGAGGTGCGTGAAAGACGAGGGGAACGTCGGGGCAGCTCCTTGGAGGTGGAGGATGGGGTGGCTAAACCGGCGGGACGACAAGATCGACGATGGATCCTCATCTGGTGCGGTGGATGAGGGAGGTCGAGGTGTTGCGATGGACGACGTCGTCAGGGAAGAGGTTCCGGCTCGGTGGCGGACGGAGGAGAGTGTGGGGCTTTGCGGATTTTCATAGCCTCGGTGTTCGAATGGGGGCGGCAGAGGGGATGGAACATGGGAGAGGGGAACCATGGCTTAGGGACGCGCTTGTCCAAAACATGGGGTAAGTTACGAAAATACCCCCACAAATTTAACTAGGTGTTTCTTTCGGTTCAGGGGGTATCACGGGAATTTCGCTTGTCGGGATTTCGCAAGAGGTGGGAGTTTTCGTGCGCGTTGTAATTTTGGGATGGCAACGCGCGGGTTGAGATGGAGGGAGTTTTTCGAGCATAATGAGACAAAGAGATAGCTTCAAATTTCGGGATAACAAGGCGCGCGTTAATTTTTAGGAGAACGGTGCGCTACCAAATCAATTCGCACACCACAAGAGAGTGTATTGTCCCGTTTTGCTATATGAGTTACTACATATGCCATTCAATGCATTGAATCCATGTTATGTTTGTATAATGCATGTTACCTACTCGAATGAACATTTTAGGGCATTCCAAATGTATACTACCTGCTACAATATGAACTAAATTTGAATTCATTTCTCTATTTGAATAACAATCTACAATTACGGTTTTTGTCAAGTTAAACCATCATTTGTATATTATTTTGGCAACACACAACATGGTTATTGTCAAGTTAGATATCAACTACTTGTACCATTAAACTTGAATTCAATATTTTGAATCCACTTTATAATGATTTCAAATAATAGTGCATTTCAGGCTCTAGCTAGATCTTCATAATCTAAAACATGTTTCATATGTATAGTGTGTTTATGACACAAATTATGCATGGTGCCCTGCCCCCCACAACTATAAGTATTTAGATGTCAGCTGCAAAAGCCCCGCATTATCACAAATTCAAAACATGGTGTGCATGGATGCAATGTGGTCACACGATGCCTACCATCTGTATCTGAATTTCAAATGAAATGTGAGATTGTTCGATATATATGTATGTATGTATATATATATGTATGCATGTATGTATGTATGTATGTATGTATGTATGTATGTATATATAGTATAGCATGTTCAAAACCACACCACACATATCACTAATACATTCACGTGTGCATGGGTCTAAAACACCATGGTATATTATTCAAATATTTGAATCCACTTTTACATTGTATGATCTCTTTTAGTCATGTACACCCATACACTCCTCTTCTCTATATAGCTACCACTTAGTTTCTGGTGCATGCACACACCCCTCCCGTGAAGGAAATATTCCCTAGAGGCAATAATAAAGTTGTTGTTTATATTTCCTTATATATCATGATAAATGTCTCTTATTCATGATAGAATTGTATTAACCGGAAAATTGATACATGTGTGAATACATAGACAAAATAGAGTGTCCCTAGTATGCATCTACTACACTAGCTCGTTAATCAAAGATGGTTATGTTTCATAACAATAGACATGTGTTGTCATTTGATCAACACGATCACATCATTAGGAGAATGATGTGATGGACAAGACCCATATGTTAGCTTAGCACTATGATCCTTTAGTTTTACTCCTATTTCTTTCATCATGACTTATACATGTTCCTCTGACTATGAGATTATGCAACTCCCGAATACTGGAAGAACACCTTGTGTGCTATGAAACGTCACAACGTAACTGGGTGATTATAAAGATGCTCTGCACATGTTTCCGAAAGTGTTTGTGGTGTTGGCATAGATCAAGATTAGGATTTGTCACTCCGAGTGTCAGAGAGGTATCTCTGGGCCCTCTCGGTAATACACATCATAATAAGCCTTGCAAGCAAATGACTAATGAGTTAGTCACGAGATGATGTATTACGGAACGAGTAAAGAGACTTGCAGTAACGAGATTGAACTAGGTATGATGATACCTACATCAAATCTCGGGCAAGAAACATACCGTTGACAATGGGAACAACATATGTTGTTATGCGGTTTGACCGATAAAGATCTTCGTATAATATGTAGGAGCCAATATGAGCATCTAGGTTCCGCTATTGGTTATTGACCAGAGATGTGTCTCGGTCATGTCTACATAGTTCTCGAACTCATAGAGTCCGCACGCTTAACGTTCGATGACGATTCGTATTATGAGTTATGTGTTTTTGATGACCGATTGGAGTCCCGGATGAGATCACAGACATGACGAGGAGTCTCAAAATGGTTGATACATAAAGAATGATATATTGGATGATGTTATTCGGACACCGGATGAGTTTCGGGGGTCACCGGATAAATATCGGAGTGCTGCAGGGTTATCGGAACCACCTGGGGAAGTAATGGGCCTTAGTGGGCTTTACTGGAGAGAGGGGAGAAGCCACAAGGGCTGGCCGCGCGCCCCCATGGGCCTAGTACGAATTGGACTAGTGGGAGGGGTGGCGCCCCCTCTTTCCCTCTCCTTCCGTCTTCTCCTAGTTGGACTAGTAAAAGGGGGTCCAACTCCTACTTGGAGTAGGATTGCCCCCTTGGGCGCGCCCTATGAAGCCGGCCGGCCTCCCCCTTGCTCCTTTATATACGGGGGCAGGGGGGCACCCAAGAACACACAAGTTTACAATTGTTTTAGCCGTGTGCAGTTCCCCCCCTCCACAGATTCCACGTCAGGTCATATTGTCATAGTGCTTAGGCGAAGCCGTGCGCGGATCACATCATCAACACTGTCGCCATGCCGTCGTGCTGACGGAACTCTCCATCGTCCTCAACTGGATCAAGTGCTCGAGGGACGTCATCGTGCTGAACGTGTGCTGAACACAGAGGTGCCGTACGTTCGGTACTTGGACCAGTTGGATTGTGAAGACGTTCTACAACATCAACCGCGTTACTAAACGCTTCCGCTTTTGATCTACGAGGGTACATGGACACACTCTCCCTGCTCGTTGCTATGCTTCTCCTAGATAGATCTTGTGTGATCGTAGGAAAGTTTTTGAAATACTATGTTCCCCAACAGTGGCTTCATGAGCCAGGTCTATGCGTAGATGATATGCACGAGTAGAACACAAAGAGTTGTGGGAGATAATAGTCATACTGCTTACCAACATGTCATACTTTGATTCGGCGGTATTGTTGGATGAAGTTGCCCAGACCTACATTACATGACCGCGTTCATGAGACTGGTTCTACCGACGTGCTTTGCACATAGGTGGCTGGCGGGTGTCAGCTTCTCCAACTTTAGTTGAATCGAGTGTGACTACGCCCGGCCCTGTCCTTGTTGAAGGTTAAAACAACACACTTGACGAAAAAACTTTGTGGTTTTGATGCGTAGGTAAGAGCGGTTCTTACTAGAAGCCCGTAGCAGCCACGTAAAACTTGCAACAACAAAGTAGAGGACTTCTAACTTGTTTTTGCAGGGCATGTTGTGATATGGTCAAGACGTGATGAGTTATACGTTATTGTATGAGATGATCATGTTTTGTAAATTATCGGCAACCGGCAAGAGCATTATGGTTGTCTCTTTATTGTATGAATTGCGAAAGCCATGTAATTGCTTTACTTATTGAAAGATCGTGGATGTCGCCTAGAGGGGGGGGGGTGAATAGGCGCTTTTAAAATATTTACGGTTTAGGCTTGAACAAATGCGGAATAAACCTAGCGGTTAATTTGTCAAGCAAAAAACCTACAACAACTAGGCTCACCTATGTGCACCAACAACTTATGATAAGCAAGATAAACAACTAGGTGATAGCAAGATATATGACAAAAACAATATGGCTATCACAAAGTAAAGTGCATAAGTAAAGGGCTCGGGTAAGAGATAACCGAGGCATGCAGAGACGACGATGTATTCCGAAGTTCACACCCTTGCGGATGCTAATCTCCGTTTGGAGCGGTGTGGAGGCACAATGCTCCCCAAGAAGCCACTAGGGCCACCATAATCTCCTCACGCCCTCACACAATGCAAGATGCCGTGATTCCACTAAGGGACCCTTGAGGGCGGTCACCGAACCCGTAAAAATGGCAACCCTTGGGGCGGTCACCGAACCCGTACACTTTGGCAACCCTTGGGGGCGGTCACTGGAACCCGTCAAATTGCTCGGGGCGATCTCCACAACCTAATTGGAGACCCCGACGCTTGCCCAGAGCTTTACATCACAATGATTGAGCTCCGAACACCAAGGTTGGGGCTATCTCCAACGACACCACGAAGCTTCACCACAATGGAATATGGCTTCGAGGTGACCACAACCGTCTAGGGCGCCCAAGCACCCAAGAGGAACAAGCTCAAGGGTACCAAGCACCCAAGAGTAATAAGCTTCTCAACTTCACTTCCACGTATCACCGTGGAGAACTCAAACCGATGCACCAAATGCAATGGCAAGGGCACACGGAGTGCCCAAGTCCTTCTCTCCCAAATCCCACCAAAGCAACTAATGCTAGGGAGGAAAATGAGAGGAAGAACAAGAAGGAGAACACCAAGAACTCCAAGATCAAGATCCAAGGGGTTCCCCTCACCTAGAGGAGAAAGTGATTGGTGGAAATGTGGATCTAGATCTCCTCTCTCTTTTCCCCCCAAAACTAGCAAGAATCCATGGAGGGATTGAGAGATAGCAAGCTCGAAGAAGGTCAACAATGGGGGAAGAACACGAGCTCAAAAAGATAAGGTTCATTGGGGAAGAAGAGCCCCTTTTATAGGTGGGGAAAAATCCAACCGTTATGCTCACAGCCCGCACAGAGCGGTACTACCGCTCCAGGAGCGGTACTACCGCTAGGGCATTAGTACCCCTTTGGATAACAACAGCGAGGAGGCAAAAAGGCCAGAAAAACCGTCGGAGCGGTAGTACCGCTTGACCTCACGGTACTACCGCTAGGGGTAGCGGTAGTACTGCTAAGGGTAGCGGTACTACTGCTTGCGAGCGGTACTAAAAAATTACATCCGTGCCTACCACCGCTGGACTTGTGACGAGTTTTTGGTCCCGAGCGGAAGTAGCCACGGAAGTACCCGCGGTAGTACTGCTCCAAGCGGTAGTACCGCTTTCGAAAGCGGTAGTAAAAAATTACTTCCGCTCCTACCCGCGGTAGTACCGCTGCAGCCTTTTCAGTACACCAAAACGACAATAACTTTTGCATACGGTCTCCGAATTCGATGAAACCAAGTTTGTTGGAAAGCTAGCGACAAGGGCTAACACAATCTTGATATAAATATCAATAATAAGAAGGTTAGAAAAGTCCCAAAAGAAAATGGTGAGAACCCTTCCTCGGATAAGAACGGTAAAACACCCAACACCGAAAACATCATAGAAGACACATGTGAACTCCGTTTTCGATGAACTCAAGCTTGTCATCAAGATGACCATAAGCTCTAAGACTCACAAAGAGAACCAAACAAGAACCAAGAAACATGATGCAAGGATGCAATGGTTTGAGCTCTCTACTAACGATACGATTAAGCTACCAACTTGAGAGCCCCCCTTGATAGTACGGCAAACGATCCTATAACCCGGTCTCCCAACTACCACCACGAGACCGGTAAAATAGAAAACCTATCAAGGACAAACCTTTGCTTTGCACAAAGTCCACTTGAGCTAGATGTAGACGATCTTGACTTCCTCAAGTTGGACCATCTTTCTTGATTGCGTTGTCTCGGTGAAGACTAGTAGATTGCTCCCCCATACTCCTATATGGGTGAGCCACTCTTCGGCATATCTTCACAAGTCCATTGTCACGACAATGGACGGCAAGCTTCAAGCACTTGATTTCTTCGTGATGCTTCACTTGAACTTGCACACCGCAACCTAACCCCACAAAGAACTCTCACGAAGAACATGGGTTAGTACACAAAGCGTGATTGACAATGCTTACCATACCATGGGATTGCTTGATCCCTCTCGGTACATCTTCTACAGTTTGTGTGTTGATCAACTTGATTCATTCTTTGACTTAGTTTTGATCAACCTTGAATCTTTCCAACTCTCTTCATTTGGATGATGTCTTGAAGGTAAACATGAATGCTCACAAACTCTTCTTCTTCAAGACATGCTTGCAATAAGCTCAACACTCACAAGACCAATCTTTGGATAATTCCTTAATAGCACCTTGGTCATCACAAACTCTCCTTGAAACCAACAAATGAACTCCAAGAAAAGCCTATGGACAAACCCTTCAAATATAACTCAAGGCAACCATTAGTCCATAGAGATTGTCATTAATTACCAAAACCAAACATGGGGGCACCGCATGTTCTTTCAATCTCCCCCATTTTGGTAATTGATGACAATCACTTTCAAGAGAGTTTATATAAGGAATTATGCATCACCATACCATGCAACAATAATGTATGCGCATGAGATGCAAAAGCTTAGGAACAAAACCAAAGCAAGAAGAGAGAAGAGACAACTCTCTAAACTTCCTCACAAAACTAAACTCTCTGAAACTTCTCCCCCATTGGCATTGATTGCCAAAATGGGTGAAAATCTTAGAAGGCCAATATAAATTATGCTCCTCCAGAAATTGTGTATTTCTCAACTAGATAGTGGAATGCAATACACATATCCAACGGTAAATACTTGGAGGAACACAAATTATATTGAGGCTCAAAGATTGCATAAGAAAGATATGCCACAAAGGCATAACAAAAGGAGAGACACGCAATCAAGCAATCAAAAGATACCAATTGAAGCAAGCTATCAAAATATACCAATTGAACCAACTAGACCAATGATCCTACATGCCACATGAATAAAAGATATTAAGATATGATTAAGGAGTGTTCTAGAGAAACTAGAGAAGCTCCCCATGATTTGTGCACAATTTAATTTTGTATTTGGATACAATGAGCACAACATAGGATCGTCGCTCCCCCAAGATCAATAGAACTCATGACATAGCAACCGATTTTTCTAAAGACACTCGTGAAGCTCCCCATAATTTGTGCACTCCTTAGAAATTTTTCATTAGGATACCAAGTGCACAAAATAGGATCATCACTCCCCAAAATCAATAGAAACTCACACCAAGTGCAAGTTAGCATGAAGGTAACAAAGCCTAGCACTTGCAACAAACAAATGGTTGAGCAACATATAAAAGAGACAACTTAAGAGTATGCTCAACCAAAATGATGTTTGTGAGTCATGGCAAAGCACTTGAGAAGATTAATGTATGGATGAACATTAAGCATCAATATAGTCTTGAATGAAAGAGATACTCGGTGCAAGGCCTATCATTCCCACACACAACAAGCAAACGGGTTCACAAGCTCACTAATAAGCAAATAAAGAACCTATGCTTGTGACAACCCGTGGTGAAGATATAAATAGAGAGCGTTATCAAGACGAGGGATACCAATTAATTGGCAAAAGCCTTGTCAAGACAAGCAAGAGACAAAAATATCCTCACCACACAAAAGTGCATCTAGATGCAACAAGATAAGATCCGCACTCAAGGAAAAGGCTTTCACGGAGCCACCAAAGAAATGATACAAGAAAGACAAGGTGGTCGTGAAAGAAAGGATATCTTCTAGATATGTAATTTCTCTCAAGTGTATAAGATTCTAGGTAGATGAAAATCATGATGATATCAATCCACAAAGAATAATGTACACTCGAAATAGTTACAAAAAGGAATTAAAAAGATATCCACAAGGAAGTCATAATTATACCAATAAGATATTTTGCTTAAACGCAAGCACATGGCTAGATAAGGTCTTATTGTATATAATTGAATTCCAACCAAGCGAACATCAAAGACATCACAACTAGCAACAAGGCATCATTGTTGGGATGCTTTGAGAAAGGAAACAAATATCACAAGAAGGAATGACTAACATGCCATGATACAACCTACACAAGGTTGGTGCAAGAAATGTGTGCATGAAGTAGATGGTGATACTTGTTACCGAGATACCATTGGAAGGATGTAGTAGATACCAATTGAAGGTAGGTAGTAGTTCATTGATCATCCTAGCTTGACTCCAATAAGCTCATGGTGACACCACCTTCCTTTTGAATGAGCCGAGCATCCAATGCATCTCCAATTGTTCCTAGAACAACAATGCAAACAAAATGGTACCCAAACTCATTGGGACCAAAGAGTTAGAAACACCAATACATAGGACAAACTCCACAAACACATGTGCATTTATATATGAAAATGAATTTCATGCACATCTCATCCAAATTGAGACTAGGTGGAGTTTTCCCTATATATTGGGTTAAAGAAAGAAAGCATGCCAAAGAAAATACATGAAGTAAATATGCATGCTCAAGACTTTCAAGAAACGAAACAAAATGAAAAAGAAATACCAAGTGAAAATAGGATACCAAATGGAGAAATCATCACTTGGAAGATATCTATTAGAAGATACATCAAGGAATGAGATATCCATTGATACACGCAGAAGGAAAGATATCGGACTCCCAAAAGAGAGGATGGTTTCAAACAAACCAACCCATCTATAAAGTTTCATGATGGCACAAGTACCAAAAAGAAACGGCTTGCCTTCCATCAACACACACTTGAAATGGATCACAAGATGAGTGTTCTATCGAAAATAGGATAGCTCCCCCAAGAATTATGCATTATAGAGAATTTGCATTTGAATACGAAATGCACACGATGGGATCACCACTTTCGCTATATCTATAAAAAACTAGACAAGATCAGGAAAACAACAAGATCCACAGGTGGCACGGAAGGCAATGGGAGTTGATGCAATCTTGGAAAGAAATAGGCCGAACAAAAGCAAAAGCCAATGTAAAGATGATCAACAATTTCTACCACATAAATGATTACCAATTTTCAAGAGACAAGAAGTATTAGGGAATAATTCCCGGTGATAGATTGCAATGATATCCAACATCATCTTCACACCGAACACAAGCAAATTGGAACTTGTAGAGCTAACATGTCACCTAGGAACAAGATAATTTACAATATAAACTCTAGGTGACAATATCTCAAATGTACACATTTTCTAGGCTAGTAATATGCACATAGCACATTACTCCCCCATAATGTGATACCAAAGAAAACTTAAACAAGAGGCAATAAGAGTAACCAACAAGAGATAATTAATGGACACTTTAGAATTTGGATTTCTCATGAGAAGATATACCACATAGTGACTAGATAATCTTGTAATATCAAAACTAGATGGTATTCCTCATGTACACACATTTTTAGGATTGTGAGGTGCACAAAGCACATCACTCCCCCAAAATGGGATGTTCCATTAATCTCTCACAAGAGCCAACTAAGATATAAACAAGATGCAAAAAGGCTCAACTCACGACACACGCGTACATGATGTACAAACCAACATACACATACTTGATTTCTCAAGATAAGCAAATTGGAAGCACAACATATACAAGCACATGCAAGGTACAAAACCACAACATGCTAAGGAGCAAGTAACTTTCAATGTAAACAATTTAAGCACGAGTTACCGCAAGGAGGAACATTGGATGTACCATAGAAAGATAATCCGAATGACTTGGCTTGAGACAATATGAATGATGAAGACCCCTCAAATCTTCATAATGTAGCCAAGTCTCCAATGCCCTCCAACATCACCTATTGATCAAGTTTGAGCTAGTTCGTCCCCAACCAAGTTGGGTCCTAAGAGGTTAGTCACAATAGGCTTGGATACCCAAATGGTTCTTTTCTTGACACCACTTTGAGTACCAAAAAACTTGGCAAACACATTGACACTATTATCCTTCCCAAGAAAATAGACATCATCAATAATAATTGGGTTGGATAAGTTACCACTAGTGCATGAAGAAGCAATGTGACCCTTCTCACGGCATAGGTAGCAACATCTAGTCTTCACTTTCTTCTCATTTGATTTCTCAAAATGAGAAGCATTAGCATGAGTCTTCTTGGGAAGCGGCCTTTCTCCAACTTGCGGTTGAGCACGAGATTGAACTTGTGGCCTCTTCCCTTGTTGCTTGTCACTAATGGCCTTATTCGTTAATGGGCAAGATCTAACATGATGCCCTTCAATTTTGCACTTGAAGCAAATAATCTTGGCCGAATTCTTGAGTTGTTCTTGGCCCTTCTTCTTGTTGATGATCTTGGACCTTTTCTTCTTGTTGGAATTGAATCCAAGTCCACCTTTGTCATTGGGGGATTTTTGCACACTCAAGATATTGTTGAGTGTGGACTTCCCTTCATGACACTTTTCCAAGTCTTTCTTCAAAGAAGTGACTTGGGCCTTGAGCTCTTTGATTTCCTCTACATGGTTAGTATCAACAAAAGTACTAGAGGAAGTATAAGCTTCATTGTTAGAGCAACAAAGCAAGGAGAGCAATTCATCACAAGATGTACTAACATTGTGAGTAGATAAATTACGAGGACTAGCACATGGCAAGATAGCATTTTGACTTGGAGTAGTGCTAGTATCCACATGAGGCTCACTAGATGTTACCTTGATGCTCATAGCCTCATGAGCTATCTTTAGCACATTATGGGATACTAGAAGATCATCATGAGAGCTTGTGAGCTTTACATGACTTTCTTCCAGTTTCCCATAATTGCCTGATAGCAACTCAAGTTGAGCCCTTGGTTCAACATTCTCCTTCAAAATGGATGCTTCACTAGAAATAGAGTTAGTAGCACAAGCATCATCAATAATAGCAAGAGGAGAAGGCAACTTGGCAAGCTCTTTAGAATATGAAGCTTTAAGATGAGCATGAGACTCGGTGAGTTTGATGAGCTCACTCTTAATGACCCTTGAACCATTTTTGAGGTGCTCAAAATCCTCAAGGAGTTTAGCATGTGCAACTTCAAGCTTCTCATTTTTAGTTTCAAAATCATTAGCCACCTCGAGAGCTCTATCACGGGATTCCTTTATTCTAGATAGTTCTAGAGCAAAAGTCTCCTCAAGAGATTCCTTGGTGGTTTGTTCAAGTTCAAGAGCTTGTGATAGGTCGGCGATCTCATTAGCGTAATCACGCTCATGACTTTCCATTTTCTCAATGGTGACCTCATGCTCCTCTAGATGAGATTCCAACTCCTCTATATATTTCTTGCCCTCAATGGCAATAGACATGATTTCCATGAAGTTGGAACGAGCCATTTTATTCTTATGAAGAGCTTTAAAAATCATTTCCCCCTTAATTTTTAAGGAGGCAACATTATCATTCTCTCCATCATTATCAACATCATCATCATTGTCATCATCACTATTATCACAAGATATATTGGGATTCAAAGTGGGAGATACCTTTGAAGCCTTAGCCATAAGGCAAAACACAATAGATGATGATGTAGGATCCCTTGAAGCACCATTCAAGACTACATCTTGTTCCGTGGGGTGTTGGGTTTCCTCTACATTGTTAGCATAACAATTCGAGGAAATAGATGTATTTTTATCATGGCAACAAGATATAGCAAGCATATCATCATGAGTTTTAGTCAAGCAATTTCTACATGATATGCAAGGACTGTCAACACAAGCATGTGAAACATGTAGGGTGCTCGAGGTGTTAAAGTCCAAAGAATATGCATTGCAATAAGATAGTGATGAAGGATCATCCAGAATAAGCATACTATCATCATTGCAATGACCAACACTACTCACCATATCATTACCTTGTGGCAAACCACATGTAGGTGAAGTAGAAGAAGTTGAGAAGACAACACGGTCGGAGGTGGAGGGAGAACAATCATTCCCACAATTCTTGGACACAACATATTTATCTTGAAGCATTGTCCACAACTCATGAGCATCCCGGAACGGCATGAGTTGAAATATAACTACATTGCTCAAAGCATCAAAAAGCACATTAGAAGCTTGAGCATTGAGATAAGAGTTTTTCTCATCCTCTAAAGATAATCTTTGTGGATCCTTTGGAGGAGAAAAACCCATATCTACAATTCGCTCTAAATTTGGGTCCATGACCCTAAAGAGATTAAGCATGCTAATTACCCAAACATCAAAATTTGTGCCATCGAAACTAAGAGTGTCAGAGAAACCTAAACCCCTAGTCGACATCCTTACTCTCTAGGCGGTTAAGCCCTATGAAGAGAGACGAGGCTCTGATACCAATTGAAATATCGTGGATGTCGCCTAGAGGGGGGTGAATAGGCGCTTTTAAAATAATTACGGTTTAGGCTTGAACAAATGCGGAATAAACCTAGCGGTTAATTTGTCAAGCAAAAAACCTACAACAACTAGGCTCACCTATGTGCACCAACAACTTATGATAAGCAAGATAAACAACTAGGTGATAGCAAGATATATGACAAAAACAATATGGCTATCACAAAGTAAAGTGCATAAGTAAAGGGCTCGGGTAAGAGATAACCGAGGCACGCAGAGACGATGATGTATTCCGAAGTTCAAACCCTTGCGGATGCTAATCTCCGTTTGGAGCGGTGTGGAGGCACAATGCTCCCCAAGAAGCCACTAGGGCCACCATAATCTCCTCACGCCCTCACACAATGCAAGATGCCGTGATTCCACTAAGGGACCCTTGAGGGCGGTCACCGAACCCGTACAAATGGCAACCCTTGTGGGCGGTCACCGAACCCGTACACTTTGGCAACCCTTGGGGGAGGTCACCTGAACCCGTCAAATTGCTCGGGGCGATCTCCACAACCTAATTGGAGACCCCGACGCTTGCCCGGAGCTTTACACCACAATGATTGAGCTCCGAACAGCAAGGTTGGGGCTATCTCCAACGACACCACGAAGCTTCACCACAATGGAATATGGCTTCGAGGTGACCACAACCATCTAGGGCGCCCAAGCACCCAAGAGGAACAAGCTCAAGGGTACCAAGGACCCAAGAGTAATAAGCTTCTCAACTTCACTTCCACGTATCACCGTGGAGAACTCAAACCGATGCACCAAATGCAATTGCAAGGGCACACGGAGTGCCCAAGTCCTTCTCTCCCAAATCCCACCAAAGCAACTAATGATAGGGAGGGAAATGAGAGGAAGAACAAGAAGGAGAACACCAAGAACTCCAAGATCAAGATCCAAGGGGTTCCCCTCACCTAGAGGAGAAAGTGATTGGTGGAAATGTGGATCTAGATCTCCTCTCTCTTTTCCCCCAAAAACTAGCAAGAATCCATGGAGGGATTGAGAGATAGAAAGCTCGAAGAAGGTCAACAATGGGGGAAGAACACGAGCTCAAAAAGATAAGGTTCATTGGGGAAGAAGAGCCCCTTTTATAGGTGGGGAAAAATCCAACCGTTATGCTCACAGCCCGCACAGAGCGGTACTACCGCTCCAGGAGCGGTACTACCGCTAGGGCATTAGTACCCCTTTGGATAACAACAGCGAGGAGGCAAAAAGGCCAGAAAAACCGTCGGAGCGGTAGTACCGCTTGACCTCACGGTACTACCGCTAGGGGTAGCGGTAGTACTGCTAAGGGTAGCGGTACTACTGCTTGCGAGCGGTACTAAAAAATTACATCCGTGCCTACCACCGCTGGACTTGTGACGAGTTTTTGGTCCCGAGCGGAAGTAGCCACGGAAGTAGCCGCGGTAGTACTGCTCCAAGCGGTAGTACCGCTCCCGAAAGCGGTAGTAAAAAATTACTTCCGCTCCTACCCGCGGTAGTACCGCTGCAGCCTTTTCAGTACACCAAAACGACAATAACTTTTGCATACGGACTCCGAATTCGATGAAACCAAGTTTGTTGGAAAGCTAGAGACAAGGGCTAACACAATCTTGATAGAAATATCAATAATAAGCAAGTTAGAAAAGTCCCAAAAGAAAATGGTGAGAACCCTTCCTCGGATAAAAACGGTAAAACACCCAACATCGAAAACATCATAGAAGACACATGTGAACTCCGTTTTCGATGAACTCAAGCTTGTCATCAAGATGACCATAAGCTCTAAGACTCACAAAGAGAACCAAACAAGAACCAAGAAATATGATGCAAGGATGCAATGGTTTGAGCTCTCTACTAACGATACGATCAAGCTACCAACTTGAGAGCCCCCCTTGATAGTACGGCAAACGATCCTATAACCCGGTCTCCCAACTACCACCACGAGACCGGTAAAATAGAAAACCTATCAAGGACAAACCTTTGCTTTGCACAAAGTCCACTTGAGCTAGATGTAGACGATCTTGACTTCCTCAAGTTGGACCATCTTTCTTGATTGCGTTGTCTCGGTGAAGACTAGTAGATTGCTCCCCCATACTCCTCTATGGATGAGCCACTCTTCGGCATATCTTCACAAGTCCATTGTCACGACAATGGATGGCAAGCTTCAAGCACTTGATTTCTTCGTGATGCTCCACTTGAACTTGCACACCGCAACCTAACCCCACAAAGAACTCTCACGAAGAACATGGGTTAGTACACAAAGCGTGATTGACAATGCTTACCATACCATAGGATTGCTTGATCCCTCTCGGTACATCTTCTACACTTTGTGTGTTGATCAACTTGATTCATTCTTTGACTTAGTTTTGATCAACCTTGAATCTTTCCAACTCTCTTCATTTGGATGATGTCTTGAAGGTAAACATTAATGCTCACAAACTCTTCTTCTTCAAGACATGCTTGCAATAAGCTCAACACTCACAAGACCAATCTTTGGATAATTCCTTAATAGTACCTTGGTCATCACAAACTCTCCTTGAAACCAACAAATGAACTCCAAGAAAAGCCTATGGACAAACCCTTCAAATATAACTCAAGGCAACCATTAGTCCATAGAGATTGTCATTAATTACCAAAACCAAACATGGGGGCACCGCATGTTCTTTCACTTATCGCTTATCGTTATCATCTCGGTCACCTGGGGATTAGAGATTAATCGGAAATCGGCCGATTAGTTGATTTTATCGGTCGACTATTAATCGGCCATTTTTTTTTCAGATCCCAAGTTCCCAACACTAAAATATGCTATATTCAACACCAAAACAATATTATACAGAAGTGTTACCTTGATTCCTAGCCTTTGAATCCTGATAGAATGACAAACAAAATAGAAAAACATTACATATTGTGTAACAAGGTCCACAAAACACAAATAAACATAGTTCTTGCAAACATAGTGCTACGAATAGGCCCGATTTATGGTAGATTCCCGATAAATCGCTTGTCATAGCGATAAATCGGCCCAAATGATAAATGAAGAAGATAAGGCATAATCTTATCGGTCACCCCAAGAGTAGCGATAAATCGGACGATAAATCGCTGAATCGGAAGATTTCTTGAACAGTGACTTTATCACTGTGAGTTAGCGATAGTAGTAGTAGCAATAGTTGGCGAGACGACCACGACGCTACGATGAACATCATGGTGTCAAGCCGGTGACGATGGAGATCATGGCGATGCTTTGGAGATGGAGATCAAAAGCACAAGATGATGATGGCCATATCATGTCACATATTTTGATTGCATGTGATGTTTATCTTAATATGCATCTTATTTTGCTAGTACGGCGGTAGCATTATAAGATGATCCCTTACAAAATTTCAACGTACAAGTGTTCTCCCTGAGTATGCACCGTTGCGACAGTTCGTCGTGCCGAGACACCATGTGATAATCGGGTGCGATAAGCTCTACGTTCAGATACAACGGGTGTAAGACAGTTTTGCACATGCATGATACTCGAGTTAAACTTGACGAGACTAGCATGTACAGACATGGCCTCGGAACACTAGAGACCAAAAGGTCGAGCATGAATCATATAGTAGATATGATCAACATAAGAAATTCACCATTGAAAGCTACTCCATCTCACGTGATGATCAGACATAGTTTAGTTGATTCGGGGGAAACTGTCCACCACGAACACCTATGGGACCGGAGCCCCTTGTCTGTGCGGTACGAGGGCGGAGGGAGCACGAAGAGCAGATCGAGGCAGACGCGCGGGCAGTTTTTACCCAGGTTCGGGCCGCACGGATGCGTAAAACCCTACTCCTGCTTGGTTGTGTATTGAGTTTGGGCGCTCGGAGCTTGAAGAAGCAGCTACACGAGCGTGAGAATGATCTAGGTTTCCAACCCAACCGAACCCAACCCCCTCCACGTTGTGCATGGGCCTCCTTTTATAGTGCAAGGGGTCACCGACAGGTGTCAACGTAGGAGAAAGGGGTAAAAATGTAAAATAGGTGGTAGTTGTAACAGTGCGGGAACAGTGGAGCTACAGTACAGAACAGTGGTCTATACCTACTTTAACAGTGGGGGACAAGGGCATTTAATGCCCGTCGCCGTCGATCCCAAAAGCTCCCGCCGTTGCGTCTCCGTCTGCCACGGCGATGGATCCTCTGCCGTGGAGTGCCACCGTGTCCCCCAGGCTGCACAGCCATCCGCCACGCGTCCCTGGAGTGGCCCCAGGGCGACGCGTGGGCCGATGAGCTGGAGCGCGGGCACACAGCGCACCTCCCCCGGCAAGCACCTTGCCGGGGATCTCGACCTTGCCGGGCCCGGAAGCTTGCCGCTCCCCGAGCCCTTGCCGGGTCTTCTAAGATGAAATCTTCTATTCGTCCTGACAAGCTCCTCTTGCCAGGGCCTCGTGCTAGTTAAGCAATCTCGAGCCTGGGACGGCCTTCCCGGCAAGCTCCTCTTGCCGGGGTCTTGGGCTTCTGTCTTGCATACTTTGTGTCTCGCCGCTTGGCCCGGCAAGGCTTGCCGGGTCGCGCTACAGTAATTCCTGCATTTAGTCTGTTGTCTCCTGGTCATTGAGTTGAGCGCTTCCTTAATATTCTTGGGTCGTAGATGTGTCTTAAAAGTGGATTTCTTTCATCGCCATGTCCTTCCCGCCTAGGGGCTATAACTTCCCGGTGCATGTCCAGGGGTAATGGACACCCCCCGTTCATTACACCGACAGTGATCATTTGGATGACTAGAGGGATGTCTATCTAAGTGGGAGTTCTTTAGTAATATGATTAACTGAACTTTAATTTATCATGAACTTAATCTTGATAGTTTTTGCATATCTATGTTGTTGTAGATCAATGGCTCGTGCTACCGTTTCCTTGAATTTTAATGCATTCCTAGAGAAAGCTAAGTTGAAAGATGATGGTAGCAACTACACGGACTGGGTCCGTAACTTGAGGATTATCCTCATTGCTGCACAAAAGAATTATGTCCTGGAAGCACCGCTAGGTGAAAATCCCGCTGCAAATGCAACACCGGACATTATGAACGTCTGGCAGAGCAAAGCTGATGACTACTAGATAGTTCAGTGTGCCATGCTTTACGACTTAGAATCGGGTCTTAAAAGACGTTTTGAACGTCATGGAGCATATGAGATGTTTCAAGATTGAAGTTAATATTTCAAGCAAATGCCCGAATTGAGAGATATGAAGTCTCCAACAAGTTCTATAGCTGCAAAATGGAGGAGAACAGTTCTATTAGTGAACACTTACTCAGAATGTCTGTGTACTACAATCACATGACTCAACTTGGAGTCAAAGTTGATGAAGATAGTGTTATTGACAGAGTTCTTCAATCACTGCCACCAAGCTATAAAGGCTTCATGATGAACTATAATATGCAAGGGATGCAGAAGAAAATTCTCGAGCTCTTCGTTATGCTCAAAGCTGCGGAGGTAGAAATCAAAAAGGAGCATCAAGTGTTTGATGGTTAACAAGACCACTAGTTTCAATAAAAATGGCAAGGGAAAGAAGGGGAACTTCAAGAAGAATAGCAATCCAGTTGCCACTCCCGCGAAGAAACCCAAGTCTGGAGCCGAGCCTGAAACTGAGTGCTTGATAACCCACAACTATAGAGGATCACAACAGTTTTCCAGGGTAGATTATTCAACCCAAATTTATAGATTCGACACAAGGGGAGATGTAACATCCCAAATTTTCAATTTGGAATATTATATATAGGTCATCTTGCACATCATATTTTATTTGCATTCGTGTGTTGCGATCCTCGAAATTCTAAGCAACTCAAGGACCCATGGAGAGAGTTGGGGATTTTATCGTTTTCGTATTTGAGTTTTCTCAAATAACGGTACGAGTATCACTTTGGTTTTAATTGTTTTTCTCTTTGATTTTTTTTCATAATAAGATATATGAGCGGAGATAATACGACTTCTCCAAAACAAAAGAAATATTAGAGGAAAAATATTAAAATCAATTTTTGTATCTTATTTGGATTTATTTGCATAGGAAAAATACGCATTTTTCAAAATTGCATTTAGGTCCAGTAAAAATGTTCACTTTGTCCTAAATATTATTAGAGGACGGCAAAAATTTATTTCGGAATTTTTCGAGTCCGTTTAGTATTTATTTCGTCTGTTTTGCCGTGTCAAGACTGCTTATATAAAAAAAGTTGCACCGACCTACCGGGCCGTGACCGGCTAGGACTCCGCCCGGCCAGCCCCTTTAAAGGCCGACGCCTAGTCCCACCCCTCGCCTTCGCCCTCCCCGCCCTAACCCTAGCCGCCGCGCGAAACCACCGCCGCCGCCTCACCCCGCCACCCGCCGGACTCCGCCGCCCCCGTCGCCGAAACCCGCCGCCACCGGAGAGCCCCGCCGCCAAGGTAGCCGCCACCGCCGCCGTCGGTTTCCATGAAGAAAACTGATTGGTTTTTTTCTTTAGAACCCTAGATCTCATTTTTTCGGTTAGTTTCGGTTTTCTGCCGGTTTAGTTAATTAGCGGACGTTCGTCCGTACGTTCGTTTTAACGAACGTTGTTCGCCCGTTAGTCACAGATAACGAACGTTCATTCATTAGCATGTTCATCGGTTTTTCTTTTTCAGGGTTTTTTCGCGATTATTTTCGATCGCGATTTCTGCCCTGATCTTCATTTTAGTTTATCTTTTCTCTTGTAAGGCGGAATCAGGCGATTCAAGCGCCTAGATCTTCGTCTCAAAGCCCTCTTTCCGTTTAACCAACTTGAACAAGGTTTTGGTACTATAAAATTTCACTTCAGTTCAATCTAGTAAACGGATCTTGTTTCTTTCGTAGTTTGAGTTTCGTTGCTCCGTTTGATTTGATTCTTTTTGCCAACCGGAGTTCTTTAGTTGAACTTTCTGGTTAGATCTTCTTATTTGAGTTTTACCCGTGCATCTTTGCTTGGTTGCTTATGTATGGTATTGTTTGCTTGCGATAGAATTCCTGGAGTGTGAAGCGTGCTACTACGAGTCCCTAGGTTTTGCGAATCATCGGCAAGGCAAGTAACACTTTGATCATACCCTTTATTACCCAGTTTTAATGCATTAGAACAAACCCCCACACATTGCATGAGTAGGATCTCTTAACTTGTGGGTCTGGGAAGTAGATTGTGGTAGAACCTATTACGTGCATTATTTTCAAAACCATGGGAGTTACTTCTACGTTATGCTTAGGTTGCCATGCTATGCTCGTAGACGTGGATTGGGTTTGAGAGTATCCATGACAGATGTGAGATTGTTAATTAATGGTTCAACTTAAGGTGGTTAATTTAATAAACATCTGGGTGGATAGGTTGCAGGGCACCTGGAGAATCCAGAGTTGTCCTAGGAAATCCCGGAGGAACCGTGTGATTATCCTATGGACTGCCACCTAGGCTCAAAGGGCTCATAAGACTATTCATGCTAGAAACTTCCGTGTGCAGCCACAATGCCATTATAGGCTCTGGCATAGTTGAGTATGTTGTGTGAGCTCTTTCAGTGGTGGACTAGCAGATGTAGGGGAAAGTAGGTGTATCGGTCCACCCGGGGTAAAGAGTAAATGCTTCTGAAAGACTGTGTCTCAGTCATCCGTTTCTCAAACACCATGCAGTGCAAGAAATCCAACGGAGGCGATCGAGTCTTGTGGGTAAAAGTGCGCAAACCTCTGGAGAGTGTACAAACTAATCATGATTAGCCGTGTCCCCGGTTATGGACATCTTAAGTATCTAGTACTTGAATTATTGGTTGATCTGATCACTCTAAAACTAATTTGCTGGGTTAATAATGACTACTTTAATTGGGATTGAGTTGGAGGAACCTTCTCAATGATGTTTCAACTACCATGATAGTTAAAATAAAATTTATTCCTTTGTTGTAGGGAAAATTTGGCTTTATGCAAAAACTTTAACCTTAGAGCCTCCACCAGCCATATATGCATGTAGTGTTAGCCTTTATTCTGTTACTTGCTCTATTGTGTTATCTTGCCAGCATATTCCATGTGCTGACCCGTTTCGGGCTGCAACATGTCATGTTGCAGACTTTTCAGAAGAAGAGTAAGGTGCACTAGGTCTTTTGTCTTGCACTCAGCTATGCCGTTGGAGTTGATGGACTCACTTATCTTCCAAGCCTTTTGCTATTATCGTGTTAGATGGCCTTATGCCATATTATTTTGTAATAAGTTCTCTTTTGAGACATTCTATGTAATAAGTGTGTGATTGCCATTCTGTTATAAATCCTTCAAGTACTGTGTGTGTCAGCATTACCGATCCAGGGATGACACAGAACACAGAGACTTCAGTCCATTCGGATCGTGGTCGCTACAAGATGGTATCAGAGCACACACTGAATGTAGGACACGTCCACTAAGATAACCCCTAGGTCACTCTTCTCTACTCATTTCTGACTCCTCTCCATTTTCTACTCTTTAGGATGGTGGACCCAAGGAATAAGTTCACTCAACCGGATGAAGACACACCTTTTGGACGACACTTGAAGGAAGTCACTAGGTACCTGAACATCGGAATACCAAGCTTCACCGGGACCTACACCGCCACTTTACCAAAAGAGGAGCGGTGGATTATTCACGTTCAAATTCCCGGGAGGACTTTCATGCCAGTCACGGAGCCCATAGAGTTTTCCTTTGATGCACCAACCTGGAGCCTATGTAAGAGTATGACAACCCACATTGCCATGGGACGTATTGGAGAAGTCTACAAACAGGAGCTTAAGGACACTATCTACCAGATACGCGGATGCTGGGATGAGCAATGGGAAATGATCAGTACACGGAAGGACATGTCCATTGCAGCTTTCATCCAGGAGTTAAACAAACACATTCGTCGGCAGGAGCACCAAATGTGCGCAGGCATTATAGACTTGAAGAAGGCATTAACCAGGAACTCGGAGCTAGAAGAGGAACTCAAGTCTACACGTGACGGATACGAGGAGGAAATGACAATGCTTGTGGAGAAGAATGACGAATTGATGAGGAAGCTAGGAGTATTCATGGGAGATCCCGCGCTAGGAGGAGAAGAAGAAGAACCCCAGGAGATTCGTTCTGACGACTACATCATCATCAATGACACCGACTCTGACCCTGATGATAGTGATGATATCTATGAAGATGAAGCTGGAGCAGATATCATGGAATCTTCCGCCGATCAAAATTTCTAGATGACCACCCTATGACTAGTAGTTTTCCCCCATAAAGTAGAATTTAGAGCACTTTTGTAACGTTAGTTAGATATTTTTGTATGCCGTGTTTGAAATTGATTGAAGTGATATGATTGTGTTTGTCTCATGTGCATATGGGTAGTGAATTCCCCCTAGACCTCATTTCTATTCTAATCTCTTCCCTCTAAACCCATCAGATGCCTCTGAGACGTGAGCCCGGATTTCAGTTTCCCCCCGAGCTCACTCAGTTGATCCAGCAACAGAACACTTTGATGCAACTTCGTGTCCAAAACGACCAGTACAATCAGAACAACAACAACAACCCTCCACCACCACCACCAGTGGACAACCTAACCCGTTTTCTAAGGTTGCAGCCACCGGTGTTTTCTAGTAGCATTGAGCCAATAGTTGCTGATGACTATCTACACAAGATTGGAAGGGAGCTGACCACCGCGAATTGCACCGATGCTAACAAGGTGCGTTTTGCCGCACATCAATTGGCTGGACCAGCAGCAACATGGTGGGAGAATTACACAACGACTTTTCCTATAGCCAATGTCAGTTGGGATCAGTTTCAGGAAGCTTTTCGCACTGCCATGTCTCAACTGGAGCCATGAGCATGAAGAAGCGTGAGTTTCGCAACTTGCGCCAAGGAAATCTGTAGCGAACCGATCCGAATGGATCAAGTCTCTGTGCTAAAGTGTCATCCCTGGATCGGTATGCTGACACACACAGTACTCAAGGATTTATAACAGAGGTAAATCACATGTATTAAGTAATGTAAATACTATTACCTCAATCGATCATAGCGGAAGCAACAAGGTTGTGGATTCCCATGAACACCAACGGCAAGGTTGAGTGTAGACAGCGCAACCCTAACATAATACTTACTCGTCGAATAATTCCTGCAACATGAGACGTTGCAACCATGTAGGTCGGTACATTGAATGTACTGGCAAATTCACACTGTAATGATAATGAACAAGTCCTACAACTACATGCATATTTGGCTGGTGGAGGCTGTATGTCTGTTTTTGCGTAAAGATGATTTTTCCCTACCACAAAGGAATGTATTTTATTTAACTACTTTGTTAAATTTAACTCATGAACAATTGAGAATGGTACCCCCATCTCAATCCCAAACCAAAGTCATTATTAACCCAACAAATTAATGGAGTGTTGAGATCAACAAATAATACACTTCTAGATACTCAAAGATGTCCATAACCGGGGACACGGCTACTCATGAATAGCTTGTACATTCTGCAGTGGTTTGTGCACTTTTCCCACAAGACTCGATCGCCTCCGTTTGATTTCTCGCACTGCATGGTGTTTGAGAAACGGATGACCGAGACACAGTCTTTCAGAAGCATTAACTCTTTACCCTAGGTGGACCGGTACACCTACATTCGCTACATCTGCTAGTCCACCACGAAAGAGGTCACACAACTTACTCATACTATGCCAGAGCCCATATTGGCATGTGGCTGCACATGGAAGTTTCTTGGCATGAAAATATTATATGATCCCTTTGAGCCTGGGTGGCAATCCAATAGGACAATCACACGGAAACCCCGGGATTTCCTAGGACAACACTGGCATCACCAGGTGTCCGGGCAATCCACTGGTTCACTCCCAGGGTGCCCCAAACCAATTCACCCAGATGTGTATTAAATTTCCACCTTAAAGTTTCCCTTAAACATCACTCACATCTTTCATGAAACTCTCATACCAATCCACGTCTACAAGCATGGCTAAACAATAAGTAACAAAGCGTATACCCCCCCTTGGTTGATCTCAAGTCATTGGGTTCCTACCTCATGAACTACAAAGCATCTTATTATGTAACCAGTCCTACTCATGCAAGTGTTTGAGGAGGTAACGAATGCAATGAAAACTAGGTATTGGAAATTATGATCAAAGTGTGAACTTGCCTTGTACTGACGATGTAGAAGACTCGCACTCAGAACTCATGATAAATCTACTCGTCACACTCCGATCAATCTATCGTAAGCAAGCAATAGTAACCACACATAAGAAATCACTCAGAAAGATCGGACAGAACGAATAAACACTTCGGAAAACTTCGAAAACAAATGAATGACTCTTGAAACGCAAAACAATTTCCAACAGTACCCAAATTATGTGAATTTGGCCTTATCAGAAAGTTTAGGTCAAGAGCTTCGATTTGTAAAAAGAATCAACTAAAACGGAGTTACGAAACTCAAGTTATGAACAAACGAAGTTTGAATATGAAACTAGTTGAATTCAAATTTTAAAATTTTCAAAATCATGTTTAAGTTGTATTACTGGAAAGAGGGGATCGTAACGAAGACGTGGGCGTTGGTTTCGTTGGATTTGGACCAACTGGTAAAAAGTTATGACCGAAAGAAGATTAGGGGCTAATCTGTAAAAGAAATAATTACAGACGGGTCCCTGGCCGAAAACTAAACAGAAAAGAAAAAGTTAACGAACGAACGTTCGTTTTCTAGTCCTAACTAGTGAACGTTCACTAGATAGTTAGATCTAAAAAAACCGATCTAACACAAAAAACCTAACTAAACAGAAAAGCCGGGGCGGTTTATACCTATGGGGTTTTGCCGATGAAAACCCGCCAGTTCGGCGAAGAAAACCGGGAAGGCGGTTCGGCGCGGACCGGATCGGAACTCCGGCGAGTTCCCGTGAACCGCCTCCCCGGTTTTCTTCGCCGAACTGGCGGGTTTTCATCGGCAAAACCCCGGCGAGGGGAGGGCAGACGGCGACGGGCGTGGCGCAGTGCGGCTGCGTGAGCGGGCGGCGGCGGTCGTGCAAGGGGCGTGGCGCGGGGCGCAGGAGTCAGCGGTGGCGGCAGCAGCAGCTCGCGGCGGGAGCGGGCGAAGCAGCGTCGAGAAGTGCGGCGGCGGTGGCGCGTGAAGCGAGGCGAGGGGAGGGACGGGTGGCGGCGCGTTTTATAAGCGGAGGGGGCGAGCTTCTTGGAGGAGGGACGAGGCAAAGGCGGCAGCGAGGCGTGCTACGCACGGACGCCGAGGCGTGGCAGCGGCGGTCTCCTTCGAGGGAGGAAGGCGTCGGTGACTGGGCTGGGCTTGGCCTGGCTGGAGCTGGGCCGGCCCAGTCGGCGGAGGATTTTTTTTCTTTTTTTTAACAGACAACGAAAATAAAAGAAAAGGAAAAATAATTCCAATATATAATATCGGCATATTATATATAAAAATTTGCAGAAAAAGAAATCCTACAAGATGGACATTTTCCTACTGCCAAATAAAATGCCCACAAATTCTAATAAATCAAAAGGTGCTACTAATGCAATAAAATTCAATAAAAATCATTCTAAAATACCAAAAAGAATTGAAATTTATTTCTCTCCAATTTTCTGCTGTAGGGAATCATGTTACCCTATTTTCCATGTAATTTCTTTTTGGAGAAAAAATAATTTGAATAAAACCCAAATAACTTAATATTTGAAATTGAGTTTCGAGGAAATTTCAGAAAAACTTCCAACTCATATTTCCTATAATTTGAAGAAGTCATTTTATCTTCTCTCGAGAAAATAATTGAGTTGCTTAAAGTTTTTGAATTGAGAATATTTTGAGGATGAAATTCAAAATCCTTTCAAAGCCCTTTATCATTTAATAATAAATGGAAGAAGTCATATTATCTTCACTCTAGGGTTTTGCTTTGAAAATAATTTGAATTCCCCCGGAGATCAAAAAGCAAAGTGAAAGTTTGGAAAGTCATTTCATTCCCTCTCATTTAACTTTCAAAAGTTTCAAATTTCACTCAATTTCACTCAGCACATCAAACATCCATCAAATCTATCTATTTATTATAACATTCCAAAATTTAGAATTTTGGGATGTTACAAAGCTACCACACTTAAAATGAATCTCGTCCTCGAGATTCGGAGAGGCTAGCAAGAAATAGGTTAGGGTTTGGGGGTCTTCTAACAAATCCACTGATTGGTGGGGCCTAGTGTTCTACCACACTTAGAAACAAGGTCACAGTTCCATCAAAACTCAGGTACTCCATCCTTTGGGTTGACGGCGTCGGTCTTCTCAAATCTTCAGGGTAACTCCTTCCGTGGGGCTCTTTCGGTAGTGGCAAAATTGCTGTCCTCAGTTCCTTGTATCCTTTCAACTTGATAAGGTTCTTTCGAGACAGGTTCTTAGCTGACAGGTCTGGCGCCAATACTAAGCAAATATCGATATCTCATGGGGGTCATTAAGCAATTTGATTTGGGTCCCTGCAGAAAATGGGTCTGGGCTTCATCCTCACCGTATATCCTACGGTTGGCAACAGCATGCCGTGTAAAAGGGAAAAACTTCTATACCTTTCTAAGGTTTAAACAAGGTTTTGACATCGTCGTCTCTCTACTATAGGAAAGTCACTCAGATTTACCATCCCGTATAACAGAGGCAAATAATAAGAGTAAGTCGGTATGGTGATCAATCCATCCCGCACCCAAATCATTACCTTGTATATGGTTTAGTGAATCTCGAATTCTAACACCTGGTCATCCTCACAAGCATTGCAGAATTTCTCTTGTCGACGAACTGAGTTCGAATAATTCCATTGATTTTGCAAGCTTAACAAAACATCTAACGTTTCTTCACAACCCTCGGGTTTAACGTAACCACCTATAAAATCGTCTGTTGATAAGGTCGTTACTTCTACCAGGGTTTTCCTTCAGCAAGAGGGTGCTTGCTTTCTTGACAGGTCCTGGGGCCTATGGGTTATGGCCCATCTCATCACTAGTAACACTTGGTCTCATCATCGGGTTGCAACTGGTCATTCTTCCAACATCCACTTCATTGGCTCTCTCAAATACATCCAATTTTGTTTGGTATCCCTTTTTCTCTGGGTACCAAACTGAGCGTAATTACTCACACTCATCCTTGGGTAGTCCTTTCCAAGTCGGACGTATCTAACCACTAGCTAGTGTATTCGGGTATCGGTGTTGGATTCTACCACACTTAAAATGAATAACACTAGTTTCTTCAAAATCTTATTCCATGCATCATGTCTTCACTCATCACCTTTTATAGTACCCACTTATAATATCCAAAATCAATTCCATGATGCCAACTGTATTGATTCTCAACTTACTACGATCTACTGCATTTCCATTTTCTTGCTTCAACTCCAATACTTAGCACAAAACTCCTTCTTCATGGTTGTTGCGGAGCATCCTAAGGACATCACCATGTCAAGAGTCCGTTTGGCAAGTGACACGTGCGACCTCTACTTCTCATACATAAAGGTGAATCATCTCCTTTACACGTGTTCACTTGACCCCTTCGAGGATGGTTTACTACTTGACACTCCACTCGTGTGCATGCATAGGTATCGTCGGAGCTTCACAGACGACGAGGAGGAGTGCAAGCGCCGAGGAACACCTACGCCATCAGCGAGGGAAGCGTGGAAGCGAAGGCGGAAGAAGACGGAGCGGCTGAAGTTACAACTGCCGGACATCCGGCGCCAGCCCGGACATCCGGCCTTCAGCTCGGAAATCCGGCGCCAGCAACAGAACGGCACCCGAGACTTGGCCCTGCTAGCCCGGACATCCGGCCGACCGCCCCGGACATCCGGCGTCTCTTGAGAGCCCGGACATCCGGCCCCGAGCCGGACATCCGGCGCCTGCCTGCGCGCATGGACAGGGCCCGAGGCCCATGTATCCCCCCATCTACTTACCCCTTCGTGTACTAGACTATATATACTCCTCCACCTCCACCATTTTAGGGTTAGCAATGGTTTAGCTCATATGAGAGATAGAGCTTTGCTCATCCATCCCGGATCTACTCCACGAGAGAGACCGCGGCCCCTCTACGGAGAAGATCCACCTTGGATTCAAGACCCCTAACGGGAAGATCCTTCACAGATTCAAGACCTCCTCTTGGAGATGAACTTTACCTTGTATCTTTCCCTTTGTTGTTCATGTACCGTGTGATCTTGTGTGTTTGATTGTCTAGTGGATGTGTGATTGGACTTGTTCTTGAGTGTTTCCCTCGTGATTTCCCTTTGTGTTCTTTGTGTTCATCGTGGGATCCCCTCCATTTCGTGAAAGATCGGCCACATAGGGTTCCGCCCTACATCATATGGTATCATGAGCCACGGTTTCTCACGAATTTGGAGCCTCCCCACCGTTTTCTAGCCTTGTTTTGTTGTGTTCTTCCCCAAATTCGAAAATTCCCGACCAAAAATAGCCCCAAATTTTTTTGTGATCTGTTGGTTTGATGAAGTTTTGTTGATTTTGATCCGTGGATTTGCTTGGTTTCGAGTGGATCTAGCATTTCCCCAAGTTTCCCCATCTTTCCTCCACAAAATCGCTCAAATTTCGCCCCCAAAATCATCAAATTCCGCCCCAAACGAGTTTGGAAGTCCCAATCCCGATCTGGAATTGTCGGGCCGGACATCCGGGCCATTGGCCAGACATCCGGGCCATCGGGCCGGACATCCGGCTCCTGGAGGGCAAAATCCCGCGCGGTTCTGGACATCAGGTCCCGGAAATCCGGACCCGGCCCCGGATGTCCGGCCCGTGGGAATTTCAGCCACCCGTGTTTCACCGTTTTGTCCATAACTAATTCATCCCAACTCCGATTTCGACGTTCTTGAGCTCGTTTTGAAGCTCTTGATATCCCCCATAACACAAAAATACCACCATCATCATTTGAATCCATCATATTTTGTGGACTTTGGCATCTTTTCCTAGGGCTTCCACCATATCATCCGCATAACCACCACCGACTTCCGCAACCTAACCATTTTGTCCCCCATAGCATTTGTGGTTGCTTGAGTAGTGATTTGAGTCTCCTAAGGTGTTTAGGCTACTTAGGGACAATTGCTTCTTCATCAACCACCACTACCACTTCCGCATAACCTTGTCCACTATACATAGCCAATCCAACTTAACCCAATTTTGTGTGAGCTTGTTTGAGTTGTTGCTCGTGTCTCCTAAGGTGTTTCGGCTACGTAGGGACCGTGACTTCAACTCTGACATCGTGTATAGCCCATCATTCCACTTCCGCAACCACCACGGCATTGCCGCTACCACCATTTGACATTTGTCCTTGAGATTTTGAGTTGTGGTTTTTCCGTTTCCTAAGGTGTTTCGGCTAATTAGGAACGGGTCTACATCAAGAGCACCGCATCTCATCATCATCATCGGACGGTAACTTCGACGACATCATTGTATATCCCCTTGCAATTACATTGTTAACCCCTAGCCCATTTTGCGTCACTTGCCTATCGAGACTAGCCTTTGAGTATTGCCGGCAACGTTACTTGTGCACATTAGTGATCATCAATCCACTCTTCCATTGCATATATACCATATCATATTGGTATCATCTTATCATCCCTTGTGTCACAAGATTGTTCCCGCATATACACAATTGCTATCTTGGTTTGTGCATCGTGGCCATATACAAAAAAAAAGAAAGAGAATAAAGCTTTTAAGCAAAAAGAGAAAGACAAAGAAGCTTGTAAGCAAGAGACATAGCATCACATCATATGATATCATACTTGATCATCTTGGATCATCTTGTGATAAAAGCACCGGAACATCATACACATAGCATACTTGGGATAGAAAGTTCCTACATTCGCATCTTATAGGTTGTGCACAAGTGTCGTATCCGCCTATAGAGCAATCGTGCTAGCGTCTCTCTTGAGTTGTGCAACACGAGCGTTTTCCGTGGACTCCACATTTTGTGCTCATTCCTTGGTTGCATGACCCCATCTATCTATCCGTGTGTGTGTTTCCGTGTGCCACATAGTGCTATTGGTCTACGTGTTTCACTTGCGAATTTGTGAATCTCTTTCAACTTTATTGACTCTTGCTAACATTTTGCTTCAAATTTTTGTGCCACTATCCTCACCGAGCTACTCGATAAGCTTTACTTGATAGGTGTGAGTGAACAAGTCCGGTACCAATTCCACTATTCTTTCATTTCACATTGAGTGAAACGGGATACATCTTCAACATTCGGAAAAGGTAACTTGGTATTGTTTATCTCCTCTCCTACTCACCTTTGCTCGAGTCTTGTGATGGATAGGAAAAGCATTTCACCTACTTCGGTCTACAACAACAATGACAAGTTCGATGCCATGACGAACAACTTGTGCGCCAACATGAATGCTCAAATGGAGGAGCTCAAAGCCCTCATCAAGAACCACAAGAGGTCTCCCTCATCTTCGAGAAGACGCTCTAGTGCACATCCTTCCGAGCTGCCATCTTCGGCGAGATCACATCGGCATCGACACCATCAACGACAAGAACGTGAAGGTCAAGAGCTCAACACCAACAACCGCTCAACGACTTCACCGTACACCTTGGCATCTTCGCCAAGCGACTTCAAGGCATCTTCGCCTTTGGATATGCGGCATCTTCGCCCACAAGCACCTCAAGCTTATGATCAAGAGAAGATCCCCAAGCTCAAGTCCGCGACTTCCACGAGCTACAACGACCTCGACAACGACCACGAGATTCCTTTCTATGGGAGTCAAGACCCCGAGGAGTATCTCGAGTGGGAGCGCAAGATGGACGACTACCTCAAGCTACATCAAGTTCCCTACAAAGATCAAGTGAAGTGCACCACAAGACACCTCCACGACAACGCGTCCACATGGTGGCTTCACACACCTTCAACGAGCTTCAACGTGAATTGGCCCAAGATGAAGAAAGCTATGCGAAGAGAGTTCGTGCCTCCCACCTACACGGAACAACTTCTACGCCAATTGGAGAACACCATTCAAGGATCCAAGTCCATCGACAAGTACTTCAAGGAGATGAAGAATGCCTTGCGACGTGCCAGCGTGGACGACCCCATTTCAATGAAGCTCCACTTCATGATGGGATTGCACAATGACGTCTACAAGACTATCTTCTTCGAGAACTACAAGTCCCTCGACGACAACTACATTGGTGCTCTCAAGGCGGAACAAGAACTAATGAAGGCCAAGGCTTCTCCACCGCAAGCAAACTTCTCAAAGACCAAGATCCAAGACAACGAGCATGAGGGTAGTACCACCACGATGTCCAAGCCCAACGAGCTCCAAGACGATGCTCCCAAGTTCGACTCCAACGCCATCCATCTTTGTGGTATTGATGATGCCGAGTCTACTTCGACTCTTTTTCAAGACGTTGCGGCGACGACTATGACTACGGAGCCATTCGAGGACCAAGCTTTGGAGGCGAACGACATGGTGACGAGCAAGGATGATGCTTCCATCTTTGGAGGCGAGAGTGATGATGTGCCATCTTCGGCCTTCATCCACGACGACGATGAGGAGATGGTTGAGCATGGGATTTTCCCTTCGACCACAGCGACGTATGATGACTTGAGTGACTTGTGCCACCATATTGAGAGTGAGAGCGAGTTCACCACTAGCCCCATATATGATGAGCTGCCCCAATTCCCATGTGAGGAGAGCCACAACCCCCACCACTTGAGTGAGATGAGTGACTCCATCATATGTGAGCTTGAGTGCACCTACCTTGAGGGAGTGAGTGAGCCACCACATAGAGAGAGTGAGATAGTTGATACGGCATGTGAGGCCAATTTCAACACTAACGACTTAACCTCTACCTCTATTGTGCCTTCTCATTTTGTGCTAGGTCCCACATATGATGACGCGCCGATTCTCGACGACTTCGTCCTTCCATTGGACAAGACGATGGCCATGGAGGAATATTATGCGCCCCCACTTGGTTCCATCAAGATGATGATGATGACCACCATTTGGTCTTTCCCACCTCACCTACACCATATGAGTGGAATGAGAAAGGTAACAAAGGTGAAGGTGATGATCTCGTCCCACTAGTGGACTATGTTGACATTGATTGCTTGCATGATGTTGATCCACCTATTGCCATGCTTCGTGCTAGTATGATTTCCCCATGCGATGATTTACCATTTATGATGAGTTTGATGATTGCCATGTGGAGTCTATTAGTTGTGATTCCATGTTGCATAGGATTTCTTGTGATAATTCTCTCGGTCACATCATGTTTGACAATCCACTTGACTTTTCGTATGCTATGCATGAGATCAACAATATGTCATATTTGTAATCTCATCGTAGTAACTATGCATATGCCATTAAGATTAATCCAATTTGCACTTATGGCATACATGACAAGCCCATGGTTATTGGCATTTGTTTTTCTTGTGATGATATTGACATGCTACCTTTGCATCATTTATCTCATATGCCATGCCATGACCACCTAGCTTCGGATATGCATTGTTTCGGAGATTGTTCCACTTCTCCATATTATGCTTCCAATATTTCTTATGAGGAGACCCCCATAGTTTCCTCATACATTTTAGGAGATTTTGACCCATCCCATGCATTGCATGATCCCCATACTTGTGTGCACAATATGCTCCCCATGAATGCAAATGCTATTGTTGTGCCACATACTTGCTCTAATTTATGTCCCCATCGTGCTATACATGACAACTATTCTTTCCTGATGGATGACATATTTCTCTATCGTGCCTCAAATTTCTTTGAGCATTGCTTATCTTGTGCTAACTCACACATGCACATACACATCATGATGTATGATGTGTACATTTACCACGCGCACAATTTCTTTGGTTTGTGTGTCTTTTGTGTAGGTCCCCATAATTACTCGTCAACCTTGCAAGAGCACGAGTTGACAAAACGAGCTCTAGAGAGCAACGACGACATGGGACTCCATGGATTATCCTTCCAACCGCTCCCTTTGCGCAAAGACTTCGCGCATCTCTTCTACATGGCCCTCACATGGTTATGGGTTATTGTCCATTATATCTCTTATGCCCCTCTTGCCATGTTCACATTGCATGATATGTCAATCCCTTTGCCTTTGCCATGCATTTGTGACCCATGCTTTGCATTACACATGATGATTGATTCTCATACTTGTATGTGTATTTGCAAGCTTGGTGGAGATATCACTTGTTATTTCCATGATTCCTTTGCACACCATGCCTATTATGATGCTTTGACCTTGTTTTGTGATCGTGCTTGCGATATGTCATGTGCATTGCCTATATCAACTATTTGCTCACATGACATGATTGCCATGCCTTCTCCTAGTGTGTTGCATCTTCGCTCCACTAGTTTGCACAACTTGATCACCATGCTTGCTTATGTTGCATCATCGATGATTCATACTTGCTCCTTTCATGCGGTTGATGACAACCATTGCCATGCTTTGCACATGATTGATATTGCTTGTTTTAGTCTTGCCAATGAGATTGCCCCCATAGCATTCTCTCATTTATTTGGAGATTATGACATCATTCTTTTGAAGCATGCTTGTCTTACCTCTTTGCACCATATGCCTAGTGCCATGAATATAGCCATTGTTGCATCATCTTATTCATGCACTTTTGCTCCTAATGGTTATGTGAAAGAGAAGAGAACCATCATGATGGATGATGTGTTTATCTACCATGCGCATACATTCTTTGTTTTGTTGTGTGCATGTGTAGGATACTTGGACTTCATGTCGACTTCCACTTCACGTGAGTTGACCATTCGAGCTCTTGAGAGCGAACCTCCTTCGTTCTCGACGCTTCTACATCTAACTTGCTGGTGCTTCGGCATTGTGAAGGACGCACACGGACACACTCTCAAGGTGATATCCTTCTCTTCTGGGACACCAAAAACCATGAGCATGGATATTGTGGATCACACTACATGTGTTGCTTGCACCATGAGACTTGTTTGTCATCTTGGACCCCTTGATTGCACACATGTTAGAGATCTCACTTCGACTTGCCATTGTCACATTGCCATGCCTCATGTTATATATTGTAACGCCCCGGACACACCCGCCGGTTGTCGTTACTCCTGGCGGGATCTAGACTGGCCTCACATATCAATACTAGTCTTTTCTGCGCACTTTGTCCTAACTCGTGTGCACCCGGGAGCAACTTCCCGGTCGGTCACCCATCCTGAAACTACTCCAAGCTGAGCACGCTTAACTTTGGAGTTCTATCCGAATGGGCTCCCGAAAAAGAAGGAATTAGTTATTGATATGAGTAGTCTATCATCCCTAATAAGCCAGGCCATCACATACACCCTCACTCAGAGGAACCGACGTCCTCGTCGGGCCACAGGAACGTTCCCTCTTGGCACAACCGTCTGTGCTTCCAGGACAGCACATGTGCCATGTCGTGTGCCACGACGGGTCACAAACGTCATGCACAACATGACTGCAAACTGTCCGCAAACATCCGTGTAACCGCGAGGGTCGGCTCTGATACCAACTTGTAACACCCCGGACACACCCGCCAGGAGTAACGACCACCGGCGGGTGTGTCCGGGGTGTTACATATATGCCTTGTGTGTTGCATCCAATTCTTGGATTACTTCTCCCTATCATATGCTTGGTTGCAACAATGTCATCTCTTCACATATGCCGTGTCCCATTGCTTGTCACATGCTTCGCTTGATTGCCTCACACATGTTGAACAATTTCTCTTTATATTGTGTTGAGTGCCACACGACTTTCACTACACCATATGCACGCTATGCTTGGATTGTCTTGCACTTGACTCATGTGTTTAGACACTTCATTTTATTTGGTGTTGTGAATGATTCCTATGCCTACCATAGACCTTTCATTGAGCACTTTATGCATGCTTGCTACGACTTTGAGGTAGATGCTTACTCTCTTGTCACACATATGTGCATCTCTACCTCACATTTACACGCTTGTTTCCATGATGGCCTTGATTGTGCTTAAATGCCATGCCACAACCCCTTGTCACACCCTATGCTATGCTTGATGACAACACTTGTTGCGTGAATCCCATCTTGAATGCTTGGTTTTGCACTAATGCTAACCACATTTGTTTTTCCAAGTATTTCTTGTCCTTGCTCCTATTGAAGGAATCACTAGACGGTGCGACATTGGAGAGTGCCCATTTCGAGCTTCACGATGATGAGTGCTTGGTGATCGACCGCTTCGACATGGCGACGCCATCTCTTTCCCATGGTGATTTGGCTTTCGATCCGAGGTCGGATCTTTTCCAAGGGGGAGGGGATGACGCGGAGCATCCTAAGGACATCACCATGTCAAGAGTCCGTTTGGCAAGTGACACGTGCGACCTCTACTTCTCATACATAAAGGTGAATCATCTCCTTTACACGTGTTCACTTGACCCCTTCGAGGATGGTTTACTACTTGACACTCCACTTCGAGGATGGCCCATGTATCCCCCCATCTACTTACCCCTTCGTGTACTAGACTATATATACTCCTCCACCTCCACCATTTTAGGGTTAGCAATGGTTTAGCTCATATGAGAGATAGAGCTTTGCTCATCCATCCCGGATCTACTCCACGAGAGAGACCGCGGCCCCTCTACGGAGAAGATCCACCTTGGATTCAAGACCCCTAACGGGAAGATCCTTCACAGATTCAAGACCTCCTCTTGGAGATGAACTTTACCTTGTATCTTTCCCTTTGTTGTTCATGTACCGTGTGATCTTGTGTGTTTGATTGTCTAGTGGATGTGTGATTGGACTTGTTCTTGAGTGTTTCCCTCGTGATTTCCCTTTGTGTTCTTCGTGTTCATCGTGGGATCCCCTCCATTTCGTGAAAGATCGGCCACATAGGGTTCCGCCCTACATCATTGGTACAATCTATAGCGAAATGCACTGCTTTACTACAGCAGATACACATAACTATTGACAAGTATCGTGGTTCCCTTGTGATTATGTAGCCTCCTTAGGTCCTCAGCTAAAGTGTCCACGTCCGAACTTGTATACCCATAACTCAATCCTTGGGGTTACTATAGTTCCATACTCCAGCCTTACACCCTCTTAAAAATCCATTTGTACTTCTTTCCTTCATAACCTTGGGGTAAGCTTCATATCAAAATAAACTCCAACTTATTTGTGCATACTCCACTATTTGGGGCAACACTTCCCTTTCTATTTGTCCAGGGTTCACTCAGAAAAGTATCGCCCTAAACAAAAATGCACTGGTTCATCCGTAATCCATATTCTCCTCATATCAAATCTTTTGTTACTTCTTGAACCAGTATTCAATACTCCAATTTCCAAGGGTGCATCACTACAATTGCTACTATCCACATAGTCGGGTATAGTCAACATTCCTTCCATCTTCATTCATTTGTCCTAGCTAAGGATGCTTCAGTCCCAAGGGAATTGTGCGATGTGATTCTTAAAATCATCAATCTTTTGCTTCATCCTATTGGCCATGTGCTTCATCTCCATCATCTCTGCATGCACTCTACTCAGGCATTCCTGGGTATAACGAAGTCTTGCTTCGAGTATTTCTCCAATCTGATGTATGGCCTCCATAGCAGCTTCATGAACAGAATCGAAGAATGCTGTTCGCGGAACTCGGGAGATGAAGAAGTATTGACCCATAGTCTTTGGGCAAACTCCTTTCACACGATGGAGGTGTACCTACACGTACCAAAGTTCAACTCCATTCTCCATGAAGGGATAACCCTTGTAAACTGCATCTCCTTCCAGGTGAATATGCTTCATCATGTCCTTCAGGATCTTTGGGAAATCCTGGTCGCTAGTCAGGGTCATGATGGTTTCCGGGCCTTTGAGAAAAGTCTCGTAAAGGGTTGTCATCTGTAGGCATAAGACAGAAGGGGTTCTCAGGACAACATATAGACATCCTTGGGTAAAATGGGGTCGTTTGTCCGAGAAGGGTTTGGGGTCAACTGGTCCATGGGTTCTAGGTCTTGGTCTGGGTGAGAGCACTCATAATCATCCAACAACTCATAACATTTCCTTCTTAGCTCTCAATATATCAACTTCTATTGCTTCACGAACTATTACAATGTTATTTCCATACTCTACTCAACATTGTAAAAGGGTGTTCCACATTTAGCTACATGCTTCATTCTAATATCAAAATCTCAACTACTCTTCTCAATATTTCCTCTGGTCTGAATCTTCTCTGGCAAAATGCTCTACTTCCTTGTAGTGTAAACTAATGTCATCAGACAAATCTAAGGGCTTCATGGTGACTATTGGGTTCTTCGCTTCCCGGTTGGGCAATTGCTAGCATAATGACCTAAATCCTTGCACCGGTAACATGTGATGTGACTCAGGTCCTTTTCCGCAAAAATTGGGTTCTTCTGGGGACACATGCTCTTTTTCTTCCTCGACTTCTTCGTTCCTATCAATTCTTCTATCTTTTGTGGATCAAACTCCACTTCTTCTATCGGGAAGTCTCCCAGATACTCTTGACTTTCCCTCGTGCAATGCTGTGAAAGATGTCCTTTTTCTCCACATGAATAGCAAGCACGAGAGTAATATCTGTCTAGTCCTTCTCCATCAGGGTCATCAATGTCTTCCTCCATTGTGGATTCCTTTAAGGTTTCCTTGAGGACTTCTTTCATTGCTTCTTTCTTCTGCTGGATAGTTCGTTGCACCATGGGGTATATGTGACACTGAGCAGGGTAATGGGTAGTCCCTTCACACAATAAACAAGTAATCTGCCTAGTTGGGAATTCTTCAGCTAGGTGACTTCCTTCACAATTGGGGCATTCATCCTTGTGCTCCTCCTGGGTGTGTCCTATTTCTCCACCAATCCTACAGGCACAAGGTTTCTTCTTCTGGTTGTCACCATGCTCTCGGATGAGACGGGATCTTAACAGAGTCTCCTTGAATTCCTTCCAACTTCTTGCTCCATTACATCCTTGTAGGGCTTGATGCATCTTCCACCATGTTGCAGCACTTTTTGTAAAGTACTGAAGAGCTTATTGAACTTCATACTTCCTTGCAACCAAATTTTTCCTAAAGTGGTCCTCCATGTTTTGTATCAATAGTTCTGCCTCCCGCTGGGTCATTGGTCCAGAGACTTCAAGTATATCTTCTTTCATCCTCTATTGGGTCCAAGGGTTTTGGGATGAGATAAGAGAGATGGGGAGAGATACACTCTAAACAAACAATGGTTTTGAAAAGACGGTTTTAGTTTGTGGCCATCAGAAAACATCAAACAAATGACAGCTCACAATCGTTGCACTTAACGTAAGTACATAACATGGGGTTGGTCTTCTAAAGGTCATCATCTCTTCAAACCTTCGGAGTATTCATTGTTGTAGCTTCAATACTTCCCTTGTATGGTAAAATCCTCTTTACTCTGAAGTGGTTCAAATGGTAAAGGGTATTGGCTAACTATTTAAGGTCAAAGGGAAGATTTGACAAAGCTCAGAAAGGAAGAGAGATAAGAATCTTTTTGAAAAAGATAGTTTTAGAGAAATCCTTTCCTATGGTCTGGCCAGTTTCTAGGGTCACGTCCTACAGCCAACATGTGCTCTGATACCATCTTGTAGCGACCCGATCCGAATGGATCAAGTCTCTGTGCTAAAGTGTCATCCCTGGATTGGTATGCTGACACACACAGTACTCGAGGATTTATAACAGAGGTAAATCACATGTTTAAGTAACGTAAATACTATTACCTCAATCGATCATAGCGGAAGCAACAAGGTTGTGGATTCCCATCAACACCAACGGCAAGGTTGAGTGTAGACAGCGCAACCCTAACGTAATACTTACTCGTCGAATAATTCATGCAACATGAGACGTTGCAGCCATGTAGGTCAGTACATTGAATGTACTTGCAAATTCACACTGTAATGATAATGAACAAGTCCTACAACTACATGCATATTTGGCTGGTGGAGGCTGTATGGCTGTTTTTGCGTAAAGCTGATTTTTCCCTACCACAAAGGAATGCATTTTATTTAACTACTTTGTTAAATTTAACTCATTGTGAGGCCCGGATAATCAAGCTACAGTAACTCTCTGGTAAAGAGGCCACATCACCTCGATTACCGTTGGTAATCTCGCGTTAGTTCAAAACCGGTCCAAATCTAAATTTGAATTAAAGTCAAACGTTAAAAGTTTTCATATATAAAAACTAAAATGTTCGGGTTGTGCTAAATAATGCGTAATTAATTATGGTGGAGAAAACATCTTTTTATAGAATATTTAAATGCACTAAACTAATTAAAACAGCAGTAAAACTAATATTTAAATGCCTTTTAAAATACTAAACAAGTATAAGCTGAATGCCTAGGGTGCCAAATTAATTGTGGCAGTGTCATAAGTAATAGTATTAATTTAGGAGCTAGGTTTATAACTTATAAAACTAAGTTAAAATAAAATAACCAATGAATAAATTAAATTAAAGAAAACAAAACAATTAAAAATTAAAAAAGGGGAACCCCCTCAGTCGGGTCAGGCCCAGCCGACCACTACACCAGGCCGGCCCAGCTCCCTCCGTCGGCCCACCTAACCCCTTTAACTCCCCGGTCCACCCCGCAAACCCTAGCCCACAAACCCCATTCCCCACTCTCTTCCCCGCTCCTCCCCCGACCCGATCTGGATCGGGATCGGGCGCCCGTCGCCGCTCGTAGCCGGATCACTTCGTCGGTCGTCCCCACCTCCTCCTCAACGAATCACCCCGACCCCGTCGTCGTCTGCCCCGAAGGCAGCCGGCGCCCCCGTCGTCGCGTCATAGCTCACCATCGCCCGCACCCCACCGACCGTCGCCACCTCGCCTGGCCACCTCGTCGCCGCGCCGTCGCCGGACGCCTCCCCACCTCTTCCCCACCGGCTTCTTCACGCCTCGCCGCCCCGATCCCCTGCAGCCGCTGGTGAGGACATAGTCCTCCTCCACCCTCCCCCTTCCCCGCGCTCAGTAGCCCGCGCTCACCGCGGCCTCACCCCGTCCGGCGTGCCGTCGCGCGCGCTCGCAGCCGCGCTGAGCCGCACCCACCGTGCTACTCCTCCCCGTAGCACTCACACAGGTCGTGTCCCGCACCGCCGCACGCCTCGCTCGCCGATGCCCGCGCCGCCTGCTGCTCCCGGCGAGCCTCCCCGCACCCTCCTCCGCCTGGCCGGCGCCGTGGTCACCAATGCCTCTGCCGCCTCGCGCGAGGCCGCAGCGCACCTGCTGCTGCCTCCGGCGCCCCTCTTGCGTCGGCTTCCTTCACCGGAAACGGCCGGCCGGTGAGCCCCACACTGGCCGCCGGCGCCAGTGCCCCTGTTGCGGCTCGGTTCGCCCCTCGTTCGGGCGCCCGCCCGTAACTGCTAGCGCCAGCGCCCGCTAAGACCCCTGTGGCAATGACAGATGGGGCCCACGCCCTTAGAACGTTAAAATAAAAAGAATAAAAATAATAATTAAGAAAATAATCAATTAATTAACTTAATTAACTTAATTAATCATGTTTAGTTAACGTAATTAATAAACTAACCTAACTAATTTGTTAATTAAGCAAATTAATTTGGTTAATTAGTTAAAAGAGTATGACATGTGGGACCCACTGGTCAGGTTGAGCAGTCAACCATGCTGAGGTCAGCATGATGTCATGCTGATGTCATAAATCCTTTTTCGAATTAATTTAATTAATATTAAATTCCAGAGATTAATAAAAACTTTAGAAAATAATATCTTTTAAACCGTATTTCGGATGAAAATACTTTGTACATGAAAGTTGCTCATAACGACGAGACGAATCCGAATACGCGGTCCATTCGTCCGCCACACACCTCTACCATACCGAACCTGCAACTTTCCCCCTCCGTTTCATCAGTGCGAAAACACGAAACACCAGGAATACTTTCCCGGATGTTTGCCCCCTTCGTCGATAACACCTCCTACCGCGTTAGGTCACACGTAGCACCGCGTATTACCATGTTATGCTTTGTGGTGCGATGTTTGCTTTATATTTATTGTTTCTTCCCCCTCTTATCTCCGATAGACACCGGGACTGAGACCGCTGACGGTGCCACTCTGATCGACTGCGTCGACGATGACCGCTCCTTCTTGCCAAAGCAACCAGGCAAGCCCCCCCCCCTTGATCACCAGATATCGCCCATTCTCTTCTCTCTTATTCTTGCATTAGATTTGCTACTGTTGATGATACGTTAGTTCCTATTCTGTTGCATAGCCCGTCATTGTTGCTACCACTGTTGATACCTTACCTGCTATCCCAATGCTTAGTATAGGATGCTAGTATTCCATCAGTGGCCCTACATTATTGTCTGTCTGCCATGCTATACTATCGGGCCGTGATCACTCGGGTGGTGATCACGGGTATATACTTTACTATTACATACACATGATGATGATTCGGAGATGGGGGCTGAAGGGGCAGGTGGTTCCACCCAGGTAGTGGTGGGCCTGGGTTCCCGGCAGCCCCCTGATGGTTACTTTGTGGCAGAGCGACAGGGTGGGTTGCAACCACCTAGGAGACAGGTGGGCCTGGCCCTGGTCGTTGTTCGCGGTTATTTCATAATAACACGTTTACCGGGATCTTGGTATTTGATCTGAGTCTGGCCATTTGGTCTATATGCACTAACCAGCTACGTGGGAATAGTTATGGGCACTCAACGTCGTGGTATCAGCCGAAGCCTTCTCGACGTCAGCGACTTAGCGGCGCGCGCCGGGTTGGACCGTGTAACGCAACTTCCTTAGTAATGGAGGTTGCTAGGTCTGCTCACCGGCCGCCCTCGCAACGTGCAGGTGTGCATTGGGCGATGGGCCCAGACCCCTGTGCGCTTAGGACTTAGACCGGCGTGCTGACCTCTCTGTTGTGCTTACGTAGGGCTGCGACGTGTTGATCTTCCGAGGCCGGGCATGACCCTGGAAAGTGTGCCTGGCCAAATGGGATCAAGCGTGCTGGGTTATGTGGTGCACCCCTGGAGGGAAGTTAATCTATTCGAATAGCCGTGTCCCTCGGTAAAAGGACGACCCGGAGTTGTACTCTGACCTCATGACAACTAGAACTGGATACGTAATAAAACACACCCAGACAAGTTCCAGATATAACTCGGTGGTTGCTCTCTCACAGGGCGATGTGCGGGAGGATCGCCGAGTAGGATTATGCTATACGATGTTACTTGGTGAACTTACCATCTACTCCCTTTTACTGCTGCAAGACGGAGGCTGTGAGAAGCGAGGATACTTGTTACTTTACAGCTACCCTCATCTTCTGCTGCAAGATGGAGGTTACGAGAAGCGTAGTCTTCGATTGGATTAGCTATCCCCCTCTTATTCTGCTTTCTGCAGTCCAGTCCACATATATTACCCCTTTACACAGATATCTTTGCATATGTAGTGTAGATCCTTGCTTGCGAGTACTTTGGATGAGTACTCACGGTTGCTTTTCTCCCCTTTTCCCCCCTTTTGTCCCTTCTTCTCGGATGACGCAACCAGATGGTGGAGTCCAGGACCCAGAAGATCCCGAGGATGTTTCTACGTGAAGTTCGGCTTCGAGGAGTAGTTAGGAGGTCCCAGGCAGGAGGCCTTGACTTTTCGATCGTTGTTACTTTTGTGCTAGCCTTCTTAAGGCAACTTGTTTAACTTATGTATGTACTCAGATATTTTGCTTCCGCTGACTCTTGTGTTTTCGAGCTTATGTATTCGAGCCCTCGAGGCCCCTGGCTTGTAATATAAAGCTTGTATTATTTTAAATTGTGTCTAGAGTTGTGTTGTGATATCTTCCAGTGAGTCCTTGATCTTGGCCGTACACATTTGTGTGCATGATTAGTGTACGGAAAAATCGGGGGCGTCACACTGATGAACAATTGAGAATGGTACCACCATCTCAATCCCAAACCAAAGTCATTATTAACCCAACAAATTAATCGAGTGTTGAGATCAACAAATAATCCACTTCTAGATACTCAAAGATGTCCATAACCGGGGACACGGCTACTCATGAATAGTTTGTACACTCTGCACAGGTTTGTGCACTTTTCCCACAAGACTCGGTCGCCTCCGTTTGATTTCTCGCACTGCATGGTGTTTGAGAAACGGATGACCGAGACACAGTCTTTCAGAAGCATTAACTCTTTACCCCAGGTGGACTGGTACACCTACATTCGCTACATCTGCTAGTCCACCACGGAAGAGGTCACACAACTTACTCATACTATGCCAGAGCCCATATTGGCATGTGGCTGCACATGGAAGTTTCTAGGCATGAAAATATTATATGATCCCTTTGAGCCTGGGTGACATTCCAATAGGACAATCACACGGAAACCCCGGGATTTCCTAGGACAACACTAGCATCACCAGGTGTCCGGGCAATCCACTGGTTCACTCCCAGGGTGCCCCAAACCAATCCACCCAGTTGTGTATTAAATTTCCACCTTAAAGTTTCCCTTAAACATCACTCACATCTTTCATGAAACTCTCATACCAATCCACATCTACAAGCATGGCTAAGCAATAAGTAACAAAGCGTATACCCCCCCTTGGTTGATCTCAAGTCATTGGGTTCCTACCTCATGAACTACAAAGCATCTTATTATGTAACCAGTCCTACTCATGCAAGTGTTTGAGGAGGTAACTAATGCAATGAAAACTGGGTATTGGAAAGTATGATCAAAGTGTGAACTTGCCTTGTACTGACGATGTAGAAGACTCGCACTCAAAACTCGTGATAGATCTACTCGTCACACTCCGATCAATCTATCGTAAGCAAGCAATAGTAACCACACATAAGCAATCACTCAGAAAGATCGGACAAAACGAATAAACACTTCGGAAAACTTCGAAAACAAACAAATGACTCTTGAAACGCAAAACAATTTCCAACAGTACCAAAATTATGTGAATTTCGCCTTATCGGAAAGTTTAGGTCAAGAGCTTCGATTTGTAAAAAGAATCAACTAAAACGGAGTTACGAAACTCAAGTTATGAACAAACGAAGTTTGAATCTAAAACTAGTTGAATTCAAATTTTAAAATTTTCAAAATCATGTTTAAGTTGTATTACTGGAAAGAGGGGATCGTAACAAAGACGTGGGCGTTGGTTTCGCTGGATTTGGACCAACTGGTAAAAAGTTATGACCGAAAGCAGATTAGGGGCTAATCTATAAAAGAAATAATTACAGACGGGTCCCTGGCTGAAAACTAAACAGAAAAGAAAAAGTTAACGAACGAACGTTCGTTTTCTAGTCCTAACTAGTGAACGTTCACTAGATAGTTAGGTCTAAAAAAATAAAACCGATCTAACACAAAAAAACCTAACTAAACAGAAAAGCCGGGGCGGTTTATACCTATGGGGTTTTTCCGATGAAAACCTGCCGGTTCGGCGAAGAAAACCGGGGAGGCGGTTCGGCGCGGACCGGATCGGAACTCCGGTGAGTTCCCGTGAACTCCGGCGAGGGGAGGGCAGACGGCGGCGGGCGCGGCGCAGTGCGGCTGCGCGATCGGGCGGCGGCGGTCGCGCAAGGGGCGCGGCGTGGGGCGCAGGAGTCAGCGGCAGCGGCAGCAGCAGCTCGCGGCGGCGAGAAGTGCGACGGCGGCGGCGCGTGAAGCGAGGCGAGGGGAGGGACGGGCGGCGGCGCGTTTTATAAGCGGAGGGGGCGAGCTTCTTGGAGGAGGGGCGAGGCAAAGGCGGCGGCGAGGCGTGCTACGCACGGACGCCGAGGCGTGGCGGCGGCGGTCTCCTTCAGGGGAGGAAGGCATCGGTGACTGGGCTGGGCCGGCCCAGTCGGCGGAGGATTTTTTTTAACACACAACGAAAATAAAAGAAAAGGAAAAATAATTCCAATATATAATATAGGCATATTATATATCAAAATTTGCAGAAAAAGAAATCCTACAAGATGGACATTTTCCTACTGCCAAATAAAATGCCCACAAATTCTAATAAATCAAAAGGTGCTACTAATGCAATAAAATCCAATAAAAATCATTCTAAAATACCAAAAAGAATTCAAATTTATTTCTCTCCAATTTTCTGCTGTAGGGAATCATGTAACCCTATTTTCCATGTAATTTCTTTTTGGAGAAAAAATAATTTGAATAAAAACCAAATAACTCAATATTTGAAATTGAGTTTCCAGGAAATTTCAGAAAAACTTCCAACTCATATTTCCTATAATTTGAAGAAGTCATTTTATCTTCTCTCAGAAAAATCATTGAGTTGCTTAAAGTTTCTGAATTGAGAATATTTCGAGGATGAAATTCAAAATCCTTTCAAAGCCCTTTATCATTTAATAATAAATGGAAGAAGTCATATTATCTTCACTTTAGGGTTTTGTTTTGAAAAGAATTTGAATTCCCACGGAGATCAAAAAGCAAAGTGAAAGTTTGGGAAAGTCATTTCATTCCCTCTCATTTAACTTTCAAAAGTTTCTAATTTCACTCAATTTCACTCAGCACATCAAACAACAATCATATCTATCTATTTATTATAACATTCCAAAATTTAGAATTTTGGGATGTTACGAAATCGTACTGTGGCTCATTACGTAGATGAGTTTAGTACTCTATCTCGCTATGCCCCTGACGATGTGGCCACAAATGCAGCGAAGAAGGAGAAGTTTATGGAAGGGCTGAATGATGAGATGAGCATACAGTTGATGGTGGCAACATTCAACAACTACCAGGAGTTGGTAGATAAGGCTCTTATGATTGAAGGGAAGCAACAGCAGATTGAGAGCTGTAAGAGGAAGTATGGACAAGGAAAGAATAATTCCGAAGCCCAGCAGAAGCCCCGTTTCACCCCGAACTCGGGAGGTTACACCCATAACCATGGAAGCCACACCCATACTAGAGGGAGTTATCATAAACACAATGGCTCCAAGAATGGGAATGTGAATGGAGCAGGCAATAACCATAACCGCTCTACTCCATCCACACCCGCCAAGAGGGATTTAGGTGACATTACCTGTTTCAAGTGCGGGAAGAATGGACACTACGCCACGGAGTACCAGAAAGCGAAGAATGGGAACGGCAATGGAAGCGTTGGGAAGAACCCCAACCCTTTCAACAGGGGACAAGTGAACCACGTGAACGTGGAGGAGGTTGAAGAGCAGCCTGATGTTGTTGTTAGTAAGTTTTTGGTTAAGTCATTTACCGCAATAGTTATTTTCCATAATGGTGCTTCGCATTCATACATTTCAAGGGGATTCGTGAATAGATATAAGTTTCCCACCCAAGTACTTAAGACCCCCATGTTAGTAAGTTCCCCAGGAGCAGAGTATATGGCAAGTCAAGGATGTTTTCAAGTACCATTGACCATTGGACACCATGTTTTCCCCTCAGACCTGATAATTTTGGAGTCACAAGGATTGGATGTGATACTAGGTATGGATTGGCTATTGATGTATGGAGGGAACATCAATTGTGCCAGTAAGTTGATTTTACTTACCACCCTGGAGGGAAAAATGATCAAGTATGTATCTAGGCATCCGCCTAGGAGGACACAAGTACATTCTCTCTCGGGAGTTGTTCAGGAGGAAGTGCCGATAGTAAAGGATTACCCGGATGTATTTCTAGAGGAGCTACCAGGCATGCCGGCAGATAGGGACATTGAGTTTTTGATAGAGCTATTGCCGGGCAACAGACCGATATCGAAGAGACCATACCATTTGCCAGCAAACGATCTAGAGGAGATCAAGAAGTAGATTAAGGAGTTATTGGAGAAAGGATTCATTCGACGAAGTTCATCACCTTGGGGAGCCCCAGTGCTCTTGGTCGAGAAGAAGGATAGATCTTTAAGGATGGTCGTTGATTATCGGGCACTGAACGAAGTGACGATTAAGAATAAGTACCCGTTGCCGATGATCAATGATTTGTTCGACCAACTTCAAGGAGCTAAAGTATTCTCCAAGATAGATCTACGATCAAGATACCACTAGTTGAAGATCCGAGAGAAGTATATACCTAAGACAGCCTTCACCACAAGGTATGGGCTATATGAGTATACGGTTATGTCATTTGGATTGACTAATGCCCCTGCCTATTTCATGAGTATGATGAATAAGATGTTCATGGAGTTCTTGGATAAGTTTGTCGTGGTTCATTGATGATATTTTGGTGTATTCAAAGAACAAAGAGGAACACAAGGAACATTTGGGTTTGGTTCTTGAGAAGCTCAGAGAACACTAGTTATATGCCAAGTTCAGCAAATGTGAGTTTTGGTTGAAGGAAGTTGGATTCTTAGGACATGTTATATCAAGAGAAGGTATAGCAGTGGATCCTATCAAGGTGCATGCAGTCACTGAGTGGTTGGCACCCACCTCAGTTGGAGAAATCCGCAGTTTTCTTAGACTCGCGGGGTATTACCGGAGATTCATAGAAAATTTCTCCAAGATTGCAAACCCTATGATGGCATTGTTGAAGAAGGACACAAAGTTTTATTGGACTGAAGAGTGCGAAGAAAGTTTCCAGGAGTTGAAGAAATGTTTAACGACAACCCCAGTGCTGATCTTGCCAGATATACGCAAGGATTTCCAAGTGTATTGCGACGCTTCACGCTTAGGACTTGGAGGAGTACTCATGCAGGACGGAAGAGTTGTTTCTTATGCATACCGTCAACTCCGACCGCACGAGTTGAATTATGCTACGCATGATTTGGAGCTAGCAGCGGTAGTGCATGCAGTCAAAACCTAGAGACATTTCCTTATTGGAAACCGTTGTGATGTGTACATGGATCACAAGAGTTTGAAGTACATTTTCACTCAGAAGGAGCTGAACCTCAGATAGAGGAGATGGTTGGAGCTCATAAAGGATTATGATATGAAGCTGCACTATCATCCAGGCAAGGCCAATATCGTTGTAGACGCTTTGAGCCGTAAGAGTTATGACAATACCTTAGAAAATGGAGGATGGCCGAAGGAGTTAGCAGAAGATCTCAGGGAGCTTCGTTTGGAGATAGTTCCTAGAGGATTTGTTGCATCCTTGGAGGTTTAGTCAACATTATTGGTAAAGATACGAGAATCCCAGAAAGATGACAAAGAGATTGCCGAGATAAAGGAGAAGATGGGTGAAGGAAAAGCCAAGGGTTTTCCTGAGGACAAACACGACACCTTGTGGTTTGAGGATCGAGTCTATGTGCCCAACAACGCCGAGATCAGTAAGTTGATACTACAGGAAGCACATGATTCGCCTTACTCGAGACACCCCGGAAACACTAAGATGTATTGGATTTGAAGGAACGTTTCTGGTGGACGGGAATGAAGAAGGACATTGCCGAGTATGTAGTCGTATGTGATGTTTGTCAGAGAGTGAAGGCAGAACATCAGAAGCCAGCAGGATTACTGCAGCCTATGCCGATACCCGAAGGGAAGTGGGATAAGCTTGGCATGGATTTTATCACCGATTACCCAGGACCCACTCGGGATATGACTCAATCTGGGTAGTAGTGGACCGCTTGACCAAAGTAGCCCACTTTATCCCCGTGAAAACCACGTATACCAGTGCAAAGTTGGCCAAGATATACATGATTAGGATCGTATGTCTGCATGGAGTTCCGAGGAACATCGTATCAGATAGAGGAACACAGTTTACTTCAAAGTTTTGGCATCAGCTACACCAGACTTTGGGAACCAGGCTAGAGTTTAGTACAGCCTTTCACCCGCAGACGGATGGACAAACCGAGAGAGTCAATCGGATTCTGGAAGACATGTTGAGAGCTTGCGCGCTAGATTATGGATCTAGTTGGGATGACAACTTGCCCTATGCAGAGTTTTCATACAGCAACAGTTACGAGGCCAGTTTGAAAATGGCACCATTTGAACCATTGTACGGGAGAAGATGCCGAACACCATTGATGTGGGATGAAGTCGGAGACCATCAGTTATTCGGACCAGATCTAATCAAAGAGTCAGAAGAGAAGGTTAAGCTGATTCGAGATAGACTGAAGGTAGCTCAGTCCAAGCAGAAGAGTTATGCAGAATCGAAGCGCAAGGATGTACTCTATGAAATCGGAGACAGAGCATACCTGAGAGTATCGCCTCTGCGGGGAGTTAAGCGCTTCGGAGTTAAAGGAAAGTTAGCTCCGAGATTTGTAGGGCCCTACCGTGTTTTGGAACGCATGTGAGAGGTTGCCTACAAGTTAGAGTTACCCGAAGGATTGTCAGGAGTACATGACGTGTTCCATGTTTCCCAGCTTAAGAAGTGCCATGCTGAGATGGCCGATATTCCCCTAAGAGACACAGTGCCCCTGGAAGCAATTCAGTTGGATAGTGATCTTACTTACGAGGAGAAACCAATCAAGATCCTCGAGTTTGCGAGCAGAGTCACCCGCAATAAGGTTATGAAGTTATGCAAAGTTCACTGGAGTCACCATACCGAAGATGAAGCCACCTGGGAACGAGAGGATGATCTACGGAAGGACCACCCACACCTATTTTCTAGCCAACCCGAATCTCAAGGGCGAGATTCATCTTAAGTGGGGTAGGTTTGTAACATCCCAAATTTTCAATTTGGAATGTTATATATAGGTCATCTTGCATATCATATTTTATTTGCACTCGTGTGTTGCGATCCTCGAAATTCTAAGCAACTCAAGGACCCACGGAGAGAGTTGGGGATTTTATCGTTTTCGTATTTGAATTTTCTCAAATAACGGTACGAGGATCACTTTGATTTTAATTGTTTTTCTCTCCGAAAAATATTTCATAATAAGATATATGAGCGGAGATAATATGACTTCTCCAAAACAAAAGAAATATTGGAGGAAAAATATTAAAACCAATTTTTGCATTTTATTTGGATTTATTTGCAATTTTATTTGCATAAAAAAATACGCGTTTTTAAAAATTGCATTTAGGTCCAGACAAAATGTTCACTTTGTCCTAAATATTATTAGAGGACGGTGAAAAATTATTTCGGAATTTTTCGAGTCCGTTTAGTATTTATTTCGTCTGTTTTGCCACGTCAGGACTGTTTATAAAAAAAGTTGCACTGACCTACCGGGCCGTGTCCGGCTAGGACTCCGCTCGGACGGCTCCTTTAAAGGCCGAGGCCCAGCCCCGCCCCTCGCCTCAGCCCGCCCCGCCCTAACCCTAGCCGCCGCCCGAAGCCGCCGCCACCACCGCTGCCGCCGCCGCACCTCGCCGCTCGCCGGACTCCGCCGCCCCCGCCGCCGAAGCCCGCCGCCACCGGAGAGCCCCGCCGCCGAGGTATCCGTCACCGCCGCCATTGGTTTCCGCGAAGAAAGCCGATCGTTTTTTCTTTAGAACCCTAGATCTCGTTTTTTTCCGGTTAGTTTCGGTTTTCTATCAGTTTAGTTAATTAGCGGACATTCGTCCGTATGTCCGTTTTAATGAACGTTGTTCGCCCGTTAGTCGCAGACAACGAACGTTCGTTCGTTAGCCTGTTCGTCAGTTTTTCTTTTTTAGGGTTTTTCCGCGATTATTTTTGATCGCGATTTCTGCCCTGATCTTCGTTTTAGTTTATCTTTTCTCTCGTAAGGCGGAATCTGGCAATACAAGCGCCTAGATCTTCGTATCGAAGCCCTCTTTCCGTTTAACCAACTTGAACAAGGTTTTGGTAATGTAAAATTTGACTTTAGTTCAATCTAGTAAACGGATCTTGTTTCTTTCGTAGTTTGAGTTTCGTTGCTCTGTTTGATTTGATTCTTTTTGCCAACCGGAGTTCTTCAGTTGAACTTTCTGGTTAGATCTTTTTATTTGAGTTTTACCCGTGCATCTTTGCTTAGTTGCTTATGTATGCTATTGTTTTCTTGCGATAGAATTCCCGGAGTGCGAAGCGTGCTACTACGAGTCCCTAGGTTTTGCGAATCATCAGCAAGGCAAGTAACACTTTGATCATACCCTTTATTACCCAGTTTTTATGCATTAGAACAAACCCCCACACATTGCATGAGTAGGATCTCTGAACTTGTGGGTATGGGAAGTAGATTGTGGTAGAACCTATTACGTGCATTATTTTTCAAACCATGGGAGTTACTTCTACGTTATGCTTAGGTTGCCATGCTATGCTCGTAGACATGGATTGGGTTTGAGAGTATCAATGACAGATGCGAGATTGTTAATTAATGGTTCAACTAAAGGTGGTTACTTTAATACACATCTTGGTGGATTGGTTGCAGGGCACCTGGAGAATCCAATGTTGTCCTAGGAAATCCCGGAGGAACCATGTGATTATCCTATGGAATGCCACCTAGGCTCAAAGGGATCATAAGACTATTCATGCTAGAAACTTCCGTGTGCAGCCACAATGCCATTATGGGCTCTGCCATAGTAGAGTATGTTGTGTGAGCTCTTTCAGTGGTGGACTAGCAGATGCAGGGAAAAGTAGGTGTACCGGTCCACCCGGGGTAAAGAGTAAATGCTTCTGAAAGACTGTGTCTCGGTCATCCGTTTCTCAAACACCATGCAGTGCGATAAATCCAACGGAGGCGATCGAGTCTTGTGGGGAAAAGTGCGCAAACCTCTGCAGAGTGTACAAACTAATCATGATTAGCCGTGTCCCCGGTTATGGATATCTTGAATATCTGGTACTTGAATTATTGGTTGATCTCATCACTCTAAAACTAATTTGCTGGGTTAATAATGACTACTTTAATTGGGATTGAGTTGGAGGAACCTTCTCAATGATGTTTCAACTACCATGATAGTTAAAATAAAAGTTATTCCTTTGTTGTAGGAAAAAATGGGCTTTATGCAAAAACTTTAACCTTAGAGTCTCCACCAGCCATATATGCATGTAGTGTTAGCCTTTATTCTGTTACTTGCTCTACTGTGTTATCTTGCCAGCATATTCCATGTGCTGACCCGTTTCGGGCTGCAACATGTCATGTTGCAGACTTTTCAGAAGAAGAGTAAGGTGCACTAGGTCGTTTGTCATGCACTCAGCTATGCCATTGGAGTTGATGGACTCACTTCTCATCCAAGCCTTCAACTGTTATCGTGTTAGAAGGCCTTATACCATATTATTTTGTAATAAGTTCTCTTTTGAGACATTCGGTGTAATAAGTGTGTGATTGCCACTCTATTATAAATCCTTCAAGTACTGTGTGTGTCAGCATTACCGATCCAGGGATGACACAGAACACAGAGACTTCGGTCCATTCGGATCGTGGTCGCTACAGGAGCCAAAGAATATTTGAAAGTATTAGCAGCTGAGTTGTCAATTCAACCGCACCTGGAGATTAATTATCTGCAGCAAAGTGATCAGTAGCAAAGTAGTTTTATAGTTTTGATAGTAGTGACAACAACAATAGTAACAGTAATAGTGATAGTAGTAGTTTTGTTGCAAGTGGAACAGTGATGATAGCAATAGCAATGCAGCAAGATCAATATGTAAAGAATTGTAGGCATTGAATCGGTGATTTGTTAGATGATATTCATCATGTGACGGTTATAATCTAGGGCGATACGACACTAGCTCCAGTTCATCGATATAATGTTGGCATGTATTTCGTAAATAGTCATACGTGCTTTATTAACAGAACTTGCATGACATCTTTTGGAAACTAAGGGATATTAAGGCCTCCTTTTAATAGAGAACCGGAACAAATCATTAACACATGGTGAATACATGAACTCCTCAAACTACGGTCATCACCAGGAGTGGTTCCGGTTATTGTCACTCCGGGGTTGCCGAATCATAACACGTAGTAGGCGACTATAACTTGCAAGATCGGATCTAAAACATGGATATAATGATGAATTGTTAAGCGGTTCATATATGAGTTCATGGCACCCGGGCCCAAAGTGACAAGCATTAAGCATAACAAAGGCATATCAACATCAATCTAAGAACGTAGTGGATACTAGGGATCGGGCCCTAACAAAACTAACCCGATTACAAGATGAATCTCATCCAACTCCTCATCGACCAGCGAGCCTACGAAGGAATTACTCACTCCCGGTGGGGAGCGTCATGGAATTGGCGATGGAGAAGGGTTGGTGATGACGAAGAACGAAGGCCCCCCTCTCCGGAGCCCCAAACAGACTCCAGATCCGGCCTCCCGAGGAAGAACAGGAGGTGACGGCGGCTTCGTCTCGTGGATTGCGATAATTCTTTATCCCGGATTTTTTCTCTGTAAATAGGAATTTTTAGGGTCAGGGTTGTCGTCTGCGGGGCCACCAGGTGGGTACAACCCCCCTGGGCGCACCAGGAGAGGGGGGCGCACCCTAGTGGGTTGTGCCCACCCAGGGGCCCCTCTCTGGTGGGTCTTGGCTCCAATATTTTTCTTTTATTTCATAAAAAATCCTCGCAAAGTTTCGTTTCATTCCGAGAACTTTTATTTCTGCACAAAAACAACACCATGGTAGTTCTGCTGAAAATAGCGTTAGTCCGGGGTTAGTTTCATTCAAATAATGTAAATTAGAGTCCAAAACAAGATGAAAAGTGTGAGAAAAAGTAGATACGTTGGAGACGTATCAGTGCTTCTGCTGCAAAGGGACTGGTTACTGGAAACGGAACTACCCCAAGTATTTGGCGGATAAGAAGGATGGCAAAGTGAACAAAGGTGTATTTGATATACATGTTATTGATGTGTACCTTATTAATGCTCATAGTAGCGCCTGGGTATTTGATACTAGTTCGGTTGCTCATATTTGTAACTCGAAACAGGGGCTACAAATTAAACGAAGATTAGATAAGGCTGAGGTGACGATGTGCGTTGGAAATGGTTCCATAGTCGATCACCGTCGCCACGCTACCTCTACATCTACCATCGAGATTAGTCTTAGACCTAAATAATTGTTATTTGGTGCCAGTGTTGAGGATGAACATTATATCTAGATCTTGTTTGTTGCGAGATGGTTATTCATTTAAATCAGAGAATAATGGTTGTTCCATTTATATGAGTAATATCTTTTATGGTCATGCACCCTTGATGAATGGTCTATTTTTGTTGAATATCGATCGTAGTGATACACATATTCATAATATTGAAGCCAAAAGATGCAAAGTTGATAATGATAGTGCAACTTATTTGTGGCACTGCCATTTAGGTCATATTGGTGTAAAGCGCATGAAGAAACTCCATGCTGATAGACTTTTGGAATCACTTGATTATGAATGAGTTGGTGCTTGCGAACCATGCCTCGTGGGCAAGATGACTAAAACTCCGTTCTCCGGAACAATGGAGCGAAAAACTGACTTATTGGAAATCATACATACTGATGTATGCGCTCCAATGAGTGTTGAGGCTCGTGGCGGGTATCGTTATTTTCTGACCTTCACAGATGATTTGAGAAAATATGGGTATATCTACTTGATGAAACACAAGTCTGAAACATTTGAAAAGTTCAAAGAATTTCAGAGTGAAGTAGAGAATCATCGTAACAAGATAAAGTTTCTGCAATCTGATCGCGGAGGCGAATATTTGAGTTATGAGTTTGGTCTTCATTTGAAACAATGTGGAACAGTTTCACAACTCATGCCACCTGGAACACCACAGCGTAATGGTGTGTCCGAACGTCGTAACCGTACTTTATTTGATATGGTGCTATCTATGATGACTCTTACCAATTTACCACTATCGTTTGGGGTTATGCTTTAGAGACAGCTACATTCATGTTAAATAGGGCACCATCTAAATCCGTTGAGACGACACATTATGAACTGTAGTTTGGCAAGAAATCCAAGTTGTCATTTCTTAAAGTTTGTGGCTGCGATGCTTATGTGAAAAAGCTTCAACCTGATAAGCTCGAACCCAAGTCGTAGAAATGTGTCTTTATAGGATACCCAAAGGAAACTATTGGGTACACCTTCTATCACAGATCCGAAGGCAAGATATCCGTTGCTAAGAATGGATCCTTTCTAGAGAAGGAGTTTCTCTCGAAAGAAGTGAGTGGGAGGTAAGTAGAACTTGATGAGGTAATTGTACCTTCTCCCGAATTGGAAAGTAGTTCATCACAGAAATTAGTTCCAATGATTCTTACACCAATTAGTGAGGAAGCTAATGCTGATGATCATGAAACTTCAGATCAAGTTACTACTGAACCTCATAGGTCAACCAGAGTACGTTCCACACTAGAGTGGTATGGTAACCCGGTTCTGGAATTCATGTTACTAGACCATGATGAACCTACAAACTATGAGGAAGCAATGATGAGCCCAGATTCCGCAAAATGGCTTGAAGCCATGAAATTTGAGATGGGATCCATGTATGAGAACAAAGTGTGGACTTTGGTTGACTTACCCGATGATCGGTAAGCTATTTAAAATAAATGGATCTTTAAGAGGAAGACTGACGCCGATGGTAATATTACTGTCTACAAAGCTTGACTTATTGCGAAAGGTTTTTGACAAGCTCAAGGAGTTGACTACAATGAGACTTTCTCACCTGTAGCGATGCTTAAGTCTGCCCGAATCATGTTATAAATTGCCGCATTTTATGATTATGAAATCTGGCAAATGGATGTGAAAACTCCATTCCTTAATGGATATCTCAAAGAAGAGTTGTATATGATGCAACCAGAAGGTTCTGTCGATCCTAAAGGTGCTAACAATGTGTGCAAGCTCCAGCGATCCATCTATGGACAGGTGCAAGTATCTCGGAGTTGGAATATACACTTTGATGAGGTGATGAAAGCATATGGTTTTATACAGACTTTTGGAGAAGCCTGTATTTACAAGAAAGTGAGTGGGAGCTCTGTAGCATTTCTAATATTATATCTGGATGACATATTATTGATTGGAAATGATGCATAATTTGTGGATAGCAGAAAAAGATACTCGAATAAGAATTTTTCAATGAAAGACCTCGGTGAAGCTGCTTATATATTGGGCATCAAGATCTATAGAGATAGATCAAGACGCTTAATCGGATTTTCCCAAAGCACATACCTTGATAAAGTTTTGAAGAAGTTCAAAATGGACCAGTCAAAGAAAGGGTTCTTACCTGTGTTACAAGGTGTGAAGTTGATTGAGACTCAATGCCCAACCATTGCAGAAGATAGAGAGAAAATGAAAGTCATTCCCTATGCTTCAGCCATAGGTTCTATCATGTATGCAATATTGTGTACCAGACCTGATGTGTGCCTTACTATAAGTCTAGCAGGGAGGTACCAAAGTAATCCAGGAGTGGATCACTGGACAATGGTCAAGAACATCCTAAAGTACTTGAAAAGGATGAAGGATATGTTTCTCGGTTATGGAGGTGACAAAGAGCTCTTCATAAATAGTTACGTCGATGCAAGCTTTGACACTTATCCAGATGACTCTAAGTCACAAACCGGATACGTATTTTTGTAGAACCATGGAGCTGTCAGTTGGTTCAGTTCCAAGCAGAGCACCGTGGCGGGATCTACATGTGAAGCGGAGTACATATGTGACACACCGAGACCGATGCACCAGATGCCTTCCATTTATTTTAGTTGTTGTTGTGTGTTTATTGTGTTTGTTGCATTATCATAATTGTTTTGCATATTTCTTTTCCCTATGTTGTTGACATGATCATGATGAGTGCCATTGTCGTGTTTGCTTCTTGTATCATGTTCATCTTTTATTATATTGCATTGTGCCATCCTTGTTTGTTTGCCATGGTCATCTCACTTGCCTTGTTCTATGCTTCATGATGTGATTTTGACTTTGTCATTTTGTTGTTGTTGCATTTGCATCATGATCATCTCTGTTGTGTGCATAGTTGTCGCGTACTTTTATCTTGGTGAACTTCTCCTCATCTTGTATGTTGTTTCATATTGCCCTTTCCATCTAAACCATCATCAAGTGCAACATCACTAGCTTCTTCCTTTCAATTCCCACCCATTTATTGCAAGTGGCATTTTTCCGTCCCAGTAAAATGTTCACTTATTTCCTGTAAATCTTACACCATGCCGACAACCTCTGTGTCAAATTTCAGCTCTTTTGGGGTTGATTTGGTTGGGTTAAAAAAAGGTTCAAGTTCGAATTTAATTAAAACTTGGATTATTTTTCTACCTCCAAAAATTGCCAAGTCAATTTATTCAAATCCTGCATAATACCAGGAGTTCATACATATGTTTATATCTCCCATATTCCTTTCCAAACTCACTGGCCTTTTCCTTTTCTAAACCGGAGATTTAAATTTTTCAGAAGAAGAAAGAAAGGGAAGAAGGCGTACCACCCAGCGTAGCCACCTGGGCCTCCTCCCGCCCAGCTAGCAGCAGCCCGCAGGTGACCAGTTCCCTGGTAGTTTCCAGCGTGGCAGCCCGCTTCACCTCCCCGGGCCCGCATGTCATTCTCTCCACCTCACCTTTCTTCCTCCTCCTGTTGCTTTTCCCCTCTCACAGTAAAACTACGCATTGCCGCACATTGCCACCAGGGCAGCCAGCCGAGCCGCGCCTCACCCCTCCTATAAAGCCCCAGCCGATCCCCTAGGGTTTACCTCTCACCGCCGCCACCCTTTCCTTCCCGTGTTTCTCCTTCTTCCTCAAGAGACAGAGACCAGAAAGCTCCCGGAGCACTCCCATGGCTCCGCCGTGGCCATAGCCTCCTCCGCCGTTGCCTTCGCTCCTGGTCGACTCGCCTACGTCGTCTTCGTCGTCTTCAATCAAGACCAGGAGTCGGAAGGACCCAAGGCCGACGCGATCGCACTCCCTCCATGGCGTCCTCTTCCTCAGCTTCGTCTTCTTCACGGTTCAGAGAAATGGCAAGTTCAGAGATGCTCTCTCGTCACCTCCACCGCCAGCAGCGCTTCCACAAGCCCTTCTTCCACGACGTCCACGACCTCGTCTTCGTCTCCTTTGGGCAAGCGACTTCGTCTTCTACCACCGCTCCGACCAAGCCGCCTCTGTCCTCGACGACCTCATACGCGAGCTCGGTGAGAACTCCCGCGTCTCCTCCCGTTCTCTTTGTTCTCTTCTGCTCGTCTCCGTAGTTCCCCACATGACCGCATCGCCACCACCGAGGCCGCCGTCCATGGTTGGCGTGGCTTGAAGCTCGCCTCGCTTGCTCCTGTACACGTGTGCTCACACACGCAGCGTCCACACACCCATCAGCACACACAACCTCCACCCTCCCTCCGTGCTGCCTGCACGCCTCAGCACGCTCTCCCTGTCGCCTCACCGCGCCCTGCCTGGCCGCTTGCTTCGCCCTCGCGCACCCATCTTCTCTGCCTGACCGCGCCATGTCATGGCCCCAAGCCGAGCAATGCTCGAGCTCGAGCGCCCCACAACCTCCGCCTTTGCAGGCTGAACCCCCCTCCTAACCCGCACGCCCGCCGCCACCTCCTGACCCCGCCGTCGCCTCGTTGCTCGCCGGCGTCGTCACCTTCTTCTCTGTCAACGCAGAAGAAGCCAGCTCCCGCTTTGTGCTGGTTTATAAGGAGCCCCGCATCAAAACTGTCAACAACCAATACTGTAGCCCAGTGGTTCGCCGCTCCATCCAATACCCACACGACCCGGGTTCGAATCTCCCCGAGCGCACAATAAACCCAAACCTGCAAACCCACCTTTTCCTACCTTGCCATGTTTTGCTTCCTGTATAGACTTGCTATGCATCATATGTAGACTTGTTTTGCATCATACCTGGTTGAGCATATTGTCATGTTCTTGTGTTGTGTGTTTACCGTATTGCTTGCTTCTTCTCGTTAGTGCTTGTTCCGTTGCGATCGCGAGGATTCGTTCGTCTACCCGTGGGTCTTCTTCAAGGCTTCCTCTTCGTCTTCTTCATGGATCCGTTCTTCTTCCTTGCGGGATCTCAGACAAGATGACCATACCCTTGGATACCTTTACTATCATTGCCTTGCTTAGTTGTCTCGATGCTATTGTTATATGTCGCTCTACCCATCTTATTGTCAGCCCCTCTCCTTGTTGCCATGAAACCTCTAACCTTTGAAACCTTCCTAGCAAAACCATTGTTTGGCTATGTTACCCGCTTGCTCAGCCCCTCTTATAGTGTTGTTAGTTGCAGGTGAAGATGAAGATCGTTCCAGGTGGGAACTTGTTGTTGGAATATCACAATATCTATTATTATATATTAACACACCTATATACTGGGCATGGGTGGAAGGCTTGGCCTTTTGCTCGGTGTTTTGTTCCACTCATGCCACCTTAAGAGCCGATAAACCGGCATCATGTTCCTTGATTTTGCGTTCCTTACACGGTTGGGTATATGGGGACCCCTTGACAGTTCGTCTTTGAATAAAACTCCTCCAACAAGGCCCAACATTGGTTTTAATTTGCTCATAATAACAACTTAATTAATTAATTAAATTGCATAGGGAGTTAGCGCTACCCGAGGATTCTTCTACATAGCAGGGGGGGCTAGTGCTGATGGTGTTGGTCCCAAACGGGGGTCCTGCAGGGCCACCTTGGGGGAACCCGAGGGCTGGTTTTACCTGTAGCATCACCCATCCGGTCGTGGCCTGAGACGAGATACGCGCGGCTACTATCAGGGTGTCGACACACCGGGAGGTCTTGCTGGACTTGTTTTACCATTGTCGAAATGTCTTGTGCACCGGGATGCCGAGCCTGATCGGATTTCCCTAAGATCAGGGGTGATGATATTATATTTATCACTTCAGCTGATCGTGAGAGCTTGTGATGGGCTAAGTTGGGACACCCCTACAGGGTTATGATCCTTCGAAAGCCGTGCCCGCGGTTATGTGGCAGATTGGAATTTGTTAATGTCCGGTTGTAGAAAACTTGACAGAGGATCCGAAGTAAAACACACAACTGTGTGAGTAACCGTGACTGTCTCTTTTCACTTTGAGAAGAGAACACGGTGGGGTTATGTTTGACTCGTATGTAGTTCAGGATCTTTAGCGATCACTACTAGTTACGACCGTTTGCGTAGATGCTCATCTTATTATTGTACTCGTAAGTTAGCCACCATATATTTGCTTAGCCGCTGCTGCAACCTCACCACATTACCTCTTCCTACCTATTAAGCTTTGATAGTCTTGTTACCCATGCTTATGGGATTGCTGAATCCTCATGGCTCACAGATACTACAACAACAGTTGCAGGTGCAGGTTTCCCATGTCTTGACGGGAGAGCAATGATCGTTGTTTGGAGTTCTTTCTTCTTCAGTCTTGGGTTAGGTTCCGGGTCGGCAGCCTGGGATAGCAGATTGATGTCATTGTTCTTTTCTTGTTTGTATCCGTAGTCGGATACTTTGTATTGATGATGTTGTATTCTTGTGACTTGTATGTATTGTTGTATCCCCCATGTATGTATGTAATGGTACGATGTAATGATATCCATCTTCCTAAGCGCCCGAAATGCGGTTGTGCCCCAATCACGTAAGTGTCATGTGATCGGGATATAATCGCATCTTGGGCCTGACAAGTTGGTATCAGAGCCTCGACCGACCATAGGAGCCCCCTTGATTGATCGTAGATTGGCCGTTGTTGAGTCTAGCAGAAAACTTTTTCGGAGTCTAGTTATATCGGAGAGTAGGAATTCTTTTTACTCCCCTGCCCCTTCGTCGCTCTGGTGAGGAATCTTGACGTAGGTGTTTTGAATTACCCCTCTTCCCCTTCAAATTTTTGTAGGATCACGTGGTTAGTTTTCGTTCGTTGCGTTGTCAGTCTTTCATCTGGTGCATCTCTCGTCAAGTGGATTCAACCCTCTTCTTCTTGCAAGTGCAACCTCAGTTATTTTAACCGATGTTGTTTTCCCGTCCGTTGTGGTCTTTCTTTTTCCCACCCGCCCACCATTTTGCTTCTCGGAGCCAGATTCGTCAATCGAGTATCCTTCCTACTCGTGTGAATCCTTTGCATTCTTTCCTCAGTTATTTCAACTGGTGAATTCTCGTCTAGTTCGTCATCCTTCATATTTTTCCTTCTCCGATGAATTCTCCTCTCGTTCGGCATTCATCATCTCTTTTCTTTTCCGGTGGATTCAATTCTAGTTTTCGGTGTTCATCATAATCTTTTTCCTCGGCTCGGATATTCCCCTTGCTCGTTTACCTCTCGACATTTTATTATTCCGGAGTTCCGAAGATATCTCAGGAGATTCGTCTGTGTTCTAATTCGAGGTTGTCACCTCATTCGAGTCTTGCAATCGTTCCGGTGCATCATTTCTCATCTGAATAATCCTTTCCAACGGAGTTTTCTCTTCGGTGGGCTCATAACCCACAGGTCTTTTCCCAGGATCTTACCTGACTCTTTTATTTCCCGGAGTGTTTAGAAATTCTTTTCAAGTGTGACGTAAGTATGGATTCCATCAGTCACGTGCCTTCTCCAAGATCGCTTTCAATTCCGTCATGTTGGCTAAACTTTTCCTCTTTTCATTCTTCCCGAGTATTTCAGTAATTCTTTTCTTCGTGTTCCTCCGAAGGTCATTATTTCAGAAGATTTTTTCGTTCTCAGGTTTCAACTTCATCCTCCAAATATTCTTCAGTGATGCCTCTTCGCTCGTCTCACATTCTTTCCGGTGCTTCGTTCAAATATTATTTAATCAGTTCACGATCTCTTCGTTCTCGTCATTCTAATTGTCCTCGTCCTCAAGTGCTTTATTCTTTTCCGTCCTCAAGTGCTTTATTCTTTTCCGGTGATTCATTCTGTGGTATTCACTCAATTTCAATTTCTTCCCGGTGGTTCGTTCATTTTCATCACTCGGCTTTAATTCCTTACGGTGGTTCGCTCAAGAGTTCTTTTCCGGCGTTATCATATCAATCCATTCATTTTATTCCAATCTTACCAGTGGTTCATAAAGATTTTCGCAAGTTCGCGAGATATCCCTCCTTAATCATTTCAACGAGAATAAGTGATATGCAAGTCCATTGCTTATCATCAATTTATTGGTGGAGGATAAGCATAACCTAATTCTTATTCCTTTCTTCAAGTTGATTTATCCCTTCCTTCACAGTTTATTCTTGATGAATAAATTCTTATCCCAAGTCCTTTCATCTTTTATTTTCCGGAGTTCAAAGTTTTCTCGGCTATCCGTCATAACCCTTGTCTAAATCATTGCAAGGCTTTAATCTTATTCTTTTCACCCGTCATTTCTATATCATCATCCTTTTGTTTTCGGAGTTCCTCATGGTGGTTCTTCATGACATAATTCATTCTTCAAGTGTTCTGCAAAATTCTTGTGGAGAAGCTCAAGCATTATACTTCTTGCATATCGCAGTGCAATTAATTATCCGTATTCTTTTGAAGTGGAGTTTCGCATTTCTTTGTTCTTCTTAGCTATTCAATCATTTCCGTTTGTGGCCGGTTATCACCTCATAGTTCTGAGATCTTTTCCATAAGCCCACAACGAGCGTATTCTTTTTGTTGTTGAATTTCCAACAACTCAGTTCAATCCTTCCTTCTAAGGTTGCTTTCAAATTCATTGTGCTAGAAGATGTTCTTCTTTCTCCTTTCTTCTTATTCCATTATTTATTCTTCCGGAGGCAATGTCGTGTTCATCTCGCCATGTATCATTACATCTTGTCAAGTCTTGTTCTATTCCATTCATATTCAACCGGAGTGTTATCTATTTTTTTCTTGTTCTTATTCCGTGTCTATCTCGCTTAACCGGAGTACTCCCAATGTCTCTCTTGTCACTTAAGCTCTTGGTTCTCGTCGTATACCTTGTTTCCTCATTTTACCGGAGCTTCGCTATCTCATTCATCTCCGTTGTATTCTTCCTCCCAAGTGGCTCAACCTCTCAATATTCTTCCGTTGCACTCCTTGTTCTTCCTATTCCTCCTCCGTCTCGTTCCTAAGATCTCATGACGAGATCTCTTGTTAGTAGGGGAGTGTTGTGACACCCCGAGACCGATGCTCCAGATGCCTTCCATTTATTTTAGTTGTTGTCGTGTGTTTATTGTGTTTGTTGCATTATAATAATTGTTTTGCATATTTCTTTTCCTTATGTTGTTGCCATGATCATGATGAGTGCCATTGTCGTGTTTTCTTCCTGGATTGCCATGGTCATCTCACTTGCCTTGTTCTATGCTTCATGATGTGATTTTGACTTTGTCATTTTGTTGTTGTTGCATTTGCATCATGATCATCTCTGTTATGTGCATAGTTGTCGTGTACTTGTTATCTTGGTGAACTTCTCCTCATCTTCTATGTTGTTTCATCTTGTCATTTCCATCTAAACCATCATCAAGTGCAACATCACTAGCTTCTTCCTTTCAATTCCCACCCATTTATTGCAAGTGGCATTTTTCCGTCCCAGTAAAATGTTCACTTATTTTCTGTAAATCTTACACCATGCCGACAACCTCTGTGTCAAATTTCAGCTCTTTTGGGGTTGATTTGGTTGGGTTAAAAAAAGGTTCAAGTTTGAATTTAATTCAAACTTGGATTATTTTTCTACCTCCAAAAATTGCCAAGTCAATTTATTCAAATCCTGCATAATACCAGGAGTTCATACATATGTTTATATCTCCCATATTCCTTTCCAAACTCACTGGCCTTTTCCTTTTCTAAACCGGAGATTTAAATTTTTCAGAAGAAGAAAGAAAGGGAAGAAGGCCTACCTCCCAGCGTAGCCACCTGGGCCTCCTCCCGCCCAACTAGCAGCAGCCCGCAGGTGACCAGTTCCCTGGTAGTTTCCAGTGTGGCAGCCCGCTTCACCTTCCCGGGCCCGCATGTCATTCTCTCCACCTCACCTTTCTTCCTCCTCCTGTTGCTTTTCCCCCCTCACAGTAAAACTACGCGTTGCCGCACATGGCCACCGAGGCAGCCAGCCGAGCCGCGCCTCACCCCTCCTATAAAGCCCCAGCCGAGCCCCTAGGGTTTCCCTCTCGCCGCCGCCACCCTTTCCTTCCCCTGTTTCTCCTTCTTCCTCAAGAGACAGAGACTAGAAAGCTCCCGGAGCACTCCCATGGCTCCGCCGTGGCCATAGCCTCCTCCACCGTTGCCTTCGCTCCTGGTCGACTCGCCTATGTCGTCTTCGTCGTCTTCAATCAAGACCAGGAGTCGGAAGGACCCAAGGCCGACGCGATCGCACTCCCTCCATGGCGTCCTCTTCCTCAGCTTCGTCTTCTTCACGGTTCAGAGAAACGGCAAGTTCAGAGATGCTCTCTCGTCACCTCCACCGCCAGCAGCGCTTCCACAAGCCCTTCTTCCACGACGTCCATGACCTCGTCTTCGTCTCCTTTGGGCAGGCGACTTCGTCTTCTACCACCGCTCCGACCAAGCCGCCTCTGTCCTCGACGACCTTATACGCGAGCTCGGTGAGAACTCCCGCGTCTCCTCCCGCTCTCTTTGTTCTCTTCTGCTCGTCTCCGTAGTTCCCCACATGGCTGCATCGCCACCACCGAGGCCGCCGTCCATGGTTGGCGTGGCTTGAAGCTCGCCTCGCTTGCTCCTTTACACGTGTGCTCACACACGCAGCGTCCACACACCCATCAGCACACACAACCTCCACCCTCCCTCCGTGTTGCCTGCACTCCTCAGCACGCGCTCCCTGTCGCCTCACCGCGCCCTGCCTGGCCGCTTGCTTCGCCCTCGCGCACCCATCTTCTCTGCCTGACCGCGCCATGTCATGGCCCCGAGCCGAGCAATGCTCGAGCGCCCCACAACCTCCGCCTGTGCAAGCCGAACCCCGCCTCCAAACCCGCACGCCCGCCGCCACCTCCTGACCCCGCCGTCGCCTCATTGCTCGCCGGCGTCGTCACCTTCTTCTCTGTCAACGCAGAAGAAGCCAGCTCCCGCTTTGTGCTGGTTTATAAGGAGCCCCACATCAAAACTGTCAACAACCAATACTGTAGCCCAGTGGTTCGCCGCTCCATCCAATACCCACCCGACCCGGGTTCAAATCCCCCCGGGCGCACAATTAACCCAAACCCGCAAACCCACCTTTTTCTTTTCACTGATTGTTTTTTTCCTCTCTATGACATCCAGGTCCCACTTGTCATTCTCTCTGTCCACATACCCTCTCCACACCCCCACTCCTGCCACCTCAGCACCCCGGGCCCCCTCGTCATTGACAGTGGCTAGCCCAATCCGTGTCCCCTTTTGTTTTTCTTTGTTTTGCATATTCACAGAAATGCCATTATTTTGATTTGTGAATAACTAAATAACCATGCATCATATGTAAAAACTTTATATAGGAAAGTTGCTTAGAATTCTGTGTAGATTAATAATTTCCAGCTGCCATGCATGTTAAAAATGTTTAAACTTGATGTTGTTTAATTTTATGAAAATAAGATGTTAAAATGGTTTAATTCATAACTAAATAACCGTAGCTTCATATTTAATAAACTTTATATGTAAATGGGGTGGGAAAATGTGTAGATTAACCTGGTGCACTTATTTTTGCTGTTTAACAACAATAAAATATGTTTTTAGGCAGATCAGTATCTAATTTCAAACTATGCATATGGGGACTTACCGGATTTGTAGTAAGTAGTTTCCGGCCTCATTTAAACTTGTTGACTTGTGTTGTTTTTCTGTTCTTCCTACCTTGCCATGTTTTGCTTCCTGTATAGACTTGTCTTGCATCATACCTTGCCATGTATTGCATCATATATAGACTTGTGTTGTTTTTATGTGCTTCCTACCTTGCCATGTATTGCTTCCTGTATAGACTTGTCTTGCATCATACCTTGCCATGTATTGCATCATATATAGATTTGTATTGTTTTTCTGTGCTTCCTACCTTTCCATGTATTGCTTCCTGTATAGA
>LR738709.1:370521596-370630925 GCA_902687465.1 Secale cereale | reverse complement strand
GTATTGCATCATATATAAGCTTGTGTTGTTTTTCTGTGCTTCCTACCTTGCCATGTATTGCTTCCTGTATAAACTTGTCTTGCATCATACCTTGCCATGTATTGCATCATATATAAGCTTGTGTTATTTTTCTGGGCTTCCTACGTTGCCATGTATTGCTTCCTGTATAGACTTGTCTTGCATCATACCTTACCATGTATTGCATCATATATAAGCTTGTGTTGTTTTTCTGTGCTTCCTACCTTGCCATGTTTTGCTTCCTGTATAGACTTGATGTGCATCATATGTAGACTTGTTTTGCATCATACCTGGTTGAGCATATTGTCATGTTCTTGTGTTGTGTGTTTACCGTATTGCTTGCTTCTTCTCGTTAGTGCTTGTTCCGTTGCGATCGTGAGGATTTGTTCGTCTACCCGTGGGTCTTCTTCAAGGCTTCCTCTTCGTCTTCTTCATGGATCCGTTCTTCTTCCTTGCGGGATCTCAGGCAAGAAGACCATACCCTTGGATACCTTTACTATCATTGCCTTGCTTAGTTGTCTCGATGCTATCGTTATATGTCGCGCTACCCATCTTATTGTCAGCCCCTCTCCTTGTCTCCATGAAACCTCTAACCTTTGAAACCTTCCTAGCAAAACCATTGTTTGGCTATGTTACCCGCTTGCTCAGCCCCTCTTATAGCGTTGTTAGTTGCAGGTGAAGATGAAGATCGTTCCAGGTGGGAACTTGTTGTTGGAATATCACAATATCTATTATTATATATTAACACACCTATATACTGGGCATGGGTGGAAGGCTTGGCCTTTTGCTCGGTGTTTTGTTCCACTCATGCCACATTAGGAGCCGATAAACCGGCATTATGTTCCTTGATTTTGCGTTCCTTACACGGTTGGGTATATGGGGACCCCTTGACAGTTCGTCTTTGAATAAAACTCCTCCAGCAAGGCCCAACATTGGTTTTAATTTGCTCATAATAACAACTTAATTAATTAATTAAATTGCATAGGGAGTTAGCGCTACCCGAGGATTCTTCTACATAGCAGGGGGGGCAGTGCTGATGGTGTTGGTCCCAAATGGGGGTCCTGCAGGGCCACCTTGGCGGAACCCAAGGGCTGGTTTTACCTGTAGCATCACCCATCCGGTCGTGGCCTGAGACGAGATACGCGCGGCTACTATCAGGGTGTCGACACACCGGGAGGTCTTGCTGGACTTGTTTTACCATTGTCGAAATGTCTTGTGCACCGGGATGCCGAGCCTGATCGGATCTCCCTAAGATAAGGGGTGATGATATTATATTTATCACTTCAGCTGATCGCGAGAGCTTGTGATGGGCTAAGTTGGGACACCCCTACAGGGTTATGATCTTTCGAAAGCCGTGCCCGTGGTTATGTGGCAGATTGGAATTTGTTAATGTCCGGTTGTAGAAAACTTGACAGAGGATCCGAAGTAAAACACACAACTGTGTGAGTAACCGTGACTGTCTCTTTTCACTTTGAGAAGAGAACACGGTGGGGTTATGTTTGACTCGTATGTAGTTCAGGATCTTTAGCGATCACTACTAGTTACGACCGTTTGCGTAGATGCTCATCTTATTCTTGTACTCGTAAGTTAGCCACCATATATTTGCTTAGCCGCTGCTGCAACCTCACCACATTACCTCTTCCTACCTATTAAGCTTTGATAGTCTTGTTACCCATGGTTATGGGATTGCTGAGTCCTCGTGGCTCACAGATACTACAACAACAGTTGCTGGTGCAGGTTTCCGATGTCTTGACGGGAGAGCGATGATCGTTGTTTGGAGTTCTTTCTTCTTCAATCTTGGGTTAGGTTCCGGGTCGGCAGCCTGCGATAGCAGATGGATGTCGTTGTTCTTTTCTTGTTTGTATCCGTAGTCGGATACTTTGTATTGATGATGTTGTATTCTTGTGACTTGTATGTATTGTTGTATCCCCCATGTATGTATGTAATGGTACGATGTAATGATATCCATCTTGCTAAGCGCCCGGAATGCGGTTGTGCCCCAATCACGTAAGTGTCACGTGATCGGGATAGAATCACATCTTGGACCTAACAACATAGCTGCTTCGGAAGCAGCAATTGAAGGAGTCTGGATGAAGGATTTCATATCCGATCTAGGTGTAATACCTAGTGCATCGGGTCCAATGAAAATCTTTTGTGACAACACTTGAGCAATAGCCTTGGTGAAGGAATCCAGGTTTCGCAAGAGAACCAAGCACATCAAGAGACGCTTCAACTCCATCTGTGATCAAGTCAAGGAGGGAGACATAGAGATTCGCAAAATACATACGGATCTGAATGTCGCAGACCCATTGACTAAGCCTCTTCCACGAGCAAAACATGATCATCACCAAGATGATACATCTCCAACGTATCTATAATTTTTTATTGTTCCATGCTATTATATTATCTATTTTGGATGTTTAATGGGCTTTAATATACACTTATATATGATTTTTGGGACTAACCTATTAACCCAGAGCCTAGTGCCAGTTTATGTTTTTCCCTTGTTTTTGAGTATCGCAGAAAAGGAATACCAAACGGAGCCCAATTGACCTAAAACACAACGAAGGTTTTTTTGGACCAGAAGAAGCCCAAGGAGTACCGGAGATGGACCATAGGAGTCCAGAGGCCACCACGAGGGTGGGGGGCGCGCCCAACCCCCCTGGGCACGCCCCCTATCTCATGGCCGCCTCGGGGACCCCCTTTACTTGTTCCCAACTCCAACACCTCTTATATATACCCAAACCTCCAGAAAATAACCTAGATCGGGAGTTCCGCTGCTGAAAGCCTCTGTTGCCACCGAAAACCAATCTAGACCCGTTTCGGTAGCCTACCGGAGGGGGAATCCCTCTCTGGTGGCCATCTTCATCATCCCGACGCTCTCCATGACGAGGAGGGAGTAGTTCACCCTCGGGGCTGAGGGTATGTACCAATAGATATGTGTTTGATCTCTCTCTCTCTCTCTCTCTCTCTCTCTCTCTCTCTCTCTCTCTCTCTCTCTCGTGTTCTTGAGATGGCGCGATCTTGATGTATCATGAGCTTTGCTATTATAGTTGGATCTTATGATGCTCCTCCCCCTCTACCTTCTTGTAATGGATTGAGTTTTCCCTTTGAAGTTATCTTATCGTATTAAGTCTTTAAGGTGAGAACACTTGATGTATGTATTGCATGTGCTTATCTGTGGTGACAATGGGATATCACGTGGTCTACTTGGTGTATGTTTTGGTGATCAACTTGCGGGTCATGTGACCTTGGGAATCTATGCATAGGGGTTGACACAAGTTTTCGTCTTGACTCTCTGATAGAAACTTTGGGGCACTCTTTGAAGTTCTTTGTGTTGGTTGAATAGATGAATCTGAGATTGTGTGATGCATATCGTATAATCACGCCCACGGATACTTGAGGTGACAATGGAGTATCTAGGTGACATTAGGGTTTTGGTTGATGTGTGTCTTAAGGTGTTATTCTAGTACAAACTCTAGGATAGATCCAATGGAAAGAATACCTTCGTGTTATTTTACTACGGACTCTTGAATAGATCGATCAGAAAGAATAACTTTGTGGTGGTTTCGTACCCTACAATAATCTCTTCGTTTGTTCTCCGCTATTAGTGACTTTGGAGTAACTCTTTGTTGCATGGTGAGGGATAGTTATATGATCCAGTTATGTTATTATTGTTGAGAGAACTTGCACTAGTGAAAGTATGAACCCTAGACCTTGTTTTAACGCATTGCAATACCGTTTTCGCTCACTTTTATCATTAGTTACCTTGCTGTTTTTATATTTTCATATTACAAAAACCTATATCTACCATCCATATTGCACTTGTATCAGCATCTCTTCGCCGAACTAGTGCACCTATACAATTTACCATTGTATTAGGTGTGTTGGGGACACAAGAGACTCTTTGTTATTTGGTTGCAGGGTTGTTTGAGAGAGACCATGTTCATCCTACGCCTCCCACGGATTGATAAACCTTAGGTCATCCACTTGAGGGAAATTTGCTACTGTCCTACAAACCTCTGCACTTGGAGGCCCAACAACGTCTACAAGAAGAAGGTTGCATAGTAGACATCAAGCTCTTTTCTGGCGCCGTTGCCGGGGAGGTGAGTTCTTGAAGGTATATCTTTAGATCTTGCAATCGAATCTTCTAGTTTCTTGTTTTATCACTAGTTTAGTTTATAAAAGAAAACTACAAAAAAATGGAATTAAGGCTGCCTCATATGCTTCATCTTTTTAACATCTTTCGTGAAAATGCTGGGAAGGAAAATTCTGCCGAAGTGCTAGAAGAAGAATGCATTAAAATGTTTGGCACTAAATACTTGAATGATGAGCATGATTGTAATGTTGTTTGTGTGAATTCTTCGAATATCCATAGTACTAACGATGATTGCACTAGTCATGATGAAAATATCTTATATAAGCATGTCAATTTTTGTGGAGTGCATAGTGTTTGCAAGTGGACACCAAATAGGGAAGATAGATTTTGCAAGAGGCATAAGTGTTTACAAAGTAAATGGTTGCAAGAAAGACTAGATGTTTGTGTTGATAATTTTAATTTTCTTAGTCATCCTTGTGAACTTTGCAATGGACCTGGTCATTTGAATATCCAATGCAAATTGTTTCATGATCGAATCGTGTCCAAAAATTGTGATGACTTGATTTCCCTTGCACATCATAATGAACTTAGTTTGCTTCTGGGTTATGAAGAAATGAAACGTGTAACTAAGAATATTCCAAAATTTTCCCTTGAGAGAGTTCTTGATTTTGATCTAGAAGAAATATTTATGTATTGTGCGGTGATTGTATTGAAAAATCCTTATATTGTCATTTACATAAAGACAAGAAAACAAATAGAAGATGAAGAGAATACTAATGAAAGGGAAGAGACTTCCCAATATCCTCCTATTCTTTCTTATGATGAATTAGGTAACGAGGAGGAGCCTTCTATTCAACCAATCTCATTAATAAGGAGCTCCAAAAATAGTATTAAACCCACACATGATGAGAAGAAGAAAAAGAAAAGACGGAGAAGCAAAGGTAAAAAGGTATCCCTTCCAAATGATGTTGCTCCTATTACTCATCGTGATGATGATAATTGCTATATTATTGGTGCTATCCATACTATTAATAATGAGAGTGATTATGCTTATGATATGAAAAGGCCCAAGCTTGGGGATGCTATGTTTGATGATAATGACATGTTTGAGAATTTATTTGCTGCAATTAATGTTTGTCCCAAGCTTGGGGATGCTACGTTTGATGAAGATGATATTTTTAGCCTCCCAAGTTTTGATATGAAAATTTATTATGATAATACCATGCCTCCTATTTATGATGATTATATCGATGAAAGTGGATTTGGAGAGGTCATGACTTTATTTAGTAACGATTCCACTATCTTGGAAGAGGTTTCAATTGATTATGATGAGAACAAAGTTGCTACTTATGATGATTATTGTGATGACACTTACGCTATAAAAAGTAGTGATGATTATATTTGTAAAACTTTTCATGATTATGATTACCCTTTTTCTGGACATTACTCTTTTAATGTGGAAACAATTCATAGTATTCGAGTTTCTTATGATACTCCCACAATTATTCATGAGAAGAAATTTGCTTATGTGAAGAGTAGTAAATTTTCTATGCTTGGGGATAATGAAAAGAATGCTTTATGTGATGGTTATATTGTTAAATTCATTCATTATGCTACTGAAAATTATTATGAGGGAGGAGTGTAAACATGATTAAGCTACTGTAGTAATCATGTTTTTAGCTTTTGTTTCAAAAAAGTTCCAAGTAGAACCTTTGGGAAGACTTGGGTGAATGTTAATGTGATCTTGCTGTAAAAAAGAGAAACTTTTGCGCTCACGAGATTAGCTGCCATTTTTTTTACAGAAGAGTGATTTTAAGTTGATTATTTTTGCAAAATATTAATAGACAAATTCTTCACATCCACCAATCTATTTCAGAATTTTTAGAGTTACAGAAGTATTCGAAAGTTACAGATTGCTACAGACTGTTCTGTTTTTGACAGATTCTGTTTTCTATGTGTTTTTTGCTTATTTTGATGACTCTATGAGTAGTATCGGAGGGTATGAACCATAGATAAGTTGGAATACAGTAGATATAACACCAATATGAATTTAGAATGAGTTCGCAACAGTACCTAAGTGGTGGTTTTATTTTCTTATACTAACGGAGCTTACGAGTTTTCTGTTGAGTTTTGTGTTGTGAAGTTTTCAAGTTTTGGGTAAAGATTCGATGGACTATGGAATAAGGAGTGGCAAGAGCCTAAGATTGGAGAGGCCCAAGGCACCCCAAGGTAATATTCAAGGACAACCAAGAGCCTAAGCTTGGGGATGTCCCGGAAGGCATCCCCTCTTTCGTCTTCGTTCATCGGTAACTTTACTTGAGGCTATATTTTTATTCATCACATGATATGTGTTTTGCTTGGAGCGTCATTTTGTTTTATTTTGTTTTGCTTGCTGTTTGAATATATCCCAAGATATGAAATTCTTAAATGTTAGAGAGTCTTCACATAGTTACATAATTATTCAACTACTCATTGATCTTCACTTATATCTTTTGGAGTAGTTTGTCATTTGCTCTAGTGCTTCACTTATATCTTTTTAGAGCACGGCGGTGGTTTTATTTTGAAGAAATAGATGAACTCTCATGCTTCACTTATATTATTTTGAGAGTCTTTTATAACATCATGGTAATTTGCTTTGGTTATTAATTTAGTCCTAATATGATGGGCATCCAAGATGGGTATAGCAAAAACTTTCATATAAATTGCATTGAATACTATGAGAAATTTGATACTTGATGATCGTTTTGAGATATGAGGATGGTGATATTAGAGTCATGCTAGTAGAGTAGTTGTGAATTTGAGAAATACTTGTGTTGAGGTTTGCAAGTCATGTAGCATGCACGTATGGTAACCATTGTGTAACAAATTTGAAGCATGAGGTATTTCTTTGATTGCCATCCTTTGTGTGGAGGTCAAGATCACGCGATGGTTAACTCCTACCAACCCTTCCCCTAGGAGCATGCGTGTAGTAATTTGTTTTGATGACTTGTAGATTTTTGCAATCAATATGTGAGTTCTTTATGACTAATGTTGAGTCCATGGATTATACACACTCTCACCCTTCCACCATTGCTAGCCTCTCTTGTACCGTCCAACTTTCACCGGCACCATACACCCACCATATACCTTCCTCAAAACAGCCACCATACCTACCTATCATGGCATTTCCATAGCCATTCCAAGACATATTGCCATGCAACTTTCCACCGTTCCGTTTATTATGACACACTTCATCATTGTCATATTGCCATGCATGATCATGTAGTTGACATCGTATTTGTGGCAAGGCCACCATGCATAATTTTTCATACATGTCACTCTTGATTCATTGCACATCCTGGTACACCGCCGGGGGCATTCATATAGAGTCATATTTTGTTCTAGTATCGAGTTATAATCCTTGAGTTGTAAATAAATAGAAGTGTGATGATCATCTTTACTAGAGCATTGTAACAGAAAAAATGCCAAAAAAGAAAGAAAGGCCAAATGAAAAAAGGCAAAAAAAGGAAGGCCCAAAAAAATAAAAAATAAAAAAGGGAAAGAAAAGGGACAATGCTACTATCTTTTTCCACACTTGTGCTTCAAAGTACCACCATGATCTTCATGATAGAGAGTCTCTTGTTTAGTCACTTTCATATGTTAGTGGGAATTTTCATTATAGAACTTGGCTTGTATATTCCAATGACGGGCTTCCTCAAATGCCCTAGGTCTCCATGAGCAAGCAAGTTGGATGCACACCCACTTAGTTTCTTTTGTTGAGCTTTCGTACATTTATAGCTCTAGTGCATCCGTTGCATGGCAATCCCTACTCACTCACATTGATATCTATTGATGGGCATCTCCATAGCCCATTAATATGCCTAGTTGATGTGAGACCATCTTCCTCCTTTTTGTCTTCTCCACAACCACCACTCTATTCCACCTATAGTGCTATATCCATGGCTCACGCTCATGTATTGCGTGAAAGTTGAAAAAGTTTGAGAATACTAAAGTATGAAACAATTGCTTGGCTGAAACCGGGGTTGTGCATGATTTGGGTATCTTGTGTGACGAAGATGGAGCATAGCCAAACTATATGATTTTGTAGGGATGAACTTTCTTTGGCCATGTTATTTTGAGAATACATAATTGCTTTGTTAGTATGCTTGAAGTATTATTGTTCTTATGTCAATATTAAACTTTTGTCTTGAATCTTTTGGATCTGAACATTCATGCCACAATAAAGAAAATTAAATTGATAATTATGTTAGGTAGAATTCCACATCAAAATTCTGTTTTAATCATTTACCTACTCGAGGACGAGCGGGAATTTAGCTTGGGGATGCTTGATACGTCTCCAACGTATCTATAATTTTTGATTGTTCCATGCGATTATATTATCTTTTTTGGATGCTTAATGGGCTTTAATATACACTTTTATATGATTTTTGGGACTAACCTATTAACCTAGAGCCCAGTGCCAGTTTCTGTTTTCCCCTTGTTTTGAGTATCGCAGAAAAGGAATACCAAACGGAGCCCAATTGACCTGAAACTCAACGGAGGTTGTTTTTGGACCATAAGAAGCCCAAGGAGTACCGGAGATGGACCAGAGGAGTCCCGAGGCCAACACGAGGGTGGGGCGCGCGCCCTACCCCCTGGGCGCGCCCCCTATCTCATGGCCATCTCGGGGACCCCCCCTTACTTGTTCCCGACTCCAACACCTCTTATATATACCCAAACCTCCAGAAAATAACTTAGATCGGGAGTTCCGCCACCGAAAGCCTCTGTTGCCACCGAAAACTAATCTAGACCCGTTCCAGCACCCTGCCGGAGGGGGGAATCCCTCTCTGGTGGTGATGACCCACAAGTGTAGGGGATCTATCGTAGTCCTTTCGATAAGTAAGAGTGTCGAACCCAACGAGGAGCAGAAGGAAATGATAGGCAGTTTTCAGTAAGGTATTTTCTGCAAGCACTGAAATTACAGGTAACAGATAAGTTTGTGATAAGATAATTGGTAGCAAGTGACAAAAGGTAAAAGTAAATAAGGTGCAGCAAGGTGGCCCAATCCTTTTTGTAGCAAAGGACAAGCCTGGACAAACTCTTATATAAAGGAAAGCGCTCCCGAGGACACATGGGAATTATCGTCAAGCTAGTTTTCATCACGATCGTCTGATTCGCGTTCGGTACTTTGATAATTTGGTATGTGGGTGGACCGGTGCTTGGGTGCTGCCCTTACTTGGACAAGCCTCCCACTTATGATTAACCTCTAATGCAAGCATCCACAACTACAAAAGAAGTATTAAGGTAAACCTAACCATAGCCTGAAACATATGGATCCAAATCAGCCCCTTACGAAGCAACGCATAAACTACGGTTTAAGCTTCTGCCACTCTAGCAACCCATCATCTACTTATTACTTCCCAATGCCTTCCTCTAGGTCCAAATAATGGTGAAGTGTCATGTAGTCGATGTTCACATGGCACCACTAGAGGAGAGACAACATACATCTCATCAAAATATCGAACGAATACCAAACTCACATGACTACTAATAGCAAGACTTCTCCCATTGTCGGGGAAACTGGACGCCCACGAACACCTATGGGACCGGAGCCCCTTCTACGTTGCGGTAAGGGAGCAGAGGGAGCACGGAGAGCAGATCGAGGAGCACACGCGGGCAGTTTACCCAGGTTCGGGCCGCGATGACGCGTAAAACCCCACTCCTGCTTTGGTTGTATTGAGTTATTGGGCTCGGGAGCTTGAAGATCTACAGTACCAGCTACACCGAGCGTGGGAGTGAGCAAGTTTCTGGGATCGAACCCCCTCTACGTTGTGCATGGGCCTCCTTTTATAGCTCAAAGGGGTCACCGATAGGTGTCAACGTAGAGGAGGGTAAAAATGTAAAATTGGTGGTAGTTGCAACAGTGCATGAACAGTGTATGAACAGTGTATGAACAGTGGTCTTCACCTAACCTTGACGGTGGGGGACAAAGGCATTGAATGCCCGTCGCCGTCGCCCCAAAAAGTGTCCGTCCATGCGTCTCCGTTCGCCACGGCGATATCCTCGTCACCGCGGCTTGCCACCGTGTACCCCAGGCTGCACAGCCATCTGCCACTTGCCCCTGGAAGGGCCCCAGGGCGACGTGTGGCCAGATGAGCCGGAGCGCAGGCACACAGCATAGGCTTCCCCGGCAAGCACCTTGCCGGGGCTGCAACCTTGCCGGGCCCGGAAGCTTGTCGCTCTCCGGATCCTGCCGGGGCGCATGATGCGCCGCGATATTCCTTCTTAAGATGTCGTTCTTTTGGCCTTCCTGGCAAGCTCCTCTTGCCAGGGTCTTGTGCTGGAATGATAACTTTGAGCCTGGTGCGGCCTTCCCGGCAAGCTCCTCTTGCCGGGGTCTTGTCTCTTAACTCGAATACTTTGTTCTTGAATGGCTTCATAGGGACCAGAGTGGGCCGTGGCGAGCGCGTTGTAAGCCCTGCCACGGGAAGCTGCTACTGCCCGTGCACAAGTTGGGGTACTGAGGTACCCCTACCTTAGTACATCGACAGGAGCCCCCGGGCCTGGGCCACACACGGTGCCGAGCGCTGTTCGGCCAGGCCCAAGACAGTGCACGGGCACACGCGGCCCACGACAAGCCGTATCCCTCTCTGAATCCGCCGCATCCCTCCCTAACGGCACGCGTCGATTGCGGCGTCGTGGGAGAGATCGTGGCCTGTTCTTTAATGGTAAATGCGGAATGTCCCCCACTTCCCCCTTAAAAGCAGAGGAAGCAGGGGCAGTTTCCCTCCATCGCCTTCATTCTGTCTTGAATCTCCAGAAACCCCCGCCGCTCTCTGCCTCCCCTCAGGTCGACAGAGAGCCGAGCTCCTCCTTCCTCCGCCGTCCCCAGCATCCGCGGCGTCGTCGACCTCCTCGCTTCCTCCCTCGCCGCCCCCGCCATGGCTCCGAAAAGCGACAAGGCGAAGAGCGACAAGGCGAAGAAGGAGAAGTCCGAGCAGGCGGCGATGCTGGCAGCCATGCGAAGAAGGAGGGTGGTCTTCCCGCCGAGGCTCGGCGCGAGGGAGCTGCGGGACAAGTATTACTTGTTCTGGGCGAGAGAGACGAAAGCTCATCCCCGCACCAGAGTCTTCCCCGCCGTCGCCGTCGACATGTTCCCGGGAGGTTACTACTACTTCGCTGCATTTTTTCACTGCGGTCTCTGCCCTCCGTACTCGGAGTTCTTCTGTGACGTGATGAACACTTACGGCCTCCACCTCCTAGATTTCACCCCCAACGCCGTCCTTACGATGGCTGTTTTCGCACATCTGTGCGAAAACTTTGTCGGGGTCCACCCAAATGTAGCTCTTTCCCGCCACTTCTTCACGCCTAGAGTAGAGTCCGGATCTCCACTCTCCGGCGGTATCTCCTGGATCTTCAGGCTGAACAAGAAGGAGGCGTACTTGAAAGGGGAGCTTCACGGCAAGTGGGAGGAGTGGAGAGCTGACTGGTGCTGGGTCTTGGAAGAGGAGCCCCAGCAGTTTACTTCGCCGCGCCAGACTGCCATAGTGCGCGGCAAGGATTGGAGTGAGTTGGCCCCAGAGGACGACAAGCTTGAGATTGCCTTGACTAGGATTCTTCGCCTCCGGGCCGCCAACCCGACTGTAGGTGAAGTTGGGGCCGATTTTCTCCGCCGCCGCATTGCGCTCCTGCAGGAAAGGCAGAGGCCTGCCTGGGAGTTCGGCAATGCGGCAGATTGTATGAGGCTGTGCCCCGGGCTGAACTATAATTTCACTGTCTTGGAGTTGAAGGGGATGGTCCGGGAGCTGTTTAAGCATGACCCCAACCACCCGGAGTGGTTCAGACCATCCCGAGGAGTGGTGCCTCTGTGCAACAACACCGCCCTCAGTGCCATACGCGCGGTGATGCCCGAGTGCGACTCCCACGGGGTCGTCCCCACTTGGCTGGTGCCTTCAGCGGAGACCGTGCAAGCCTTCTTCGACAACTTGGTCGAAAAGCCCCGCAACGCTGAAGAGAAGAAGGGCCTCACCCGGGAGACCACCGAGCGGGATGTAGCATACATTGCCTCCAGAATGGAGGAGGCCGCCGCAGCTGCGGCCGCGGGCGAATTTGGATATACTGTGGACGAAGCAGAGGCAGCGGACGCGGTGAGCCAAGCCGAGGAGGCGGAAATCCTCAAGCTGCTGAAGATTGCGCCCGAGGAGTTTGCCGGGGAGCCTTCCGGGAAGCTAGCCGGGGCGAGCGAGGCCGCCGGGCAGGGTACCGAGTCCAGCGGGCCCGCCGAGGAGGAGGAGGACGCCGAGTCCGGAGATTCTGACGAAGACTCTGGGGGGTCTCTGAATCTTGACGACGACGCCTCATCATCCTCGGAGAACTCTCCGCCACCACCAAGCCCAAGCCCTCCACCGCAACCGAAGAAGCGCCTCCGCAAGGCCGTCGAGACGGTGAGGCCGCCGGTGCCCCAACAACGACCGCAGCGCCGGGCGACGCGCGCCACCACGACGAGCAAGGTCGTCAAGGAGGCGCCCCGTGCCCGAGCGACAAGTGGAGGGGGGTCTTCCCGGAGTGACTCCGGGGTACCTTCTGCACCTCGGTCCTCAGCGACGACCGGTGCTGGGTCTTCACAGCCCGCAGCTCCGGAGCCCGCCAAGCGCCCGAGGGAGCCCTCTCCTCCAGCTCCTCGCGCTGGAGCACCCGAGGCGGGATTTGACTTCTCCGCTCTCAGCTCCGACGAAGAGGAGGAAGAGTAAGTACTTGCAATTTTCATTTCCTTTGATTTTGTCTTGATTTCTCTTGCTTGGTTCTGATCTTGTTTTGTCTTCCAGGACCTTGACCCAGCGGATGGCGAAGAGGGCCAAGATCCCTGTGGTCGATATCGAGGACGACGAGCCCGCCGCAGCGGCAGGAGACGCGCCAGCGGCAGACTTGCCGGATCAGGCTGCTGCTCCAAGGAGTAGCCCCCGGCGTAAGTCTGGTGTTCATTTCTCTGCTTGACGGGCGCGCTTGAGGTTATTGTCCGTACTGATGTCTCGTTGTTTTGTGCAGAAGTGGAGCCGCAGCCGCAGGAGCACCAGGAGGTCGCCCCCGACGAGCCACTTGCTCCACCCTCCCCGCCAAGGACGAGCTCCCCGGCAAGGGATGGCACTCCGCCAAGGACGGGTACTCCGCCAAGGGCGAGCACCCCGCCAAGGGCAAGTAGCCCGATAAGGGTGAGCACCCCGCCAAGGGAGGGCGCAAGCGGCCCTCCGCCAGCAGGGGCCACTTCTACGCCGCCAAGGGAGAGCTCCCCAGCGAGGGACCCCGTCATCGAAGAGGCCCGCGCAGGTAGACCCTTGTACTTTCTTCTTCTTGGATTCTTCTTTTTGGATATTTGCTTGACAAATCTTTCTTTTCTTTTTCTTCTGCTAGATCCGCCCGCCCCGGAGTCGATGGAGACTGAGACCATCGCCGAGGAGGAGGTGCGTGGCGACGCTGGCGATGCCACCGCCGCAGAGAGAACAGTTGGCGTCGATGAGCCAGCCGCCGAGGAGACCGCTCCGACCGCCCACGCCGCGGCTGGGGAAGGGACCGGCGACCGCACTGCTGGCCCGGAGGCCACAGGAGCGCCGGACGCTGCACTGGCCGCCGATCCTTCTGCTTCGGCGGTTGGGTCGGGCGTTTATCTGGAGGCCGCCAACGGGGTGTTCATTCAAGTCCCGTGGGCGTCCTCATCAAGGGCACCCACGGAGGGAGAGACGTTTGACGGAGAAGTCCTCGCCTCTGCCGGTTTGAAGGTTGTTGATGCGCCCGGCAGCAGTGACGAGCCCGAAGAGGAGCGGCTCCTTCGCCGGCTTCTGGCCTTGTACCGGGCCAGGCAGGCGAAGTTGGAGTCTCGGGAGGCTCTGGCTGCCAAGGCTGGTGCTGACCTGGAGAAGCGCGCCGCGGAGCTCCGTGCCGCCAACCAGGCGGCCCTCCGGAACTTGGCGGAGGAGCGCGAAGAGCTTGCCGGGGCGCAGCAAGCATTCGTCCTCGAAAAGGCTGAGGTCGAGGAGCAGCAGCGACTGGCCGCCGAGGAGATGTCTCGGCGGGACGGAGAACTCAACCAGCGGAAGTTTTACCTCGACAACCACGAGGACGACCTCACCGCCCGGGAGCAAGCCATCGGCGGGGCTCTGCAGGAGGCGAGGGACGCCGCTGCTGCTGCAGAGACTACCAAGAAGGATCTGGAGGCCAGGGTGGCGCAGATGGAGCTGTTCTTGAAAGCGAGTGAAGACAGGGTCACCGCGCTCAACGTGGCGCGGGAGAAAGACGCTCACACCAACTCGGAGCTGCAAATCCGCCTCTCCGAGAGGGGCAAAGAGCTTACTGATGCCAGGGACTCCATTGCTGATTTAGAGCTGAAGGTCTCCACCCTTACTGACTCGCTTGACGCTGCCCGGGACCGCGAGACGAAGCTGAAGGACGATCTCCGCACTGAGAGGGCCCTGCTGGAAAGCACCGCCGTCTCGCAAAACCAATTCCAGCAGACGGTGGAGCGATGGACTGAGGACCTCGTCACCTCTGCCGCCAACATCGACATGGAGATGATGGCGTTGAGGGCGGAGCATCTCGTGTACTCCCCCGACGAGAACCTCCCTCACAGCGCCAAACTGAGTCTGTTCTTCAGGGGAGTGGCGCCGGCGCTTGCGCGGCTGCGGGAGAAGATCCCTGAGCAGCTGGCCGACGAGGCGCGCCGGCTCTGCATGGGCACCATGGAGCGGGTGCTGTCGAAGATTGTCTACCGCAACCCCGGGATCAACCTTGTCAACGTCCTCCGGACCCTGCCGCCCGAAGCTGACAAGGACGCGTTGAAGGCCCAAGTTGCCCACATTGTAGCCAAGGTGGGCAAGATCCAGAGGGTCGACGGAGACCGTAGGGATTAGGCTTCTTGCTTCCCTCGCCGTTGTTGATTGAGTCATAGGCAGTAGTTGATTAGAACAGCGGCAAGCTATCTTTGTAATATACACTTTTATTTTGGGTAATCAATGCAGTGTTATCTCCCTTGTTTAGTCCTTTCACTTTGTATACATTCCACCCTATGCTTTTAGGGAACTTGCCGGCAAAGGGGCCCTTGCCGCGAGCGCTGAGTGCGGGACTCTTAGCAGCCTGCTGGCAATGCCCTTGCCAGCAAGAAACTTCGCCGCAGCTAGTCGCAGCACACTTAGATTGCTGAGCGGACTCGAAAACGAAGTAAGGGCGCGACACTTGTCGCAGCTCACTTAAGCCGTTGAGCGTGCTCGAAACAAAGTAAGGGTGCGGCTAGCCACGGGTAGGTTCCTCCGCGCACAGGTTTTCCATACAAAGTGTGGTTGTTCAAGGAAGACAACTAAGAATTTAAAATTTTGAACTGCTTCAAATTCTGATAACTTAGCTTTCATGGGTTGTTTGCTTCCCGGCAAGGCTTCTCTTTCTTGAACATCACTTGGTTCCCGCCTCCATCTCCTTCCCCCCGGCAAAGATGTCAGGGAAACTGGACGCCCACGAACACCTATGGGACCGGAGCCCCTTCTACGTTGCGGTAAGGGAGCGGAGGGAGCACGGAGAGCAGATCGAGGAGCACACGCGGGCAGTTTACCCAGGTTCGGGCCGCGATGACGCGTAAAACCCTACTCCTGCTTTGGTTGTATTGAGTTCTTGGGCCCGGGAGCTTGAAGATCTACAGTACCAGCTACACCGAGCATGGGAGTGAGCGAGTTTCTGGGATCGAACCCCCTCTACGTTGTGCATGGGCCTCCTTTTATAGCTCAAAGGGGTCACCGACAGGTGTCAACGTAGAGGAGGGTAAAAATGTAAAATTGGTGGTAGTTGCAACAGTGCATGAACAGTGTATGAACAGTGTATGAACAGTGGTCTTCACCTAACCTTGACGGTGGGGGACAAAGGCATTGAATGCCCGTCGCCGTCGCCCCAAAAAGTGTCCGTCCATGCGTCTCCGTTCGCCACGGTGATATCCTCGTCACCGCGGCTTGCCACCGTGTACCCCAGGTTGCACAGCCATCTGCCATGTGCCCTTGGAAGGGCCCCAGGGCGACTAGTGGCCAGATGAGCCGGAGCGCAGGCACACGGCATAGGCTTCCCCGGCAAGCACCTTGCCGGGGCTGCAACCTTGCCGGGCCCGGAAGCTTGTCGCTCTCCGGATCCTGCCGGGGCGCATGATGCGCCGCGATATTCCTTCTTAAGATGCCGTTCTTTTGGCCTTCCTGGCAAGCTCCTCTTGCCAGGGTCTTGTGCTGGAATGATAACTTTGAGCCTGGTGCGGCCTTCCCGGCAAGCTCCTCTTGCCGGGGTCTTGTCTCTTAACTTGAATACTTTGTTCTTGAATGGCTTCATAGGGACCAGAGTGGGCCCTGGCGAGCGTGTGGTAAGCCCTGCCACGGGAAGCTGCTACTGCCCGTGCACAAGTTGGGGTACTGAGGTACCCCTACCTTAGTACACCGACACCCATGTCCTCAGGAACAAGAGTAACTACTCACAAGACATAATATTGTTCATGATCAGAGGGGTATTAATATGCATAATGGATCTGAACATATTATCATCCACCAAATAAACCAACTAGCATCAACTACAAGGAGTAATCAACACTACTAGCATCCCACAGGTACCAATCTGACGTTTGGGTACAAAGATTGGATACAAGAGATGAACTAGGGTCTGAGAGGAGATGGTGCTGGTGAAGATGTTGATGAAGATAGCCCTCCCAAAGATGGAAGAGTTGTTGGTGATGACGGCGGTGACGATTTCCCCCTCCCGAAGGGAAGTATCCCCGGCAGAACAGCTCTGCCGGAGCCCTAGATTGGTTTCCGCCTTGAGACGGCGGCGTCTGGTCCCGAAAGCCTCCTTATGATTTTTTCCAGGTCAAAACACCTCATATAGGAGAAGATGGGCATCGGGGGCCTTCCGGCTGGCCCACGAGGCAGGTGACGCGCCCTGGGAAGGGGGGCGCGCCCCCACCCTCGTGGGCAGCCGATGGCCCCCCTCGTGGACTTCTTCCGCCAGATATTTTTTATATTTTCTGAAATGACGTTCTGTTGAGTTTCAGGGCTTTTGGAGTTGTGCAGAATAGGTTTCTAGAGTTTGCTCGTTTTCCAGCCCAGAATTCCAGCTGCCGGCATTCTCCCTCTTCATGTAAACCTTGTAAAATAAGAGAGAAATGGCATAAGTATTGTGACAAAACATGTAAGAACAGCCCATAATGCAATAAATATCAACATATAAGCATGATGCAAAATGGACGTATCAACTCCCCCAAGCTTAGACCTCGCTTGTCCTTAAGCGAAAGCCGATATCGAAAAATATGTCCACATGTTTAGAGATAGAGGTGTCGATAAAACAAAATACAGACATGAGGGCATCATGATCATTCTCATAACAGCAACTTATATAAATATAGTCATATGATTCTTATGCTAAAGTAAAAAATCTTCCACAATATCAAGTATGAATCATAAACTTCATTGGAAACTAACAAACTTTGATCTCGGTCATTGAAGCAATTGCAATTTATCGTAATATCGGAAAGAGTCAATATAAGAGCTTTTCAGCAAGCCTACATACTCAACTATCATATAGTCTTTCACAATTGCTCACACTCACGCAATACTTATGTTTATTCAGTTTTAATCGGACACAGAGGAAGATAGGGGCTTATGGTGTTGCCTCCCAACCTTTTACCTCAACGGTAACGTCAACGGTAATAGGTCATGAAAACTTACATCCAAGTGGGTATATATGTCAGGATCTTTCCAACACAATTTGCTTGCCAAAGGATAAAATGTAAAAAGGAAAGGTGGATTTCACCTTGACACTTATAAGGCAAGAATAATAGATAGGCCCTTCGCAGAGGGAAGCAGAGGTTGTCATGTGTTTTTATGGTTGGATGCACAAAGTCTTAGCATAGAAGAACTTCGCTTTATATTGCCACTTGTGATAAGGACCTTTATTATGCAGTCCGTCGCTTTTATTACTTCCATATCATAAGATCGTATAAAGCTAATTTCTCCCACACTAATAAATCATACATATTTTAGCGAGTTTGCAACATGACAACTTACTTGGAAGGATCTTTCTCAATCCATAGGTAGTTATGGTGGACTCTCATGGCAAAACTGGGTTTAAGGATATATGGAAGCACAAGTAGTATCTCTACTTAGTGCGAGGAGTTTTGGCTAGCATGAGGAGGAAAGGCAAGCTCAACATGTTGGATGATCCATGACAATATACTTTATTTCAGATATAAGAAGACATAACCCATTATGTTGTCTTCCTTGTCCAACATCAACTCTTTAGCATGTCATACTTTAATGAGTGCTCACAATCATAAAAGATGTCCAAGATAGTTTATTTGTATGTGAAGCCTCTCTTCTTTTATTACTTCCTATTAATTGAAACGATGACCAAAACTATGTTTGTCACCTCCCAACAACTTTTATTTATCATACTCTTGTATGTGAGGTCATTACTTCCCATAAGATCGATATGATCTCTTTGATACTCTTTATGTTTTCTTTCTTTTTATCATGACCCAAGTGAGGAAATCAAGCCCTTGAATCAACACTAATCTTTATTATATAGCTCACGGACTCGATTACAAAGGATAAAGCTCACAAAGCAAAAGCTCACAACTAGATCATGCTAACTTTATTCTACTAGATCAAGATACTACCAAAAGGATCGAACTAAGTAAAACGGTAAAGATAGGAGTGATGGTGATACGATACCGAGATCACTCCCCCAATCTTGGCAGTTGCCAAGGGGAGTGCCCATACCCATATGATTATGTCCCCTTCTTCGGGGGTGGTGATGATGGCTTCTTCCTCAGCTTATGCTTAAGGGCAGAATTTTGCTCCTTTAGATCATTGATCTCTTGCTCAAGGTTTAATATCTTCTTTCATAATGCCTTTTGAACTCCACATGCATGTCTCCCGGTTGAGGTAGTGGGAATTCGTCTTCATCTGAGTTGGTCCAATCTTTCCCCTTTGGATCATGGTCCTCTTCTTCCTCCGTGGTCCAACCATAATGCTCCAAATCACTATAGACCTTAGGGTCATCAAGGGAATCAGCCACATAGCTTTCTCCCTCCGAATCCTGGGATGACATGTTGCCTTTATCTGCGACAGAAACAACTTGAAACGAAAATAGAGGATTTTTGCGTGATACAAAGGTCAAAACCTTCGAGGGTATATATAATGAATTTTTACCGACCAAAAGGAGTAACCCACAAGAAAACGGAGTCCAGGGGACACACGGGGTGCCCACGAGGCAGGGGGCGCGCCCTGGGAAGGGGCGCGCCCTCCACCCGCGTGGACGCCTTGTGTCTCTTCCAGGCTGCTGTTTATTTTTCTATTTTTCTAAATATTCCAAAACGAAGAAAAATTGTCTTTAGAACTGTTTTGGAGTTGGTTTACTTACCGTATCACGTACCTCTTCCTTTTCGGAGGCTGAATGGTAAGTGTCCCTTATGTATTCCTCCGGGGTTACAGTTTCAATAACATTGAGTTCAACATTTATAGGACTACCTGAGATATAATGTTTGATTCTTTGACCATTCACCACCTTTGATTTGTGTCTTCAAAGTTGTTGATTTTTATGGCACTGGAACGATAGACCTCTTCGATAACGTAAGGTCCTTCCCACTTGGAGAGAAGTTTTCCTGCAAAAAATCTTAAACGAAATTTCTATAGCAGGAGATAATCACCTATGTTAAACTCAAGCTTTTGTATCCTTTTGTCATGCCATCTTTTAACTTTTCATTTAAAATTTTGGCATTCTCATAGGCCTGGGTTCTCCATTCATCGAGACAGCCAATATCAAATAACCTCTTCTCACTGGCAAGTTTGAAATCATAGTTGAGCTCCTTAATAGCCCAATATGCCTTATGTTCTACCTCGAGAGGTAAGTGACAAGCTTTTCCATAAACCATCTTATACGGAGACATACCCATAGGATTTTTGTATGCAGTTCTATAGGCCCATAATGCATCATCTAGTTTCTTGGACCAATTATTCCTAGACCTATTAACTGTCTTTTGCAAGATTAATTTCAACTCCCTATTACTTAGTTCAACTTGACCACTAGTCTGCGGGTGATAGGGTGATGCAATTCTATGGTTGACATCATACTTAGCAAGCATCTTACGGAAAGCACCATGAATGAAGTGTGAACCACCATCAGTCATTAGATACCTAGGGACTCCAAACCTCGGAAATATAACTTCTTTAAGCATCTTAATAGAGGTGTTATGATCAGCGCTACTAGTTGGAATAGCTTCTACCCACTTAGTAACGTAATCAACAACAACTAAAATGTGTGTGTACCCATTAGAGGAAGGAAAAGGTCCCATATAATCAAAGCCCCAAACATCGAATGGTTCAATAACAAGTGAATAGTTCATAGGCATTTCTTGACATCTACTAATATTACCAATTCTTTGACATGCATCACAAGATTAGACAAACTTACAGGCATCCTTGAAGAGAGTAGGCCAATAAAAACCTAATTGCAATACCTTGTGCGCAGTTCTATCTCCCGCATAGTGTCCTCCATAAGCTTCAGGGTGGCACTTGCGTAGAATCTGTTCTTGTTCATGCTTAGGTACACAACGTCTAATAATACCATTAATACGTCCATTTTGTATCATGCTTATAAGTTGATATTTATTGCATTATGGGCCATTCATACATGTTTTGTCACAATATTTATGCCTTTTCCCTCTTATTTTGCAAGGTTTACATAAAGAAGGGGGAATGCCGGCAGTTGGAATTCTGGGCTGGAAAAGGAGCAAACTCTGGAAATCTATTCTGCACAACTCCAAAAGCCCTGAAACTCCACGGAACATTTTTTCGGAAAATATAAAAATAATCTGGCGTAAGAAACCCACAAGGGGGGCCACTAGCTGGCCTCGAGGGTGGGGGCGCGCCCCCCTTCCCAGGGCGCCCCCCTGCCTCGAGGGCCAGCCGGTGGGCCCCAGGTGCCCATCTTCTCCTATATGAAGTGTTTTGACCTAGAAAAAATGAGAAGGAGGCTTTCAGGACCAGACGCCGCCGTCTCGAGGCGGAACCGAGGTGGAAACCAATCTAGGGCTCCGGCAGAGCCGTTCTGCCGGGGATACTTCCCTCCGGGTGGGGGAAATCGCCACCGCCATCATCACCAACAACTCTCCCATCTTGGGGAGGGCTATCTTCATCCACATCTTCACCAGCACCATCTCCTCTCAAACCCTAGTTCATCTCTTGTATCCAATCTTTGTACCCAAACCTCAGATTGGTACCTGTGGTTGCTAGTAGTGTTGATTACTCCTTGTAGTTGATGCTAGTTGGTTTATTTGGTGGAAGATCATATGTTTAGATCCATTATGCATATTATTACCCCTCTAATCATGAAAAATATTATGTCTTGTGAGTAGTTACTTTTGTTCCTGAGGACATGGGAGAAGTCTTGCTATCAATAGTCATGTGAATTTGGTCTTCGTTCGATATTTTGATGAGATGTATGTTGCCTCTCCTCTATTGGTGTCATGTGAACGTCGACTCCATGAAACTTCACCGTTATTTGGGCCTAGAGGAAGGCATTGGGAAGTAATAAGTAGATGATGGGTTGCTAGAGTGACAAAAGCTTAAACCCTAGTTTATGCGTTGCTTCGTAAGGGGCTGATTTGGATCCATATGTTTCAAGCTATGGTTAGGTTTACCTTAATACTTCTTTTGTAGTTGAGGATGCTTGTATTAGAGGTTAATCATAAGTGGGAGGTTTGTCCAAGTAAGGACAGCACCCAAGCACCGGTCCACCCACATACCAAATTATCAAAGTACCGAACGTGAATCACATGATCGTGATGAAAACTAGCTTGACGAAAATTCCCATATGTCCTCAGGAGCGCTTTACCTTGCATAAGAGTTTGTCCAGGCTTGTCCTTTGCTACAAAAAGGATTGGGCCACCTTGGTGCACCTTGTTTACTTTTATCTTTTATCACTTGCTACCAATTATCTTATCACCAAACTATCTGTTACCTATAATTTCAGTGCTTGCAGAAAATACCTTACTGAAAACTGCCTATCATTTCCTTCCGCTCCTCATTGGGTTCGACACTCTTACTTATCGAAAGGACTACGATAGATCCCCTACACTTGTGGGTCATCAAGACTCTTTTCTGGCGCCGTTGCTGGGGAGTGAAGCGCCTTTGGTAAGTGGAATTTGGTAAGGAAAAATTTATATAGTGTGCTGAAATTTATTGTCACTTGTTACTATGTCTCAAAATCTTTTGAGGGGCTTTTTCAGGGTATCTTCACCCCGAGAAGAGGAGCAAAGAGTTTCTCCTCAACCTACTGCACCTAATGAAAATGTTTGCTTTGAGATTCCTTCGGGTATGATTGAGAAATTGCTTGAAAATCCCTATACAGGAGACGGAACACTTCACCCCGATTTACATCTAATCTATGTGGATGAAGTTTGTGGATTGTTTAAGCTTGTAGGTATGCCTGAGGATGTTATCAAGAAGAAGGTATCCCCTTTATATTTGAAGGGAGATGCACTGACATGGTTTAGGCTATGCGATGATATGGAGTCATGGAACTATAATCGTCTGAAGTTGGAATTTCATTAGAAGTTCTACCCTATGCACCAGGTTCATCGTGATCGTAATTATATTTATAATTTCTAGCCTCGCGAAGGATAAAGCATCGCTCAAGCTTGGGGGAGGCTTAAGTCAATGTTATATTCATGCCCCAATCATGAGCTCTCAAGAGAAATGATCATTCAAAATTTTTATACTCGACTTTCTCATGATAATCGCTCCATGCTCGATACTTCTTGTTGTGGCTCTTATATGATCAAGACTATTGACTTCAAATGGGATTTATTGGAAAGAATTAAATGCAACTCCGAAGATTGGGACCTCGACGAAGGTAAGGAGTCAGGTATGACCCCCAAGTTTGATTGTGTTAAAGCTTTTATGGATACCAATGTTTTCCATGAGTTTAGCAGTAAATATGGACTTGACTCTGAGATAGTAACTTCTTTCTGTGAATCTTTTGCTACTCATGTTGATCTCCCCAAGGAGAAGTGGTTTAAATATCATCCCCCTATTGAAGTAAAAGTAGTTGAACCTATTAAAGTTGAAGAAAAGACTATCACTTATAATGTTGATCATGTTATACCTACCGCTTATATTGAGAAACCACCTTTCCCTGTTAGAATAAAGGATCATGCTCAAGCTTCAACTGTAGTTCATAAGAGTAAGATTAGAACACCTACACCCTCTGAGCAAATTAAAGTTGAACCTAGTGTTGCCATGGTTAAAGATCTCTTGGTAGAAGATTTAGATGAACATGTTATTTATCTCCAAGAAGAGTCTGCTAGGATAGCCAAACCCAATGCTAGAAATAAGCATAGACCTATCATAGGCTTGCCCGTTATCTCTGTTAAGATAGGAGATCATTGCTATCATGGTTTATGCGACGTAGGTGCTAGTGCGAGCATTATCCCTTTTGATTTGTATAACGAAATTATGCATGATATTACACCTGTTGAGTTAGAAGGGATTGATGTTGCTATTAAGCTTGCTAATAGAGAAACTATTTCACCAGTTGGGATTGTTAGAGATATTGAAGTCTTGTGTGGGAAGATTAAATACCCTACTGATTTTCTTGTTCTTAGTTCCCCACAAGATGCTTTTTGTCCCATTATATTTGGTAGACCCTTCTTGAATACTATTAATGCCAAGATAGACTGCGTGAAGGACATTGTCACTGTTGGATTAGGGGATATGTCTCATGATTTTAACTTTGCTAAATTCGGTAGACAACCCCTTGAAAAGGCACCACCCTGTAAAGATGAACTTATTGGTCTTGCTTCTATTGCCATGCCACCTAATGATCCTTTAGAACAATAGTTGCTAGACCATGAAAATGATATGCATATGAATGAAAGAAGGGAGATAGATGAAATATTCCTTACACAGGGACCCGTATTGAAAAACAACTTGCGTGTTGAAATCCTAGGGGATCCCCCTCCACCCAAGGGTGATCCCGTGTCTGAACTTAAACCTCTGCCTGATAATCTTAAGTATGTTTATCTTGATGAAAAGAACATATATCCTGTTATATTAGTGCTAACCTTTCGGAGCATGAAGAAGAAAGATTATTGAAAACTCTAAAGAAGCACCGAGCTGTTATTGGATATACTCTAGATGATCTTAAGGTCATTAGTCCCACTATATGTCAACACAAGATAAAATTGGAAGAAAATGCTAAACCAGTTATTGATCATCAGCGACGGTTAAATCCTAAGATGAAAGAAGTGGTAAGGAAGGAAATTATAAAGCTCCTAGAGGCAGGTATTATCTATCCCATTGCTGATAGCCAGTGGGTAAGTCATGTCCATTGTGTTCCCAAGAAAGGAGGTATGACTGTCATCCCTAATGATAAAGATGTATTGATCCCACAAAGAATAGTTACAGGTTATAGGATGGTAATTGATTTCCGTAAGTTAAATAAAGCTACTAAGAAAGATCATTACCCCTTGCCATTTATTGATCAAATGCTAGAAAGGTTATCCAAACATACTCATTTCTGCTTTCTAGATGGTTATTCTGGTTTCTCTCAAATACCTGTGTCAAAAGGGGATCAAGAAAAGACCACCTTTACTTGTCCTTTCGGTACCTTTGCTTATAGACGTATGCCTTTTGGTTTATGTAATGCACCTACTACCTTTCGAAGATGCATGATGGCTATATTCTCTGACTTATGTGAAAAGGAAGTGTTCATGGATGATTTCTCCGTTTACGGAACTTCTTTTGATGATTGCTTAAGCAACCTTGATCGAGTTTTGCAGAGATGTGAAGATACTAACCTTGTCTTGAATTGGGAGAAGTGCCACTTTATGCTTAATGAAGGCATTGTCTTGGGACATCAAATTTCTGAAAGAGGTATTGAAGTTGACAAAGCTAAGGTTGATGCTATTGAAAAGATGCCATGCCCTAAGGATATCAAAGGTATACAAAGTTTCCTTGGTCATGGTGGGTTTTATAGGAGGTTCATTAAGGACTTCTCCAAAATCTCCAGGCCTCTGACTAATCTTTTACAAAAACATATTCCTTTTGTCTTTGATGATGATTGTCTAGAAGCATTTGAAATACTTAAGAAAGCATTGATCTCTGCACCTATTGTCCAGCCTCTTGACTGGAATTTACCCTTTGAGATCATGTGCGATGCTAGTGATTATGCTGTAGGAGCTGTTCTAGGGCAAAGAGTTGATAAGAAATTGAATGTTATCCAGTATGCTAGCACAACTTTAGATAGTGCCCAAAGGAATTATGCTACCACTGGAAAAGAATTTTTAGCGGTTGTGTTTGCTTGTGATAAGTTTAGACCGTACATCGTTGATTCTAAAGTAACTATTCACACAGATCATGCTGCTATCAAATACCTTATGGAAAAGAAAGATGCTAAACCTTGACTTATTAGATGGGTTCTCTTGCTGCAAGAATTTGACTTGCATATTATTGATAGAAAGGGAGCTGAGAACCCCATAGCAGATAATTTGTCTACATTAGAGAATATACTTGATGACCCACAACCTATTGATGATAGCTTTCCTGATGAACAACTAGCTGTCATAAGTACTTCTCGTACTGCTCCATGGTATGCTGATTATGCTAATTACATTGTTGCTAAGTTTATACCTCCTAGCTTCACATATTAGCAAAAGAAAAAGTTCTTCTATGATTTGAGACATTACTTTTGGGATGACCCACATCTTTATAAAGAAGGAGTAGATGGTATTATTAGACGTTGTGTACCTGAGCATGAAGAGGAACAGATCTTACACAAGTGCCACTCCGAAGCTTATGGAGGACACCATGTGGGAGAAAGAACTGCACACAAGGTATTGCAATCCAGTTTTTATTGGCCTACTCTCTTCAAGGATGCCCATAAGTTTGTCTTATCATGTGATGAATGTCAAAGAATTCGTAATATTAGTAGACGTCAAGAAATTCCTATGAATTATTCACTTGTTATTGAACCATTTGATGTTTGGGGCATTGATTATATGGGGCCTTTTCCTTCCTCTAATGGGTACACACATATTTTAGTTGCTGTTGATTATGTTACTAAGTGGGTAGAAGCTATTCCAACTAGTAGTGCTGATCATAACACCTCTATTAAGATGCTTAAAGAAGTTATATTTCCAAGGTTTGGAGTCCCTAGATATCTAATGACTGGTGGTGGTTCACACTTTATTCATTGTGCCTTCCGTAAGATGCTTGCCAAGTATGATGTCAACCATAGAATTGCATCACCTTATCACCCACAGACTAGTGGTCGAGTAGAACTTAGTAATAGGGAGTTGAAATTAATCTTGCAAAAGATAGTTAATAGGTCTAGAAAGAATTGGTCCAAGAAACTAGATGATGCACTATGGGCTTATAGAACTGCATACAAAAATCCTATGGGTATGTCTCCATATAAGATGGTATATGGAAAAGCTTGTCACTTACCTCTTGAGCTTGAACACAAGGCATATTGTGCTATTAAAGAGCTCAATTTTGATTTCAAACTTGCTGGTGAAAAGAGGCTATTTGATATTAGCTGTCTCGATGAATGGAGAACCCAGGCCTACGAGAATGCCAAGTTATTTAAAGAAAAAGTTAAAAGATGGCATGCCAAAAGGATAGAAAAGTGTGAGTTTAACGTAGGTGATTATGTTTTGCTATACAACTCTCGTTTGAGATTTTTTGCAGGAAAACTTCTCTCCAAGTGGGAAGGACCTTACGTTATTGAGGAGGTCTATCGTTCCGGTGCCATAAAGATCAACAACTTCGAAGGCACAAACCCGAAGGTGGTGAATGGTCAAAGGATCAAACATTATATCTCAGGTAATCCTATTAATGTTGAAACTAATATTATTGAAACCATAACCCTGGAGGAATACATATGGGACACTTTCCAGAACGATTCAGCCTCCGAAAAGGAAGAGGTACGTGAAACGCTAAGTAAACCGACTCCAAAACAGCTCTAACGGCAATTTTTCTCCGTTTTGGAATATTTAGAAAAATAGAAAAATAAACCACAGTCCGGAGGAGACACGGGGCACTCTCGAGGGTAGGGGGCGCGCCCCCCTTCTCAGGGCACGCCCCCTGCCTCGAGGGCACCCCGTGTGTCCCTCGGACTCCGTTTTCTTGTGGGTTACTCCTTTTGTTCGTTAAAAAATCATTATATATACTCCCGAAGGTTTTGACCTCTGTATCACGCAGAATTCCTTTGTTTTCGTTTCGAGCTGTTTTCTGCTAGGGTTTGGGAAGCTAGGCATCATGTCGTCTCCCTCCTCCAACAACGAAGGCAACGATGCTTGGCTGATGAGGATAGATCTGAAGAGGGAAGGACCCGAGGAGATCCACAAGGAGAAGAAGATCAAGATGGAGGTTGAAGACCCGGCTCTGGCAGCGGGAGAAGAAGACATCCCCAAATCCCTTCTTAATCTCTTTACCTCAACTGAGCTAGAAGCTTTCAGGATGCTTGAGAACTCAGATCCGCAACAAGCATCTCACAAGTGAAAATATTTTGTTGAAGGATTACATAGCTGCTCTCAAAGGTATTATCCGCAAGCTGGAAGATCTCCTACGCTCAATATATGAGGATCCCCCATCACTACTTGCAACTCCATCATCACCAACCCCGAAGAAGGAGACATAATCATATGGGTACAGGCACTCCCCTTGGCAACTGCCAAGCTTGGGGGAGTGACCCCGGTATCGTATCACCATCACTCCTACCTTTACCATTTTACTTAGTTCGATCCATTTGGTAGTATCTTGATCTATTAGAATAAAGTTAGCATGATCTAGTTGTGAGCTTTTGCTTTGTGAGCTTTTTTTCCTTTGTAATCGAGTCCGTGAGCTATATAATAAGGATTAGTGTTGAGTCAAGGGCTTGATTTCCTCACTTGGGTCATGATAAAAAGAAAGAAAACGAAAAGAGTATCAAAGAGATCATATCGATCTTATGGGAAGTAATGACTTCACATACAAGAATATGATAAATAAAAGTTGTTGGGAGGTGACAAGCATAGTTTTGGTCATCGTTGCAATCAATAGGAAGTGATAAAAGAAGAGAGGCTTCACATACAAATATACTATCTTGGACATCTTTTAGGATTGCGAGCACTCATTAAAATATGACATGCTAAAGAGTTGATGTTGGACAAGGAAGACAACATAATGGGTTATGTCTTCTTATATCCGAAATAAAGTATATTGTCATGGATCTTCCAACATGTTGAGCTTGCCTTTCTCCCTCATGCTAGCCAATACTCCTCGCACTAAGTAGAGATACTACTTGTGCTTCCATATATCCTTAAACCCAGTTTTGCCATGAGAGTCCATCATAACTACCTATGGATTGAGAAAGATCCTTCCAAGTAAGTTGTCATGTTGTAAACCCACTAAAATATGTATGATTTGTTAGTGTGGGAGAAATTAGCTTTATACGAGCTTGTGATATGGAAGTAATAAAAGCGACGAACTGCCTAATAAAGGTCCTTATCACAAGTGGCAATATAAAGCGAAGTTCTTCTATGCTAATACTTTGTGCATCCAACCATAAAAACACATGACAACCTCTGCCCCCCTCTGGGAAGGGCCTATCATTCATTCTTGTCTTATAAGTGTCAAGGTGAAATCCACCTTTCCTTTTTCAATTTATCCTTTGGCAAGAACATTGTGTTGGAAAGATCCTGACATATATACCTACTTGGATGTAAGTTTTCATGTTCTATTACTGTTGACATTACCCCTGAGGTAAAAGGTTGGGAGGCAACACCATAAGCCCCTATCGTTCTCTGTGTCCGATTAAAACTCCATAAACATAAGTATTGCGTGAGTGTGAGCAATTGTGAAAGACTACATGATAGTTGAGTATGTAGGCTTGCTGAAAAACTCTTATATTGACTCTTTCCGATATTACGATAAATTGCAATTGCTTCAATGACCGAGATCAAAGTTTGTTAGTTTCCAATGAAGTTTATGATTCATACTTGATATTGTGGATGATTTGTTACTTTAGCATAAGAATCATATGACTATATTTATATAAGTTGCTGTTATGAGAATGATCATGATGCCCTCATGTCTGTATTTTGTTTTATCAACACCTCTATCTCTAAACATGTGGACATATTTTTCGATATCGGCTTTCACTTAAGGACAAGCGAGGTCTAAGCTTGGGGGAGTTGATACGTCCATTTTGCATCATGCTTATAAGTTGATATTTATTGCATTATGGGTTGTTCTAACATGTTCTGTCACAATACTTATGCCTTTTCTCCCTTATTTTACAAGGTTTACATGAAGAGGGAGAATGCCGGCAGCTGGAATTCTGGGCTGGAAAAGGAGCAAACTCTGGAAACCTATTTTGCACTACTCCAAAAGCCCTAAAACTCAAAATAACGTTGTTTCGGAAAATATAAAAAATATATGGCGAAAGAAGTCTACGAGGGGGGCCACCGGCTTCCCACGAGGGTGGGGGGCGCGCCCCCCTTCCCAGGGAGCGTCTCCTGCCTCGTGGGCCAGCCGGAAGGCCCCCGATGCCCATCTTCTCCTATATGAGGTGTTTTGACCTGGAAAAAATCATAAGGAGTCTTTCGGGACCAGACGCCGCCATCTCGAGGCGGAACCGAGGCGGAAACCAAACTAGGGCTCCGGCAGAGCTGTTCTGCCGGGGATATTTCCCTCCGGGAGGGGGAAATCGTCACCACCATCATCACCAACAACTCTCCCATCTTGGGGAGGGCTATCTTCTTCAACATCTTCACCTGCACCATCTCCTCTCAAACCCTAGTTCATCTCTTGTATCCAATCTTTGTACCCAAACCTCAGATTGGTATCTGTGGGTTGCTAGTAGTCTTGATTACTCCTTGTAGTTGATGCTAGTTGGCTTATTTGGTGGAAGATCATATGTTCAGATCCATTATGCGTATTAATACCCCTCTGGTCATGAACAATATTATGTCTTGTGAGTAGTTACTTTTGTTCCTGAGGACATGGGAGAAGTCTTGCCATCAGTAGTCATGTGAATTTGGTCTTCGTTCGATATTTTGATGAGATGTATGTTGCCTCTCCTCTAGTGGTGTCATGTGAACGTCGACTAAATGACACTTCACCACTATTTGGCCCTAGAGGAAGGCATTGGGAAGTAATAAGTAGATGATGGGTTGCTAGAGTGACAGAAGCTTAAACCCTAGTTTATGCGTTGCTTCGTAAGGGGCTGATTCGGATCCATATGTTTCAGGCTATGGTTAGGTTTACCTTAATACTTCTTTTGTAGTTGCCGATGCTTGCATTAGAGGTTAATCATAAGTGGGAGGCTTGTCCAAGTAAGGACAGCACCCAAGCACCGGTCCATAGTTTTCTCTAGTGGCTTCTCTCATGATAGCGATATTCTACGGCGGGTAAACAAATTACTGTCGAGCAATTGATAGAAAAGCGAATAATTATGAGACTATCTAGGCATGATCATTGTATATAGGCATCACGTCCGAGACAAGTAGACCGAAATGATTCTGCATCTACTACTATTACTCCACACATCGACCGCTATCCAGCATGCATCTTAGTGTATTGAGTTCATAAGAACAGAGTAACACCTTAAGCAAGATGACATGATGTTGAGGGATAAACTCAAGCAATATGATATAAACCCCATCTTTTTATCCTCGATGGCAACAATACAATACGTGCCTTGCTGCCCCTACTGTCACCTGGAAAGGACACCGCAAGATTGAACCCAAAGCCAAGCACTTCTCCCATTGCAAGAACTATAGATCTAGTAGGCCAAACCAAACCAATAATTTGAAGAGACTTGCAAGGATATTATGATCACACATAAAAAGTTCAGAGAAGAACCAAATATATTTCATAGATAACCTTGATCATAAACTCACAATTCATTGGATCTCGGCAAACACACCGCAAACAGAGATTACATCGAATAGATCTCCTCGAAGATCGAGGAGAACTTTGTATTGAGATCTAGAGAGAGAGAGAAGAAGCCATATCTAGATACTAGCTATGGACCCGAAGGTCTGTGGTAAACTACTCACAACTCATGGTGAGGGCGATGATGATGATGATGAAGGCCTTCATGATGGATCCCACTCTGGTGGAGCTCCGGAACTGGCTCCAAGATGGGATCTCCACGGGAACAGAAGGTACGGCGGTGGAATTAGGGTTTTCTCTCTGTTCACGGAGTTTCTGGGGTACGTAGACTTATATAGGAAGAAGGAGGGCACTGAGGGATGCTCGAGGGGGCCACGAGGCAGGGGCACGCCCTATGAAGGGGGGCGCACCCCCCACCCTCGAGTGACAGCCCTCTGTCCCCTGCCGTGGTTCTGAAGCTCCGTCTGCGTGATTTTCTCCAAAAATATCTCTCGTGAAGGTTTCATTCTGTTTGGACTCCGTTTGATATTCTATTTCTGCAAAACCCTAAAACAGGCAAAAAACAGCAATCTGGACTGGGCCTTTGGGTTAGTAGGTTAGTCCCAAAAATGCTATAAAAGTGAATGATAAAGCCCATTAAACATCCAAGACTTCATAAATAATAGCATGGAACAATAAAAAATTATAGATACGTTGGAGACGTATCAAGCATACCCAAGCTTAATTCCTGCTCGTCCTCGAGTAGGTAAATGATAAAGAAAGAATTTTTGATGTGGAATGCTAACCAATATAGTTTTTCAATGTAATTCTCTTAATTGTGGCATGAATGTTCAGATCTGAAAGATTCAAGATAAAAGTCTATATTGACATAAGAAATAACAATACTTTAAGCATACTAACAAAGCAATCATGTCTTCTCAAAATACTATGGCTAAAGAAAGTTATACCTACAAAATCATATAGTCTGGCTATGCTCCCTCTTCATCACACAAAATATTCATATCATGCACAACCCCGATTTCAGCCAAGCATTTATTTTCATACTCTATCTTTTCAAACCTTTCAACTTTCATGCAATACATGAGTGTGAGCCATGGATATAGCACTATGGGTGGAATATAGGTGGTTGTGGAGAAGACAAAAAGGAGGGAGATAGTCTCACATCGACTAGGCGTATCAATGGGCTATGGAGATGCCCATCAATAGATATCAATGTGAGTGAGTAGGGATTGCCATGCAACGGATGCACTAGAGCTAAGTATGAATGAAAGCTCAACAAAAGAAACTAGTGGGTGTGCATCCAACTTGCTTGCTCATGAAGACCTAGGGCATTTGAGGAAGCCCATCGTTGGAATATACAAGCCAAGTTCTATAACAAAAATTCCCACTAGTATATGAAAGTGACTAAGCATGAGACTCTTTACAATGAAGAACATGGTGCTACTTTGAAGCACAAGTGTGGAAAAAAGGTAGTAGCAATTGTCCCTTCTCTCTTTTCTCTCATTTTTTTGGAGGGGTTCTCTTTTTTCTTATTAGCACCTCTCTATTTTTTTGGGCCAACTCCTTTTTTTAATTGGCCTTTCCTCACATGGGACAATGCTCTAATAATGATGATCATCACACTTTTTATTACAACTCGATACTACAAGTATGAATCTACATGAATGCCTCCGATGGTGTACCGGGATATGCAATGAATCAAGAGTGACATATATGAAAAATTATGCATGGTGGCTTTGCCACAACTACGATGCCAACTACATGATCATGCAATGGCAATATGACAATATGATGCGTGTCATATAAATGGAACGATGGAAAGTTGCATGGCAATATGTCTCGGAATGGCTATGGAAATGCCATGATAGGTAGGTATGGTGGATATTTTGAGGAACAATATGGTGGCTGTTTTGAGGGAGGATATATAGTGAGTTCATGGCACCGGCGAAAGTTGTGCGGTACAATAGAGGCTAGCAATGGTGGAAGGGTGAGAGTGCGTATAATCCACGGACTCAACATTAGTCATAAGAACTCATATACTTATTGCAAAAATCTACGAGTCATCAAAACAAAGCAATCAACGCATGCTCCTAGGGGGGAGGTTGGTAGGAGTTAACCATCGCGCGACCCCAACCTCCACACAAAGGTCGACACTCTACAAATACCTCATGCTCTAACTTTGTCACATAGCGGTTCACCATATGTGCATGATACGGGAATCACTAAACTTAACACACGTATTTCTCAATTTCATAATAACTCCACTAGCATGACTCTAATATCACTATCCTCATATCCCAAAACAATTGTCAAGCATCCAACATCTCATTGTATGCAATGCACTTAGTGTGAAATTTTTTCTACATTGACATTGGATGTTTATCATGTGAAGACTAGTTTCTTTAGCCTAAACACATTACCATGCTTTTTTAATAGACTCTCAAAATTATATAAGTGAAGCATGAGAGTTCAACAATTTCTACAAAATATTACCACCACCGTGCTCTAAAAGATATAAGTGAAGCACTAGAGCAAAAACTATTCAACTCAAAAGATATAAGTGAAGCACATAGAGTGTTCTAACAATTTTTAGGCCATATTTGACTCTCTCAAATAGGTGTGTCTAGCTAGGTTGATTGTGGCAAACTAATAAGCAAAGACTCAAATTATACAAGACGCTCCAAGCAACACAGATAACATGTTGCGAATAAAAATATAGCTCCAAGTATAGTTACCGATGGATGAAGATGAAAGAGGGGATGCCTTCCCGGGGCATCCCCAAGATTAGGCTTATGATTATCTTAAATTTACTTGGGGTGCCATGGGCATCCCCAAGCTTAGGCCTTTGCTACTCCTTGTTCCATAGTCCATCAAAGCAATACTCAAAACTTGAAAACTTCACAACACAAAACTTAGACAAAAATTCTCGTGAGCTCCGTTAGTATAAGAAAGCAAACCACTACTCAAAGGTGCAGCAATGAATTCATTATTTGTTTATATTGGTGTTAAACCTACTGTATTCCAACTTCTCTATGGTTCATATCCTCCAATACTACTCATAGATGCATCGAAAAAAGCAAACAACATACGAAAAACAGAATCTGTCAAAAACAGAATAGTCTGTAGTAATCTGTGGCTTTCGCCTACTTATGGAACTCCAAAAAATTCAAACTAAATTGCTAAATTTGTGGAATTTGTCTACCAATCATATGCAAAAATAATAAACTAAAAAACAAGCTCCAGTAAAATCTTAAGAGTACTTTAGCGAGCGCTAATGATTCTGTTTTTCATAGCAAGATCATATAAACTTCACACAAGTCTTCCCAAAGGTTCTACTTGGCACAAACACTAAAAAAAACATGAAACCACATCTAATCAGAGGCTAGATGCAATATTTATTCCCTAACAGCAACAAAAGAAAAAAAACATAAAATTGGGTTGCCTCCCAACAAGCGCTATCGTTTTACGCCCCTAGCTAGGCACGATTTTAATGATGCTCACATGAAAGACAAGAATTGAAGCACAAAGAGAGCATCATAAAACATGTGACAAACACATCTAAGTCTAACATACTTCCTATGCATAGGCATCTTATAGGCAAGCAAATTAGCAAGGCAAGCAAGATCTAGCATATGCAAGGAAGGAGAAAGAAACAATAGCAATCTCAACATAACGAGAGGTAATTTAATAACATGAAAATTTCTACAACCATATTTCCTTCTCTCATAATAATTGCATGTAGGATCATGATAAAATTCAACAAAATAGCTATCACATAACATATTCTCAACACGATCCACATGCATGCAAAGTTGACACTCATCCAAAATAGTGGGATTAACATTAACTAAAATCATGACCTCTCCAAACCCACCTTTATCAAAAATTTCAAAAGATTGATCATACTCTAAATATGTGGGATCTAAAGTTGACACTCTTCCAAACCCACTTTCAATATTATTGCAAACATTATTATCAATCTCATATTCATCATGGGGCTTAAATAAATTTCCAAGATCATAAGAAGAATCACCCCAATCATGATTATTGCAACAAGTAGTGGGCATAGCAATACTAGCATCCCCAAGCTTAGGGTTTTGCAATCATACTTTTTATTCAAGGAGCTATCATGAATCTCTTTGAGCACTTCATCACAATTTTCAGATTCATAAATTTCGAGCAAAACCTCATAAAGATAATCTAGTGCACGCAACTCACTAGCAATAGGTTCAACATAATGGGATCTCTTAAAGAGATTAGCAAGTGGATGAGGATCCATACTTTAGCAAGCGAAGATGCAAGCTAATTGAGGGCACATAGCACACAAGCAAACAAGAAGCAAGCGAACGATAAACACACGACAGAAGAAGGGCAAATAAAACGACAAGGGTGAAGTGGGGGAGAGGAAAACGAGAGGCAAATAAATGTAATGCGAAGGATAAGGGTTTGTGATAGGTACTTGGTATATGACTTTTGCGTAAGCCTCCCCGGCAACGGCGCCAGAAATTCTTCTTGCTACCTCTTGAGCTTGTGTTCTATTCCCTCGAAGAGGAAAGGGAGATGTAGCACAGTAGCGTAAATATTTCCCTTAGTTTTTGAGAACCAAGGTATCGATCCAGTAGGAGACCACGCGCGAGTCCCTCACACCTGCCCAAACAAATAAGAACTTTGCAGCCAACGCGATAAGGGGTTGTCAATCCCTTTACGGTCACTTACGAAAGTGAGATCTGATAGAGATGATAGCTTATATTTTTGGTATTTTTAGTTTGTAAGAACAGCAAATAAAAGCAATAAAAGTAAAGTGGATGTAGATTGATATGGTGAGAATAGACCCGGGGGCCATAGTTTTCTCTAGTGGCTTCTCTCATGATAGCAATATTCTACGGCGGGTAAACAAATTACTGTCAAGCAATTGATAGAAAAGCGAATAATTATGAGACTATCTAGGCATGATCATTGTATATAGGCATCACGTCCGAGACAAGTAGACCAAAACGATTCTGCATCTACTACTATTACTCCACACATCGACCGCTATCCAGCATGCATCTAGTGTATTGAGTTCATAAGAACAGAGTAACGCCTTAAGCAAGATGACATGATGTAGAGGGATAAACTCAAGCAATATGATATAAACCCCATGTTTTTATCCTCGATGGCAACAATACAATACGTGCCTTGCTGCCCCTACTATCATTGGGAAAGGACACCGCAAGATTGAACCCAAAGCCAAGCACTTCTCCCATTGTAAGAACTATAGATCTAGTAGGCCAAACCAAACCAATAATTCGAAGAGACTTGCAAGGATATTATGAGCACACATAAAAAGTTCAGAGAAGAACCAAATATCTTTCACAAATAATCTTGATCAAAAACACACAATTCATCGGATCTCGACAAACACACCGCAAAAAGAGATTACATCGAATAGATCTCCTCGAAAACCAAGGAGAACTTTGTATTGAGATCCAGAGAGAGAGAAGAAGCCATCTAGATACTAGCTATGGACCCGAAGGTCTGCGGTAAACTACTCACAACTCATGGTGAGGGCGATGATGATGATGATGATGAAGGCCTACGTGATGGATCCCCCTCCGGTGGAGCTCCGGAACAGGCTCCAAGATGGGATCTCCACAGGAACAGAAGGTACGGCGGTGGAATTAGGGTTTTCTCTCTGTTCACGGAGTTTCTGGGGTATGTAGACTTATATAGGAAGAAGGAGGGCACCGGGGGACGCTCGAGGGGGCCACGAGGCAGGGGGCACGCCCCCCACCCTCGTGGGCCAGCCCTCTGTCCCCTGACATGGTTCTCAAGCTTCGCGTGCGTGATTTTCTCCAAAAATATCTCTCGCGAAGGTTTCATTCCGTTTGGACCCCGTTTGATATTCTTTTTCTGCAAAACCCTGAAACAGGCAAAAAACAGCAATCTGGACTGGGCCTTTGGGTTAGTAGGTTAGTCCCAAAAATGATATAAAAGTGAATGATAAAGCCCATTAAACATCCAAGACTTCATAAGTAATAGCATGGAACAATAAAAAATTATAGATATGTTGGAGACATATCAAGCATCCCCAAGCTTAATTCCTGCTCGTTCTCGAGTAGGTAAATGACAAAAAAAGAATTTTTGATGTGGAATTAAAACCAATATAGTTTTTCAATGTAATTCTCTTAATTGTGGCATGAATGTTTAGATCTGAAAGATTCAAGATAAAAGTCTATATTGACATAAGAAATAACAATACTTCAAGCATACTAACAAAGCAATCATGTCTTCTCAAAATACTATGGTTAAAGAAAGTTATCCCTACAAAATCATATAGTCTGGCTATGCTCCCTCTTCATAACACAAAATATTCATATCATGCACAACCCCGATTTCAGCCAAGCATTTGTTTTCATACTCTATCTTTTCAAACCTTTCAACTTTCACGCAATACATGAGTGTGAGCCATGGATATAGCACTATGGGTGGAATAGAGGTGGTTGTGGAGAAGACAAGAAGGAGGGAGATAGTCTCACATCGACTAGGCGTATCAACGGGCTATGGAGATTCCCATCAATAGATATCAATGTGAGTGAGTAGGGATTGCCATGCAACAGATGCTTTCGAGCTAAGTATGAATGAAAGCTCAACAAAAGAAACTAGTGGGTGTGCATCCAACTTGCTTGCTCACGAAGACCTAGGGCATTTGAAGAAGCCCATTGGAATATACAAGCCAAGTTCTATAATTAAAATTCCCACTAGTATATGAAAGTGACTAAGCATGAGACTCTCTACAATGAAGAACATGGTGCTACTTTGAAGCACAAGTGTGGAAAAAAGATAGTAGCAATTGGCCCTTCTATCTTTTCTCTCATTTTTATTGGAGGGGCTTTCTCTTTTTTTATTAGCCCCTCTCTATTTTTTTTGGGCCATCTCCTTTTTTTTATTGGCCTTTCCTCACATGGGACAATGCTCTAATAATGATGATCATCACACTTTTTATTACAACTCGATACTACAACAAGTATGACTCTACATGAATACCTCTGGCGGTGTACCAGGATATGCAATGAATCAAGAGTGACATATATGAAAATTATGCATGGTGGCTTTGCCACAACTACGGTGTCAACTACATGATCATGCAATGGCAATATGACAATATGATGCGTGTCATATAAACGGAATGGTGGAAAGTTGCATGGCAATATATCTCGGAATGGCTATGGAAATGCCATGATAGGTAGGTATGGTGGTTGTTTTGAGGAAAAATATGGTGGCTGTTTTGAGGAAGGATATATAGTGGGTTTATGGCACCGGTGAAAGTTGCGCGGTACAAGATAGGCTAGCAATGGTGGAAGGGTGAGAGTGCGTATAATCCATGGACTCAACATTAGTCATAAGAACTCATATACTTATTGCAAAAATCTATGAGTCATCAAAACAAAGCAATCAACACATGCTCCTAGGGGGGAGGTTGGTAGGAGTTAACCATCGCGCCCCCCCGACCGCCACACAAAGGTTGGCATTCTACAAATACCTCATGCTCTAACTTCGTCACATAGCGGTTCACCATACGTGCATGATATGGGAATCACTAACCTTAACACAAGTATTTCTCAATTTCATAATAACTCCACTAGCATGACTCTAATATCACTATCCTCATATCTCAAAACAATTATCAAGCATCCAACATCTCATTCTATTCAATGCACTTAGTGTGAAATTTTTTCTACATTGACATTGGATGTTTATCATGTGAAGACTAGTTTCTTTAGCCTAAACACATTACCATGCTGTTTTAATAGACTCTCAAAATGATATAAGTGAAGCATGAGAGTTCAACAATTTCTACAAAATATTACCACCACCGTGCTCTAAAAGATATAAGTGAAGCACTAGAGCAAAAACTATTCAACTCAAAAGATATAAGTGAAGCACATAGAGTGTTCTAACAATTTTTGGGCCATATTTAACTCTCTCAAATAGGTGTGTCCAGCAAGGATGATTGTGGCAAACTAACAAGCAACGACTCAAGTTATACAAGACGCTCCAAGCAAAACACATAACATGTTGCGAATAAAAATATAGCTCCAAGTATAGTTACCGATGGATGAAGACGAAAGAGGGGATGCCTTCCCGGGGCATCCCCAAGCTTAGGCTTTTGATTATCTTGAATTTACTTGGGGTGCCATGGGCATCCCCAAGCTTAGGCCTTTGCTACTCCTTGTTCCATAGTCCATCAAAGCAATACTCAAAACTTGAAAACTTCACAACACAAAACTTAGACAAAAATTCTCGTGAGCTCCGTTAGTATAAGAAAGCAAACCACTACTCAAAGGTGCGGCAATGAATTCATTATTTGTTTATATTGGTGTTAAACCTACTGTATTCCAACTTATCTATGGTTCATATCCTCCAATACTACTCATAGATGCATCGGAATAAGCAAACAACACACGAAAAACAGAATCTGTCAAAAACAGAATAGTCTGTAGTAATCTGCAGATTTCGCCCACTTCTGGAACTCAAAAAAATTCAAACTATATGGTAAATTTGCGGAATTTGTCTACCAATCATCTGCAAAAAGAATAAACTAAAAATCAAGCTCCAGTAAAATCTTAAGACTACTTTAGCGAGCGCTAACGATTCTGTTTTTCACAGCATGATCATATAAACTTCACACAAGTCTTCCCAAAGGTTCTACTTGGCACAAACACTAAACAAAGCATGAAACCACATCTAATCAGAGGATAGATGCAATATTTATTCCCTAACAGCAAAAAAAGCAAAAAACATAAAATTGGGTTGCCTCCCAACAAGCGCTATTGTTTTACGCCCCTAGCTAGGCACGATATTAATGATGCTCACATGAAAGACAAGAATTGAAGCACAAAGTCTAACATACTTCCTATGCATAGGCATCTTATAGGTGTGACGCCCGAAGACCGACGTCCCAGAAGATTCCAGAGATTCCAGATGTTCCGGGTTCTCCCGTGTGTTTCTTTTGTGCTTGTGTTTTTATTTTTTTTGCTTTGCATCATGTCATCATGCCATCATGTAATTAATCTTTTGCATCTCAACCTAAATAAATTGTGTGGACCTTTGGTCCATTTAAATCGAGGGAAGGTGACTTCTCTTTATAACATATCCTCCTAGTATTATGGAGCTATTATAAATAAATATTCCATTTGTTTGGAATTAACCCAACACACTTGCATTTATTCCCCATGCCTATTTCACTTCAAGTTTCCCCGTCAACCTTGTCTATAATTTTTCCGTTGTATCGAGGCTCCTCCTAAAGTCTAGACTCCTTTCAAACTCCTTAAGGCAAGCTAATTATTTTAGTTTGCATTTCCCTATTTTGTTGGAACCACTTTTGTTGGGTTGGTAATATTCCTTAAAGCCTTACAAAAATGTTCCATCATTTTATTCTTGTTCTTGGCCTCCTTTCTTAATTTTTTGGACTCTCTCTATTTATTTTCTGCTAAGAAATATATGGAGAGAGAGGCCCATCCGCCAGGCCCAATCCTAGCGCTTTACTACCCTAGCTGGCCCAAGGCCCAGCCTTCCCTCTCCCTCCCAGCCGGCCCATCTGCAGCTTCCCTCCTCTCCTGGCCCACTCCAGGCCTAAGCTAGCAGAGCTGCCGCCAGCCTCGCTCTTCCCTCGCTCTCCCTCCCAGCGCCGCCAACTCTCTCCCTCGCTCGCCTCGCAGCCCGATTCCCCGATCCAGCGCCTCGTTCCCTCGCAGCTCGCCCGAATCCATCTCCCTCGACCGCTCGTCCCGATCTCTCCATCTCTCCCTCGATCTTCCTCCGTTGCCTGGCCCCTGCGCCCTTCTCCCTCTAGCGGCCAGGAGCCCCGGCGCCCCGTCTCCAGGCCGCAGCGAGCGCCTGTCCTCGCGTCGGCTCCCTGCGCGCCTCCCTCCGTTCTCCTCCCAACCGCATCGCCAGGGAGAGGAGCTCCCCAGCGCCGATCTCCCCTCGCGCGCCCGATAGCAAGGCCGCAGCCTCGCCTTCCTCCGCGCGAATCCAGCGCCGCAGCGCCCTGACCGCTGCCCTGCGCGCCTCCCGCCGCCCTGCGCGCCTCCCGCGCCAGGGGCTTGTCCCTGCTGCCTCTTCGCCTCGTCCCCGCCTCTGTTTTGGCTGCCGCCAGCGAGCAGCTCCCCAATGACCATGGAGCCCGAGCAGGGGTTTTCTTTTGCTAAGTTTCGGTTCTGCCAAGTTGCTGCCAAGTGCTCGGAGCCTTCGGTTCCACCATGTACCACTACCGTCGCCAAGACCAAGATGGCGCCAAATGACAAGACGACCCGAGAACGACTACCGTCGACCCTCGAGGACCCCGTGGAACATACAGACATCAAGTACCACTACGAACTGCCAAGTACCTCGACGCCCGATGTCAAGTTCGACTACAAGGAGAAACGCAAGTACCACTACCGTCGACCTCGGAGACCCTCGACGTCAAGTTCATCTTCGAAACGAGCTCCGTGAACGACACTACCGTCGCCGTGTACCACTACTTCCACTACCGTCGCGACGTCTACTTCCCTCTACGAACGTGTACCTCGACTCGCGGAACGACTACTTCCACTACGACTCGAACCGCTCCGAGAACGAATGTTCCGAAGGTATAACCCCGAGACGATGACCCGACGTTTGCTTGTTGTGTTGTATGAAATGTTTCCCTTGTGTGCACCGTGCCCGTTTCGTCCTTTTGTCATGCTCCTCGGTTGCCTCGTCACCGACCCGTGGGAACCCGGAAGACGGGATCACCCCACCTTTTCATCTCGTTCGACTCGCTCACGTCTCCTTTCTTTTGCACCGGACTCTCAACGAGTTACCGGAGCCGAGATGTTGTCGTGGCATCATTTTCGGATCGTTGCCGTGGCACCCTTTCCTTTCCACCACGGTGACAATACTTCATATCTTCTTCATGTCAACTTTTAATAAAATTGCATAAAACTTGATCATGTCATCCGCATCATGTTAACAACATTGAAATGTGTGAATTGTTGTTTGCTTAAAATTACTAAACATGCACATATGGGATTTTCCGGAATTGTTGTTGTTATTTTCCGGCCTCATTTAAAATGTCTAAATTGGTAGTTTGTTTTTGCTTCACCTCTTGCCATGTTAACAAACATTTAATCTTGTCTTGTAAATAAACGAGAGTCAACTAAATAAATAACATGTGGTGTTTCGTCAATATGCAACTCATTGCATATTGAGCTCCACTTAACTTGTAGTACTTGTTTGTGCACTTTGCCATGACATGCATCATTAAACCGGACATGCATCATACTTGGATGTGCATCGTATGCCATGTTTATGCTTGTGTGTTTACCGTGTTGTTTGCTTCTTTCCGGTTGCTTCTCTTGTTAGCTTCGGTTTCGTTCCGGAGTTGAGAGGATTCGCTCGACTATGTTGCTCCGTCTACTTCATGGAACCGTTCTTCTCCCTTGCGGAATCCCAGGCAAGATGATCATACCCTTGGATACCTTTACTACCATTGCCATGCTTAGTTGTCTCGATGCTATCGTTACATGTCGCGCTACCCATCTTTTATTGTCAGCCTCTCCATGTTGCCATGAAACCTCTAACCTTTGACACCTTCCTAGCAAAACCACTGTTTGGCTATGTTACCCGCTTGCTCAGCCCCTCTTATAGCGTTGTTAGTTGCAGGTGAAGATGAAGATCGTTCCAGGTGGGAACTTGTTGTTGGAATATCACAATATCTATTATTATTTATTAACACACCTATATACTGGGTATGGGTGGAAGGCTTGGCCTTTTGCTCGGTGTTTTGTTCCACTCATGCCACCTTAGGTGCCGATAAACCGGCATTATGTTCCTTGATTTTGCATTCCTTACACGATGGGTGGATGGGGACCCCTTGACAGTTTGACTTTGAATAAAACTCCTCCAGCAAGGCCCAACATTGGTTTTAATTTGCTCATAATAACAACTTAATTAATTAATTAATTTGCATAGGGAGTTAGCGCTACCCGAGGATTCTTTCTACATAGCAGGGGGGCCAGTGCTGATGGTGTTGGTCCCAAACGGGGAGCCTGCGGGGCCACCACGGGGAAACTCGAAGTTTGGCTCCCGTAGCTTCGTCCATCCGGTCATGGCCTGAGACGAGATACGCGCGGATACTATCAGGGTGTCGACACACCGGGAGGTCTTGCTGGACTTGTTTTACCATTGTCAAAATGTCTTGTGCACCGGGATGCCGAGCCTGATCGGTTTTCCCTAAGATAAGGGGTGATGATATTATATTTATTACTTCAGCTAATCGTGAGAGCTTGTGATGGGCTAAGTTGGGACACCCCTGCAGGGTTATGATCTTTCGAAAGCCGTGCCCGCGGTTATGTGGCAGATTGGAATTTGTTAATGTCCGGTTGTAGAAAACTTGACAAAGGATCCGAAGTAAAAGACACAACTGTGTGAGTAACCGTGACTGTCTCTTTTCACTTTGAGAAGAGAACACGGTGGGGTTATGTTTTGACTCGTAGGTAGTTCAGGATCTTTAGCGATCACTACTAGTTGCGACCGTTTGTGTAGATGCTCATCTTATTCTTGTACTCGTAAGTTAGCCACCATATTATGCTTAGCCGATGCTGCAACCTCACCACTTTACCTCTTCCTACCCATGAAGCTTTGCTAGTCTTGATACCCATGGTTATGGGATTATTGAGTCCTCGTGGCACACAGTTACTACAACACCAGATGCAGGTTTAGCCGAGATGAAGCAGGAGCTGGTTCAGAACTCCAACATGAGTTCGATGAAGAGAGTGGCCGTATGCTTGTGACGTTTTCGACGATCAGTAGTGGTTTCTACTAGGATTCGATCTAGACCTGTGGTTTAACGTTATGTTTGGTATCTTGTCTTTTGGATCTTACCCTTAGATGGGCTGTGATGTTTTGAATGATGCTTTGCTTATGTAATGTATTGTGTGAAGTGGCGAGTGTAAGCCAACTATCTCTCTTTTGCAATTTAATCCCTCTTTTACATGAGTCGTGCAAAGATACCAAACTTGAGATCATTCCAGAATGGGCTTATACCTTTAAGTCGTGCCTCGAGACGTAGGAGGTATAGTCCCATCCTGGGCTTTACAATAGGGAAAAAAATTAGCAAGGCAAGACAGATCTAGCATATGCAAGGAAGGAGAAAGACGATATCAATCTCAACATAACGAGAGGTAATTTAATAACATGAAAATTTCTACAATCATAGTTCCTTCTCTCATAATAATTGAATGTAGGATCATGATCAAATTCAACAAAATAGCTATCACATAACATATTCTCAACACGATCCACATGCATGCAAAGTTGACACTCATCCAAAATAGTGGGATTAACATTAACTAAAATCATGACCTCTTCAAACCCACTTTTATCAAAAATTTCATAAGATTGATCATTCTCTAAATATGTGGGATCTAAAGTTGACACTCTTCCAAACCCACTTTCAATATTATTCCAAACATTATTATCAATCTCATATTCATCATGGGGCTTAAATAAATTTCCAAGATCATAAGAAGAATCACCCCAATCATGATTATTGCAACAAGTAGTGGGCATAGCAATACTAGCATCCCCAAGCTTAGGGTTTTGCAATCATACTTTTTATTCAAGGAGCTATCATGAATCTCTTTGAGCACTGCATCCTTTTCTCGATCTTCTCCGCTGCCACACGCGAGAGCTAGGGCAGAACAGATCTCGCCGTGGAGCTCGAGCCACCGCCGTCTATGCCGTCCGTTTCCGTCGCAGTAAGGACGCCTCGAGCCGCACCACTTGTTCCCTTCGATCCTCTAGTCCACGCCGCACTTTAATGACATCCTTGCGTGGCCTAAAACGCAGCTAAGCGGGAGCAACAAGCAAGCCCGACGCCGCCGGAGCGCCGTCGCCGTTCGCGAACTCACCGCCGTCGGTACAGGGCACCTCGCCGCCGTCCGACACCACCACCACCTCCGCAACTCACCGCCGCCTCCGCCCGTAGCATCACCGTCGCCGAAAACCCATCGGAGGAGCCCCGCCGCCGACGCCTGAGCCGCCGCCGCTGTTTCTTTTCTCGCCTGGTGAGTACGCGTCCACCCAATCGGAAACTGCCACGTGGCGAGCATCTACAGGAGTTTCAACAGGAGAAGCTTCAGTTCCAGACGATTTCTGTTGGTTCTTGTCCTTTTCTTATTTTTGCAACAAAAATTCAAATAGCTCTAACTTCTATTCTGTTTATCCAAATTAGGTGATTCTTTTTCCTATGCACTCACAAAAATCATCTCTTCATCACAGTACCAATTTTACACATGTTTGCACTATTCAAATTTGAATTCGTTTGAATTTGAATTAAATCTTCCGGAGGCCATATCTTTTAAACCGTTTAGCGGAATCGAGTGATTCTTTTTTGCATTGTGATCGTAGTGATGTGTAGGTGATCTTTGCATGTTGTTTAGCTGCTGTTTTTGAGTTTTAAAATGATTTTCTTGCTGTTTGCTTTATTTTGGTTTTATTTGGGTTCGGTGATTGATTTGTTATATTGTGTGAAACGTGTAGATTGTCCGGAGTGCGACGCGAGCTATTGTCAGGAGTGTGACTTTTTGAACCAGAACCAAGGCAAGTTACATGTTGATCATCCTTTACCTATTGTTTTCCTATGCATTGTAGGTTATGCCACACTATAAACTTATGCATTATAGGATTGTTATAATTTGAGCTATATTGTTGAACTATCTCCCGTCTTTTGCAAGTCGTGGTAGGTATAGTTTTGCTATGCTTGTAGACGGGGTTGGTTCCTGTATACATTGAGCTTATGTGAGGATTATTAATATTTAACAAACTGAGTAGTAATTCAGGACTTAACTCACCTCTGGGCGGAAGTGGTATTGATGGGTGGTCTTAAGAACATCATGGTTTATACCCTCTGAATGTAAGTGGACGGCCGCCCAGGCTCAAAAAGATCAGACAGACTTAATGACTAGTAGCTTCCATGCGCGACCACTAGCTATATGGGCTCTGGCTTAGTTGAGTAGGTTGTGGGATCCTCGCCCAGGTATGCTAGCAGATGTAGACATGGATAGGTGTACCGGCTGCCGGGGGTGGAGGTGACTACTTCTGAAAGGCTTCGTCTCAATCTTCGGGTTGAGTCTAGTGGGTAAAGTGTGCAAAACTCTGCAGAGTAATAAAACTAATCATGATTAGCCGTGCCCCCGGTTATGGGTAAATTTGAGCGACTATGCCATTACAGTTGTTGGATGATCTTGACAGATGTGACACTTAATAATATTTGTGGGCAACTTAATAAATGGGTAGGTTGGAGTTGATTTTGCCAACTCAACCTTGTGCATTCAATGGTAGTAATAAAATAACTAAATAAAAAATTGACTATTTATTAGGTAGTTATGAGGACAAAATCAGCTTTCTGCAAAATAAACCCCCAAGCCTTCCTTTGTTGTTCTATGCATATACATGTAGGTCTGCTTTATTACTTCTCCTGTGTAACTTGCCAATACATTCAATGTATTGACCTATACGGCTGCAACGTCTCATGTTGCAGGATTTTCAGACAAGGAGTAAGGTACCGTTAGGGTCGCGAGTCTGCACTCAGCATCCCCAGTTGGGCTATGATGGGACTCATCATTATTTTCTGCTACTTTCCGCTGTGTGATTGAATAATAGCTAGCCATGATCTATGCAGATTGTTTTATTTTATATACTCTGGATCATACGTTGTAATAAATGATGCACTTGTATTATGGTATTCATCTATACTGTGTGTGCTAGCGAGTTCGATCCAGGGACTAGCACGGTAAGCACAGAGACTCAAATCCTTCGAGGTTTGGTCGTTACATGATCAGGGATCTTGGGCTTGAGCTTTCTGAGCACTTGGACCTCAACATCTTCATCAATTTCGGGCACTAGGGCCTTGTTCTTCTCTGAAGCTGGAATGTTTCTAGTGCTTCTCTTGGGTGCAGACTTGGTGGCTTGAGCGACAGCTTTGGGAGCAGTCTTGGGATTTGAAGGAGCAACCCCAAACTTAATTGCATCTCCCATAAGCTTTTGAGCTTTAGGAGCTGGTGCAGCAACCTCTTCCTCTTCTTCTGCTTCATCATCATCATCTCTCATGGATGGCTTGCCAATCACTCTGGTTGTTGTCTTTCTTGCTCTCGTCTTTACTCCTGCTGGCTCATCATCCCTGGTTTCAAGTGTGAAAACCATAGTCTCTTGAGTAGAGGCTCTGGCCTTAGACATTGGAATCCTCTTGGCAGGTGCCTTCTTGTTCAGACCTAGCTTTGTTGCAACAGTTTTGCCATACTCCTTCCTGAGCACCTTCTTCTTTGAAGTGGCCTCATCAGCAACAAAATCCTCATCCTCACTGTTAGAAGCTTTCTTCTTCCTAGTCTTGGTAGCTGCCTTGGGCAAGTTGCTAGGTGTGCTCCTGCTACCCTCATCAGAGCTGCGAGAGGGACTAGTGCCCTCACTCATGTTGACTTGCTCCTCAGACAAGTTCTGGCTGTCACTCTGGTCAGACATCTTGGCAAAGCAAACTGAAAGCTGACCCAGTGAATAGATGTAGATGGGGTAGAGTGGATGAGCATCACAAAATGCAGAGTTTTTGCAAAACAGATGACTCAAAAACTTAGTTTTAGTTCTCTACAGAAAGCATTTTGGACCTACCGATTTGTTAAACTCGTTGATACCGAAGAAATTCTAGAACCTAAACTAGTGAACTCGGTCAGACCGAGTCACAGTTCGGTTGCACCGAGATTTCTAGGGTTTCACAGAGAGTTGAATCGGTCACACCGATTTGCAATTTTCGGTCAGGCCAAAAATCACATGTGCAATGGCCTAAGCCAAATCGGTGAGACTGATTTCTACAACTCGATCGGTCCGAGATGAGTTCGACAGAGACCTAACCCTAATTTTTTTGAATCAAAACTAATTTCTACATAGTTTCTGCTGGATAGGATGATTTCAATCGTGGCAAGAATCATGGCAAAGCAATGTGCTAAGAACGGGAGTAAATAATAGCACAAAGATCAAGTTCATACCCTAACTCGGCGGTGAACTTCCTACGGCGGCAACGGCGGGGCAGATTGCCGTTGGCGGCAGCGGAGAACAGCGACGGGAGGTCACTGGCGGCGAGGAGATGATCCGGAGACCCGAGGAGGTAGAGCAGGTCACACACGGGCGAAAGGTAATTCACTCGTCGGTATATATAACCTGACCCTGTCAGTGTGACCGAGTGGAACAACTCGGTGGCATCGAGATGCAAAACTGCTAGCAGTTACTACAACTCAGTGTGACCGAAAAAATCAAATCGGTTGCACCGAGATTGAAAACCTAGATCAACTTAGTGAACTCGGTGTGACCGAAGTGGGTGACTCGGTCATACCGAAATGCACAACGAGGTTTTGGAAGTTTAAGTCTATGACGAATCGGGGACTCCGAGTGCTCCTCACACAAAGTGGTTCGAATCTGACTTTATCAAACTTTGTGATGTAGCATGAATAGAGTTTGAGACGAGAAAAGCATAGATAGCTAGAGGGGGTTCTTAGGCATTCTTGTCCATCCATTTGGCAAAAGAAAAATAGCCAAACAATCAAAGCAACAAATGGATGTCCTCGAATGTGAAAAATATGCATTCAACATGCTCACACAATAAGATAGCAAATGAAACATGTGGCAAAGCATGCACATCCATTCTAGCATCTATCAAGCAATTGGCGATGACTAGGTCATCTATATATGAGTATATTGACTTAGGAGTCAAATGAGAACATTTGATCATAGGTCATACTCATCGTTTAAGCACAAGTGGGGTTGCCACTTTTACATAAAGCATTGTTGTGTTCACATCATTAGAGTTGCTTTAGCTCAATTGATTAGAGTAAATCTCCCCCTAGATGTGATATCCCCCCTAAGAGGTATGAACTAACCTTTGGTTTTGTCGATGATGACTTCATGTAGGTGTTGAAGATGTAAATGCTCAATGTTGATGTACATCATTTGGAGAAATCCACTGGAGTGAGTTGCACTTTCAATACCTACACGGGTTAGTCCCACAAGGAAAAAACAAGGATATCCATAGATATAGAGTGAATTGCACACAAGATGATGTCCATGAAAGCATTTGATTACCTTGTCCCTTGTCTTACCAACAAGAGGGTTTGTGACTCCTTGAACTAGTGCAAGATATGGAAGTTGTTTGCACTTGTCCTCGCCAAAATGATATGAGTGAAGTATGTTGGCGGAGTCACCCTCAAGAACTCTTTAGTTCTTCTTCTTCGGGATTCACACCATCTTGATGGGAATCCTTGGAGTTGTAGTCGTTCTTGAAAAAGTAGAACTTGATGCAGTCTTGGGAACCCACTTGACCAAGGCCTTATGAGCTTCTTCAAATGCATCAATCTCTTCTTGAAGCTTGTCCTTGCCCTTTAGCTTGTGGTCTTGTGGTGGAATATCATCATGTACATGTGTCCCTTGAAAAGAAGTAGGATCATACTTCTCTTGTTGAGGAACAAACTTCATCTTGGGGTATTGATCTTCTTCCCACTCAACTCCATTGGCATTGAACTTTCGTTCAAAACCAACACCTTGATTCTTCTGGTGTCTTCCTTGCTTGCGTACAATTTCCTCAAATTGCTTACTCCCGACAAGGCTTTTGTAAACACCTTTCTCTATAATTCCCTTCAATAACCTATTTTCTTGATCAAGTGTAACTTGGCTAAGAGAATCATTAGTGGAATCAAGAGAACTACTAGAAGCAACAATATTGGATTTAGCATGATTATTGTTACTACTAGATGAAGAATCTTTCTTGTCCTTGTTGTTAGGTTATACTTGTGGCATGTAAGTAGACAAGAGTAAACGCTTGGCAATGTAAGATGAACTTTTCTTGCGAAGATCATCATTGATTGCTTTTAAGAACTCATGCTCTTGCTCAAGGTTGAGCTTTTGAAAGCTTTACTTCTCATGAGTCTTTAAAAGTTCTCGATGATCTTCCAAGGTAGTTTCATGAGCTAACTTAAGAGTGTTTAATTCTTTAGTTAGACGCTCAATCTTCTCCTTATCATTGTTATTCGTTTTATCTTGATTAGCATGATTAATAGCAATTTCATCATAGTTTTCATCATAGGTTTCACCACTATTGTTGCCAACAAGTAAATCATCATCTCCTAGCAAGTCATCTTCATCACTATTGAAATCAAGATACTCGCGGTGTGATACCTTAGGGCCTTTAGCCATTAAGCATCCTCCAATTCCTTCATTTGGTGAGTAAAATATGTCGTGGGAGTTGGTTGACACAAGAGCAATTCCGGCAACACCTTCATATTGAGTATCTTCGGAGTCCGAGTAATAGCTTCTCTTGGAGTGGTCATCGGAGTCAGATTCGGATACCCATTCACCAACATGAGCTTGATGTCTTCGTCTTGTATAACTCCTTGATGATTTGTCCTTCCTTTCCGAATCTTTGCTTCTCCAAGAATGTCTTCATTCATAACGATCATCTCTACTCCTTCTCTCTCTTGGAGGTGATTCTTCTCTTCTACTTATCCTTTTAGGTGAGTCTTCTCTTCATTTGTGAGGAGCCGTACACTCATTGGAGTAGTGTCCGGGTCTTCCACAATTGTAGCAATTCCGATCACGACTAGAAGATCTTTTGTCATTGTAGGACCTTGACTTGGAACTTCTCTCTTTGCTTCTATTCTTGTAGAACTTGTTGAAGTTCTTCACCATTAAGCTCAATTCTTCATTGAAGACTTGTTTCTCACTTGATGATGTAGGAGCATCACATGAGGCTTTGTAAGCACCACTAGACTTGCTGTGAAGCTCTTCTTTATCTTTGAGTGACATCTCATGAGCAACAATTCTTCCAATGACTTCTGTAGGCTTGAGATCTTTGTAATTGGGCATCATTTGGATCAATGTGCACACGGTGTCATATTTTCCATCCAAGTCTCTTAGGATCTTCTTGATGATGAATCTGTCGGTCATCTGTTTGCTTCCAAAGGTGGCAATCTCATTTGTGATGAGAGCAAGTCTAGAGTACATTTCAGCGACACCTTCACTGTCCTTCATCTTGAACTTGTCAAGTTGACTTTGAAGCACATCCAACTTGGATTCCTTGATGGAGTCGGTACCTTCGTGCATATTAATCAAAGTATCCCAAATTTCCTTTGCATTCTCAAGACGGCTGATTTTGTTGAATTCTTCGGGGCACAATCCGTTGAAGAGGATATCGCAAGCTTGAGCATTGTATTGCAGCATCTTCAACTCTTCTGCGGTAGCTTCACGGTTTGGTTCCTTCACATCGAAGAATTCACCTTGCAAACCAATACAGACAATAGCCCAAACGGCGGGGTTATGTCCAAGAATATGCATTTTCATCTTATGCTTCCAACTAGCAAAATTATTACCATCAAAGTAAGAACCTCTACGGTGGTAACTTCCCTCGCTAGACGCCATACTCTCCTAGGTTGTGAAACCAAGGATATGATCACCAAAGCTATGAAAATCAAGGCAAAAGGAGACCAAAGCTCTGATACCACTTGTAGGATCGAAAGTATGTCTAGAGGGGGGTGATTAGACTACTTGACCAAATAAAAATCTAGCCTTTTGCCAATTTTAGTTCTTGGCAGATTGTAGCAACTTAGCACAAGTCAAGCAATCAACCTACACATGAAATTCTAAGAGTATAGTAGCGGAATGTAAAACAAATGCATATGAAGTTAAAGGGAGGAGTTTGAGGGAGCAAGCGTAATGTAGTCACGGAGATTTTTTCGCGTGGTTCCGATAGGTGGTGCTATCGTACATCCACGTTGATGGAGACTTCAACCCATGAAGGGTAACAGTTGCGCGACTCCACGGAGGGCTCCACCCACGAAGGGTCCACGAAGAAGCAACCTTGTCTATCCCACCATGGCCATCGCCCATGAAGGATTTGCCTCACTAGGGTAGATCTTCACGAAGTAGGCGATCTCCTTGCCCGTACAAACTCCTTGGTTCAACTCCACAAACTTGTCGGAGGCTCCCAAGTGACACCTAACCAATCTAGGAGACACCACTCTCCAAAAGGTAATAAACGATGTGTTGATGATGAACTCCTTTCTCTTGTGCTTCAAATGATAGTCCCCCCAACACTCAACTCTCTCTCACAGATTTGGATTTGGTGGAAAGATGATTTGAGTGGAAAGCAACTTGGGGAAGGCTAGAGATCAAGATTCATATGGTTGGAATGCAATACCTTGGTCTCCACACATGAGTAGGTGGTTCTCTCTCAGAACAATGAGTAGTGGAAGTTTAGGTATGTTCTGATGGCTCTCTCCACGAATGAAGAGTGGGCGGAGGGGTATATATAGCCTCCACACAAAATCTAACCGTTACACACAATTTACCAAACTCGGTGGGACCGATTTAGAGAACTCGGTCAGACCGATTTAGTTCATAATGTGACCATTAGGCATTTCGGTGGGACCGATATGATCAACTCGGTAGGACCGATTTCATTAGGTCTAGGGCATAACATAATCTCGGTGAGACCAATTACACAAACTCGGTAGGAGCGATTTTGGTAATAAGCTAACCAGAGAGTTGGTCAGGCAAACTCGGTGGGACCGATTCGCTCATTTCGGTGAGACCGAAATGTTACGAATGGGAAACAGAGAGTTTGCATTGCGAAATCGGTGGGACTGATCGCTCATCTTAGTTAGACCGAAATGTTACGAAGGGAAACAGAGAGTTGGCAATCCCATCTCGGTGAGACAGAGATCCCTTTCGGTGAGACTGAAATGACTAGGGTTTGTGGCAGTGGCTATGTCAAATGAAGTCGGTGGCGCCGGATAGAACTTTTTGGTGGGGCCGAGTTTGACTTTTGGTTTGGGACATATGTGGATGTGGAAAAGTGTTTGAGGGTTTTGGAGCATATCACTAAGCACTTCGAGCAAGAAACCCATTAATCAACACCTCATCCCCTTTTAATAGTATTGGCTTTCCTATGGACTCAATGTGATCTTGGATCACTAAAATATAAAATGTAGAGTCTTGAGCTTGAGCCAATATGTGTCCTTAGCATTTTGAGGGGTCCACATTCCTAGTCCATGCCATGCCAATCATTGAACTTCCCTGAAATATTTATCTTGAAATGGCATTAGTTCAATGAGCTATATGTTGTTAGGAATTACCAAAACCACCGAGGGATAGTTGCACTTTCAATTGGCAAGGAAATGGACTTAGCTGAATCTGAAGAAAATGAGGAAGAGGAGGAATCTGAGGAATCAGACTCTGTTGTGGTGAGCCTAGATCTAGCTACCGCATTCGTTAGCAAGTCCATCATCAACACATAGGAAAATGACTTCCCCGACACTGCTGACGATGGCGACGATGACTACGCTCCCACCTATTGCTTCATGGCAAAAGGTGTCAAGGTACTCAACCGTCCCTCCTCTGATTCTAGTGAAGATGAATCTGATGAAAACCTCAAACCTAGATATTCCAAACTTGCTAAAATTGCCATAAAACAACAAAAGGCCTTTGATAAGGTTCAAAATCTGCTAGAAAGAAGCGATGACCTGTTGGGTGAGGAATTGGATCGATCAAAAATCTTGACTGAGAATCTTCAGAGACTTCAATCCAAGTTTGATAACCCTCAATATATTCGTAACACTCTCCTAATGCTTGCGATAAACTTTCCTATGAATTTCTTCAAAGAAAGCGAGATCTTGAAAATCTTAGGGTGAGTTATGAAGATCTTCAGAAGGGAAACGATTCATTACTTGCTCAACAGATCAACTTTGCTTAGAAAGAATTCGTTCAACCATGTCTTAAATGCATTGAACGTGAAACTGCAAATTCCTCACCTGAAAGTTCAAATGCTTCTACTGCTACAAATTCTTAAACTATTTATGTGGTGACAATTTCCTCAACTGAGGAAAACACCGATGCTACTAACGAAAATGCAGGGTTGAAGGAACTGTATGTGACAGGCATGTACAAAAGCCTCAAAGGCCATCAGACTCTTTGTGATGTGCTTCAAAAGCAGATGCTGGACAGGAGCCCTAGGAAAGAGGGTATTGCATTTGAGAGGAAAATCAATGTTGATGGGACCTACTGGAAACCTGAGCAGTATCCCAAAACCTCATGGGTTGCTACAAAAGGACCTCCCGTAGATCCATCTACCTTATCTGGCTTTACTTGTGAATCATCACATTCTTCTGATGAGTCATTTGACTTCAACTATAAACTGTTCAAAAATTAGAATGGTGAAGTATTTGCTCAATTTGTTAAAACTAACTGCAGAAATGGTCCCCCTATGAAGAAAATCTGGATCCCTAAGAGGCACCTTGAAAATCTTCAAGTGAATGTCCTCATGACATCACCTGTGAAGAGCAGGAACCCCAGATCAAATTCTTCATATGGATCAAAATCTTCATATGGATCCAAATCCTCATACGAACCAAATTCCTCAAGTGGATCAAATTCTTCACATGATCATCGTTGTGCTAGCACATCTCTTTCACAAGAAAATAATAAGGATTATGAATATGTGCATTATTCTTCAAATCATTATGTTCATAAGTCCTCGAAGAATTTCTCTGCTTACTCATATTCATACTCTAACCCCTCTCCTGTGAAACGAAGTGCACTGGCTTCAATGCCACCATTCTCAATTGGTACTTGCAGAATGATGAACTCTTTGCCACCCCTCCAGATGTGGGTGGTGAAGAAAAAGAACTAATCTCTTATGCAGGGTCAGGATCTAGATGAACTTAAACGTCTGAAGAATTTGTTGGAGACCTGAAAATGCTTGAAAGGACACAAGCTAATCCTGTAGAAATGATTCATTCGTTTCTCACGTCCTCATTCTTCATATATTGCTCTTATTGATGAAATTCATATTGATGAAATTTATGTCATATTCTTCACTATGAAGCTTATGAGTTGTACGATGCACTAATTCTTCTACAGGATGACTCCCTCAAAGCTACCGAGTGGGTCCTTAATAGTGTATGTACAAATCAGATGACCGGTGACAAGAACCTATTGATGGACTCTGCTTTATCTCCATCTCACCTGAAGCATATCACCTATGCTGACAAAAGAAAAAGCAAGGTATTGGGTCTAGGTAAGGTTGCAATCTCAAAAGATCGACACATGGACAAAGTCATGCTTGTCGAGTCTCTTGGATTCAACCTCATGTCTGTCTCAATGCTTTGTGATCTTGATATAGTTATTGTCTTTGGCAAATATCGCTGCGTTCTAGTCCTAGAATCTTACAATTCCAAAGTCTTCGAAGGCTTTAGGAGAGGATACTTGTATATTGTTGATTTCTCTACAGGACCACAGCTTGCCACATGTCTACTTGTAAACGCTTCAGAAGGATGGCTATGGCATCGACGACTCGGTCATGCTGGCATGAGGAACTTGCGCACGCTTGTGAAAAAGAAGCATATCCTTGGAATTGAGGGTGTCAAATTCCTCAAAGATCATCTTTGTGGGGCTTGCGAAGCTGGAAAGATGACAAAATCCAAGCATCCCTCGAAGACTATCATGACTACCACTCGTCCTTTTGAATTGCTTCACATCGACCTCTTCGGCCCTACACATTACTCTGCATTCACAAATGCAGCATCTCTTTGTCATTGTTGATGACTATTCTCGTTATACCTGGGTGCATATCATCACATTTAAGCATGAGTGCAGGAAATCTTCAAGTGATTTTCCTCAAGGGCCTCGACAAATTTCACTGTGAAGATCAAGCATATCCGGAGTGATAATGGGATTGAGTTCAAGAACACTGATCTTGATGACTATCTTCATGAACTTGGTATTACTCATGAGTTATCAGCCCCTTACACTCCTGAGAAGAACGGCGTTGTGGAGCGCAAGAATAGGACTCTTGTTGAGATGGCTTGCACTATGCTTGATGAATACAAGACGCCTCTTCGGTTCTAGCCGGAGGCTATCAACAATGTGTGCCACATCATCAACAGGGTATATCTTCACAAACTCCTCAGGAAAACCTCATACAAACTCCTCACTGACAAGAAACCCAATGTGAGTTATCTCAAAGTCTTCGGTGCTAAGTGCTAGGTTAAAGATCCTCATCACAATTCCAAATTTGCACCGAAAGCACAAGAAGGTTTTATGCTTGGTTATGGAAAGGACTCGCACACCTACAGAATCTTCATCAATCATCTCCACAAGATTGTTGAGACTGTAGATGTGCGGTTTGATGAAACTAATGGCTCGCAAAGAGAGCACGTGCCTCACGTGACAGGTGAAATACCTCCTGAGGAATCCATCAAGTTCAAAGCTACTGAAGATATCATCCCCACTGAAGAATCTGCTGAAGAAGTCATTCCTGACAATGAAGAAAATCATTCTGGTGCTCCTGAAGAAACTGCTGCTGAAGAAAATGCTCAGCTAGACCAAAGTCATCAGCCAGCTCATCCTCGTGTAGCAAAAGAAGTGCAGATCGCGAAAATCATCGACGACATCAATGCACCAAGTCCTCTCACACGCTAAAGAGCTTCACACTTATCTTAACTTTTGTGGGCACTTTGCTTTTGTCTCTATCACAGATCCCACCAAAGTTGATGAGGCATTTCTGAAACCTGAGTGGATTCAAGCTACGCAAGAGGAATTGTATCAATGCGAGCTCAACCATTGATATGTCTCCAACGTATCTATAATTTTTGGTTGTTCCATGCTATTATTTATGAAGTCTTGGATGTTTAATGGGATTTATCATTCACTTTTATATCATTTTTGGGACTAACCTACTAACCCAAAGGCCTAGTCCATATTGCTGTTTTTTTGCCTATTTCAGGGTTTTGCAGAAAAAGAATATCAAACGGAGTCCAAACGGAATGAAACCTTCGCGAGAGATATTTTTGGAGGAAATCACGCATGAAGAACTTTAGAACCATGTCAGAAGAGCCACGAGGGGCCCATGAGGGTGGGGGGCGCGCCACCCTTCCTAGGGCGCGCCCCCTGCCTCGTGGATCCCCCGTGACTCCCCCGGTGCATTCCTTGTTATTATATAAGTCTACGTACCCCAGAAATTCCGTGAACAGAGAGAAAACCCTAATTCCACCACCGTACCTTCTGTTCCCGTGGAGATCCCACATTGGATCCTGTTCCGGAGCTCCACCGGAGGGGGATCCATCACGGAGGCCTTCATCATCATCGTCATCGCCCTCACCATGAGTTGTGAGTAGTTTACCACAGACCTTCGGGTCCATAGCTAGTATCTAGATGGCTTCTTCTCTCTCTCTCTCTCTAGATCTCAATACAAAGTTCTCCTTGATCTTCGAGGAGATCTATTCGATGTAATCTCTTTTTGCGGTGTGTTTGTCGAGATCCGATGAATTGTGAGTTTATGATCAAGGTTATCTATGAAAGATATTTGGTTCTTCTCTGAAATTTTTATGTGTGCTCATAATATCCTTGCAAGTCTCTTCGAATTATTGGTTTGGTTTGGCCTACTAGATCTATAGTTCTTGCAATGGGAGAACTGCTTGGCTTTGGGTTCAATCTTGCGGTGTCCTTTCCCAGTGACAGTAGGGGAAGCAAGGCATGTATTGTATTGTTGCCATCGAGGATAAAAAGATGGGGTTTATATCGTATTGCTTGAGTTTATCCCTCTATATCATGTCATCTTGCTTAAGGCGTTACTCTGTTCTTCTGAACTCAATACACTAGATGCATGCTGGATAGCGGTCGATGTGTGGAGTTATAGTAGTAGATGCAGAATCGTTTCAGTCTACTTGTCTTGGACGTGATGCCTATATACAATGATCATGCCTAGATAGTCTCATAATTATTCGCTTTTCTATCAATTGCTCGACAGTAATTTGTTTACCCGCCGTAGAATATCGCTATCATGAGAGAAGCCACTAAAGAAAACTATGGCCCCCGGGTCTATTCTCAACATATCAATCTACATCTACTTTACTTTTACCGCTTTTATTTGCTTGTTCTTATAAACTAAAAATACCAAAAATATAAACTATCATCTCTATCAGATCTCACTTTTGTAAGTGACCGTAAAGGGATTGATAACCCCTTTACCGCGTTGGCTGCGAAGTTCTTATTTGTTTGTGCAGGTGCGAGGGACTCGCGTGTGGTCTCCTATTGGATTGATACCCTGGTTCTCAAAAACTGAGGGAAATACTTATGCTACTGTGTTGCATCTCCCTTTCCTCTTCGAGAGAATACAATGCAAGCTCAAGAGGTAGCAACCATGTGTGGGAACTCGTCAAGCGACTAGATCCTCGGAAGCACAATATCATTGGCACCAAGTGGATCTATCAAAACAAGCAAGATGAAAATGGCCTTGTGGTGAGGAATAAGGCTCGTCTCGTAGCTCAAGGCTACACACAGGTTGAAGGAATTGACTTCGATGAAACTTTTGCTCATGTTGCTAGACTTGAAGCTATTCGCATATTACTTGCTTATGCTAACCATCATAATATCATCTTATATCAAATGGATGTGAAAAGTGATTCCTCAATGGTAAGCTTGAGGAAGAAGTATATGTTGCTCAACCCCCATGTTTTGAAGATCCTAAACATCCTGACAAAGTCTTCAAACTCAACAAGGCCCTCTATGGCCTCAAGCAGGCCCCTCGGGCATGGTATGATACTTTGAAGGAATTCCTCATGAAGAAAGGCTTCAAACATGGTTCACTTGACCGAACTCTTTTCACTAAATCATATGATGATGAATTATCTGTGTGTCAAACCTGTGTGGACGATATTATCTTTGGTTGTACTGATGAACGTTACAGTGACGAATTTGGCTACATGATGCGTGAAGAATATCAAATGTCCATGATGGGTGAGCTAAAATTCTTCCTAGGCCTTCAAATTCGTCAACAACGCAATGGCATCGTCATATCTCAAGAGAAATACTTCAAGGATGTTCTGAGGAAATTCGGCATGCAAGATTGCACAGGCGTCAAAATCCCTATGCCCACAAATGGCCAACTGTGCACCGATGAAAATGGTAAAGACTTTGATCAAAAGGTATATCGCTCCATGATTGGCTCTTTATTGTATCTATGTTCATCTAGGCCAGATATTATGCTTAGTGTTTGCATGTGTGCCTGATTTCAAGCTACACCAAAGGAATCACACCATAAGGCTGTGAAGCATATTCTTCGATATCTAGCTCACACTCCAACACTTGGATTATGGTATCCCAAGGGCTCTAATTTTGATCTCATCAGATTTTCTGACTCTGACTATGCAAGTCTACATCCGGCACATTCCATTTCCTCGAAAAATCCTTAGTATGTTGGTCCTCGAAGAAGCAGAACTGTGTATCACTCTCCACTGCTGAAGTTGAGTACATTGCTTCTGGTTCATGTTGTGCTCAATTACTATGGATGAAGCAAACCCTCAAGGACTATGGCGTCAACATGAAGAATGTGCCACTCTATTGTGACAATGATAGTGCCAACAAGATTGCTCACAACCTAGTTCAGCACTCGAAGACAAAGCACATCCAGATCCGTCATCATTTTCTTCGTGATCATGTATTCAAGGGCGACATCTCCATCTACCATGTGAAGACTGAAGAATAGCTGGCAGATATCTTCACTAAGCCCTTGGATGACAAGAGATTTTGCAAGTTGCGGTGTGAGCTAAATATCTTAGAGTCTTCGAATGTTCTTTGAAAGGACACACATCCTAATACTTATGCAAAATTGATGGCTTTGATGCGCAACACACGAAGTAACGTTTTTCTTCAATCAATGAAGACTAACCCTCTAAGTGCGAAGAATTTAATGAAGAAATTGATCCTCAGGGCCCTAGGACAATTGTACGTGGTGTCTGAAATCATCATTCTTATACGGTGGGTCACGCCACCAACCAAAGTTGGAATTTGAGTTTTTCTTCAATTTGCAAATTCTTCCAATTCCTCAAAATTTGCAATTTCTTCAACTTTTTCTGGTGTTGTTCATTGGCTATATATATATATATATATATATATATATATATATATATATATATATATATATATATATATATATATATATATATATATATATATATATATATATATATATATATATATATATATATATATATATATATAGACACACACACACACACACACACACACACACATATATATATATATATATATATATATATATATATATAGAGAGAGAGAGAGAGAGAGAGAGAGAGAGAGAGAGTATTTATGTCTTCTACAACATTCACTTATTGATAATTCTTCAAGTTGATTTTCCCTCTAAGTGAATGTGATCGGACCCTTCCCCCTCTATGCTTAACTCAATCAAGTCTATTCACAATTTCTTCATATGAGTTCTATTTGAAACTTGTTCAAAATATTCACTGTGTCCTTGACAGCTGAAGAATTTGTGAATGCAACGTTAAAATTTTCTTATCCAACATTTTTGGTTTTTGCCGCTCAAACCGTTCCACATCCCACAATGGATTAAACAACTCTCCAACAATCTCCACTATCTTTACACCTCATAATGTGGGTGACACATGTCGCTAGGATAGCAAAGCCAGGGGCAAATTCGTCCAATTTCTTCGGACGAGCAGTTTTTCACAGTGGCTATAAATACCCCTCCCCCTTCATCGTACCTCATTTATTTTGCTCGATCTCCATCTTTCTCGAGCTCTCAGACCTAGCGCCGCCGCTACTCTCCATTAACACCGGTGAGGAAGAGCTTCCCTACCTTGACCTCCTCATCATCGTACTCATGTCGGCTGCGGAAATCTTCACTCCGCCTCCGCTGTAGCTATCTCCTTCTGCCAAGTTAGGGCGTGGGAGATCTGGACCAACGAGCTTCACCAAAGTTCATCCAGTTTGTTGTGTTCTTCATCAAGGGTAATTAAAATCTAATTTTGCTACCCTTCTTTGATTCTCATGATTTTCACAATTTCTTCAAAAGGCGTTTATTCTTCAACTCCCCACTATCTAAACATCTAAATCTATCTATACTTGATTTGCTTCTCTAAGCTATGTTTTTCTTCATGATTCCTAAATTGTGTAGATTTCTGATATATACAACTCTGGAACCTAAAGCAAGAACACTTAGTGAAAGTCTTAAGACTCACATGATCAAATTTGTCGGCGTTCTGGGAACGGGGGTACCCAGACTTGCCTGCATGCGGCCTGGAGCGTGGCTCGTCCAGCGGCCTGGTACGACCCAACCTCGTCAGCAACGACTCAAGGTCCTCCGCCGATCAAGTTAATACCCATCTCTCATGGGCTCTCATGGTGGTTCGACCCTGGGCTTGGATTTCTCCCCGGGCCTCAAGTTTGCAGATGGGCTCTTCAGATCTACGGGTTGCTCAGTCCATCCTATGAATGTGATGCGTTCTTTCAAGTTAGTGGTTTCCTTCAGCCGTCACATCTTCCATCAAATGAAGATTCCGCCGCGGCCGCCATTGAATCAGCGATTGGGGGTTCAACTATTGATTGGCAAGTTACTCACATCAAAGGAAAGGTATTTGCGTTCCACGTCTCTTGTAAGCAAGTTGGGTTTTTCATCATGGATCTTTGTTCCTACTCCTGTTATGATTTCAAGTGTTATTTCAATCTATGGGGCAATGGGGGACCTAACTGGGAACGAGAGGTCAATATTTGGAGAAAGGAATGTGATGCTGAATGGATCTTCGCTAGTCCTAACAAACGTCGTTCATCTTTAGCAATGCTAGCTATGCATAAGTCCCCAATTCGTTCTTGTATTAAGTCTGCGAATTCGGTACGGAAGAAACTATCTTTTGCCACCTTTGAGAACTACACTGCCTGCCATGGTTATCGTTTTTCGGCGACTGAAGATCTCATTCAATCTGCTCTAGATGGTGGATATGATTTACCACCACACGAGCGTGTAGTGATCCATCCACCCCCCTGCTGAACTCCGTTGGACGGTGGCGTGGCCACCTATTACTTTTGGCATAGTTAGGCCATCCTCCCCGGCGACTAGCCGCCCGGCATCACCACCGGCCACTCGGTGCATGCAGTCTGAAACAGCTCCTGTGATCAACGCGGATAGCACGGTTGTTACGGAGGCGCCATGCACGGCTATTCAAACAGGTGGGCCTTCGATTGGGTTTGCTAAGGATCTTTTTGGGCCAAGCCAAATGGCTTTGGGCTCCATGGAGGCGCTAGCAACGCATGCCTCGGAATTCTCTCTGGGTCACACTAGGCCAATTGGGTCTGCTTCTCCTAATATCTCTGGGCCATTTTCCTCCCCGCCGAATATCAGACTGACCTCTCTAAGGGCGTGTTCGAAGAGCCCTGATTTACTGACTTCACAGGAAGCGGCGGCCCAGTTTTCCTCTATGGTCGATGACATGGTGGACCAAATTCTTACCTGCACGTTATGCTCACAGCGGGGCCACCTGTCATCCTCTTGTGGAATCCGAACGGTCTGCTCGGCTTGCTCCCGTACGGGTCACTCAAGTAAAAATTGTGATGATTTTGCCCGACGCAACGGATTGGTTTGGAAACCGATTTTGCAGCGGCATCACTCTGATTTTTCGGCATCGCCTGCCTCTCTTGGAATTCACGCATCAGTTATTGTGGACGACCCCAAGGTCCCATCGCCTTTCTGCCCTCTTCCCCCACTGCCGGCGACCCCAAAGATAACCTTGCTCCAACAGCACCACCTCCATTGCTATCACCACCACCTGGACCTGCACCAATGGCAAACTTTGAGCTCGACCCAGAGCATTTCGTGTCGCGGGCCATCACATCGTCGACGGCGGCGCCTTCCAGCTGCCGCGCACCTTCATCTCGCCGTCCTCCTGTCCGGCCCGCCTCCATGAAGACTACATGGTGGCAGAAGTGATGCCTGCGCCTCCGGCGGGTGAAGAAGGACATGTTCGCGAGGAGATCATACTGTTCCTGCAAAACAGAATTATTCTGGTCCGCTCTGCTCAGCCCTGGTTTCATGGTGTTGGTCTTTTTCAAATAAGGGACCCGGCTGTTCGGTTTAGCTTAACTCGGTATGAGCCATTTAAAATTGGCAACGACCATTTCGTTCGCTTTATGAATCACGATGAAGGAGAAAATTTCAGAGGAGTTCATGGCTTTCGAACTGGTTGGCTGATGTTTATTGGAATCCCGCTGGATTATCGCAACACGGAATTTATTTCTAAGGCAGTGAGCACTTTTGGCAATTTTTTATCTTGGAACAGTGAGGATCCTTACCTTGTCCGCTCCATTGTACATGTGAGTTTCCCTGACACACCCCTTGTGCCGCGGGATGTTGTTTTTGGTGATTATGCTGATTGGGGTGGAGCTCGAGTTTCCTAGACAGCTGCTTGTTATGTGTTGGGGGCAAATTTTGCTGATCAGATGCCCAATGACGAGGATCCTATGCCACTTGATGGGAACCCGCACCCTCTGCCTGGCAATTTGCAGCCTGATAACCTTCCTTTCGTCATGCCCCAATACCCGCTCTTGGGTTGGAATGAACTGCCTCAAATGAAGCCGGAACAACCGGTACCTGAGGGATGGGGCCATGCGGTCTGGGGCGAGGATGACGAAGTTAATCAGCTTGCTAATCCTGCTCAGGAACAGGTCTCAATTGACATTGATCAACCAGAGGAATCGCTCTCTTCCCAGACACAGGAAGTCCAAATTCAGCAACAGGCGATCCAGCAAGTGCAGCCTCTCGCCATAGTGCCATACCAACCGCCATTGATTCAGCAGCAACAGGTTTTTGTGGGAATGATCAAGATTGTGGCGGGTCCAGTTCTACCGCCTGACATGTTATGGAAGAGGTCTTTTGAATGTCTCATGGAGGACATCGCTGTGGCTAAAGTCCCCCACCCTCTGTTCTTCAAACCCATGGGCACCGTCATTTATCCTAAGAAGAACTGGTCAATTGTCTTTGATGCTGATGCTGGAACATCCTCTCTAATAATGCAACAGGATCAATTGCCACCTCTGGTATCTCCTTCCCCGGCAAGACGTCCGGTGGCACGCGCTCTCTTCCCTGCACTGGAGGAATTTTCCAAGTCTTTGATCTTCACTGCACAAGCAGACAAGGCACCTAGCGCGACACAACTGAAGAAACGCAAGGGTGTTCCTGTGGTGTACACTGCTGTCAGAAGATGCACGAGAAGCTCTGTCAGGCTTAATGGGTACAAGAATGTTGTCTTTGAGCAGCTTGTTTCCCAACCTAGGAAGAAGCGTCCTCGATCAAAGCCAATTGCTGACGCTGTCAACGCGGCTGATGTGGACCAGGAGAAGCCCCATGAAGATGCTGAAGTTCCACCTTATACCCCAATTAAGGTTCTGTAGGCGGCTGGGGCCGAGCTGGAGATGGATCCTGCCCTTCTGACGGTGGAAAAGCTTATGGCTGATCCCCAGGTGGATTCCTCGTCGCCAAAGGCTGATTGATGTTGATGTCACAAACTTATGATCACTGCATGCCTTTTAAATGGGTTGTTTATCCTTTTGGTTCCTTTTGTTATGCTGCAAACTATGTGGAGGGAGCTCTAGAGTTGGCTACTCTTGAACCTACCATGGTACTATGTACCATGCGTCTATCTTATTACTTCCCTCATTTATATAATGAGTAATTTCGATACCCGTAGCTGGAATGTTCTGTGTTGGAATGTGAGAGGACTCAACTCTGAGGCCCGTCAACGTGCAGTCAGAGAAAAGGTGGTCAATAGCAAATGTGTTGTAGTTTGCTTACAAGAAACCAAATTACAGAACACTGACCGTGCTCTCATAAAACAGATTTGCCCCCCTGCTTTGATCATTTCATTGAATCGCCCTCCAATGGTGCCTCTGGGGGTATCCTCACTATTTGGCGTTCTGACTTGTTCACTGGCACGTTACTTGAAATTGAATCATATGGAATTATTGTCCAATTCGCTTTGGTTCATAACAATGAAACATGGATGTTAGTGAATGTTTATGGGCCTTGTCAGGGTGTAAAGAGAGACGCTTTTGTAGCATGGTTATATAACCTTGATATTGACCCTGATGCCAACTGGATGCTCATGGGGGATTTCAATTTCATAAGGTCATTGCATAATAGAAATCTTCCTGGAGGAGACATTAATGATATCTTCATCTTTAATGAAATAATTGGGCATCTGGGTCTCCTTGAATTACCCCTAAAAGGAAGAAAGTTTACGTGGTCAAATATGCAAAGTTCACCACTGCTTGAGCAGCTTGATTGGATTTTCACTTTTGCCAATTGGATCCTTCAGTACCCAATGACACAGGTCACATCATTGGCCAAAACCACTTCTGATCATGTACCTTGTCTCATTTCTATTTGCACCAATATCCCCAAGGCACATATTTTTAGATTTGAGAATTTTTGGGTTGAACAACCTGGCTTCATGGAATGTGTTAAGGAAGTTTGGCAAAGGAAATCAACAAAGTCACATATTTTTGCAATAATAGTTGACAAGTTGAAGTCCTTGAGATTTGCCCTCAAGAAATGGCAGAAAGGGCTCTCACATATTAAAAAATTGCTCCTAAAGACCAATTGGGTAATTCTATGGTTTGATGACCTTGAGGAGATCAGACCCCTCTCGGTGCCTGAGAGAAACTTCAGAAAGTTGGTCAAGTTGCACCATGAACACCTTCTGCACCTTCAATTCTTATATTGGAAGAAAAGGTGCACTATCAGATATATCAAGGTGGGAGAGGACAACACAATTTTTTTTCAAGCTATGGCAACTGAGAGGCACAGGAAAAATGCCATAGCAAATTTAGTGTTGCAGGATGGACATCAACGGCTAATCATGATGACATGGTAGCTGAATTCTTGCAGGTGTTCAAAAAAAGAATGGGAATAGTAAAACCCATAGTGTTGGGTGATGAAATCTTGTCTCTTCTTAAACATGTTCCTGGTCTAGAGGTTTTGACTAAACCTTTCACTGCCTCAGAGATTGAAAAGGTTATCAAAGAAATGCCCACTGATAAGGCGCCTGGACCTGATGGTTTCAATGGACTTTTCCTCAAGCATTGTTGGCCCATTGTCTCTTAGGATTTCATCACTCTGGTTCATGAATTCCATGCAGGTACAGTCAGGCTAGAGAATCTCAATGATGCTTTCATCACACTAGTTCCCAAGAAGAACTCACCTGAGACTACTAGTGATTTCAGGCCTATCTCTCTCACTAGCGTGGGCCTAAAATTCTTAACCAAATTGGCTGCCAACAAGTTTCAGGAGATGATTATTAAATGCATCCACAAGAACCAATATGGGTTTATAAAAACAAGAACAATCCAGGATTGTTTGGCCTGGACTTTTGAATACATCCATCAATGCAATCAGTCTAGGAGGTCAATTATATTGCTTAAGTTGGACTCTGAAAAGGCTTTTGACTCAATACAGCATGAGGCAATGATCAGAATCCTACAGGCTAAAGGTTTCACTCCAAAGTGGATAGGTTGGGTTAAGGAGCTACTATCCTCTGGCACATCCACAGTCTTGCTTAATGGAGTGCCTAGTAAGCACTTCAAATGTAAGTGTGGGGTTAAAAAAGGTGATCCAATGTCCCCATTGCTTTTTGTTATAGCTACTGACCTCCTGCAAACAATGATAAATAATCTACTGTGCCAAGGAAACATCAACCTGCCTATTCCAACTCATGATCCTGATTTTCCCATAGTGCAGTATGCTGATGACACCCTACTATTTATTCCAGCAGAGGAATCACAACTGCTTGCATTGGATTCCTTTGCCACAGCCACTGGCCTTCAGATCAACTACCACAAGTCCTCAATGTACCCTATTAATACTGATGACAACTCAGCCTCTACTCTAGCAAATTTACTTGAATGTAAGTTGGGATCAATGCCATTCACATACTTGGGCCTACCAGTGGGCACCACCAGACCTAAGATTGTAGACTTAATGCCCCTGGTTGATTGTATGGAGAGAAGGCTCACTGCTAGCTCATGGTTCTTACCACAAGGAAGCAGGTTGCGACTGGTTAACTCTGTTATTTCCTCTTTGCCAATATATTTCCTCTACAGCCTCCCATTACCTGCCGGCATTCTGAAACAATTAGAGAGAATACAGAGGCAATGCCTATGGAGAAAGTATGGCCAAGATAAGGGCCCTTATCTGGCTGCTTGGCCTTTAGTCTGTTGGCCTAAGTCCAAGGGGGGACTTGTATCCTGAATCTTGGATTGCAGAATGAAGCTCTCCTCATGAAACACCTGAACAAATTTTACAATAAAGCAGATATACCCTGGGTGAGCTTGATCTGGGACGCTTATTACTTTCATAGGGTCCCACATGACACTACTCTATGTGGTTCTTTTTGGTGGAAGGATGTGTCCAAGTTAATGGATAAATTCAGAGCAGTAACAATGATAAAGGTGAACTCAGGAGACACTGCACTATTTTCGTATGATAGCTGGGAATTAGATAACAATGTTATACCTCTGAGGGATAGATTTCCAAGGCTGCACTCTTTCTGCTCTGATAAAACTTTATCAGTCAGGGACTACTTTATGACTGAGGACATTCAAGAGTTGTTTTCCCTTCCACTATCTCAGATGGCCCATGATGAAATGCTGGCTCTATCCACCTTATTATCCACTGTGCATCTTAACCAACAGATTCCAGATACATGGCTCTGGAAGCATGGAAAGGCTTCTGAGTATACAGCCAAGAAGTTCTATATACATGTGCATCAACCAATGGTAGCTAACCCACTACTTGGTTGGATCTAGAAGAGCTCTTGTACCATGTCTATAAATATGTTTGCCTGGTTGGTGATTATGGACAAGATCAATACCAAAGACATGTTGTAACGCAGACACTGGAAGATCAATGATGGACCACAATGTGTGCTTTGCCCTACAGCAGCACTGGAGGACAGGAATCACCTGTTCTTCCAATGCAACTTTAGTGTGAGAGTTTGGAATTACTTGCAGATTAAATGGATTGACAGTTCAGATATATATCAAATTGCTAAACAAGCTAGAAGAGATTTAGGTTGGCCTTTCTTTGCAGAAGTGGTCTTCTTGGCATGGTGGAATATTTGGAAAGTCAGAAATGATAAAGCCTTCAGACACATTTCCCCAACCTTCAGACAGTGGAGAGTTGGCTTCACCCATGACATCACCATGATCTCTCACAGGATCAAAGCCAGATTCAGAGATGCACTCCTCAAATGGATAGATTTTCTTCCCCCTTGAACTTTATTTCTGCCCTTAGCTTTGTAAGTAGTAGGATCTTCTCTTTTTATAGTATAGCCCCTCGCCCCTTCCCTCCTTTTCCTTCTCCTAAGAAGGTTGTATATACTTGCACTTATTTTTCAATAAAATGCTGTGAGGTGTAAGCCTTGCAGTCTTCATGGTAAAAAAACGCAAGCTCGAGAAGTAGCAAGAAGAATTTCTGGCACCGTTGCTGGGGAGGCTTACACAAAAGTCATATACCAAGTACCTATCACAAACCCTTATCCTTCGCATTACATTATTTGCCTCTCGTTTTCCTCTCCCCCACTTCACCCTTGCCGTTTTATTCGCCCTTCTTTTGCCGTGTGTTTACCGTTCGCTTGCTTCTTGTTTGCTTGTGTGTTGGATTGCTTGCTTGTCACTATGGCTCAGAACAATACCAAATTGTGTGACTTTTCCAATACCAACAATAATGATTTTATTAGCACTGCTATTGCTCCTATTACCGATGCTGAATCTTGTGAGATCAATGCTGCCCTGTTGAATCTTGTCATGAAAGATCAATTTTCCGGCCTTTCTAGTGAAGATGCCACTACCCATCTAAACAACTTTGTTTATTTGTGTGATATGCAAAAGAACAGGGATACAGATAATGATATTGTTAAAGTGAAGCTATTTCTGTTTTCACTTAGAGATCGTGCTAAAACTTGGTTCTCCTCTTTTCCTAGAAATAGTATTAATTCATGGAATAAGTGTAAAGATGCTTTTATCTCTAAGTATTTTCCTCCTGCTAAGATTATCTCTCTTAGAAACGATATTATGAATTTAAAGCAACTAGATCATGAGCATGTTGCATAGGCTTGGGAGAGAATAAAATTAATGATACGTAATTGTCCTACACATGGTTTGAACTTATGGATGATTATACAAAACTTTTATGTTGGCTTGAATTTTGCTTCTAGAAATCTTTTAGATTCAGCCGCTGGAGGCACTTTCATGGAAACTACCTTAGGAGAAGCTACCAAACTCCTAGATAACATTATGGTTAACTACTCTCAATGGCACACCGAAAGATATACTAGTAAAAAAGTGCATGCTATTGAAGAGATTAGTGTTTTAAGTGGAAAGATGGATGAACTTATGAAATTATTTGCTACTAAGAATGCTTCTTCTGATCCTAATGATATGCCTTTATCCACGTTGATTGAAAATAATAATGAATCTTTGGATGTGAATTTTGTTGGTAGGAATAATTTTGGTAATAATGCTTATAGAGGAAACTTTAATCCTAGGCCTTTTCCTAGTAATTCCTCTAATAATTATGGTAATTCCTACTATAACTCTTATGGAAATTTTGGTAAGATGCCCTTTGAATTTGAAACTAGTGTTAAGGAGTTTATGAATTCGCAAAATAATTTCAATGCTTTGCTTGAAGAAAATTGCTTAAGATTGATGAGTTGGCTAGGAACGTGGATAGAATTACTCTTGATGTTGATTCTTTGAAACTTAGTTCTATTCCACCCAAGCATGATATCAATGAGTCTCTCAAAGCCATGAGAATTTCCATTGATGAATGCAAAGAAAGAACTGCTAGGATGCATGCTAAAAAAGAGTGCTTTATGAAAGCGTGTTCTTCTAGTTATCATGAAAATAAAGATGAAGATCTGAAAGTTATTGATGTGTCTCCTATTAGATCCTTGTTTTCTAGTATGAATCTTGATAAATATGGGACTGGAGATGAGTCTACTTTAATTAAAAGGCGTCCCAATGAGTCGGAGTTTTTAGATCTTGATGCTAAAATTGTTAAAAGCGGGATTGAAGAGATTAAAACTTTGCATAGTGATGAACCACTATTTTGGATTTCAAGGGATTCAATTATGATAATTGCTCTTTAATAGATTGTATTTCCTTGTTACAATCCGTACTAAATTCTCCACATGCTTATAGTCAAAATAAAGCTTTTACCAAACACATAGTTGATGCTTTGATGCAATCTTATGAAGAAAAACTTGAATTAGAAGTTTATATCCCTAGAAAGCTTTAGGATGAGTCGGAACCTACTATTAAAATTAAAATTAAAGATCATGAATGCTTTGCCTTGTGTGATTTGGGTGCAAGTGTTTCTACTATCCCAAAAACTTTGTGTGATTTGTTAGGTTTCCATGAGCTTGATGATTGTTCTTTAAATTTGCATCTTGCGGATTCTACCATTAAGAACCCTATGGTAAAGATTAATGATGTTATTATTGTTGCCAATAGGAATTATGTGTCCGTAGATTTCATTGTTCTTGACATAGATTGCAATCCTTCATGTCCTATTATTCTTGGTAGACCTTTCCTTAGAACGATTGGTGCAATTATTGATATGAAGGAAGGAAATATTAGATCCCAATTTCCGTTAAGGAAAGGAATGGAACACTTTCCTAGAAATAAAATCAAATTACCTTATGAATCTATTATGAGAGCCACTTATGGATTGCCTACCAAAGATGGCAATACCTAGATCTATTCTTGTATCGTGCCTAGCTAGGGGCGTTAAACGATAGCGCTTGATGGGAGGCAACCCAATTTTATTTTCTTTGTTTTTGCTTATGTTTAGGGATAAATATTGCATCTAGCTTCTGTTTAGATGTGGTTTTGTGTTTTAATTAGTGTTTGTGCCAAGTAGAACCTTTGGGAAGACTTGTGTGAAGTTTATATGAACATGCTGTAAAAAACAGAAACTTTAGCGTTCACGACTTTGGCTGTGATTTTTTACTGGAGAGTTCTATTTAATTGATTCTTTTTGCATATGATTAATAGACAAATTCCTCACGTTTACCAATTTATTTCATTTTTTTGGAGTTACAGAAATATTCGAAAGTTACAGATTACTACAGACTTTTATGTTTTTGACAGATTCTGTTTTTCGTGTGTTGTTTGCTTATTTTGATGAATCTATGAGTAGTATTGGAGGATATGAATCATATAGAAATTGGAATACAGTAGGTTTAACACGAATATAAAAAATAATGAGTTCATTACAGTACCTTTGGATGGTGTTTTGTTTTCTTATACTAACGGAGCTCACGAGATTTTTGGCTATGTTTTGTGTTGTGAAGTTTTCAAGTTTTGAGTATGGCTTTGATGGACTATGGAACAAAGAGTGGTAAGAGCCTAAGCTTGGGGATGCCCAAGGCACCCCAAGGTAAAATTCAAGGACAACCAAAAGCCTAAGCTTGGGGATGCCCCGGGAAGGCATCCCCTCTTTCGTCTTCATCTATCGGTAACTATACTCGGGACTATATTTTTATTCACCACATGATATGTGTTTTGCTTGGAGCGTCATGTATGGTTTGAGTCTTTGCTTTTTAGTTTGTCACAATCATCTTTGATGGACACACCTTTTGAGAGAGATAAAAATGGTGTAGATTTATTAGAATACTCTATGTGCTTCACTTGTATCTTTTGAGCTAGATAGTTTTGCTCTAGTGCTTCACTTATATCTTTTAGAGCACGGTGGTGGTTTTATTTTGTAGAAATTATTGATCTCTCATGCTTCACTTATATCTTTTTGAGAGTCTTTTAGAACAGCATGGTAATGTTCTTTGGTTATAAAACTAGTCCTAATATGATAGGCATCCAAGATGAGTGTAGTAAATGAAGGAAATATGCCCTAGAGGCAATAATAAAGTTATTATTTATTTCCTTATATCATGATAAATGTTTATTATTCATGCTAGAATTGTATTAACCGGAAACTTAATACATGTGTGAATACATAGACAAAACAGAGTGTCCCTAGTATGCCTCTACTAGACTAGCTCATTGATCAAAGATGGTTATGTTTCCTAGCCATAGACATGAGTTGTCATTTGATCAACGGGATCACATCATTAGGAGAATGATCTGATGGACAAGACCCATCCGTTAGCTTAGCACTATGATCGTTTAAGTTTTACTGCTATTGCTTTCTTCATGACTTATACATGTTCCTATGACTATGAGATTATGCAACTCCCGAATACCGGAGGAACACTTTGTGTGCTACCAAACGTCACAACGTAACTGGGTGATTATAAAGGTACTCTACAGGTGTCTCCGAAGGTACTTGTTGGGTTGGCGTATTTCGAGATTAGGATTTGTCACTCCGATTGTCGGAGAGGTATCTCTGGGCCCACTCGGTAATGCACATCACTATAAGCCTTGCAAGCATTGCAGCTAACGAGTTAGTTGCGGGATGATGTATTACGGAACGAGTAAAGAGACTTGTTGGTAACGAGATTGAACTAGGTATTGAGATACCGACGATCGAATCTCGGGCGTGTAACATACCGATGACAAAGGGAACAATGCATGTTGTTATGCGGTTTGACCGATAAAGATCTTCGTAGAATATGTGGGAGCCAATATGAGCATCCAGGTTCCGCTATTGGTTATTGACCGGAGACGTGTCTCGGTCATGTCTACATATTCTCGAATCCGTAGGGTCCGCACGCTTAAGGTTTCGATGATAGTTTTATTACGAGTTTATGAGTTTTGATGTACCGAATGAGTTCGAAGTCCCGGATGAGATCGGGGACATGACGAGGAGTCTCAAAATGGTCGAGACGTAAAAATCGATATATTGGATGACTATATTCGGACATCGGAAAGGTTCCGAGTGATTCGGGTATTTTCGGAGTACCGGGGAGTTACGGGAATAGAGGAGAGAGGCCAAAAGGAAGGAGGCGTGCACCCCCCTTCTGGTCCGAATTGGACAAGGGGTGCAGCCCCCTTTTCCTTCTCCCTCTCCCCCTCTTTCCTTCTCTCCTACTCCGGAAAGGAAAGGGGAATCCTACTAAGACTTGGGAGTCCTAGTAGGACTCCCCACACTTGGTGCGCCCCCTCTAGGGCCGGCCTCTCCCTCCCTCCTTTATATACGGGGGCGGGGGGGGCACCTCTAGACACAACAATTGATCTCTTGATATCTTAGCCGTGTGCGGTGCCCCCCTCCACCATAGTTCTCCTCGATAAATATTGTAGCGGTGCTTAGGCGAAGCCCTGCGACGGTAGAACATCAAGATCGTCACCACGCCGTCGTGCTGACGGAACTCTCCCTCGACACTCGGCTGGATCGGAGTTCGAGGGACGTCATCGAGCTGAACGTGTGCTAGAACTCGGAGGTGCCGTAGTTTCGGTGCTTGATCGGTCGGGCCGTGAAGACGTACGACTACATCAACCGCGTTGTTCTAACGCTTCCGCTTTCGGTCTACGAGGGTACGTAGACTCACTCTCCCCTCTCGTTGCGATGCATCTGGTAGATAGATCTTGCGTGATCGTAGGAAAATTTTAAAATACTACATTCCCCAACAGTAAAAACTTTCATATAAAGTGCATTGAATATGATGAGAAGTTTGATACTTGATGATTGTTTTGAGATATGGGGATGGTGATATTAGAGTCATTCTAGTAGAGTAGTTATGAATTTGAGAAATACTTGTGTTAAAGTTTGTGATTCATGTAGCATGCATGTATGGTGAACTGCTATGTGACGAAGTTAGAGCATGAGGTATTTTTTGAGTGTCATCCTTTGTGTGGAGGTCGGGATCGCACGATGGTTAACTCCTACCAACCCTTCCCCTAGGTGCATGCGTTGATTACTTTGTTTTGATGACTCGTAAGTTTTTGTAATAAGTATATGAGTTCTTTATGACTAATGTTGAGTCCATGGATTATACTCACTCTCACCCTTCCACCATTTCTAGCGTCTCTTGTACCACGCAACTTTCGCCGGTACCATACACCCACCATATACCTTCCTCAAAATAGCCACCATATCTACCTATCATGGCATTTCCATAGCCATTCCGAGATATATTGCCATGCAACTTTCCACCATTCCGTTCATATGACATGCTTCATCATCATTTACATAGAGTCATATTTTGTTCTAGCTTCGAGTTGTAAGTCAATAAAAGTGTGATGATCTTCATTATTAGAGCATTGTACCATGTGAGGAAAGGCCAAATAAAAAGAAAATGGCCCAAAAAAATAGAGAGGGGCTAAATAAAAAATAAGAGAAAGCCCCTCCAAAAAATGAGAGAAAAGAGAGAAGGGACAATGCTACTATCCTTTTCCACACTTGTGCTTCAAAGTAGCACCATGATCTTCATGATAGAGAGTCGCTTGTTTTGTCACTTTCATATACTAGTGGGAATTTTCATTATAGAACTTGGCTGGTATATTCCAACGATGGGCTTCCTCAAATGCCCTAGGTCTTCATGAGCAAGCAAGTTGGATGCACACCCACTTAGTTTCTTTTGATGAGCTTTCATACACTTATAGCTCTAGTGCATCTGTTGCATGGCAATCCCTACTCACTCACATTGATATCTATTGATGGGCATCTCCATAGCCCATTGATACGCCTAGTTGATGTGAGACTATCTTCCTCCTTTTTGTCTTCTCCACAACCACCACTCTATTCCACCTATAGTTCTATATCCATGGCTCACGCTCATGTATTGCGTGAAAGTTGAAAGGTTTGAAAAAATTGAAGTATGAAACAATTGCTTGGCTGAAACCGGGGTTGTGCATGATATGAATATTTTGTGTGATGAAAGGGAGCATAGCCAGACAATATGATTTTGTAGGGATAACTTTCTTTGGCCATTTTATTTTGAGAAGACATGATTGCTTTGTTAGTATGCTTGAAGTATTATTATTTCTTATGTCAATATAGACTTTTGTCTTGAATCTTTCGGATCTGAACATTCATGCCACAATAAAGAATTTACATTGAGAATTATATTGGTTAGCATTCCACATCAAAAATTATGTTTTTATCATTTACCTACTCGAGGACGAGCAGGAATTAAGCTTGGGGATGCTTGATACGTCTCCAACGTATCTATAATTTTTGATTGTTCCATGCTATTATATATTTTGTTTTGGATGTTTAATGGGCTTTATTATACACGTTTATATTATTTTTGGGACTAACCTACTAACCCAAGGCCCAGTGCAGATTGCTGTTTTTTTGCCTATTTCAGGGTTTCGTAGAAAAGGAATATCAAACGGAGTCCAAACAGAAAGAAACCTTCAAGAGAGTTATTTTTGGAACCGTATCTAACCGGAAGACTTGGAGTACACGCGAGGGAACGAAGGAGGCTGCCACGAGGGTCCAGGCGCGCCCCCCACCCTCGTGGGCCCCCTCTGGCTCCCCCAATGCCCTCCTCCCTCTTATATATATCCATATACCATGAAAACATCGAGGCAACAGAGAAAACCCTAATTCCACCGCCGCAACCTTCTGTTCCCGTGAGATCCCATCTTGGGGCCTGTTCCGGAGCTCCGCCGGAGGGGGGATCTACCACGGAGTGCTTCTACAACAACACCATAGCATCACCAATGAGTTGTGAGTAGTTTACCACAGACCTTTGGGTCCATAGTTATTACCTAGATGGCTTCTTCTCTCTTTTTGGATCTCAATACAAAGTTCTCCTCGATCTTCGAGGAGATCTATTCAATGTAATCTTTTTGCGGTGTGTTTGTTGAGATCCGATGAATTATGGGTTTATAATCAACATTATCTATGAACAATATTTGATTCTTTTCTGAAATCTTTTATGTATGATTATAATATCCTTGCAAGTTTCTTCGAATTATTGGTTTGGTTTGGCCTACTAGATCTATAGTTCTTGCAATGGGAGAAGTGCTTGGCTTTGGGTTCAATCTTGAGGTGTCCTTTCCCAGTGACAGTAGGGGCAGCAAGGCACGTATTGTATTGTTGCCATCGAGGATAAAAAGATGGGGTTTATATCATATTGCTTGAGTTTATCCCTCTACATCATGTCATCTTGCTTAAAGCATTACTCTGTTCTTATGAACTTAATACTCTAGATGCATGTTGGATAGCGGTCGATGTGTGGACGTAATGCCCAGGATGCGACTATATCTCCTACGTGTCAAGGCATGACTTAGAGACATAAGTGCATTCTGGAATGATCTCAAGCGTGGTATCTTTGCACATCTCATGTAAAAATTCAGGGATGAAAGTGTAAAAGATAGTTGGCTTACACTCACCACATCACACAATGAATACAATATCATACATTCATCCAAATAACGCAGGGTCCATCTAAGGACGAAAACAAACAATAAAAGATACCACAAATCACAAGGCCTGATCGTCCCTAGTAGGAACCACTACTGATCGTCGGGATACGAAACATAGTATCAACCACGCTCTTCATCGAACTCCTAGTGAAGTTCTGATCCATCTCCTGCATCGTACTCGGTTGTACCTACATCTGGTGTGTGTTGTAATCTGTGAGCCACAAGGACTCAGCAATCCCATTCCCGAGTATCAAAACTAACAAAGCCTTTGGGTGTGGATAAAGGGTATTAAAGTGTAACATCCCAAATTTTCAATTTGGAATGTTATACATTAGATCATCATGCATATCATATTTTCTTGCTTTTGGTGCATCCAAGTAAATCCTACGCAACTCAAGGACCCTCTGAGAGAGTTGGGGATTTCAATATTTTCATTTTTGAGGCTTCTCAAATTTTGAAAGTAGGATCATTTGATTTTATTTATTTTATCTTCAAGTATTTCTATTATGAAAATATGAGATAGGGAGTAAAATGACTCTCCCAAAAATAAAGAAATACTGAGGATTTAATAATAAAAATCAAATAAGTTTTCTTTGGAGTTTTATTTGAATTAGGAAAAATTGCATGTTTTCAAAAATGCATTTTAGTGCCAAGAAAATGTTCATCTTGTTCTAAATATTCGATTTAGACGGTGAAAATTTGTTTTGGCAATTTTAGATTTTTATTTTATTTTCTAGGATTTCTTTTTCGTAGCGTCGGCGTTAATTAGAAAAAAGAAGAGTAGGGGACCCGAACCCGACTGGGCCGAAGCCCAGCCGAGCCAGGCCCATGCCGCCGCGCCGTGCGCCGCCGTGCCCGCGTCGGACACCTCCGCCCCGCCGGTATGCTTGCCCCCTCCCCCAAGCAGCTAGCCCCCCCTCTATATATATGCCGCCACCCAGCCCTCTTGCCGCACCCCGCCCCGCCGCCGCAAGCCACCGCCGCCGCAGCGCACACCGCCGCCGCCGCAAGCCCGCCTCCGCCGCAAGCTGCGCCGTCGCTGCAGCACACCGCCGCCGCCGCAACACACCGCCGCCGTAGCAGCCTCGCCCGCCGCCTGCCACCGCCCGCCCGCCGCCGTCGACGCCTCCCGCCGGACGAACGACGAGGTAGCCGCGCCACCGCCGGTTTTTGGTGGAAAACCGCCCGTTTTTTTTAGAACCCTATTTCGTTTTTTTAGTCAGTTAGATCGGTTTTTTTTCGTTTCCCGGTTCAGTTAATTAGCGAGCGTTCACCCATTTCGTTCGTTATAACGAACGAGTTCGTCGTTTAGTCTCAGCTGACGAACGCCCGTTCGTTAAGCTGTTTTAGTTTTCTTTTTCGTAGTTATTTTTCTGATCGCGATTTCTAATCCGATCTTCGTTCTAGTTTATCTTTTTGCTCGTTTATCAGAATCAGGCGATTCAAGCACCTGAAGTTTCGTCTCGAAACTCTCTTTCCGTTTAACCTAGTCACCCAAGTGTTTGCCTCTGTTAAATTTGGACTTAGTGTAATGCCCAGGATGGGACTATATCTCCTACGTGACGAGGCACGACTTAAAGATATAAGCCCGTTCTGGAATGATCTCAAGTTTGGTATCTTTGCACATCTCATGTAAAAATAGGGATGAAAGCGAAAAGATAGTTGGCTTACACTCGCCACGTCACACAATTCATTACATATCCAAACATCATTCAAAACATCACAACCCGTCTACGGGTGAAGATCCAATGAAAGATACCAAACATACATAAACCACAGGTCTGAATTGCCCCTAGTGGAAACCTCTACTGGTCGTCGGGATAGTGCATGTAGTAACGGCTACGGTCCTCGTCGTACTCCCAGTACAGCTCGGTGCCGTCACTTGAATAGATCGCCTGAGTACCTGCATCTGGTGTGGTGTAGATTCTGTGAGCCACAGAGGACTCAGCAATCCCGTTCCCGGGTAACACAACTATCCAAGCCTTGGGTGTGGAACAAGGCTGAAGAAAGAACAAGAGGTTGCAGCAGCACTAGCACTAGCTTACGTAAAAGAGAGCGAGAAGAGAAGTGCCTCGGACGAAAAGGTGATCACGAAGTGATCCTAACTAAAGCATGTCAAACATAACCCCACCGTGTTCACTTCCCGAACCCATTTCGGAAAATGACCGTCACGGTACTCACGCTGGTAGTGTATTCTGAACATGGTGTCAATTTTTCTACAACCGGATATTAACAAATTCCCATCTACCACATAACCGCGGGCACGGCTTTTGAAAGTTCATAACCCTGCAGGGGTGTTCCAACTTGGCCCATGACAAGCCCACGGTCCGCGGAGTCGCAACTCCAAGGTGGGAAGGCCCGAGTATCCTCGGAATCCCGTGCTCAAGATACTCCGACTAAGGTAAGGCTAATCCAGCAAATCCTCCCGGCGTGCCGACACCCTGACAATAGCCGCGCGTATCTAGTCTCAGGCCACGACCGGATGGGCGAAGCTACTGGTTTTTACCAGACCTCGGGTTCCCCCAAGGTGGCCCCGCAGGCTCCCCGTTTCGAACCAACACTCATGTGGAGCACTGGCCCGGGGTTGTTGATTAAGAAGAGGGTTAATTACTCCCTATGCAAGTTTTTAGTTATTAGGCAAATAGTACCAATGTTGGGACTTGCTGGAAAAGACTTAGCACTTAGCGGATTATCGAGGGGGTCCCATAACCCCAACCGTGTGAGGAACGTAAAATCAAGGAACATAACACCGGTTTATACGGTTCCTAGGGCGGCATGAGTGGAACAAAACACCAAGCAAAAGGCTTAGCCTTCCACCCATTACCAATATATAGATGATTTCATTTAAGATTTAATATAGTGTGATATCCGAACAAGCTTCAACAAGAAACAAGAATCTTCAATTCTTCTCCGGCAACTAGCAATGCTATAAGAGGGGCTAAGCGAAGCTTACTTAGCCAATCAAAGGTTTGCATAGGTAGGGTGGTTAGACAGATTCATGGTTACAATAGGAGGCTGACAGGAAAACATGGGCATCGAGTCAAAAGCTATAGAGCGAGACTTCTAGCAATAGGCAAAGATAGTAATGATATCCGGGTCACGTCATCTTGCCTGTTGAGTCGTTGATGGGGTCGTAAGGGGGCTCCTCGTTCTCAACCTCGGTAGTAACCTCGTTCTCGTACTCGGTCTCGGCTTCCGGCTCTACTCAACACAAAACACACGAGGCACTAAATCAACAAGATGCAATGCGCAAACCACAGGATGCATGACTGATGCACTAAGGAAGCACTACAGATGCACTTAGGAAGCACAGAAAGTCAACATAGGAAACACAGAGATACAGCACAAGGAATATGACAATGTGCATCTAGCAAGATACTTCAAAACATGCTAACAAGAGGATATTATGAATCTACATGCCAAAACACACAAGTTTCATGTAGGACTTGCTCAAAACGGAGCAACGGGCTAAAAGATACACCCGAAACAATAAACATGCAAAAGTTGAAACTAACAGCCACATAGCAACTTCGGAGCAAGAAATATATACTCTACAGCACTCAAACATCATGGCAAGAAGCATGGACATAAAGTAGACATAACCTACAGCAAACAATTCCATTGGAGCATCTCCATAGGAGGCATGGATCAATAGCAACAAGCTATGATATTTTGAACATGACAACAAAAACCTGACAGCAGTAATTTATAGCAACTTGGGAGCAAGAGTTAAATATGCTACAGCCACCCAAATAAGCATGTGAGAGCATGAATGGATAGCCAACAACATATACAACAAGGAATCATCAAGAGTCACCCAAAACTAGCATGGATTTGCCTAGAACAACAAGCAAACATGGCATCTGGAAATTACAGATTCCAGACAGTGAAATTTCACTAAGTGTTAAAACAGCAGTAACATCATGGCATGTTTGTGAGCAAGTTTAAGTCACCTCAAAGCATAACATGGCAAGTGGTAAGCACCACAGCAAAGTACACATGATGGGGAGTCCAAAACATATAAACATGCAACAAGGGGACAACCACATCAATAGCAACGAGCTCCTCAACTAGGCATCTCGTAACAAATTTAACAACATAACAGTCACATGCACTTTTGCAAAGGAGATAAACATGGCAAGATGAATTCTATCATGCAAGCTAAAGCAACCAACATGTAGAGCATCTCATGATGAACATGTGGACATATCATTTGCTTCATTTGGATAAACATGCAACAAGTTATCACATTGCAAACATGGCATGAAAACAACTAATAGCAGCAGTTTATAACAAGTAGCACTATTCTCATGAAGTTTAAGACATCTAGATGACCCGAAACATGCATGGCACAATGGAACAAAACATAGTACATGTCACCAGGATCATTTTGACATATCATACACACAAAACGGACATGCACAGTAAAAGTTATCATCATCACAAAACTGCATCAGAAACTAAAAAACTAGGGACTTAGAGGAAAACGAAGTCAACCTCAGGCGGTCAAACGGGTCAGACGGACCGGGTCGGATCCGAAGCGGGTCGGTCAAACGGGCGCGGGTCCCGCCCACTAGGGTTCCTCGGCCCGATCTAGGCGCTGGATCGGGAGACCCGATCGGGGCGGCTCGCTCGAGCCCTTCGATGCGGTGGCCGGCGGCGGCTGGTGAACGAGACCCCGCGGCGGCGCCCTGGCCCGGCGGGTGGCGGCTCCGGCCGGAGGGCGGCGGGGTGCGGCCTAGCTGCGGGCCGGCGGCGAGGAGAGGCGAGGCCGGCGCGGCGGCGAGTTGGAGGAGCGGCGGCGGTGCGGCGCGGATCGAACTCCGGCGGCGGGGAGGTTGAAGACAAAGGCGCGGGGTCGGCCCAGATCTGGCACTGCGGCGGGCCGATCTCGGGCCCAGCGGGCCAGCACGGCGAGGAGGAAGCACTAGCGGCGGCGAGGATGGAAGCACTGCTCGGCAACGGTGGAAGCACTGGCGGCGGTCGGTGGAAACTCTAGGGTTTCGGACGCAAAAAATGGAGGGAGTGGACGTTTATATAGGCACAAGGAGCTAGGGTTGTCCAAATGAGGAGAGGTTTTCGGCCACGAGATCACAATTGAACGGCCTAGATGATGGGAAGGGTTTGAGCTAGGTTAGTGGGCTGTTGGAGGGGTTTCATGGGCCTCAAAGAGGAGGTACTTTTAGCCCACGAGGATAACTGTTGGAGTATCAAACGAACTCCAAACACGACGAGATTTGACAGGCGGGTTACACATAACAAAACAACAACGCATGACAAGTCTCACGCCAAACCGGAAACGTTACACGGCCAAACACAAAAGAAGGCCTCGGGGAAGCCACGGGCACGTGTGAGAGCGCCGGAACTCAAAACGGACAACGGGAAGGAACGAGTGGGACCGGATGCAAACGACAACACAAATGCAATGCAATGCACATGACAACATGACATGGATGAATGCACACACGCACACGACAAAACGACGAAAACCCGAAAAGACGAAGAACCCGGAATGGAACTGATGAAGCCAAAGTTATATATTGCCAAAAAGGGAAAGTATTACATCCGGGGCATTACAAACTCTCCTCTACTACAAAAAGTTCTCGTCCCGAGATCTAGGACTGGAAGAAGGAAGGGTACTCGGAACGAAGGTGATCTTCTCGTTCCCATGTAGCTTCTCGGTCGGTATGGTGTGACCACTTGACTTTCAAGAACTCGATTGACTTGTTGCGGGTCTTGCGCTCGGTTTCTTCGAGAATAGCAACGGGGTGCTCTCGGTAAGACAAGTCTTGTTGAAGATCAATCTCCTCAAACGGAATGGTGCGTTCAGGTGTCTTGAAGCACTTGCGGAGTTGAGACACATGAAACACATCATGAACATTAGCGAAGTTGGAAGGGAGCTCAAGTTGATAGGCTAGATCACCTCTTTTGCCAAGGATCTTGAAATGGCCCACGTATCTAGGAGCAAGATTTCCTTTGATACCGAATCTTTGGGTGCCTTTCATAGGAGAAACACGTAGATAGACATGATCCCCAATGTCGAAGGCCAAATCACGATGCTTTCCGTCATAGTAACCCTTCTGACGCAACTGAGCGGCCTTGAGACTCTCACGTATGACTTTGCAGATATCTTCGGCTTCTGAGATCAAGTCATTTCCAAGAAGTTGACGTTCACCAGTCTCGGACCAGTTGAGAGGGGTACAGCACTTTCTGCCATAGAGGATTTCAAACGGAGCTTTTCCGGCACTTGCTTGGAAGCTGTTGTTGTAAGAGAACTCGGCAAACGGAAGGCAATCTTCCCATCTCATGCCAAAAGATATGACACAGGCTCTGAGCATCTCTTCTAGAATCTGATTCACTCTTTCGACTTGACCACTAGTCTGAGGGTGAAATGCAGTGCTGAAACGGATCTTAGTGCCCATGGCAGACTGAAAGGAGTCCCAGAACTTGGAAGTGAACAAACTTCCATGGTCTGAGGAGATAACTTGAGGAATGCCATGTAAGGACACAATTCTGGAAGTGTACAATTCTGCCAGTTGAGCTGGATTGATGGATTCTTTGACTGGAAGGAAGTGAGCGACTTTGGTAAGCTTGTCAATCACCACAAAAATAGAATCATTTCCTTTCTTGGACTTAGGAAAGCCAGTGACGAAATCCATTTCAATGTGGTCGAATTTCCACTCGAGAATAGGAAGAGGTTGGAGAAGACCGGCTGGACGTTGATGCTCTGCCTTCACTCTTCTGCAGACATCACATTCATTCACGAATTGGGCAATCTCCCTTTTCATGCGAGTCCACCAGTAAAATTGCTTGAGGTCTTGGTACATCTTGGAACTTCCAGGATGAATCGAAAGGAGGGAATCATGTGCTTCGTCCATTATGAGCTTCCTGAGATCACCTTTGGGAACCACAAGTCTGTCCTCAAAGAACAAGGTATCTCTCTCATCAACGCGATAGCACTTGTATTTAGGAGTACCCTTTGCAATACCATGTTTCACTTTCTGCACCATAGCATCACTGAGTTGGGCCTCACGAATCTGATCTTCCAAGGTAGGAGCAACTTGAAGATTTGCAAGAAAGCCTTGCGGAACAACTTGGATGTTGAGCTTCCTGAATGCTTCACAAAGCTCAGGCTGAAACGACTTGATAAGGAGACTGTTGCAATATGCCTTTCTGCTCAAAGCATCTGCAATGACATTTGCCTTGCCAGGTGTGTATTCGATGCTTGGATCATACTCTTGGATTATCTCAACCCAACGAGTCTGGCAGAGGTTCAGGTTCGGCTGTGTGAAGATGTACTTCAAGCTCTTGTGATCGGTGAAGATGTCGACTTTTCTGCCCAACAGAAGGTGTCTCCACGTAATCAAAGCATGTACCACAGCTGCTAGTTCAAGATCATGTGTGGGGTAGTTCTTCTCACTTGGCTTCAGTTGACGAGAAGTGTATGCCACAATTTTCTTGTCCTGCATTAGCACACCACCAAGTCCTTGAAAGAGAAGCATCACAGAATACTTCGTAGGGCTTGGACTCATCTGGAGAAGTAAGAACTGGAGCAGAGATGAGCTTTTCTTTGAGAGTTTTGAAAGCCACATCACAATCTGGAGACCAGTTGTACTTGACATTCTTCTGCAGCAAGTTGGAAAGAGGCTTGGCAATCTTGGAGAAGTTCTCAACGAATCTTCTGCAATAGCTAGCAATACCAAGGAAGCTTCGGAGTTGCTTGACGTTCTGAGGAGGTTCCCAGTTGACAATCGGTTCAACTTTCTCGGGGTTGACCGCAATACCGTCAGCGGAGATGATATGGCCTAGATGCAAGACCTTATCGAGCCAAAAATCACACTTGGAGAACTTGGCATAGAACTTATGTTCACGGAGTCTGTCGAGAACCAGACGGAGGTGCTTTTTGTGATCCTCTTCATTCTTGGAGAATACCAAAATGTTATCCAGATACACAAGCACAAACTCGTTGGTGTAGGAGTTGAAAATGTAGTGCATCATTCTCGAGAAGGTAGGTGGAGCATTGGCGAGGCCAAAAGACATGACTGTATACTCATAGGAGCCGTAGCTCGTTCTGAAGGCAGTCTTGTGGATATCTTCTTCACGAATACGAATTTGGTGATAGCCCATTCGGAGATAAAGCTTTGAGAACACTTTAGCTCCTTTGAGCTGCTCGAACAATTCATTGATGTTGGGGAGCGGATACTTGTTCTTTATTGTCTTCTTCTTCAATGGCCGGTAATCAATGCAGAGGCGCTCCGTGCCATCCTTCTTCTTGACAAATAAGAGACCACAGCCCCAAGGAGACGTACTAGGTCTGATCAGACCCATACGCTCCTGTTCATCAAGTTGTTTCTTCAACTCCTTCAACTCTTCAGGAGAGAGCTTGTACGGACGCCAGCATGCTGGCTCAGTACCTGGCTCGAGTTCAATGACGAATTCCACTTGACGATGTGGAGGCATGCCTGGAAGTTCTTCAGGAAAAACGTCTTCGTATTCGTTAACCACCGGAATTTGAGAGATGGCATTAATCCCGCCCTTGTCATTGAGAGAGAATAGCCTGATTGTGTTATCCCGAGAGGCGAAGATAATCACGTCTTCATTAGGATGAGTAATCTTGACTTCCTTATTTGCACAATCAATGTGAGCATCATGCTGAGAAAGCCAATCCATCCCGAGGATGAGGTCAATGTCGGAATTGCCGAGAACCACCGGTTTAGCCAAAAAGCGGTAATCACCCAAGCGAATAGATACATCCGGAGCATATATATTAGAAGTCATACGTCTCCCCGGAGAAATAACTTGCAACTCCCTAGGAAAATTTTTGGTGACAACATCGTGCTTGGATGCAAATGGATATGACATGAAGGAACATGAAGCACCCGAATCAAACAACACTTTTGCAGGAAAAGAGTTAACTGAGAGGTTACCCAGTATCACATCTGAAGAATTCTCTGCTTGAGCTGCATTCATCAGATTCACTCTTGCATGCTTGGGATTATGCTTGACAATAGCTGTGCTGACAGGTGGAGGAGGCAGAAGGCGCCTTGGGTTGGGGCACTTGTTAGCATAATGAGCCTTCTGAGTGCACTTGTTGCATACCACTTCTGAGAGAGGACGGAAAAGAGGAGCACTTGACTTGGAACCTTGAGACTGATTCTTTGACTGGTTGCTTGGGTTGGGTCGGTGGGAGAAACCACGGCCACCAGAGTTCTTGTTGTTGTTGTAGGGAGCTCGGATCACTGGAGGAGGTGGAAGCCAAAACTTTTGTTGCTTCGCGACCACTTGAGAAGATGAGGAGGAGTGAACGGCATCTCTGATCCTCTTTTTGGAAGCTTCCATCTTGAGCTGGGCTGCCTCTTGCTTAAGTGCCATGTTATAGAATTTGTCAAACTCATCAGGCTCGAAAAAGGTGAGAGCAAGTTGGAGTTCATCCTTCAGACCACCACGGAACTGATAGATCTTGCTCTTGGCATCTGGGATGTCTTGCTTAGCATAGCGGGCAAGGTTCTGGAACTTGACATTATATTGGTAGACAGACATAGAGCCTTGCTTCATGTTGCGGAATTGCTCACACATACCCTCGATGACACTTGTTAGAATGTGGTGAGAGCGAAAGTCCTTGCAGAAATCATCCCAGGAGATTTCACGCCCTGCTCTGGAGTCTTTGTACTGCTTCCACCAATCAGCTGCTTGGTCCTTGAGTTGGAAGGCTGCAAACTTCACATAGTCCTCGGGCCTGACGTTACTGCATTCAAAATGCTTCTTGATATCAGTAATCCAGTCTTCAGCATCGAGAGGGTCCACGCAGTAACTGAAAGCCTTTGGTTGATTTGCCAAGAACTGGTTGAGCGTAGCATGGTGCTGTTGGTTGAAGAAATTGCCTTGGTTCCCCTGAGCACCCTGATTAGCTTGATTTGCTTGCATCTGCTGCATCTTCTGCATAAGCATCTGGGTGTTCTGATTCGTAGTATGCATAATTGCTCTCCAGGCCTCAGACGGAGGAGAAGGGGAAGGAGGACGTTCAGGAACCTCTTCACCCTCTGGGTTAGCGTTGGGAACCCTTTTAGGAGCCATCCTGAAAGAGATGACCATCATTAGCCATTTGATTGAAAGAAGATATAAGCTGAAACAACGGCTAGAAATGCAACATAGTCTTCACAAGAATCATTCGAACAAGAGGAACGAATGAAATTCTCAGTTTAATGATAACAACAATCTTCACGAGAAGCCACTTGAGAGACAAAAGGTAAATAAGAAAAAACAACAAGGTGCAGATAGAACAAATACAAGATAGGAGCTTCGTTCGACATATTCGTGCTGAAAGCTTATGGAACGTGTTACGAAAGGGTTTTGCAATCCCCGGATCAGCATAGCCAATGACCCTTTAAGATGCAACTCCCGATCGGAACATCGGCCATAAAACCACTTCACTCAATGTAGAACCCCGAACTCCGTAACCTGCATTCGTTGGAATAATGCCTACGAGCTACTAGATGAACCCACCTATTAATTTCCGAAAGTTTCCAGTTATGCAATCAGGTGTTGGGGATACAGGGGAAGCATCGCGCACTCAACTCTAATCCTACATCCAGCCGTATCCATCCTTCAACACATAACCAGTTGTTTTTGGAAACCGTCTACCTCGGACCTTCGAAACGCATCTACTATACAAGCTATGGCAATACTCCCGAACTACCTCCCCAGTACTGGGTGATGTCGGGGTTATCTTGCCACTGACCGCATAGGAGAGTTTTCGATGTCAGCCGTCTTAAGTATTCTAGAAATGCCGCGATATGTTTGTGACGACAACACCTCGGAGCTCAACTCCCTGGGACACTGCCACAACCCCTAATGACAGGAGGCATCGAGAACAATGTTCTCGTCACAAAGACATCGGAACAATCCAAACAATACTTGCGAGATTCCTAAAAAAAATTGGTGCAATTTTGAGAGTAGAAGAGGCAAGAGTAATCGTCAGGAGTCCTCACCAGAGTGAAAAGAGATGAGGAGCAAAAGAATTCCTACTCTCCGACACAAATATAGGACTCAAAACATTTTAAGTGTGTGCCTAGACTCAACCGTCAACGATTCGATCAAACAGTGGGGGCTTCTAGGTCGGAGAAGGCTCTGAATACCAACTTGTAATGCCCGGGATGGGACTATATCTCCTATGTGTCGAGGCACGACTTAAAGATATAAGCCCATTCTGGAATGATCTCAAGTTTGGTATCTTTGCACATCTCATGTAAAAATAGGGAGGAAAGCGAAAAGATAGTTGGCTTACACTCGCCACGTCACACAATTCATTACATATCCAAACATCATTCAAAACATCACAACCCGTCTACGGGTGAAGATCCAATGAAAGATACCAAACATACATAAACCACAGGTCTGAATCGCCCCTAGTAGAAACCTCTACTGATCGTCGGGATAGTGCACATAGTAACGGCTACGGTCCTCGTCGTACTCCCAGTACAGCTCGGTGCCGTCACTTGAATAAATCGCCTGAGTACCTGCATCTGGTGTGGTGTAGATTATGTGCGCCACAGAGGACTCAGCAATCCCGTTCCCGGGTAACACAACTATCCAAGCCTTGGGTGTGGAACAAGGCTGAAGAAAGAACAAGAGGTTGCAGCAGCACTAGCACTAGCTTACGTAAAAGAGAGCGAGAAGAGAAGTGCCTCGGACGAAAAGGTGATCACGAAGTGATCCTAACTAAAGCATGTCAAACATAACCCCACCGTGTTCACTTCCCGAACCCATTTCGGAAAATGACCGTCACAGTACTCACGCTGGTAGTGTATTCTGAACATGGTGTCAAGTTTTCTACAACCGGATATTAACAAATTCCCATCTGCCACATAACCGCGGGCACGGCTTTCGAAAGTTCATAACCCTGCAGGGGTGTTCCAACTTGGCCCATGACAAGCCCACGATCCGCGGAGTCGCAACTCCAAGCTGGGAAGGCCCGAGTATCCTCGGAATCCCGTGCTCAAGATACTCCGACTAAGGTAAGGCTAATCCAGCAAATCCTCCCGGCGTGCCGACACCCTGACAATAGCCGCGCGTATCTAGTCTCAGGCCACGACCGGATGAGCGAAGCTACGGGTTTTTACCAGACCTCGGGTTCCCCCAAGGTGGCCTCGCAGGCTCCCCGTTACGAACCAACACTCATGTGGAGCACTGGCCCGGGGTTGTTGATTAAGAAGAAGGTTAATTACTCCCTATGCAAGTTTTTAGTTATTAGGAAAATAGTACCAATGTTGGGACTTGCTGGAAAAGACTTAGCACTTAGCGGTTTATCGAGGGGGTCCCATAACCCCAACCGTGTGAGGAACGCAAAATCAAGGAGCATAACACCGGTTTATACGGTTCCTAGGGCGGTATGAGTGGAACAAAACACCAAGCAAAAGGCTTAGCCTTCCACCCATTACCAATATATAGATGATTTCATTTAGGAATTAATATAGTGTGATATCCCAACAAGCTTCAACAAGAAGCAAGAATCTTCAATTCTTCTCCTGCAACTAGCAATGCTATAAGAGGGGCTGAGCGAAGCTTAGTTAGCCACTCAAAGGTTTGCATAGGTAGGGTGGTTAGACCGATTCATGGTTACAATAGGAGGCTGATAGGAAAACATGGGCATCGAGGCAAAAGCTATAGAGCGAGACTTCTAGCAATAGGCAAAGATAGTAATGATATCTGGGTCAGGTCATCTTGCCTGTTGATTCGTCGATGGGGTCGTAAGGGGGCTCCTCGTTCTCAACCTCGGTAGTAACCTCGTTCTCGTACTCGGTTTCGGCTTCCGGCTCTACTCAACACAAAACACATGACGCACTAAATCAACAACAAACAATGCGCAAACCACAGGATGCATGACTGATGCACTAAGGAAGCACTACAGATGCACTTTGGAAGCACAGAAAGTCAACATAGGAAACACAGAGATACAGCACAAGGAACATGACAATGTGCATCTAGCAAGATACTTCAAAACATGCTAACAAGAGGATATTATGAATCTACATGACAAAACACACAAGTTTCATATAGGATTTGCTCAAAACGGAGCAACGGGCTAAAAGATACACCCGAAACAATAAACATGCAAAAGCTGAAACTAACAGCCACATAGCAACTTCGGAGCAAGAAATATATACTCTACAGCACTCAAACATCTTGGCAAGAAGCATGGACATAAAGTAGACATAACCTACAGCAAACAATTCCATTGGAGCATCTCCATAGGAGGCATGGATCAATAGCAACAAGCTATGACATTTTGAACATGACAACAAAAACCTAACAGCAGTAATTTATAGCAACTTGGGAGCAAGAGTTAAATATGCTACAGCCACCAAAATAAGCATGTGAGAGCATGAATGGATAGCCAACAACATATACAACAAGGAATCATCAAGAGTCACCCCAAAACTAGCATGGATTTGCCTCGAACAACAAGCAAACATGGCATCTGGAAATTACAGATTCCAGACTTAGTGAAATTTCACTAAGTGTTAAAACAGCAGTAACATCATGGCATGTTTATGAGCAAGTTTAAGTCACCTCAAAGCATAACATGGCAAGTGGTAAGCACCACAGCAAAGTACACATGACGGGGAGTCCAAAACATATAAGCATGCAACAAGGGGACAACCACATCAATAACAACGAGCTCCTCAACTAGGCATCTCGTAACAAGTTTAGCAACATAACAGCCACATGCACTTTTGCAAAGGAGATAAACATGGCAAGATGAATTCTATCATGCAAGCTAAAGCAACCAACATGTAGAGCATCTCATGATGAACATGTGGACATATCATTTGCTTCATTTGGATAAACATGCAACAAGTTATCACATTGCAAACATGGCATGAAAACAATTAATAGCAGCAGTTTATAACAAGTAGCACTCTTCTCATGAAGTTTAAGACATCTAGATGACCTCAAACATGCATGGCACAATGGAACAAACCATAGTACATGTCACCACGGACATTTTGACATATCATACACACAAAACGGGCATGCACAGTAAAAGTTATCATCATCACAAAACTGCATCAGAAACTGAAAAACTAGGGACTTAGAGGAAAACGAAGTCAACCTCAGGTCGTCAAACGGGTCGGACGGACCGGGTCGGATCCGAAGCGGGTCAGTCAAACGGGCGCGGGTCCCGCCCGCTAGGGTTCCTCGGCCCGATCTAGGCGTTGGATCGGGAGACCCGATCGGGGCGGCTCGCTCGAGCCCTTCGATGCGGCTGCCGGCGGCGGCTGGTGAAGGAGACCCCGCGGCGGCGCCCTGGCCCGGCGGGCGGCGGCTCCAGCCGGAGGGCGGCGGGGTGCGGCCTAGCTGCGGGCCGGCGGCGAGGAGAGGCGAGGCCGGCGCGGCGGCGAGTTGGAGGAGCGGCGGCGGTGCGGCGCGGTGCTACGGCGCCGCCGATCTCCGGCGGCGGCACGGATCGAACTCCGGCGGCGGGGAGGTTGAAGACGGAGGCGCGGGGTCGGCCCAGATCTGGCGCTGCGGCGGGCCGATCTCGGGCCCAGCGGGCCCGCGCGGCGAGGAGGAAGCACTGGCGGCGGCGAGGATGGAAGCACTGCTCGGCAACGGTGGAAGCACTGGCGGCGGTCGGTGGAAACTCTAGGGTTTCGGACGCAAAAATTGGAGGGGGTGGACGTTTATATAGGCACAAGGAGCTAGGGTTGTCCAAATGAGGAGAGGTTTTCGGCCATGAGATCACAATTGAACGGCCTAGATGATGGGAAGGGTTTGAGCTAGGTTGGTGGGCTGTTGGAGGGATTTCTTGGGCCTCAAAGAGGAGGTACTTTTAGCCCACGAGGATAACTGTTGGAGTATCAAACGAACTCCAAACGTGACGAGATCTGACAGGCGGGTTACACATAACAAAACAACAACGCATGACAAGTCTCACGCCAAACCGGAAACGTTACACGGCCAAACACAAAAGAAGGCCTCGGGGAAGCCACGGGCACGTGTGAGAGCGCCGGAACTCAAAACGGACAACGGGAAGGAACGAGTGGGACCGGATGCAAACGACAACACAAATGCAATGCAATGCACATGACAACATGACATGGATGAATGCACACACTCACACGACAAAACGACGAAAACCCGAAAAGACGAAGAACCCGGAATGGAATTGATGAAGCCAAAGTTACATATTGCCAAAAAGGGAAAGTATTACATCAGGGGCATTACACTTAGGTACAGATTGGTACGGTAGTTGTTTCTCTTTCGCCGTTTGACTTTCATTGTTTCGTTTCGTTTGTTTCTTTTGCAAACCGGAGTTATTAAGTTGAACTTTCTGGTTAGATCTCTTATTTGAGTTTTACCCGTGCATTAGTTAAGTACTTATTGTGTGTTTCTTTGTTTGCGATAGAGTACCCGGAGTGCGCCGCTTGCTACTTTGAATCTCTAGGTTTTGCGGATCATCAGCAAGGCAAGTAACACTTTGATCATACTTCCAATACCCAGTTTTCATTGCATTAGTTTATCCTCAAACACATTGCATAAGTAGGATCAAATAACATGTGGGACTTGGAAGTATATGAGGTAGTACCTATTACCTGCATTATTTTCAAACCCTTGGGAGTTACTTCTACGTTGCTGTTAGGTTATGCTATGCTCGTAGACGTGGATTGGGTGAGTGTATCCATGACAGATGTGAGATTGTTAATTAATGGTTCAACTTAAGGTGGCAACTTAAATACACATCTGGGTGGATTGAGGCACCTGGGTATTCCAGCGATTGCCGGTTTTCTTTATGGACCACCACCCAGGCTCAAAGGGATCATGAGATTATTCATACTAGAAACTTCCGGGTGCAACCACAAGCTATTATGGGCTCTAGCATAGTTGACTAAGTCGTGCGAACTCTTACAATAGTGGACTAGCAGATGTAGGGGATGTAGGTTGGTACGGTCCACCCGTTCGTAAGGTGCTAGTGCTTCTGAAAGACTGTGTCTCGGTCATCCGTTTCTCAAACACCGTGCAGTGCGAGAAATTAAATGGAGGCGATCGAGTCTTGTGGGGAAAAGTGCACAAACCTCTGCAGAGTGTACAAACTGATCATGATTAGCCGTGTCCCCGGTTACGGACGTCTTGAGTATCTAGTACTTGGATTATCATGTGAATCTCATCGTGTTACTTTAATTAATATTGTTGGGTTTTAATGATGAAGATTAATTGGGATTGAGAGGATGTCTATCTTCTCAATGATGTTTCAACTACCATGATAGTTAATTAAAATATATTCCTTTGCAGTACGGAAAAATTGGCTTTACGCAAAAACTATAACCATAGAGCTTTCCACCAGCCATATTGCATATAGTATAGCTTTACCTTTGTTACTCTCTATGTGTTACTTTGTCAGCATATTCCATGTGTTGACCCGTTTTCGGGCTGCAATGTTCATGTTGCAGACTTTTTCAGACGACGAGTAAGGTGCCTTTTAGGTCGTGGTTCTATACTCAGTGATGCCGTTGGAGTTGATGGAATCACTTATCTTCCAAGCCTTCCGCTGTTATCGTGTTAGATGGCCTTAAGCCATTTTATTGTAATAAGTTCATCGTTGGAACTATCGACGTAATAAGTGTGTGATTGCTACTCTATTATAAATCCTTCAAGTACTGTGCGTGTTAGCATTACTGATCCAGGGATGACACTGATGCACAGAGATCAGACTGATTGAGGTCTGGTCGCTACAAGATGGTATCAGAGCACACGTTGACTGTAGGACGCGGCCACTATGCTAAAACCCTAGAGCACTATTCACTCTTCTCTTTTCTGACTCCTCATCTTTTCTACTCTTTTAGGATGGCGGATGCAAGGAACAAGTTCACGCAGCTTGATGAAGATACACCATTTGGATGACACCTGAAGGAAGTCACCAGATATCTAAACATCGGATTACCAAGTTTCACCGGAACCTACAACGCCACTTTACCTGAAGAGGAGCGCTGGTTGATTCAAGCTCAAGTTCCAGGAAGGATGTTCATGCCCGTCACCGCACCCATAGAATTTTCATTTAATGTGCCTACATGGAGCCTAGAAAGGAGCATGGCAGCCCACATCACTATGGGGAGGATTGGAGAAATCTACAAGCAGGAGCTAAAGGACACCATCTACCAGATTTGTGGACGGGAAGATGAGCGGTGGGACATGATCAACACCCGGAAGGACAGGTCCATTGCCTCGTTCATTCAAGAGTTAAACCAGCACATTCGTCGCCAGGAGCACCAGATGTGTGCAGGGATGATAGACTTGAAGAAAGTACTAACCAGAAACTTGGAGTTAGAGGAGGAACTCAAGTCTACACGCGACGGATACGAGGAGGAGATGTTAATACTTGTGGAGAAGAATGATGATTTGACGCGAAAGCTAGGAGTATTCATGGGAGATCCAGCACCAGGAGGAGAAGAAGAGGAAGAAGAACCCAAGGAGATATGCCCTGAAGACTACATCATCCTTGATGACACGGACTCAGACCCCGATGATAGCGATGATGAGGACTATGAAGATGAAGCTGGAGCTGACATCATGGAAACCTCTGCCGATCAAAATTTCTAGAAGACCTTCCTATGACTAGTAGTTTTTCCCCTTCTGTAGACTTAGAGCACTTTTGTAACGTTAGATCCGTGTAAGCCCTTGTTTTGAATTGATATTGGTGTGATACGTTTGTGTTTGTCTCATGTGCATTTGGGTAGTGATTTTTCCTTAGACCTCTTTTCTATTATAATCTCTTCCCTCTACACCCATCAGATGCCTCCAAGACGTGAGCCCGGATTTGAGTTTCCCCCTGAGCTCACTCAGTTGATCCAGCAGCAGAACACCTTGATGCAACTTCTTGTCCAGAACACTCAGAACAATCAGAACAACAACAACAACCCTCCACCACCACCACCCGTGGATAACCTGACCAGATTCTTAAGGTTACAACCACCGGTGTTTGCTAGTAGCATTGAACCAATAGTCGCTGATGACTGGCTGCGCAAGATTGGAAGGGATTTGACCACTGCTAACTGCTCGGATGCTGAGAAGGTGCGTTTTGCCGCACATCAGTTGTCTGGACCAGCCGCAGCGTGGTGGGAGAATTACACAGCCACTTTTCCCATAACCAATGTTACTTGGGATCAGTTTCAGCAAGCTTTTCGTACCGCCCATGTCTCAACTGGAGCTATGAGCATGAAGAAGCGGGAGTTTCGCAACTTGCGCCAAGGCAATCGTACTGTGGCTCAGTACGTAGATGAGTTTAGTACCCTATCCCATTATGCCCCAGATGATGTGGCCACAGATGCCGCTAAGCAAGAAAGATTTATGGAAGGGCTGAATGATGAGATGAGCGTACAGTTGATGGTAGCAAGCTTCAACAACTACCAGGAACTGGTTGATCGAGCTCTAAGGATTGAAGGGAAGCACCAACAGATTGAGAGTCGCAAGAGGAAGTATGGACAAGGAAAGTACAATTCTGGAGCCCAACAGAAGCCACGTTTTACCCCTAAAACGGTAGGACAAGGAAAGTACAGTTGATGGTAGCAAGCTTCAACAACTACCAGGAACTGGTTGATCGAGCTCTAAGGATTGAAGGGAAGCACCAACAGATTGAAAGTCGCAAGAGGAAGTATGGACAAGGAAAGTACAATTCTGGAGCCCAACAGAAGCCACGTTTTACCCCTAAAACGGTAGGACAATTTCAACATACCCATGGAGGAGGTAGCTCGCACAATCACAATGGCCCCAAGAATGGGAATGGGAATGGAGGAAGCAACGGACAGAACCGCACCAACCCAACAACTCCAGCCAAGCGAGACCTGAGTCAAGTCACTTGCTTTAAGTGCCAGAAGACGGGACATTACGCTAACGAATGTCCAGAAGCCCAGAACGGAAATGGCAATGCAAGCTCTGGAAAGAAGCCGAACCCTTTTAATAGGGGACAAGTGAACCATGTTAGCATGGAGGAGGTTGAAGCTCAGCCAGATGCAGTAATAGGTAAGTTTTTAGTTAAGTCCTTTACTGCACTCATTCTTTTTGATACTGGTGCAATGCATTCATACATTTCAAGGGGATTTGTGGATAAGTATAAGCTGCCAACCCAAGCCCTTTGGTCACCCATGTTAGTAACCTCACCTGGAGCAGAGTATATGGCTAAGTTATGGTGTGATCAGTTGCCATTAAGGATTGGTAACTACACATTCCCTTCGGACCTAATAGTTTTGGAATCTCAAGGAATGTATGTGATATTAGGCATGGATTGGTTATCTAAGTACGAAGGGAATATTGAATGCGCCAGTAAGTCCATTTTGCTTACTACGCCAGAAGGAAGAAGGATCAAGTATGTATCCCGGCATGTGCCGAAAAGGAACAGAGTAAATTCCTTATCAGGAGTTGTTCAGGAGGAAGTACCAGTGGTGAAAGATTTCCCTGACGTATTTCCAGAGGAACTGCCAGGCATGCCACCAGATAGAGATATTGAGTTTTTGATTGAGCTTTTGCCAGGCACAGGGCCAATTTCTAAGAGACCAAACCGAATGCCCGCAAAGGATTTGGAGGAGATTAAGAAACAGATTAAGGAGTTACTGGATAAAGGTTACATTCGCCCAAGCTCTTCTCCTTGGGGTTCGCCAGTACTTCTAGTGGAGAAGAAGGACAGATCGTTAAGAATGGTTGTGGATTATCGAGGGTTGAATGAAGTAACAATCAAGAACAAGTACCCACTGCTGATGATCAATGATCTGTTCGATAGATTGCAAGGAGCTAAGGTATTTTCCAAGATCGATCTGCGATCAGGGTACCATCAATTGAAGATTCGAGAGCAGGATATACCTAAGACGGCCTTTACCACCAGGTATGGGTTGTACAAGTATACCGTTATGTCTTTTGGTCTGACTAACGCACCAGCATACTTTATGAACCTGATGAACAAGGTGTTTATGGAGTTTTTGGATAAGTTTGTCGTGGTGTTCATAGATGATATATTGATCTTCTCAAAGGATGAAGAGGAACATGCAGAGCATTTGCGTTTGGTATTGGAGAAGCTCAGAGAACATCAGTTGTATGCCAAGTTTAGCAAATGCAAGTTTTGGTTGAAGGAAGTTGGATTCCTCGGACACGTTATATCCGGAGAAGGAATAGTAGTAGATCCCGCCAAAGTTGACACTGTGACAAATTGGGAAGCACCGACAACAGTTGGAGAGATCCAGAGTTTTCTTGGACTTGCAGGATACTACCGGAGATTTATTGAGAACTTCTCGAGGATTGCAAAGCCTATGACGGAGTTGTTAAAGAAGGATACCAAGTTCAATTGGACAGAAGAGTGTGAGGTCAGTTTCCAGGAATTAAAGAAACGTTTGGTCTCATCACCTATGTTGATTCTGCCAGATCAACATAAGGACTATGAGGTGTACTGCGACGCTTCACGTCGAGGACTTGGAGCAGTTCTTATGCAGGAAGGAAGAGTTGTTTCGTATGCTTCACGACAACTGAAACCTCATGAGTTGAACTATGCCACTCATGATTTGGAGTTAGCGGCCGTAGTTCATGCATTGAAGACTTGGAGACATTTCCTCATTGGTAACCATTGTGAAGTATATACGGATCACAAGAGTTTGAAGTATATATTCACTCAAAAGGAGTTGAATCTCAGGCAAAGGAGATGGATGGAACTCATTAAGGACTACAACATGAGATTGCATTATCATCCCGGAAAGGCTAACGTGGTAGCCGATGCGCTAAGCCGTAAGATCCATGTCAACACCCTAATAACGGTAGATTTACCAAAGGAGTTAGCCGAGGACTTACGAGAACTATGTTTGGAGATAGTTCCGAGAGGCTATGTAGCAACACTGGAGATTCAGTCTACCCTGATGGATAAAATCAGAGAAGCTCAGAAAACTGACGAGGAGGTTGCCTCTATAAAGGAGAGGATGAGCAAAGGAAAGGCTAAAGGATTTCGTGAGGATGAGCACGATACCCTATGGTTTGAGGACCGCGTATATGTGCCTAACGACCAAGGGATCGAGAGGTTGATTCTGCAGGAGGCCCATGATTCACCATACTCGATTCACCCAGGAAATACCAAGATGTACTTGGACTTGAAGGATATTTTCTGGTGGACCGGTATGAAGAAGGACATTGCGGAGTATGTAGCCCTTTGTGATGTATGTCAGAGAGTGAAGGCAGAACATCAGAAGCCAGCAGGATTGTTACAACCATTGCCAATACCCGAGTGGAAGTGGGATAAGCTAGGCATGGATTTTATTACGGGATTACCCATAACACGTTCGGGTTATGACTCGATTTGGGTTGTAGTCGATCGCTTGACAAAGGTAGCTCATTTCATCCCAGTAAAGACTACTTATACCAGTGCAAAGTTGGCAAAGATATACATGACCAGAATCGTATGTCTGCATGGAGTTCCGAGGAGCATCGTATCAGACAGAGGAACCCAGTTTACCTCAAAGTTCTGGAATCAGTTACACGAAACTTTGGGTACCAGGCTAGAGTTTAGCACAACTTTTCATCCGCAGACAGATGGACACACTGAGAGAGTCAACCAGATTTTGGAGGATATGCTGAGAGCTTGTGTGCTAGATTATGGATCTAGTTGGGACGACAATTTGCCTTATGCGGAGTTCTCTTACAACAACAGCTATCAATCCAGTTTGAAGATGGCCCCTTTCGAAGCATTATATGGAAGGAGGTGTAGGACCCCGTTGTCTTGGGACGAAGTTGGAGACCGCCAGTTGTTTGGACCAGATTTGATCAAGGAATCGGAACAGAAGGTAAAGTTGATTCGCGATAGGCTTAAGATAGCCCAGTCCAAGAGCTATGCGGATTCAAAACGCAAAGAGATCATTTACGAAGTCGGAGACCGAGTTTATCTTCGAGTATCTCCACTTCGAGGAGTTAAGCGCTTTGGAGTTAAGGGAAAGCTAGCGCCACATTTTGTAGGACCATACAAGATTATGGAACGTATGGGAGAAGTAGCCTACAAGTTGGAACTGCCCGAAGGTTTGTCAGGAGTTCACGATGTATTCCATATTTCCTAGTTGAAGAAATGCCACGCCGAGATGGCTGAGATACCGCTGAGGGATACTGTGCCATTGGAAGCTAATCAGCTGGACAGTGACTTGACCTATGAAGAGAGACCAGTCAAGATTCTTGAGTATGCCAGCCGAGTCACCCGCAGCAAGGTTATCAAATTTTGCAAGGTTCAGTGGAGTCACCACACCGAGGATGAAGCTACCTGGGAACGAGAGGAAGACCTGCGGAAGGACCACCCTCACCTATTTTCTAGCCAACCCGAATCTCGAGGGCGAGATTCATCTTAAGGGGGGTAGGTTTGTAACATCCCAAATTTTCAATTTGGAATGTTATACATTAGATCATCATGCATATAATATTTTCTTGCTTTTGGTGGATCCAAGTAAATCCTACGCAACTCAAGGACCCTCGGAGAGAGTTGTGGATTTCAATATTTTCATATTTGAGGTTTCTCAAATTTTGAAAGTAGGATCATTTGATTTTATTTATTTTATCTTCAAGTATTTATATTATGAAAATATGATATAGGGAGTAAAATGACTCTCCCAAAAATAAAAAAAATACTGAGGATTTAATAATAAAACTCAAATAAGTTTTCTTTGGAGTTTTATTTGAATTAGGAAAAATTGCATGTTTTCAAAAATGCATTTTATTGCCAAGAAAATGTTCATCTTGTTCTAAATATTTGATTTAGACGGTGAAAATTTGTTTTGGCAATTTTAGATTTTTATTTTATTTTCTAGGATTTCTTTTTCGTAGCGTCGGCGTTAATTAGAAAAAAAAGAGTAGGGGACCCGAACCCGACTGGGCCGAAGCCCAGCCGAGCCTGGCCCATGCCGCCGCGCCGCCTTCCCCGCGCCGCGCGCCGCCGTGCCCGCGTCGGACACTGCCCCGCCGCCGGTTTGCTTGCCCCCTCCCCCAAGCAGCTAGCCCCTCCTCTATATATATGCCGCCACCCCGCCCCCTTGCCGCACCCCGCCCCACCACCGCAAGCCACCGCCGCCGCAGCGCACACCGCCGCCGTCGCAAGTCGCGCCGCCGCTGCAGCACACTGCCGCCGCAGCAGCCCCGCCGCCGCCTGCCACCGCCCGCCCGTCGCCGCCGATGCCTCCCGCCGGACGAACGACGAGGTAGCCGCGCCGCCGCCGGTTTTCGGTGGAAAACTGCCCGTTTTTTTAGAACCCTAGTTCGTTTTTTTAGTTAGTTAGATCGGTTTTTTTTCGATTCAGTTAATTAGCGAGCGTTCACCCGTTTCGTTCGTTATAACGAACAAGTTCGTCGTTTAGTCTCAGCTGCGAACGCCCATTCGTTAAGCTGCTTTAGTTTTCTTTTTCGTTGTTATTTTTCTAATCGCGATTTCTGATCCGATCTTCGTTCTAGTTTATCTTTTTGCTCGTTTATCGGAATCAGGCGATTCAAGCACCTGGAGTTTCATCTCAAAACTCTCTTTCCGTTTAACCTAGTCACCCAAGCGTTTGCCTGTGTTAAATTTGGACTTAGGTCCAGATTGGTACGGTAGTTGTTTCTCATTCGCCGTTTGACTTCCGTTGTTTTGTTTGGTTTGTTTCTTTTGCAAACCGGAGTTCTTAAGTTACACTTTCTGGTTAGATCTCTTATTTGAGTTTTACCCGTGCATTAGTTAAGTAATTATTGTGTGTTTCTTTGTTTCCGATAGAGTACCCGGAGTGCGCCGCTTGCTACTTTGAATCTCTAGGTTTTGCGGATCATCAGCAAGGCAAGTAACACTTTAATCATACTTCCAATACCCAGTTTTCATTGCATTAGTTTATCCTCAAACACATTGCATAAGTAGGATCAAATAACATGTGGGACTGGGAAGTAGATGTGGTAGTACCTATTACCTGCATTATTTTCAAACCCTTGGGAGTTACTTCTACGTTGTTGTTAGGTTATGCTATGCTCGTAGACATGGATTGGGTGAGTGTATCCATGACAGATGTGAGATTGTTAATTAATGGTTCAACTTAAGGTGGCAACTTAAATACACATCTGGGTGGATTGAGGCACCTGGGTATTCCAGCGATTGCCTGTTTTCTTTATGGACCGCCACCCACGCTCAAAGGGATCATGAGATTATTAATACTAGAAACTTCCGGGTGCAGCCACAAGCTATTATGGGCTCTAGCATAGTTGACTAAGACGTGCGAACTCTTACAATAGTGGACTAGCAGATGCAGGGGATGTAGGTTGGTATGGTCCACCCGTTCGTAAGGTAATAGTGCTTCTGAAAGACTGTGTCTCGGTCATCCGTTTCTCAAACACCGTGCAGTGCGAGAAATTAAACGGAGGCGATTGAGTCTTGTGGGGAAAAGTGCACAAACCTCTGCAGAGTGTACAAACTGATCATGATTCGCCGTGTCCCCGGTTACGGACGTCTTGAGTATCTAGTACTTGGATTATCATGTGAATCTCATCATGTTACTTTAATTAATATTGTTGGGTTTTAATGATGAAGATTAATTGGGATTGAGAGGATGTCTATCTTCTCAATGATGTTTCAACTACCATGATAGTTAATTAAAATCTATTCCTTTTCAGTAGGGAAAAATTGGCTTTACGCAAAAACTATAACCGTAGAGCTTTCCACCAGCCATATTGCATATAGTATAGCTTTACCTTTGTTACTCTTTATGTGTTACTTTGCCAGCATATTCCATGTGCTGACCCGTTTTCGGGCTGCAACGTTCATGTTGCAGACTTTCAGACGACGAGTAAGGTGCCTTTTAGGTCGTGGTTCTATACTCAATGATGCCGCTGGAGTTGATGGACTCACTTATCTTCCAAGCCTTCCAGTGTTATCGTGTTTGTGACGCCCGAAGACCGACGTCCCAGAAGATTCCAGAAGATTCCAGATGTTCCGGGTTTTCCCGTGTGTTTCTTTTGTGCTTGTGTTATTTATTTTTGCATTGCATCATGTCATCATGCCATCATGACTTTAATTTTGCATCTCAACCAAATAAATTGTGTGGACCTTCGGTCCATTTAAATCGAGGGAAGAATGACTTCTCTTTATAACATATAAAAGCCTCTCAATATTATTAGGGAGCTATATAAATATTCCATTTGTTTGGAATTACCCAAACACACTTGCATATCTTCCCTATTTTGTTGGAACCATTTTGTTGGGTTGGTATTATTCCATAAAGCCTTACAAAAATGTCCCATCTTTTATTTCTTCTTCATGGCCTCCTTTCTTATTTTTGGACTCTCTCTATTTATTTTCTGCTAAGAGATCTATGGAGAGAGAGAGAGGCAGGAGAGCTCAGCCTCCAAGCCTCCTTTTGGCCAGGCTAGGCCCAGCCTCATCCCAGCCGCGGCCCAGTCCTCTTGGTCCAGCCCGTTCCCTATCTCCAAACCCTAGCCGCAATCCGATTCCCCTCGCTCTCCTCCAGCGCCGCTCAACCCCGATTTCCCTCGATCCCCTCTGGCCTCGTCCCGATCCAGCGCTCGATCTGCCTCATCCCTTCTTCCCCCAGCGCCTCTCCTCCCGAGCGCTACGTCCCCATCTCTCACCAGCGCAGCGCCCGAGTCCCACTTCCTCGATCCCATCCACGCGCCTCGTCAAGACGACAGCGACGACCAGCGCTGCGCGCCGTGCCCTCCATCTCAAGCCGTTCGCGCCATCATCCGTCCCGAGCCGCCATGGGCGCGCCCCGTTCGCCAGGCCGCGTCGCCCGCCTCGCCTCCAGCGCCTCGCGCTAAGTCTCGATCTCCAGCGCCAAGCTGCGCGCCCTCCAGGCCGAGCGGCCCTGCCGCCCCGCTCTCTCCTCTCCAGCGTTGCGTCCCTGGCCGGCCTCGTTCCAGAGCGCCCCGACGTCCGCCTCTGGCCTCTGCCAGCGAGAGCACCACTACCACCGACCCTGCGTCGTCCAGCAGCCGGCCGCCCCTGTCTCCCTCCGCGCGATTCCAGTGTCGCCAGGCGCCGCCCCGAGCACCTCCAGCACCTCTTCGCCATGCTGCTGGCCAAGTACCTCGTCGCCGCCCGGGCCATGGCCTCTGCTCCGGCCACCGGCGCCGCCAAGATCTTGCTGCCCCCTTTTGTTTTTGCCAAGTTCATATAAACGAGGGACCCCAAGATCCGTCAAGTTCATCTACATGTGTGTACGACTACATCCGAGGTTGTTTTTGGCAAGTACCACGACGATGCGTCAAGTTCCACTACACCAACATGAGTACCCCGACGCCCGGAGGCATCGGAACCGTCAAGTACATCTACGGAACGAAGTTCGGCTACTTCCACTACCGTCGCCGACGAACCGTGTACCACTACCGTCGCCCCGAAGACGTTCGATGCCGCGACAAGTACCTCTTCGGAAACGTGAACGACTACGAACGGAACGACTACTTCCCTCTACGAACGTGCTCCCCGACTTGCGAGAACGACTACTTCCACTACGTCCCTCGACGACTCGAACCCCTCCGAGAACGAATGTTCCGAAGGTATAACCCCGAGACGATGACCCGTGGATGAATGCTTGTGTGTTGTATGAGATGTTTCCCTTGTGTGCACCGTGCCCGTTTCGTATTTTGGTCGTGCTCCTCGGTTGCCTCGTCGCCGACTCGTGGGAACCCGGTGACGGGATCACCCCACCTTTCATCTTGTTCGACTCACTCACGCCATCCTTCTTTTGCCCCGGTCTCTCAACGAGTTACCGGAACCGAGATGTTGTGTTGCATCATTTTCGGATCGTTGTCGCGGCACCCTTTCTTCCACCACGGTGACAATACTTCATATCTTCTTCATGTCAACTTTTAATAAAATTGCATAAAACTTGATCATGTCATCCGCATCATGTTAACAACATTTAAAATGTGTGAATTGTTGTTGCTTAAAATTGCTAAACATGCTCATGGGCATTTTCCGGAATTGTTGTTGAAAGAACATGCGGTGCCCCCATGTTTGGTTTTGGTAATTGATGAAAATCTCTATGGACTAATGGTTTCCTTGAGTTATATTTGAAGGGTTTGTCCATAGGCTTTTCTTGGAGTTCATTTGTTGGTTTCAAGGAGAGTTTGTGATGACCAAGGTGCTATTAAGGAATTATCCAAAGATTGGTCTTGTGAGTGTTGAGCTTATTGCAAGCATGTCTTGAAGAAGAAGAGTGTGTTATCATTCATGTTTACCTTCAAGACATCATCCAAATGAAGAGTTGGAAAGATTCAAGGTTGATCAAGACTAAGTGAAGGAGTGAATCAAGTTGATCAACACACAAAGCGTAGAAGATGTACCGAGAGGGATCAAGCAATCCTATGGTATGGTAAGCATTGTCAATCACGCTTTGTGTACTAACCCATGGTCTTCGTGAGAGTTCTTTGTGGGGTTAGGTTGCGGTGTGCAAGTTCAAGTGGAGCATCACGAAGAAATTAAGTGCTTGAAGCTTGCCATCCATTGTCGTGACAATGGACTTGTGAAGATATGCCGAAGAGTGGCTCTCCCATAGAGGAGTATGGGGGAGCAATCTACTAGTCTTCACCGAGACAACGCAATCAAGAAAGGTGGTCCAACTTGAGGAAGTCAAGATCGTCTACATCTAGCTCAAGTGGACTTTGTGCAAAGCAAAGGTTTGCCCTTGATAGGTTTTCTATTTTACCAGTCTCGTGGTGGTAGTTGGGAGACCGGGTTATAGGATCGTTTGCCGTACTATCAAGGGGGGCTCTCAAGTTGGTAGCTTGATCGTATCGTTAGTAGAGAGCTCAAACCATTGCATCCTTGCATCATGTTTCTTGGTTCTTGTTTGGTTCTCTTTGTGAGTCTTAGATCTTATGGTCATCTTGATGACAAGCTTGAGTTCATCGAAAACGGAGTTCACATGTGTCTTCTATGATGTTTTCGGTGTTGGGTGTTTTACCGGTCTTATCCGAGGAAGGGTTCTCACCATTTTCTTATGGGCCTTTTCTAATTTGCTTATTATTGGTTTTTCTATCAAGATTGTGTTAGCCCTTGTCGCTAGCTTTCCAACAAACTTGGTTTCATCGAATTCGGAGTCCGTATGCAAAAGTTATTGACGTTTTGGTGTACTGAAAAGGCTGCAGCGGTACTACCGCGGGTAGGAGCGGAAGTATTTTTTTCTACCGCTTTCGGAAGCGGTACTACCGCTTTCGGGAGCGGGACTACCGCTTGGAGCAGTACTACCGTGGCTACTTCCGTGGCTACTTCCGCTCGGGACCAAAAACTCGTCACAAGTCCAGCGGTGGTAGGCACGGATGTAATTTTTTAGTACCGCTCGCAAGCAGTAGTACCGCTACCGCTTGGAGCAGTACTACCGCGGCTACTTCCGTGGCTACTTCCGCTCGGGACCAAAAACTCGTCACAAGTCCAGCGGTGGTAGGCACGGATGTAATTTTTTAGTATCGCTCGCAAGCAGTAGTACCGCTACCCTTAGCAGTACTACCGCTACCCCTAGCGGTAGTACCGTGAGGTCAAGCGGTACTACCGCTCCGACGGTTTTTCTGGACTTTTTGCCTCCTCGCTGTTGTTTTTCTAAGGAGTACTAATGCCCTAGCGGTAGTACCGCTCCTGGAGCGGTAGTACCGCTCTGTGCGGGCTGTGAGCATAACGGCTGGATTTTTTCTCCACCTATAAAAGGGGCTCTTCTTCCCCAATGAACCTTATCCTTTGAGCTCGTGTTCTTCCCCCATTGTTGACCTTCTTCGAGCTTGCTATCTCTCAATCCCTCCATGGATTCTTGCTAGTTTTTGGGGGAAAAGAGAGAGGAGATCTAGATCCACATTTCCACCAATCACTTTCTCCTCTAGGTGAGGGGAACCCCTTGGATCTTGATCTTGGAGTTCTTGGTGTTCTCCTTCTTGTTCTTCCTCTCATTTCCCTCCCTAGCATTAGTTGCTTTGGTGGGATTTGGGAGAGAAGGACTTGGGCACTCCGTGTGCCCTTGCCATTGCATTTGGTGCATCGGTTTGAGTTCTCCACGGTGATACGTGGAAGTGAAGTTGAGAAGCTTATTACTCTTGGGTGCTTGGTACCCTTGAGCTTGTTCCTCTTGGGTGCTTGGGCGCCCTAGACGGCTGTGGTCACCTCGGAGCCATATTCCATTGTGGTGAAGCTTCGTGGTGTCGTTGGGGAGATAGCCCCAACCTTGGTGTTCGGAGCTCAATCATTGTGGTGTAAAGCTCCGGGCAAGCGTCGGGGTCTCCAATTAGGTTGTGGAGATCGCCCCGAGCAATTTGACGGGTTCCGGTGACCGCCCCCAAGGGTTGCCAAAGTGTACGGGTTCGGTGACCGCCCCCAAGGGTTGCCATTTGTACGGGTTCGGTGACCGCCCTCAAGGGTCCCTTAGTGGAATCACGGCATCTTGCATTGTGCGAGGGCGTGAGGAGATTACGGTGGCCCTAGTGGCTTCTTGGGGAGCATTGTGCCTCCACACTGCTCCAAACGGAGATTAGCATCCGCAAGGGTGTGAACTTCGGGATACATCGTCGTCTCCGCGTGCCTCGGTTATCTCTTACCCGAGCCCTTTACTTATGCACTATACTTTGTGATAGATATATTGTTTCTTGTCATATATCTTGCTATCACCTAGTTGTTTATCTTGCTTAGCATAAGTTATTGGTGCACATAGGTGAGCCTAGTTGTTGTAGGTTTTGTGCTTGACAAATTAACCGCTAGGTTTATTCCGCATTTGTTCAAGCCTAAACCGTAATTATTTTAAAGCGCCTATTCATCCCCCCCCCCTTTAGGCGACATCCATGATCTTTCAATTGGTATCAGAGCCTCGTCTCTCTTTATAGGGCTTAACCGCCTAGAGAGTAAGGATGTCTACTAGGGGTTTAGGATTCTCTGACACTCTTAGTTTCAATGGCACAAATTTTGATGTTTGGGTAATTCGCATGCTTAATCTCTTTAGGGTCATGGACCCAAATTTAGAGCGAATTGTAGATATGGGTTTTTTCTCCTCCAAAGGATCCACAAAGATTATCTTTAGAGGATGAGAAAACTCTTATCTCAATGCTCAAGCTTCTAATGTGCTTTTTGATGCTTTGAGCAATGTAGTTATATTTCAACTCATGTCGTTCCGGGATGCTCATGAGTTGTGGACAAACCTTCAAGATAAATATGGTGTGTCCAAGAATTGTAGGAATGATTGTTCTCCCTCCACCTCCGGCCGTGTTGTGTTCTCAACTTCTTCTACTTCACCTACATGTGGTTTGCCACAAGGTAATGATATGGTGAGTAGTGTTGGTCATTGCAATGATGATAGTATGCTTATTGTGGATGATCCTTCATCACTATCTTATTGCAATGCATCTTCTTTGGACTTTAACACTTCGAGCACCCTACATGTTTCACATGCTTGTGTTGATAGTCCTTGCATATCTTGTAGAAATTGCTTGACTAAAACTCATGATGATATGCTTGCTATGTCTTGTTGCCATGATAAAAATGCATCTATTCCCTCGAATTGTTGTGCTAACAATGTAGAGGAAACCCAACACCCCATGGAACAAGATGTAGTCTTGAATGGTGCTTCAAGGGATCCTACATCATCATCTACTGCATTTTGCCTTATGGCTAAGGCTTCAAAGGTATCTCCCACTTTGAACCCCAATATATCTTGTCATGATAGTGATGATAACAATGATGATGATGTAGAAAATGATAATGTTGCCTCCTTAAAAATTAAGGGGGAAATGATTTTTAAAGCTCTTCATAAGAATAAAATTGCTCGTTCCAACTTCATGGAAATCATGTCTATTGCCATTGAGGGCAAGAAATATATAGAGGAGTTGGAATCTCATCTAGAGGAGCATGAGGTCACCATTGAGAAAATGGAAGGTCATGAGCGTGATTACGCTAATGAGATCGCCGACCTCTCGCAAGCTCTTGAACTTGAAAAAACCACCAAGGAATCTCTTGAGGAGACTTTTGCTCTAGAACTATCTAGAATAAAGGAATCCCGTGATAGAGCTCTCGAGGTGGCTAATGATTTTGAAACTAAAAATGAGAAGCTTGAAGTTGCACATGCTAAACTCCTTGAGGATTTTGATCACCTCAAAAATGGCTCAAGGGTCATTAAGAGTGAGCTCATCAAACTCACCGAGTCTCATGCTCAACTTGAAGCTTCATATTCTAAAGAGCTTGCCAAGTTGCCTTCTCCTCTTGCTATTATTGATGATGCTTGTGCTACTAACTCTATTTCTAGTGAAGCATCTATTTTGAAGGAGAATGTTGAGCTAAGGGCTCAACTTGAGTTGCTATCTAGCAATTATGGGAGATTGGAAGATAGTCATGTAAAGCTCACAAGCTCTCATGATGATCTTCTAGTATCCCATAATGTGCTAAAGATAGCTCATGAGGCTATGATCATCAAGGTAACATCTAGTGAGTCTCACGTGGTCGCTAGCACTACTTCTAGTCAAAATGCTATATTGCCATGTGCTAGTCCTCGTAATTCATCTATGCATAACATTGGTACATCTTGTGATGAATTGCTTTCCTTGCCTTGTTGCTCTAACAATGAAGCATATACTTCCTCTAGTACTTGTGTTGATACTAACCATGTAGAGGAAATCAAAGAGCTCATGGCCCAAGTCTCTTCCTTGAAGAAAGACTTGGAAAAGTGTCATGAAGGGAAGTCCACACTCAACAATATCTTGAGTGTGCAAAAATCCCCCAATGACAAAGGTGGTCTTGAATTCAACTCCAATAAGAAGAAATCCAAGAGCAACAAGAAGAAGGGCCAAGAACATCTCAAGAATTCAGCCAAGATTATTTGCTTCAAGTGCAAAATTGAAGGGCATCATGTTAGATCTTGCCCATTGAAGAAGAAGGCCATTAGTGACAAGCAACAAGGGAAGAGGCCACAAGTTCAATCTCGTGCTCAACCGCAAGTTGGAGAAAGGCCGCTTCCCAAGAAGACTCATGCTAATGCTTCTCATGTTGAGAAATCAAATGAGAAGAAAGTGAAGAGTAGATGTTGCTACCTATGCCGTGAGAAGGGTCACCTTGCTTCTTCATGCACTAGTGGTAACTTATCCAACCCAATTATTATTAATGATGTCTATTTTCTTGGGAAGGATAATGTTAGCAATGTGTTTGCCAAGTTTTTTGGTACTCAAAGTGGTGTCAAGAAAAGAACCATTTGGGTAGCCAAGCCTATTGTGACTAACCTCTTAGGACCCAACTTGGTTGGGGACCAACTAGGTCAAACTTGATCAATAGGTGTTTTGGATGGCATTGGAGACTTGGCTACATTATGAAGAATTAAGGGGTCTTCGTCATTCATATTGTCTCAAGCCAAGTCATTCGGATTATCAAGTTTCTATCTTATATCCAATGTTCCTCCTTGCGGTAACTCGTGCTTAAATTGTCTACATTGAAAGTTACTTGCCCCTTTGCATGTTTTGGTTTTGTTCCTTGCATGTGTTTGTATATGCTGTGCGTCCAATTTGTATATCTTGAGAAATCAAGTATGTGTATATTGGTTTGCACATCATGTATGTGTGTGTCGTGCGTTGAGCCTTTGTGCTTCTTGCTTTTATCTTAGTTGGCTCTTGTGAGAGATTAATGGAACATCCCATTTTGGGGGAGTGATGTGCTTTGTGCACCTCACAATCCTATAAATGTGTGTACATGAGGAATACCATCTAGTATTGATATTACAAGATTATCTAGTCTCTATGTGGTATGTCTTCTCATGAGAAAGTCAAATTCTAAAATGTTCCATTAATTATCTCTTGTTGGTTCTCTTTTTGCATCTTGGTAAGTTTTTCATTGGTATCACATTATGGGGGAGTAATATTCTATGTGCATATTACAAGCCTAGAAAATGTGTAAATTTGAGATATTGTCACCTAGAGTTGATAGTATAAATTATGTTGTTCCTAGGTGGCATGTTAGCTCTACAAGTTGCATTTTGCTTGTGTTTGATGTGAAGATGATGTTGGATATCATTGCTATCTATCACCGGGAATTATTTCCAAAATACCTCTTGTCTTTGA
>LR738709.1:370462705-370516243 GCA_902687465.1 Secale cereale | reverse complement strand
CCCCCCCCCCCCTCTAGGCGACATCCACGATCTTTCAGTTGTTGTTTTTCCGGCCTCATTTAAAATGTCTAAATAGGTAGTTTGCTCTTGCTTCACCTCTTGCTATGTTAAAAACATTTAATCTTGTCTGGTAAATAAATGAGAGTCAACTAAATAAATAAAATGTGGTGTTTCGTCAATATGCAACTCGTTGCATATTGAGCTCCACTTAACTTGTAGTGTTGTTTGTCCACTCTGCCATGTCATGCACAACTAAACCGGACATGCAGCATACTTGGATGTGCATCGTATGCCATGTTTATGCTTGTGTGTTTACCGTGTTGTTTGATTCTTTCCGGTTGCTTCTCTTGTTAGCTTCGGTTTCGTTCCGGAGTTGTGAGGATTCGCTCGACTATGTTGCTCCGTCTACTTCTTGGATCCGTTCTTCTCCCTTGTGGAATCCCAGGCAAGATGATCATACCCTTGGATACCTTTACTACCATTGCCATGCTTAGTTGTCTGGATGCTATCGTTACATGTCGCGCTACCCATCTTTTATTGTCAGCCCTCTCCTTGTTGCCATGAAACCTCTAACCTGTTGACACCTTCCTAGAAAAACCACTGTTTGGCTATGTTACCCGCTTGCTCAGCCCCTCTTATAGCGTTGTTAGCTGCAGGTGAAGATGAAGATCGTTCCAGGAGGGAACTTGTTGTTGGAATATCACAATATCTATAATTATTATTAACACACCTATATACTGGGCATGGGTGGAAGGCTTGGCCTTTTGGTCGGTGTTTTGTTCCACTCATGCCACCTTAGGCGCTGATAAACCGGCATTATGTTCCTTGATTTTGCGTTCCTTACACGATGGGTGGATGGGGACCCCTTGATAGTTCGTCTTTGAATAAAACTCATCCAGCAAGGCCCAACATTGGTTTTAATTTGCCTCATAATAACAACTTAATTAATAATTAAAATTGCATAGGGGGTCGCGTCCCCGGGTTCTTAATTCTACATAGCAGGGGGGGCCAGTGCTGATGGTGTTGGTCCCAAACGGGGGTTATGCGGGGCCACCACGGGGAAACTCGAGGTTTGGTTTTACTCGTAGGATCACCCATCCGGTTGTGGCCTGAGACGAGATACGCGCGGCTACTATCAGGGTGTCGGCACGCCGGGAGGTCTTGCTGGACTTGTTTTACCATTGTCGAAATGTCTTGTGCACCGGGATGTCGAGCCTGATCGGATTTCCCTAAGATAAGGGGTGATGATATTATATTTATCACTTCAGCTAATCGTGAGAGCTTGTGATGGGCTAAGTTGGAACACCCCTGCAGGGTTATGATCTTTCGAAAGCCATGCCCGTGGTTATGTGGCAGATTGGAATTTGTTAATGTCCGGTTGTAGAAAACTTGACAGATGATCCGAAGTAAAACACACAACTGTGTGAGTAACCGTGACTGTCTCTTTTCACTTTGAGAAGAGAACACGGTGGGGTTATGTTTGACTCGTATGTAGTTTAGGATCTTTAGCGATCACTACTAGTTTGCGACCGTTTGCGTAGATGCTCATCTTATTCTTGTACTCGTAAGTTAGTGTAATGCCCAGGATGGGACTATACCTCCTACGTGTCGAGGCACGACTTAAAGGTATACGCCCATTCTGGAATGATCTCAAGTTTGGTATCTTTGCATGACTCATGTAAAAGAGGGATGAAATTGCAAAAGGAGATAATTGGCTTACACTCGCCACTTCACACAATACATTACATAAGCAAAACATCATCCAAAACATCACAACCCGACTATGGGCAAAGATCCAAAAGAAAGATACCAAAAACATAAAGCCACAGGTCCGAATCGCCCCTAGTAGAAACCACTACTGATCATCGAAAACGTCACAAGCATACGGCCACTCCCTTCATCGAGCTCCCAGTCAAGTACTTGAACCAGCTCCTGCATCACTCGGCTGAACATGCATCTGGTTTTGTAGTATCTGTGAGCCACGAGGACTCAGCAATCCCATAACCATGGGTATCAAGACTAGCAAAGCTTTAGGGTAGGAAGAGGTAAATTGGTGAGGTTGCAGCAGCGGCTAAGCATAATATGGTGGCTAGATTACGAGTACAAGAACAAGATGAGCATATACGCAAACGGTCGCAAACTAGTAGTGATCGCTAAAGATCCTGAACTACCTACGAGTCAAACATAACCCCACCGTGTTCTCTTCTCAAAGTGAAAAGAGACAGTCACGGTTACTCACACAGTTGTGTGTTTTACTTCGGATCCTCTGTCAAGTTTTCTACAACCGGACAGTAACAAATTCCAATCTGCCACATAACCGCGGGCACGGCTTTCGAAAGATTATAACCCTGCAGGGGTGTCCCAACTTAGCCCATCACAAGCTCTCACGATTAGCTAAAGTGATAAATATAATATCATCACCCCTTATCTTAGGGAAATCCGATCAGGCTCGGCATCCCGGTGCACAAGACATTTCGACAATGGTAAAACAAGTCCAGCAAGACCTCCCGGCGTGCCGACACCCTGATAGTAGCCGCGCGTATATCGTCTCAGGCCACGTCCGGATGGGCGATTATACGAGTAAAACCAATCATCGAGTTTCCCCGTGGTGGCCCCGCATACTCCCCGTTTGGGACCAACACCATCAGCACTGGCCCCCCTGCTATGTAGAAAAGAATCCCCGAGGGTGCGACCCCCTATGCAAATTTAATTATTTAATTAAGTTGTTATTATGAGGCAAATTAAAACCAATGTTGGGCCTTGCTGGAGGAGTTTTATTCAAAGTCGAACTGTCAAGGGGTCCCCATCCACCCATCTTGTAAGGAACGCAAAATCAAGGAACATAATGCCGGTTTATCGGCGCCTAAGGTGGCATGAGTGGAACAAAACACCGAGAAAAAGGCCAAGCCTTCCACCCATGCCCAGTATATAGGTGTGTTAATAATAATTATAGATACTGTGATATTCCAACAACAAGTTCCCACCTGGAACGATCTTCATCTTCACCTGCAACTAACAACGCTATAAGAGGGGCTGAGCAAGCGGGTAACATAGCCAAACAGTGGTTTTGCTAGGAAGGTGTCAAAGGTTAGAGGTTTCATGGCAACAAGGAGAGGCTGACATAAAAGATGGGTAGCGCGACATGTAACGATAGCATCGAGACAACTAAGCATGGCAATGGTAGTAAAGGTATCCAAGGGTATGATCATCTTGCCTGGGATTCCGCAAGGGAGAAGAATGGGTCCATGAAGTAGACAGAGCAACATAGTCGAGCGAATCCTCACAACTCCAGAACGAAACCGAAGCTAACAAGAGAAGCAACCCGAAAGAAGCAAACAACACGGTAAACACACAAGCATAAACATGGCATACGATGCACATCCAAGTATGATGCATGTCCGGTTTAATGATGCATGGCATGGCAATGAGCACAAACAAAACTACAAGTTAAGTGGAGCTCAATATGCAACGAGTTTCATATTGACGAAACACCACATGTTATTTATTTAGTTGACTCTCGTTTATTTACAAGACAAGATTAAATGTTTTTAACATAGCAAGAGGTGAAGCAAAAACAAACTGCCTATTTAGAAATTTTAAATGAGGCCGGAAATAACAACAACAATTCCGGAAAATCCCCATGAGCATGTTTAGCAAATATTAAGCAAACAACAATTCACACGTTTTAAATGTTGTTAACATGATGCGGATGACATGATCAAGTTTTATGCAATTTTTAGTAAAAGTTAACATGAAGAGATATGAAGTATTTGTCACCGTGGTGGAAAGAAAGGGTGCCACGGCAACGATCCGAAAATGATGCAACGGCAACATCTCGGTTCCGGTAACTCGTTGAGAGACCGGTGCAAAAGAAAAGGTGGCGTGAGCAAGCCGAACAAGATGAAAGATGGGGTGATCCCGTCACCGGGTTCCCACAAGTCGGCGACGAGGCAACCGAGGAGCATGACAAAAGACGAAACGGACACGGAGCACACAAGGAAACATCTCATACAACACATGCATTCCACGGGTCATCGTCTCGGGGTTATACCTTCGAAGCGTTCGTTTCGGGGCGGTTCGAGTCGCCGAGGGACGTAGTGGAAGTAGTCGTTTCGTTCGTAGTCGTACACGGGGCGACGGTAGTGGAAGTAGACGTTCTCGTTTCGTAGATGTACTTGACGGTTTCGAGTGCTCCGGGCGTCGCGGTACTTGGCGCTTCAAAACGTTCGTCGTGGTACTTGAGGTCTCCGAACTTGTCATTCTTGTTAAACGAAGGGGTACTTGGTGTTTCCGGCGACGGTAGTGGAACTTGACGTTTCGTTCATGGGCCTTCGGCGAGGGTAGTCATTCACGTTGATGAAGTGGTACTCGCGGTCGTCGAGCGTAGTGGTACTTGGCGATTCCGAGACGACTGTAGTTGTACACGGGTAGCAGTACTTGCATCAAAACGCAACGGTGGCCCAAAGGCCAAGAAACGCAAACGCATCCGAAGGTCGCATGGTTGTAGACAGCGACGGCGGCTCTGGAACGAGGCTGTCCGAGGGGCTCCTCCCCTCGGTTGAGATCGCGCGGGGTGGCGCCTACGAGGGCGGGGCGACGAGGCACGGACGGCGATGCAGGAGGGAAAGGTGGCCGGCGCGAGGTGGTGGAGAGGAGGGGCGCGGGCGTGCTGGAGGGAGACGACGGCGCGGGGAGCATCAGTCTGCGGCGGGGCGTCGGACGAGGCCTTGCTGGAGGATGCCACGGCATGCTCCGGTGCGGATGGCGGGGCGGAGAGCAGCTAGGCGCGGGCATGCTGCAGCGTCGAGACGGCGCCGGGGAGGCGGGTGCTCGGCAGGGGAGGAAGTGGCGCGGGCGCGCGGCGCTGGAGACGGAGGGGTTCGAGTCGCTCGGGGGAAGAAGGGTGCAGGCGATGGGGACGAGGGAGATGAGAGTCGAAGGGAGGAGGGGTCGGGAGCGAGGCTGAGAGATGGGGATCGGGTGCGAGGGAGAGAGCTGCGGGACGTCCTGGCAGCAGAGGGAAAGAGCGAGGGGAGAGGGAGATCGGTGGGAGGTCGGGCTAGGGTTACAGGGTGGCTGGGCCAGGAGGCCAGATGGGTCGGCTGGGGGGGAGGCCGCAGGCCCAAATGGCCTATGAGGGATGGGCCTGGCTGCGGCTGGGCTCTCCAGCCTCTCTCTCTTTTCTCAAAATAATAAACAAAACAAAGAAGAGAAAAAGAAAAGAAGGAAGGGTTGCAAAAAGAATTTGGAAAAGCGGTAAAATTCCCTTGACTCACAAAAATGAGGGTGATCCTAGAAAATATAAGTGGGCATGAATGAAACATTAAATTCAAATTCCTTTGAATTTAATTCAAAAGGTTTGAACAAAGACTAGATTTTTGAAGTGTCCAAAAATGATGAGAATTTTTGGTGGAGCTCGATAAACGGGAAAAGAAGTACTGGGAAGGTTTTAAAGGTGAAACTTGAAGTAGAAAAGGCATGGGGAAAATATGCAAGTGTGTTTGGGTTAATTCCAAACAAATGGAACATTTTTATAATAGCTCCATAAATATTAGGAGGATATGTTATAAAGAGAAGTCATCCTTCCCTCGATTTAAATGGACCGAAGGTCCACACGATTTATTTAAGTTGAGATGCAAAATTAAAGTCATGAAGACATGATGCTATGATGCAATGAAAAAATAAATAAAGCAAGCACAAAGAAACACACGGGAAACCCGGAACATCTGGAATCTTCTGGAATCTTCTGGGACGTCGGTCTTCGGGCGTCACAACTCTCCCACACTAACAGAGGATCTCGACCCGAGATCCTAGAGTTGGCACCGGATGAAAAACGGAAGAGGAAGAGGTAAAACAAAGTTGCTTCTTTGACAAACGAGTGAAACCAAAGAACCTTGAGAGGTTGAACAATCTTGAAGGAAAGAATACAACAGGGATAAACGAAGTTAAGAGCACTCCGGTAAAAGGAGGAACAAGGAACATTACGAGAACCTTGTAGATTGAAAGACATGAAACAAGAGCTTACGAACGAAAAGAATATGAAACCGCAATGGTATAGCCAAGGAATAAGAATGACATGATTCGGACAGCACTCCGACTGAAAATGGAAGGAATTGAACAAGAACATGCCAAGTTGGAATGATACTTGCTGAAATGAACAACATATTGCCTCTGAAACAATTGAAAGAATGGCACAAGGGGTAAGAAAGATTTCAGATAGCACTCCGGTTAAAAGAGAGTTAAAACTTGATAAGAGAAGAAAATTAGAATGGAGGTCATAATACTCCGGTTAAATGGACAAACAAGGAAAGAACCTCATCTTGATAAAACGAGATGATGGTGAAAGAGAGCAACATCACAATGCCTCCGGAATGAAAGAATAGCATATAAATCAATGAAAGAATTGAACGGAGAGAAAAAGACAACTTCTCCGACAAATGAATATGAAAAATCATCCTTACGAAGAAGGGTTGAACGGATTTGTTGGAAAAAATCAACAACGAAAAGAATAAGCTCATTGTGGGCTTATGGAAAACATCTCAAAATTAAGAGGTGACAACAAGCCACTAACGAAACATTTGATTGGATTGAGATCAACAAGGAGACGATAAACTTATTTCACAGGAATGATAAATGAAGAACTTGGGTCATTTATAAGCACCATAATAACAACAATCCTTAGGGAAAGCTTTTAGGTGAATTATAACCCAAGATAACTCCAACGAATACTTAAAGGGTTGGAAAAGATCTCCTGAACAAGGAAAATGATGGGTTTAAATATCTCATTCTTGATAAGTCGTGAATCATAATTCATGAAGGAATTGTCAAGAATGACATAACACCGTCTGAAAGATAAGGAAGAAAGGATTGCAATTGGAAAGCATGATGAAGAATGCTTGAGCTCCAACAAGAATCTTGATGAAGACTTCGAGGACGAATTAAAACATGATGAACCACCATGAGAACTCCGGTAATGAAAGCATGAGAAGTGAAAGATGAAAAGAATAAGATTCAAGACCTGCGATGAATCAGATAGAGCTCCGTGACAAGATAATTAAGAGAGTTTGGAACTTCGGAAGAAAAGACGAACAACCAATAATTTGATATCATGAACGAACTCCAGACAAAGGAATTAAACACTTGGAAGGAACAAGAATAAGAATTATGTTATGAGTATCCTTCACCAATTTAAATTGATGACTACCAAAGGATTTGGCATACTACTTATTCTCGTTGCAAAGAATTAAAGAGAGATCTCGCACAAAATTGGATAAATCTTCGACGAACCACCGGTAGGATTATGAAAAGAACGAGTGAAGAGACATGATAACACAGTAAGGAATGTTTAACGAACCGCCGTACAAATTGAAATGGAGTAATGACAGAGAACAAGCCACCGTAAGGAATTGAAATTGAGTGAATATAAAAGAATGAATCACCGGGAAGAATATGGAGACGAAAGAAGAGACATCGATGAAGAATAGTTGGAGGTCGAAGTTGAAAACTGAGAACAAAAAATATATTCTGAATTGATGGCCTTCGGAGGATCACAAAGAAAAGAATTCATGAAATGCTCTGGAAGAATAAAAGAGGAAGGTTGACCTGAAGTTGAAAGGAATTTGAAAGCGGTCTTGGAGAAGGACTGTGACTGATGGGATTCATACTTACGTCACACTTTGAAAAGAATTTTAGAATAACTCCGGAAAAATTAGAAGAGTCACGTAAGATCTTGGAAAAAGACATGTGGGTTAGGGCCCACTCAAAAGAAATCACCGTTGGAAAAGATTGCTGAAGAGATATAGCACCGGTTGAATTAAATGGCTTGAATAAGATGATAATCCTCAAAATAGCTTGAACGGATTAAGAATGGAATTATGAATCTTCAGCACTCCGGATATGAATAGCAAGAGGAGAATGATTAATTGGTGCACCGGAATAAGAAAACATTGTGAAAAGAGGAAAAGGATAAGATCAACACCGAAATCTTGAATTACATCCACCGGCAGAATTTGAGAACAAAAGAATGATGAACTTGAAGCTCTTGAGCATCTTCACGATAAATCACCGGATAAGAACATTGAAGGAAATGAATGAAGAAATATCACATGAATAAAATGGATATTTCATCTGAGAATTGCTGGTTCCATAAAGAGAAGGGTGGGAGGGTGGGGAAAAACAAAGACAACTTGGGATGAAAGAATACAGACAAATCGTCAGATTTCTCAATGGCGTCCGTATGGAATAACTTGAAAAGAAGGCACACCGGTTGAAAAGGATTTAACATAGCAATCTTATGATCAAGAAGGACTAGCACTCCCATAGAAATATGAGAACATCGATTAGGAAGGTATGGAATCAACACTTGACATCGAAGCAACTCGAATACCAGAATCAAAACAAGAACAAAGGATAGATATGTTGCAACATAATCTTCACAATATCATCCGAACAGAGAATTGAACGAATGAATTCCGTAGGTACATCAACTTGTCGAGAAGCCACTTGGAAGAACAAAAGATAAATAAAAACAACAAGGAGCAGATAGAACAAATACAAGATAGAAGATTCGTCCGACATATTCGTGTTGAAAGCTCATGGAACGTGTTACAAAAGGGTTTTGCAATCCCCGGATCAGCATAGCCAAGGACCCTTTAAGATGCAACTCCCGATCAGAACAAACGCCCATAAACCACTTCACTCAATGTAGAACCCCGAACTTCATATCGTGCATTCGTTGGAAGAATGCCTAGAACTACTAGATGAACCCACCTATTAATTTCCGAAAGTTTTCAGTTATGCAATCAGGTGTTGGGGATACAGGGGAAGCACCGCGCACTCAACTCTAATCCTACATCCAGCTGTATCCATCCTTCAACACATAACCAATTGTTTCCGGAAACTGTTTACCTCGGACCTTCGAAACGCATCTACTATACAAGCTGTGGCAATACTCCCGAACTACCTCCCCAGTACTGGGTGATGTCGGGGTTATCTTGCCACTAACCGCATAGGAGAGTTTTCGATGTCGGCCGTCTTAAGTATTCCAGAACTGATGTGATATATTTGTGACGACAACACCTCGGAGCTCAACTCCCCGGGACACTGCCACAACCCCTAATGACAGGAGGCATCAAGAACAATGTTCTCGTCACAAAGACATCGGAACAATCCAAACAATACTCGCGTGATCCTAAAAAAATTGGTGAATTTTTTAGAGTAGAAGAGATAAAAGTAATCGTCAGGAGTCCTCACCAGAGTGAAAAGAGATGAGGAGCAAAAGAAATCCTACTCTCCGATATATATAGGACTCAAAACATTTTTAAGTGTGTGCCTAGACTCAACCGTCAACGATTCGATCAATCAGTGGGGGCTTCTAGGTCGGAGAAGGCTCTGATACCAACTTGTAATGCCCAGGATGGGACTATACCTCCTACGTGTCGAGGCACGACTTAAAGGTATAAGCTCATTCTGGAATGATCTCAAGTTTGGTATATTTGCACGACTCATGTAAAAGAGGGATGAAATTGCAAAAGGAGATAGTTGGCTTACACTCGCCACTTCACACAATACATTACATAAGCAAAACATCATCCAAAACATCATAACCCGACTACGGGCAAATATCCAAAAGAAAGATACCAAAAACATAAAGCCACAGGTCCGAATCGCCCCTAGTAGAAACCACTACTGATTGTCGAAAACGTCACAAGCATACGGCCACTCCCTTCATCGAGCTCCCAGTGAAGTACTTGAACCAGCTCCTGCATCACTCGGCTAAACCTGCATCTGGTGTTGTAGTATCTGTGAGCCACGAGGACTCAGCAATCCCATAACCATGGGTACCAAGACTAGCAAAGCTTTAGGCTAGGAAGAGGTAAAGTGGTGAGGTTGCAGCAGCGGCTAAGCATAATATGGTGGCTCGCTTACGAGTACAAGAACAAGATGAGCATATACGCAAACGGTCGCAAACTAGTAGTGATCGCTAAAGATCCTGAACTACCTACGAGTCAAACATAACCCCACCGTGTTCTCTTCTCAAAGTGAAAAGAGAGAGTCACATTTACTCACACAGTTGTGTGTTTTACTTCGGATCCTCTGTCAAGTTTTCTACAACCGGACAGTAACAAATTCCAATCTGCCACATAACCGCGGGCACGGATTTCGAAAGATTATAACCCTGCAGGGGTGTCCCAACTTAGCCCATCACAAGCTCTCACGATTAGCTAAAGTGATAAATATAATATCATCACCCCTTATCTTAGGGAAATCCGATCAGGCTCGGCATCCCGGTGCACAAGACATTTCGACAATGGTAAAACAAGTCCAGCAAGACCTCCCGGCGTGCCGACACCCTGATAGTAGCCGCGCGTATATCGTCTCAGGCCACGTCCGGATGGGCGATTATACGAGTAAAACCAATCCTCGAGTTTCCCCGTGGTGGCCCCGCATACTCCCCGTTTGGGACCAACACCATCAGCACTGGCCCCCCTGCTATGTAGAAAAGAATCCCCGAGGGGTGCGACCCCCTATGCAAATTTAATTATTTAATTAAGTTGTTATTATGAGGCAAATTAAAACCACTGTTGGGCCTTGCTGGAGGAGTTTTATTCAAAGTCGAACTGTCAAGGGGTCCCCATCCAGCCATCGTGTAAGGAACGCAAAATCAAGGAACATAATGCCGGTTTATCGGCGCCTAAGGTGGCATGAGTGGAACAAAACACCGAGCAAAAGGCCAAGCCTTCCACCCATGCCCAGTATATAGGTGTGTTAATAATAATTATAGATATTGTGATATTCCAACAACAAGTTCCCACCTGGAACTATCTTCATCTTCACCTGCAACTAACAACGCTATAAGAGGGGCTGAGCAAGCGGGTAACATAGCCAAACAGTGGTTTTGCTAGGAAGGTGTCAAAGGTTAGAGGTTTCATGGCAACAAGGAGAGGCTGACATAAAAGATGTGTAGCGCGACATGTAACGATAGCATCGAGACAACTAAGCATGGCAATGGTAGTAAAGGTATCCAAGGGTATGATCATCTTGCCTGGGATTCCGCAAGGGAGAAGAACGGGTCCATGAAGTAGACGGAGCAACATAGTCGAGCAAATCCTCACAACTCCGGAACGAAACCGAAGCTAACAATAGAAGCAACCGGAAAGAAGGAAACAACACGGTAAACACACAAGCATAAACATGGCATACGATGCACATCCAAGTATGATGCATGTCCGGTTTAATGATGCATGGCATGGCAATGAGCACAAACAAAACTACAAGTTAAGTGGAGCTCAATATGCAACGAGTTGCATATTGACGAAACACCACATGTTATTTATTTAGTTGACTCTCGTTTATTTACAAGACAAGATTAAATGTTTTTAACATGGCAAGAGGTGAAGCAAAAACAAACTACCTATTTAGACATTTTAAATGAGGCCGGAAATAACAACAACAATTCCGGAAAATCCCCATGAGCATGTTTAGCAAATATTAAGCAAACAACAATTCACACGTTTTAAATGTTGTTAACATGATGCGGATGACATGATCAAGTTTTATGCAATTTTTAGTAAAAGTTAACATGAAGAGATATGAAGTATTTGTCACCGTGGTGGAAAGAAAGGGTGCCATGGCAACGATCCGAAAATGATGCAACGGCAACATCTCGGTTCCGGTTACTCGTTGAGAGACCGGTGCAAAAGAAAAGGTGGCGTGAGCAAGCCGAACAAGATGAAAGATGGGGTGATCCCGTCACCGGGTTCCCACAAGTCGGCGACGAGGCAACCGAGGAGCATGACAAAAGATGAAACGGGCAGGGAGCACACAAGGAAACATCTCATACAACACATGCATTCCACGGGTCATCGTCTCGAGGTTATACCTTCGAAGCGGTCGTTTCGGGGCGGTTCGAGTCGCCGAGGGACGCAGTGGAAGTAGTCGTTCCGTTCGTAGTAGTACACGGGGCGACGGTAGTGGAAGTAGACGTTCTCGTTTCGTAGATGTACTTGACGGTTTCGAGTGCTCCGGGCGTCGCGGTACTTGGCGCTTCAAAACGTTCGTCGTGGTACTTGAGGTCTCCGAACTTGTCGTTCTTGTTATACGAAGGGGTACTTGGTGTTTCCGGCGACGGTAGTGGAACTTGACATTTCGTTCATGGGCCTTCGGCGAGGGTAGTCGTTCACGTTGATGAAGTGGTACTCGCGGTCGTCGAGCGTAGTGGTACTTGGCGATTCTGAGACGACTGTAGTTGTACACGGGTAGCAGTACTTGCATCAAAACGCAACGGTGGCCCAAAGGCCAAGCAACGCAAACGCATCTGAAGGTCGCATGGTTGTAGACGGCGACGGCGGCTCTGGAACGAGGCTGTCCGAGGGGCTCCTCCCCTCGGTTGAGATCGCGCGGGGTGGCGCCTACGAGGGCGGGGCGACGAGGCACGGACGGCGGTGCAGGAGGGAAAGGTAGCCGGCGCGAGGTGGTGGAGAGGAGGGGCGCGGGCGTGCTGGAGGGAGACGACGGCGCGAGGAGCAGCAGTCCGCGGCGGGGCGTCGGATGAGGCCTTGCTGGAGGATGCCACGGCACGCTCCGGTGCGGACGGCGGGGCCGAGAGCAGCCAGGCGCGGGCGTGCTGCAGCATCGAGACGGTGTCGGGGAGGCAGGCGCTCGGCAGGGGAGGAAGTGGCACGGGCGCGCGGCGCTGGAGACGGAGGGGTTCGAGTCGCTGGGGGGAAGAAGGGTGCGGGCGATGGGGACGAGGGAGATGAGGGTCGAAGGGAGGAGGGGTCGGGAGCGAGGCTGAGAGATGGGGATCGGGTGCGAGGGAGAGAGTTGCGGGACGTCCTGGCGGCGGAGGGAGAGAGCGAGGGGAGAGGGAGATCGGTGGGAGGTCGGGCTAGGGTTACAGGGTGGCTGGGCCAGGAGGCCAGATGGGCCGGCTGGGGGGGAGGCCGCAGGCCCAAATGTCCTATGAGGGATGGGCCTGGCTGCGGCTGGGCTCTCCAGTCTCTCTCTCTTTTCTCAAAATAATAAACAAAACAAAGAAGAGAAAAAGGAAAGAAGGAAGGGTTGCAAAAAGAATTTGGAAAAGGGGTAAAATTCCTTGGACTCACAAAAATGAGGGTAATCCCAGAAAATATAAGTGGGCATGAATGAAACATTAAATTCAAATTCCTTTGAATTTAATTCAAAAGGTTTGAACAATGACTAGATTTTTGAAGTGTCCAAAAATGATGAGAATTTTTGGTGGAGCTCGATAAACGGGAAAAGAAGTGCTGGAAAGGTTTTAAAGGTGAAACTTGAAGTAGAAAAGGCATGGGGAAAATATGCAAGTGTGTTTGGGTTAATTCCAAACAAATGGAATATTTTTATAATAGCTCCATAAATATTAGGAGGATATGTTATAAAGAGAAGTCATCCTTCCCTCGATTTAAATGGACCGAAGGTCCACACGATTTATTTAAGTTGAGATGCAAAATTAAAGTCATGAAGACATGATGCTATGATGCAATGCAAAAATAAATAAAGCAAGCACAAAGAAACACACGGGAAACCCGGAACATCTGGAATCTTCTGGAATCTTCTGGGACGTAGGTCTTCGGGCATCACAGTTAGCCACCATATTATGCTTAGCCGCTGCTGCAACCTCACCACTTTACCTCTTCCTACCCATAAAGCTTTGCTAGTCTTGATACCCATGGTTATGGGATTGCTGAGTCCTCGTGGCTCACAGATACTACAACACCAGATGCAGGTTCAGCCGAGATTGATGCAGGAGCTGGTTCAAGTACTTCCGGGAGTTCCATGAAGAGAGTGTCCGTATGCTTGTGACGTGTTTCGACGATCAGTAGTGGTTTCTACTAGGATCCGATCTAGACCTGTGGCTTTATGTTTTGGTATCTTTCTTTTGGATCTTCGCCCGTAGTCGGGTTGTGATGTTTTGAATGATGTCTTGCTTATGTAATGTATTGTGTGAAGTGGCGAGTGTAAGCCAACTATCTCCTTTTGCAAATTAATCCCTCTTTTACATGAGTCGTGCAAAGATACCAAACTTGAGATCATTCCAGAATGGGCTTATACCTTTAAGTTGTGCCTCGACACGTAGGAGGTATAGTCCCATCCTGGGCATTACAAGTTGGTATTCAGAGCCTTCTCCGACCTAGAAGCCCCCACTGATTGATCGAATCGTTGACGGTTGAGTCTAGGCACACACTGAAAATGTTTTGAGTCCTATATATATATCGGAGAGTAGGATTTCTTTTGCTCCTCATCTCTTTTCACTCTGGTGAGGACTCCTGACGATTACTCTTGTCTCTTCTACTATCAAAAATGCACCAAATTGTTTTTAGGATCACGCGAGTATTGTTTGGATTGTTCCGATGTCTTTGTGATGAGAACATTGTTCTCGATGCCTCCTGTCATTAGGGGTTGTGGCAGTGTCCCGGGGAGTTGAGCTCCGAGGTGTTGTCGTCACAAATATATCGCGGCAGTTCTAGAATACTTAAGACGGCCGACATCGAAAACTCTCTTATGCGGTTAGTGGCAAGATAACCCCGACATCACTCAGTACTGGGGAGGTAGTTCGGGAGTATTGCCATAGCTTGTATAGTAGATGCGTTTCGAAGGTCCGAGGTAAACGGTTTCTGGAAATAACTAGTTATGTGTTGAAGGATGGATACAGCTGGATGTAGGATTAGAGTTGAGTGCGCGATGCTTCCCCTGTATCCCCAACACCTGATTGCATAACTGGGAACTTTCGGAAATTAATAGGTGGGTTCATCCAGTAGTTCTAGGCATTCTTCCAACGGATGCACGATATGAAGTTCGGGGTTCTACATTGAGTGAAGTGGTTTATGGGCTTGTTCCGATCGGGAGTTGCATCTTAAAGGGTCCTGGCTATGCTGATCCGGGGATTGCAAAAGCCTTTTGTAACACGTTCCATGAGCTTTCAGCACGAACATGTGGGACGAAGCTTCTATCTTGTATTTGTTCTATCTGCACCTTGTTGTTTTTCTTATTTACCTTTTGTTCTTCCAAGTGGCTTCTCGACAAGTTGATGTACCTACGGAATTCATTCGTTCAATCCTCTGTTCGAATGATATTGTGAAGACTATGTTGCAACATATCTATCCTTTGTTTTGATTTGATTCTGGTATTCGAGTTGCTTCGATGTCAAATGTTGATTCCATACCTTTCCTAATCGGTGTTCTCATATTTCTATGGGAGTGCTAATTCTTCTTGACCATCGAGATTTTCATGTTAATCCTTTTTCAACCGGTGTGCTTTCTCTTCAAGTTACTCCATACGGACGCCGTTGAGAAATCTGACGATTTGTCTGTTTCATTCATTCCAAGTTGTCTTTGTTTCCCTACCCTCCCACCCTTTTTCTTCTCGGAGCAAGAAATTCTCAGATGAAATATCCATTTTATTCATGTGATATTTCTTCATTCTTTTCCTTCAATGTTCTTATCCGGTGTTTTATCGTGAAGATGCTCAAGAGCTTCAAGTTCATCATTCTTTTGTTCTCAAATTCTGCCGGTGGATGTAATTCAAGATTTCGGTGTTGATCTTATCTTTTTCCTCATTTCACAATGCTTTCTTATTCCGGTGCACCAATTAATCATTCTCCTCTTGCTATTCATATCCGGAGTGCTGAAGATTTGTGTTTCTATTCTTAATCCGTTCAAGCTATTTTGAGGATTGTTATCTTATTCAAGCCATTTAATTCAACCGGTGCAATATCTCTTAAGCAATCTTTTCCAACGGTGATTTCTTTTGAGTGGGCCCTAACCCACAGGTCTTTTTCCAGGATCTTACCTGACTCTTCTATTTTTCTGGAGTTATACTTAAATTCTTTTCAAAGTGTGACGTAAGAATGATTTCCATCGGTCACATGCCTTCTCCAAGATTGTTTCCAATTATTTCCATATTTAGCTTCACCTTCCTCTTGTCATTCATTCCGGAGTGCTCAACAATTCTTCATGGCATTTCTCGTCTTCATTCTCAATATTTGAAGACCGGAGAAGTGTTTCTCTTAAATCTTGGCCCGTTCTCTTGAAGATTCGTGGTTCTAGCTTCATGCCATCCTCATTATTGTTCCGATTGTGAGGAATTCTTTTTATACCCGTCCGAAGCATTTCATGAATTCTTTCCGTTGTGATCCTCCGAAGGCCATCATTTCAGAATATTTCTTCGTTCTTAGTTTTCAACTTCATCCTCCAACTATTCTTAATTGATGTCTCTTCATTCGTCTCCATATTTTTACGGTGGTTCTTTCAAGATTACTCTTTCGTTGTTATCGTTTTAATTCATTTGTTCTTTTCACAATCCTACCAGTGCTTCGTTGAAGATTTACCCAAGCTTGTGCTAGATCTCTCTTTAATTCTTTGCAACGAGAATAAGTAGTATGCCAAATCCTTTGGTTGTGATCAATTTAAATTGGTGAAGGAGATGCATGACATAATTCTTATTATTATTCCTTCAAGGTGATTTAATTCTTTTGTCTGGAGCTTGTTCATCATATCATATTCTCGGTTCTAAGTTGTTCATCTTGTTTTCCGGAGCTCCAAGTTATTTCAATTTTATCATTTCAAACCTCAATCTAATTCATCGCAGGTCTTGAATCTTATTCTTTTCATCTTTCATTTCTCATGCTTTCATTACCAGAGTTTTCATGGTGATTCATCAAGATTTAATTCATCCACGAATTCTTCATCAAGATTCTTGTTGGAGCTCAAGCATTCTTCATCATGCTTCCAATTGCAATCCTTTCTACCTTATCTTTTCAGATGGTGTTATATCATTCTTGACAAGTCCTTCATGAATTATGATTCACGAGTTATCAAGATAGAGATATTTAAAACCATCATTTTCCTTGTTCAGGAGATCTTTTCAACCCCTCATTTTTATTTCTTTGAGTTATCTTGGGTTGTATTTCACCTAAAAGCTTGCCCTAAGGATTGTTGCTAATTACGGTGCTAATAAATGACCCAAGTTCTTCATTTAATCATTCCGGTGAAATAAGTTTTTCATCTCCTTGTTGATCTCAATCCAATCAATTGTTTTCGTTAGTGGCTGGTTGTCACCTCATAATTTTGAGATGTTTTCCATAAGCCCACATCAAGCTTATTCGTTTTCGTTGTTGATTTTTCCATCAACCCCATTCAACCCTTCTTTTTAAGGAGGTTTTCCTTATTCATTTGTGGGAGAAGTTGTCATTTTTTTTCTTCTCCCTTCATTTTTTTCGTTGATTTATATGCTATTCTTTCATTCCGGAGGCATTGTGATGTTGCTCTCTCCAAACCATAATCTCGTTTTATCGAGATCATGTTCTTTCCCTTGCTTATCATTTAACCAGAGCGTTGTATTCTTCATTCTAGTTCCTCATCTTATCAAGTTTGCCTCTCTTTTCAACCGGAGTGCTGTCTGAATCTTTCTTACCCCTTGTGCCATTCTTTCAATTGTTTCAGGGGCTGTGTGTTGTTGTTTTCAGCAAGTATCATCCCAACTTCTCAAGTTCATGTTAATTCCTTCCATTTTCAGTCGGAGTGCTGTCCGAATTCTGTCATTCTTATTCCTTGGCTATACCGTTGCAGTTTCTTATTCTTTTGGTTCGTAAGCTACTGTTTCATGTCTTTCAACCTATAAGGTTCTCATAATGCTCCTTGTTCCTCTTTTCTATCGGAGTGTTTTCATCTTCGTTCATCCATGTGGTTTTGTTCTTTCAACTTGTTCAACCTCTCAAGGTTCTTTGGTTTTCACTCGTTTGTCCAAGAAGCAACTTTGTTTTACCTCTTCCTCTTCCGTTTTTAACCGGTGCTATCTCTAGGATCTCGGGTCAAGATCCTCTGTTAGTGTGGGAGAGTTGTGACGCCCGAAGACCGACGTCCCAGAAGATTCCAGAAGATTCCAGATGTTTCGGGTTTTCCCGTGTGTTTCTTTTGTGCTTGTGTTATTTATTTTTGCATTGCATCATGTCATCATTCCATCATGACTTTAATTTTGCATCTCAACCAAATAAATTGTGTGGACCTTCGGTCCATTTAAATCGAGGGAAGAATGACTTCTCTTTATAACATATAAAAGCCTCTCAATATTATTAGGGAGCTATATAAATATTCCATTTGTTTGGAATTACCCAAACACACTTGCATATCTTCCCTATTTTGTTGGAACCATTTTGTTGGGTTGGTATTATTCCATAAAGCCTTACAAAAATGTCCCATCTTTTATTTCTTCTTCATGGCCTCCTTTCTTATTTTTTGGACTCTCTCTATTTATTTTCTGCTAAGAGATCTATGGAGAGAGAGAGGCAGGAGAGCTCAGCCTCCAGGCCTCCTTTTGGCCAGGCCAGGCCCAGCCTCATCCCAGCCGCAGCCCGGTCCTCTTGGCCCAGCCCGTTCCTTATCTCCTAACCCTAGTTGCAACCCGATTCCCCTCGCTCTCCTCCAGCGCCGCTCAACCCCGATTTCCCTCGATCCCCTCTGGCCTCGTCCCGATCCAGCGCTCGATCTGCCACATCCCTTCTTCCCCCAGCGCCTCTCCTCCCGAGCGCTACATCCCCATCTCTCACCAGCGCAGCGCCCGAGTCCCACTTCCTCGATCCCGTCCCCGCGCCTCGTCAGGACGACAGCGACGACCAGCGCCGCGCGCCGCGCCCTCCATCTCAAGCCGTTCGCGCAATCGTCCGTCCCGAGCCGCCATGACCGCGCCCCGTTCGCCAGGCCGCGTCGCCCGCCTCGCCTCCAGCGCCTCGCGCCAAGTCTCGATCTCCAGCGCCGAGCTGCGCGCCCTCTAGGCCGAGCGGCCCTGCTGCCCCGCTCTCTCCTCTCCAGCGCCGCATCCCCAGCCGGCCTCGTTCCAGAGCGCCCCGACGTCCGCCTCTGGTCGCTGCCAGCGAGAGCACCACTACCGCTGGCCCTGCGTCGTCCAGCAGCCAGCCGCCCCTGTGTCCCTCCGCGCGATTCCAGCGTCGCCAGGCGCCTCCCCGAGCACCTCCAGCACCTCTTCGCCATGCTGCTGGCCAAGTACCTCGTCGCCGCCCGGGCCATGGCCTCTGCTCCGGCCACCGGCGCCGCCAAGACCTTGCTGCCCCCTTTTGTTTTTGCCAAGTTCATATAAACGAGGGACCCCAAGATCCGTCAAGTTCATCTACATGTGTGTACGACTACATCCGAGGTTGTTTTTGGCAAGTACCACGACGATGTGTCAAGTTCCACTACACCAACATGAGTACCCCAACGCCCGGAGCCATCGGAACCGTCAAGTACATCTACGGAACGAAGTTCGGCTACTTCCACTACCTTCGCCGACGAACCGTGTACCACTACCGTCGCCCCGAAGACGTCCGATGCCGCGACAAGTACCTCTTCGGAAACGTGAACGACTACGAACGGAACGACTACTTCCCTCTACGAACGTGCTCCCCGACTCGCGAGAACGACTACTTCCACTACGTCCCTCGACGACTCGAACCCCTCCGAGAACGAATGTTCCGAAGGTATAACCCCGAGACGATGACCCGTGGATGAATGCTTGTGTGTTGTATGAGATGTTTCCCTTGTGTGCACCGTGCCCGTTTCGTCTTTTGGTCGTGCTCCTCGGTTGCCTCGTCGCCGACTCATGGGAACCCGGTGATGGGATCACCCCACCTTTCATCATGTTCGACTCACTCACGCCATCCTTCTTTTGCCCCGGTCTCTCAACGAGTTACCGGAACCGAGATGTTGTGTTGCATCATTTTCGGATCGTTGCTGTGGCACCCTTTCTTCCACCATGGTGACAATACTTCATATCTTCTTCATGTCAACTTTTAATAAAATTGCATAAAACTTGATCATGTCATCCGCATCATGTTAACAACATTTAAAATGTGTGAATTGTTGTTGCTTAAAATTGCTAAACATGCTCATGGGGATTTTCCGGAATTGTTGTTGTTTTTCCGGCCTCATTTAAAATGTCTAAATAGGTAGTTTGCTCTTGCTTCACCTCTTGCTATGTTAAAAACATTTAATCTTGTCTTGTAAATAAATGAGAGTTAACTAAATAAATAAAATGTGGTGTTTCGTCAATATGCAACTTGTTGCATATTGAGCTCCACTTAACTTGTAGTGTTGTTTGTGCACTCTGCCATGCCATGCATAATTAAACCGGACATGCATCATACTTGGATGTGCATCGTATGCCATGTTTATGCTTGTGTGTTTACCGTGTTGTTTGCTTCTTTCCGGTTGCTTCTCTTGTTAGCTTCGGTTTCGTTCCGGAGTTGTGAGGATTCGCTCGACTATGTTGCTCCGTCTACTTCTTGGATCCGTTCTTCTCCCTTGTGGAATCCCAGGCAAGAGGATCATACCCTTGGATACCTTTACTACCATTGCCATGCTTAGTTGTCTCGATGCTATCGTTACATGTCGCGCTATCCATCTTTTATTGTCAGCCGTCTCCTTGTTGCCATGAAACCTCTAACCTGTTGACACCTTCCTAGCAAAACCACTGTTTGGCTATGTTACCCACTTGCTCAGCCCCTCTTATAGCGTTGTTAGCTGCAGGTGAAGATGAAGATCGTTCCAGGAGGGAACTTGTTGTTGGAATATCACAATATCTATAATTATTATTAACACACCTATATACAGGGCATGGGTGGAAGGCTTGGCCTTTTACTCGGTGTTTTATTCCACTCATGCCACCTTAGGCGCCGATAAACCGGCATTATGTTCCTTGATTTTGCGTTCCTTACACGATGGGTGGATGGGGACCCCTTGACAGTTCGTCTTTGAATAAAACTCCTCCAGCAAGGCCCAACATTGGTTTTAATTTGCCTCATAATGACAACTTAATTAATTAATTAAAATTGCATAGGGGGTTGCGTCCCTGGGTTCTTAATTCTACATAGCAAGGGGGGCCAGTGCTGATGCTGTTGGTCCCAAACGGGGGTTATGCGGGGCCACCACGGGGAAACTCGAGGTTTGGTTTTACTCGTAGGATCGCCCATCCAGTTGTGGCCTGAGACGAGATACGCGCGGCTACTATCAGGGTGTCGGCATGCCGGGAGGTCTTGCTGGACTTGTTTTACCCTTTGTCGAAATGTCTTGTGCACCGGGATGCCGAGCCTGATCGGATTTCCCTAAGATAAGGGGTGATGATATTATATTTATCACTTCAGCTAATCGTGAGAGCTTGTGATGGGCTAAGTTGGAACATACCTGCAGGGTTATGATCTTTCGAAAGCCGTGCCCGCGGTTATGTGGCAGATTGGAATTTGTTAATGTCCGGTTGTAGAAAACTTGACAGATGATCCGAAGTAAAACACACAACTGTGTGAGTAACCATGACTGTCTCTTTTCACTTTGAGAAGAGAACACGGTGGGGTTATGTTTGACTCGTATGTAGTTTAGGATCTTTAGCGATCACTACTAGTTTGCGACCGTTTGCGTAGATGCTCATCTTATACTTGTACTCGTAAGTTAGCCACCATATTATGCTTAGCCGCTGCTGCAACCTCACCACTTTACCTCTTCCTACCCATAAAGCTTTGCTAGTCTTGATACCCATGGTTATGGGATTGCTGAGTCCTCGTGGCTCACAGATACTACAACACCAGATGCAGGTTCATCCGAGATTGATGCAGGAGCTGGTTCAAGTACTTCCGGGAGTTCCATGAAGAGAGTGTCCGTATGCTTGTGACGTGTTTCGACGATCAGTAGTGGTTTCTACTAGGATCCGATCTAGACCTGTGGCTTTATTTTTTGGTATCTTTCTTTTGGATCTTCGCCCATAGTCGGGTTGTGATGTTTTGAATGATGTCTTGCTTATGTAATGTATTGTGTGAAGTGGCGAGTGTAAGCCAACTATCTCCTTTTGCAATTTAATCCCTCTTTTACATGAGTCATGCAAAGATACCAAACTTGAGATCATTCCAGAATGGGCTTATACCTTTAAGTCGTGCCTCGACACGTAGGAGGTATAGTCCCATCCTGGGCATTACAGTGTTAGATGGCCTTAAGCCATTTTTATTGTAATAAGTTCATCGTTGGAACTATCGATGTAATAAGTGTGTGATTGCTACTCTGTTATAAATCCTTCAAGTACTGTGCGTGTCAGCATTACTGATCGAGGGATGACACTGATGCACAGAGATCAGACTGTTTGAGGTCTGGTCGCTACATAAAGGGGTTTGCAGCAAGCACTAAGCAACTAGCTTACGAGTTCAGAGCGAGATGAGCCAACGGTCACCAAGTTGATCAAGAAGTGATCCTAGCTACTCACGGTCAAACATAACCCCACCGTATTAACTTCCTGAAGCCCTTCGGAAAGAGACCATCACGGTTACTCACACAGGTAGTGTATTCTTGAGGATATGGTGTCAAGTTATCTACAACCGGATATTAACAAATTCCCATCTACCACATAACCACGGGCACGGCTTTCAAAAGATCAAAACCCTGCAGGGGTGTCCCAACTTAGCCCATCACAAGCTCACGATCTGTGGAGTCGCAACTCCAAGGTGGGAAGACCCGAGTATTCTCGGAATCCCGTGCTCAAGATATTTTGACAAAGGTAAAACTAATCCAGCAAGACCTCCCGGCGTGCCGACACCCTCATAGTAGCCGTGCGTATCTCGTCTCAGGCCACGACCGGATGGGCAATTCTACAGGTAATACCAGATACCTCGGGTTTCCCCAAGGCGGCCCCATAGAACCCCCGGTTTGGACCAACACTCATGAGGAGCACTAGCCCGGGTTGTTGATTAAGAACTCGGGGTAAGTAGTCCCTATGCAAATTTTAGTTGTTAGGCAAATGGAGTACCAATGTTGGGCCTTGCTGGAAAAGCTTTAAGCTGTGCGAATTATCAAGGGGGGCCCATAAACCCCAACCGTGTTAGCAACGCAAAATCAAGGAACATAAGACTGGTTTATCGGGTCCTAAGGTGGCATGAGTGGAACAAAACACCAAGCAGAAGGCCAAGCCTTCCACCCATTACCAATATATAGGTGCATTAGTTAACATCGATGTATATTGTGTTATCCCAAAAAAACAAGTTCAACATGGAGCAATCTTCAATCTTCACCTGCAACTAACAACACTATAAGAGGGGTTGAGCAAAAGCGTACTTAGCCAAACAACGGTTTGCTAGGAAGGCGGTTAGAGTGTTTCATGGCAACAATAGGAGGCTGACAAACAAGAATAGGCATCAAGACATAGCTGAAGAGCAAGACAACTAGCAAGGAAAAGATAGAGGTGATATTGGGGAACGGTCATCTTGCCTTGTAAGTCGTCGGTGGGATGGTAAGACGGCTCCTCGAACTCAGTCTTGACAAGATCCTCGAACTCGGCATCGGCTCCCGACTCTACCCAACACAAGAGCACAACAACGACACAATATCAAACACGGTGCAATGCACAATCAACATGATGCAAGACATGTCATGGAATGCAGGTATGATGTGCATATGCATGAGGATGCTCTCGAGCCTAAGGAGAAGGTGATGGAAATGGCTTCATCTTGAGAAAACAAGCAAGCCATTGGGTAGAAGGGAAGATTTCGGTCGAAATCGATATAAATATCACCGGAAACGGATGCACGGTTTGCAAATGACAAGCAAAACAATATGCAATGCAAAACTGCTGTTATCAGCAACATGGCATCTTTGGAGCAAGAAATAAATATGCTACAGCACCCAAACAGGAAGAAAAAAGGCATGGATGTGAAATAGACATGATACTTAGCAAGCATGAACTTAGAGCACACCCAAAAGCTTGCTGGAATATAATTAAACAAGCATGACAAGATGCAATAAGTTTACGGATTTCTCACACTTAGTGAAAATTACAAGGCATGGCATAACAACGACAAGTAGGCATGTTTGCAAGGTTGTGCAACTCAACTCAAAGCACGACATGGCATGTGAATATAACCAACATCAAGAATACATGTTTGTGAAGCTATTCATGGCAAGAACATGGTCGTAGGATGCATAGAACACTAGCTATTCACATGGCAAAATTGAACTCGCTGGTAACAAGCTGACAGAAACATTTTATAGCAACTTGAGAGCATAAAACAACAAGCTACATCAAGCCATCAAGCAAACAAAAGACATGGCAATAACATACATAACATTCTCTTCAAGAATAACCATGTGTCTACCTCTACAGCATACTAGAACATGTCCCAAACATCATCACAAAAGTGCAAAAGTTTATCCAGACTTAGCAAAATATGGGCATGCTGACAGAAACAGTTTGAAGCAACTAGAGGGCCTCAAAAGAACAAGCTACAGCATGGCATCATGGCATACAAGAGTATGGATAGCTAGATCATAACATGTATATCAAGGAACACCCACTAGACAACTCTATCCATGCACAACAATGGCGGTGACATCATGGAAACATGGCATAAAAATTAACAGATTCACACTTAGCAGAAATTTAACATCACGATGGCATGTTAACAAGCTTGTTGCACTCATCTCAAGACATAACATGGCATGAAAATGAATCTATCATGTAGAGCACATTCCAATGTGCAAAACACATGTTGACACCTAGCTCATATGACACATGGATTAATTCCCATGAAAAAGAAAAATCATCATCTCATAACAATTTCATAAACTTATTATCCACATGCACTTTTGCAACAGGGATAACCATGGCATAATGCAACCTAACATGTATGCAAAATCATTCATCATGGAGAGCATTACAAGACGAACATCTGGACATATCATACACTCCATTTGGACCAACATGCACAAAGTTACTAGCACACGAAAATGCCAACAAATTTACACAGACAACAAGTGCTGAAACAGTTACATCACGAAGCACTCTTGACACGAAGATTAAGACATCTAGATGAACACTAACATGCACGAAACTGATGCTAACATGTAGGGCATGATGAGACGAACATTTTGATATATCATATGCGCAAAACGAAGCACCGAGCACAAAGTTACCACATGATGAAGGAGGCAACAAATTTACACGGATCTGGGGCTTAGTGGAAATATACCTCCGCGAAAATTCAACGTGGGATGGAGATGTGCGGGATGGAGAGATTCGGGACGGCGGGGGCGTTTGGTTCGGATCCCGGTGGATCTCATCCAGATCCACCAGATCCGGACGGGACAAAGACGACGATGGCTCGCCGGAGTTGGTCCGACCGGTGAGGCGGCGGTGCCGGTCGGTGCGGGTCGGCGGCGGCGCGGACTGCGGAGCAGCGGCGGCACTGGGCCCGGGCGGTGGCGGCTGGAGCAACAGGTGTCGGGCGGCGGAGGAGATGAAGGGCGCGGGGCGAGCTCGCCGGCGGGGTGCGTCCCGACGGCGGAGGCGCGGGTCATGGCGGCGGGGAAGGCGCGTCGGGCGGCGGACGGCGACTCGGGCTGCGAGGGCCGGACACGGGCCGAGCGGGCCCGGTGCGGTGGAGGCATAGGCCGGCAGCTGGGCTGCCACGTGGCGTCGCGCGAGTGGCTGAGGGGCGGAGCGGACATGTCCGGCGCACGGACGGACACGTCCGGCGACGGACAGAGGAGGGAGGCTAGGGTTTTGCTCGAAAATGGAGGGGATGGGGCCTTTTTATAGGTAGAGGGAGCTAGGAGTGTCCAAATGGGGTGCGGTTTTTGCCCACACGATTACGATCCGACGACCGAGAGGATGGGGGTGGTCGTGCTGGGTTAGTGGGCTGTTGTGGAGGGGTGTTGGGCCAAAAGAAAGAGGAGCTTTTTGCCCACAAGGTTAACTGTTGGAGTATCAAACGACTTGCAAACGCGACGAAACTTGACAAGCGGTCTCCACGTACTAAAACAACAACGTACGACAAGTCTCACCTCATTCTGACAACGTTCTACGGCCACTTGCGAAAGAAGGACTCGGAGATGCCACGGGTACGTGTGTGAGTGTCGGAACTCGAAACGGATAACGGGAAGAGACGAGCATGACCGGGTGCAAGGTTTTGAAAACATGTTGATGCAATGCACATGATGACGTGGTAAAATGCAACACGCAAGCAAAAGACATGGCAACGGCGACGAATAAGAGGATGACACCTGGCGCATTGGTCTCGGGGTGTCACAACACTCCCCTACTTACAAGAGATCTCGTCCCGAGATCTTAGGAACGAGACAGAAGAGAAAAAGGACGAAGGTGAAATCAAAGAACCTTGAGAGGTTGAGCCACTTGAAAGGAAGAATGCAAGGAGATGAACGAAGTTGCAAAGACTTCGTTAGACAAGAGGAACAAGGAATACGACGAGAATCAAAAGGTTCAAGGATATGAAGGAAGAGTTGAAGGAACAAGAATGAATTCGAAACCACTCCGGCTAAGAGGGATAGACAAGGAATAAGAACAACATATTTAGATGCCACTCTGGAAGAATTGAAAGAGTGAAATGAAAAGAACGGAGAAGAAGATGACAACTTGCACCACAAATGAATTTAAAATAGCATCTTCAAAAGAAAGGCTTCAATGGATTTGTTGAGAAAATCAACAAAAAAAGAATAAGCTTGTGTTGGACTTATGTAAACATCTCAAAACTTGAGGTCAATTATGCCGCAACCAAAGATTGAATAGCTGAGGATGAAGAAATGCAAAACTCCACTTCAAAAGAATAAGGAGAATTAATTGCACTTCGAGATGCAAGAAGAATAATGCTTGAGCTTCTCCACCAGGATTTGTTGAACACTTGAAGAATGATTAAACCATGAAAGAACCACCGTGAAGAACTCTGGTAACAAAAGGATGATGAGATACAAATAAGGGATGGAAGAATAAGATTAAAGGCTTGCGACGATTTAGACGGGGGTTCCGACGAGATGGTCGAGGAAACTGTGAACTCCGGAAAGAAAAGATGAAATCACTTGGAACTAGAATTTATTCATCAAGAATAAACTCCGGAGGAAGGAATAAATCAACTTGATGAGAATGAATAAGAATTATGGTATGCTCATCCTTCATCTATTAAATTGATGAAAGCAATGGATTTGCATACTACTTATTCTTGTTGAAATGATTGAAGGGGGATATATCGCCAACTTGCAAAAATCTTCATGAAACACCGGTAGGATTGGAATATAAATGAATGGATTGATATGATAACACCGGAAAAGAATTCTTGAGCGAACCACCGCAAGAATTGAAGCCGGGTGAAGAAAAGGAACGAACAACCGTAAGGGATTGAAATCGAGTCAATACAAGAATGAATCGCCGGGAAGAATAAAGCACTTGGGGAATTTTGATACAAGAGAACAAAGAGATCGCGAACTGATTAAAGAATACTTGAACGAAGCATCGGGCGAATGTGAGACGAACGAAGTGGCATCAATGAAGAATATTTGGAGGACGAAGTTAAAAACTGCGGACGAAGAAATCTTCTGAAATGATGGCCTTCAGAGGATGACAAAAGGAAAGAATTCATGAAATGCTCCGGATGGGTAAGGAAAAGAGTTTAAGACAAACTAAAATATTTGAGAGGATGGCATGAAGCTAGAATCATGAATCTTCGAGAAAACAAACAAGATATAGAGGAACTCTTCTTTGGTCTTCAAATGACGATGAAGAACACCACCAAAATTATTGAGATACTCCGGACGAATGAAAAAGAGGACATGTTGGACCAATGATGAAAAGAATTAAAAGTGATCTTGGAGAAGGCATATGACTGATGGAATCCATACTTACATCACACTTGAAAAGAATTTTGGAACACTTCGGGAAATAACTAGAAGAGTCAGGTAAGATCCTGGGAAAAAGCTTGTGGGTTAGGGCTCACCGAAAAGAAGACTTCGTTGGAAAGGATTGAAAAGGAGATGATGCACCGGAACGATTGAAAACTCGAATGAGGTGATAACCTCTAATTAATTGGAATACGGACAAATCTTCTGAGATGACTTTAGAACTCCGGAATAATTAAATGGCGGGAGGCAAACGGGCAAGAGGAAACATCTGTGCCGAGGGAAATGATAAGATCAACACCAAAAACTTGAATTGAAACCATCGGAAAAGAAAAGAGATGAAGAAGGACGAACTAGACGAGAATTCACTGGTTGAAATAACTGAGGAAAGAATGCAAAGGATTCACACGAGTAGGATGGATACTCGATTGAGGACTCCGGCTCCGAGAAGAAAAGGGGTGGGTGGATGGGAAAAAGAAAGACAACTTCGGAAGGGGAAACAACACTGGTTGGAAAGAACTGAGGACTGAAGCAAAAGACGAGGAGGTTCAAATCGACTTGACGAGAGATGCACCAGATGAAAAGAGCATACATCGCAACGATCGAAAACTAACCGCGTGATCCTAAAAAAATTGTAGGGGAAGATGAGTAATTCAAAACACTTACGTCAAGATTCCTCACCAGAGGGACGAAGGGGCTGGGGAGTAAAAAGAAATCCTACTCTCCGTTATATATATATATAGGACTCAAAACATTTTTGTGTGTGTGCCTAGACTCAACCGTCAGCGATTCGATCAATCAGGGGGCTCCTAGGTCGGAGAAGGCTCTGAATACCAACTTGTAATGCCCAGGATGCGACTATATCTCCTACGTGTCGAGGCACGACTTAGAGACATAAGCGCATTCTGGAATGATCTCAAGCGTGGTATCTTTGCACATCTCATGTAAAAATTCAGGGATGAAAGCGTAAAAGATAGTTGGCTTACACTCACCACGTCACACAATGAATACAATATCATACATTCATCCAAATAACACAGTGTCCATCTAAGGACGAAAACAAACGATAAAAGATACCACAAATCACAAGGCCTGATCTCCCCTAGTAGGAACCACTACTGATCGTCGGGATACGAAACATAGTATCGACCACGCTCTTCATCGAACTCCCATTGAAGTTCTGATCCATCTCCTGCATCGTACTCGGCTATACCTGCATCTGGTGTGTGTTGTAATCTGTGAGCCATAAGGACTCAGCAATCCCAGTCTCGAGTATCAAAACTAACAAAGCCTTTGGGTGTGGAAAAAGGGTATTAAAGGGGTTTGCAGCAAGCACTAAGCAACTAGCTTACGAGTTCAGAGCGAGATGAGAATAAATGCCAACAGTCGCCAAGTTGATCAAGAAGTGATCCTAGCTACTCACGGTCAAACATAACCCCACCGTGTTCACTTCCCAAAGCCCTTCGGAAAGAGACCATCGCGGTTACTCACATAGGTAGTGTATTCTTGAGGATATGGTGTCAAGTTATCTACAAACAGATATTAACAAATTCCCATCTGCCACATAACCACGGGCACGGCTTTCGAAACATCAAAACCCTGCAGGGGTGTCTCAACTTAGCCCATCACAAGATCACGATCTACGGAGTCGCAATTCCAAGGTGGGAAGACTCGAGTATTCTCGGAATCCCGTGCTCGAGATATTTCGACAAAGGTAAAACTAATCCAGCAAGACCCCCCGGTGTGCCGACACCCTGATAGTAGCCGCGCGTATCTCGTCTCAGGCCACGACCGGATGGGCGATTCTACACGTAATACCAGATACCTCGGGTTTCCCCAAGGCGGACCCGCAGAACCCCCAGTTTGGACCAACACTCATGAGGAGAACTGGCCCGGGTTGTTGATTAAGAACTCGGGGTAGCTAGTCCCTATGCAAATTTTGGTTGTTAGGCAAATGGAGTACCAATGTTGGGCATTGCTGGAAAAGCTTTAAGCAGTGCGAATTATCAAGGGGGGGCCCATAAACTGCAACCGTGTTAGGAACGCAAAATCAAGGAACATAACACCAGTTTATCGGGTCCTAAGGTGGCATGAGTGGAACAAAACACCAAGTTGAAGGCCAATCCTTCCACCCATTAACAATATATAGGTGCATTAGTTAACATAGATGTATATCGTGTTATCCCGAAAAAACAAGTTCAAAATGGAGCAATCTTCAATCTTCACCTGCAACTAACAACGTTATAAGAGAGGCTGAGCAAAAGCGTACTTAGCCAAACAACGGTTTGCTAGGAAGGCGGTTAGAGTGTTTCATGGCAACAATAGGAGGCTGACAAACAGGAATAGGCATCAAGGCATAGCTAAAGAGCGAGACAACTAGCAAGGCAAAGATAGAGGTGATATCGGGGAACGGTCATCTTGCCTGGTAAGTCGTCGATGGGATGGTAAGACGGCTCCTCGGACTCAGTCTCGACAAGATCCTCGAACTCGGTATCAGCTCCCGGCTCTACCCAACACAAGAGCACAACAACAGAACAATATCAAACACGGTGTAATGCACAATCAACATGATGCAAGACATGTCACGGAATGCAGGTATGATGTGCGTATGCATGAGGATGCTCTCGAGCCTAAGGAGAAGGTGATGGAAATGGCTTTATCTTGGGCAACCAAGCAAGCCATTGGATAGATGGGAAGCTTTCAGTCGAAATCGAGATAAAGAGCACCTGAAACGGATGCACGGTTTGCAAATGACAAGCAAAACAATATGCAATGCAAAACTGAAGTTATCAGCAACCTGGCATCTTTCGAGCAAGAAATAAATATGCTACAGCACCCAAACAGGAAGAAAAAAGGCATGGATGTGAAATAGACATGATACTTAACAAGCATGAACTTAGAGCACACCCGAAAACTTGCTGGAACATAATGAAACAAGCATGGCAAGATGCAATATGTTTACGGATTTCTCAGACTTTGTGAAAATTACAAGGCATGGCATAACAACGACAAGTAGGCATGTTTGCAAGGTTGTGCAACTCAACTTAAAGCATGGCATGGCATGGCAAGTGAATATAACCAACAGCAAGAATACATGTTTGTGAAGCTATTCATTGCAAGAACATGTTCATAGGATGCATAGAACACTAGCTATTCACATGGCAAAATTGAACTTGCTGATAACAAGCTGACAGAAATATTTTATAGCAACTTGAGAGCATGAAAACAACAAGCTACAGCAAGCTATCAAGCAAGCAAAAGACATGGAAATACCATATCTAACATGCTCTTAAAGAATAACCACATGGATACTTCTAGAACATACTAGAACATGTCCCAAACATCATGGCAAAAGTGCAAAAGTTTATCCAGACTTAGCAAAATCTGGGCATGCTGACAGAAACATTTTGAAGCAACTAGAGGGCCTCAAAAGAACAAGCTACATCATGGCATCATGGCAAACAAGAGCATGGATAGCTAGAGCATAACATATACATCAAGGAACACCCACTGGACAACTCTATCCATGCACAACAATAACTGTGGCATCATGGAAACATGGCATAAAAATTAACAGATTCACACTTAGCAGAAATTTAACATCACGATGGCATGTTAACAAGCTTGTTGCACTCATCTCAAGACATAACATGGCATGAAAATGAATCTATCTTGTAGAGCACATTCCAATGAGAAAAAACACATGTTGACACCTAGCTCATATGACACATGGATGAATTCCCACGTAAAAGACAAATCATCATCTCATAACAATTTCATAAACTTATTAGCCACATGCACTTTTGCAACAGGGATAACCATGGCATAATGCAACCTAACATGTATGCAAAAGCATCCATCATGAAGAACATGACAATACGAACATCTGGACATATCATACACTCCATTTGGACCAACATGCACAAAGTTAATAGCGCACGAACATGCCAACAAATTTACACAGAAAACAAGTGCTGAAACAGTTACATCATGAAGCACTCTTGCCACGAAGATTAAGACATCTAGATGAACACTAACATGCATGAAACTAATGCAAACATGTAGAGCATGATGAGGCGAACATTTTGATATATCATATGTGCAAAACGGAGCACCGAGTACAAAGTTACCACATGATGAAGGAGGCAACAAATTTACACGGATTTGGGACATAGAGGAAATATACCTCCACGAAATGTCAACGCGGGATGGATATGTGCGGGATGGAGAGATCCGGGACGGCGGGGGCGTTTGGTTCGGATCCCGGTGGATCTCGTCCAGATCTACCGGATCCGGACGGGATGAAGACGGCGGCGGCTCGCCGGAGTTGGTCCGGCCGGCGAGGCAGCGGTGTCGGTCGGTGCGGGTCGGCGACGGCGCGGGACTGCGGAGCAGCGGCGGCGCTGGGCCCGAGCGGCGGCGGCTAGAGCAACAGGCGGCGGGCGGCGGAGGAGATGAAGGGCGCGGGGCGAGCTCGCCGGCGGGGTGATGGCGCCGGCGGCGAAGGGCCGCGGCGGTGGGTGCGTCCCGGCGGTGGAGGCGCGGGTCGTGGCAGCGGGGAAGGCACGTCAGGCGGCGGACGGCGACTCAGGCCGTGAGGGCCGGAGACGGGCCGAGCGGGCCCGGCGCGGTGGAGGCGGAGGCCGGCGGCTGGGCTGCCACATGGTATCACGAGAGTGGCTGAGGGGCGGAGCGGACGTGTCCGGCGCGTGGACGGATGCGTCCGGCGGCGGACAGAGGAGGAAGGCTAGGGTTTCGCCCGAAAATGGAGGGGATGGGGCCTTTTTATAGGTAGACGGAGCTAGGAGTGTCCAAATGGGGTATGGTTTTCGCCCACACGATTACGATCCGACGATTGAGAGGATGGGGGTGGTTGTGCTGGGTTAGTGGGCTATTGTGGAGGGGTGTTGGGCCAAAAGAAAGAGGAGCTTTTAGCCCACGAGGTTAACCGTTGGAGTATCAAACGACCTCCAAACGTGACGAAACTTGACAGGCGGTCTCCATGTACTAAAATAACAATGTACGACAAGTCTCACCTCATTCCGAGAACGTTCTACGGCCACTTGCGAAAGAAAGACTCGGAGGTGCCACGGGCACGTGTGTGAGTGTCGGGACATAAATGGACAACGGGAAGAAACGAGCATGACCGGGTGCAATGTTTTGAAAACATGTTTATGCAATGCACATGATGACGTGGCAAAATGCAACACGCAAGCAAAAGACATGGCAACGATGACGAATAAGAGGATGACACCTGGCGCATCGGTCTCGGGTGTCACAGTGGAGTAATAGTAGTAGATGCATAATTGTTTTGGTCTACTTGTCACACACGTGATGCCTATATAAAATGATCACGCCTAGATATTCTCATAACTATGCGCTTTTCTATCAATTGCTCGACAGTAATTTGTTCACCCACCGTAGAATTCTGCTATCATGAGAGAAGCCGCTAGTGAAACCTATGGCCCCCAGGTCTATTCTCAACATATTAATCTTCCGTCTACTTTACTTTGATTTATTTACTTTCTGTTCTTATACCAAAAAAATTATACTATCGTATCTATCAGATCTCACTTTCGTAAGTGAGCGTAAAGGGATTGACAACCCCTTATCGCGTTGGCTGCGAAGTTCTTATTTGTTTGTGCAGGTGCGAGGGACTCGCGCGTGGTCTCCTACTAGATTAATATCTTGGTTCTCAAAAACTGAGGAAAATACTTACGCTACTATGCTGCATCACCCTTTCTTCTTTGAGGGGTTTATGCATATCGCTCTAGGAGAGCAGCTCGGGAGGAACGCCGAGGCCTACGTTGATGACATCGTGGTGAAGTCTCAGGAGGCCGAGACCTTCATCGAAGATTTGGATGAAACCTTCGCCAGCCTGCGCAAGGTAGACCTGTGGCTCAACCCGGAAAAGTGCGTGTTCGGTGTCCTGTCGGGTAAGCTTTTGGGCTTCCTGGTGTCGCACAGAGGGATCGAGGCCAACCCCGAGAAGTTCAAGGCCATAGAAAAGATGAGTCCGCCGAAGACCCTCAAAGAGATACAGAAGCTGGTCGGTTGTGTAACATCACTCGGGAGGAAAGAGACCTGAGACAAACACTGCATTTGAAATCCTTGAAGACATCTATGATGAATATTGCACACCAGATGAAGAAACTCATGGCAAAGAAAACAAAAATCAGCGCAAAGTGCGCATTCAGAGGATTGAGAGAAGATGGGCAAAGGAATGGAGGGAATACTGCTATGTTACTCCAAAGTACATGAAGAAATTCGTAGTAAACCCTCCTTGCACAAGACCTCCTTTGGCACCTGGCCAAGTTGCAAATCCCTCAAGCCTCAGGCGTGGTGAGGAATTTCAGAAGGAATGGGTCAAGCGTCAAGCAAAGCTTCAACGCGCAGCCAGAGAAGGAGTGAAGAAATTCAATGAAGACTCTGCTCCTGATGCCTCTGCTGTTGAAGCCTCTGCCAGCAAGCCCAAGAAGGCCATGCTGAAGAAATCATCCGTCAAGCCAAATTCCTCAACAGCAACACCCTCAAGGCCAAGTTCCTCAAAGCCTTCCGCACACATTCCTCAGGAAACTTCCTTAAGGGCCGCCTCAATTCCCTCTGTTGCTGCACAATCTTCAGTTGCTGCTGCAAAGTCCTCAACTCCTGTGCACCTTGCTACATGTCAACGGACTGCAGGATTCTCAATTGCTTCAGGAGCCTCTGCAACTTCATCAGCTCCACCAAAATCCTCACCTAGTCCGGCCTTGCTAAAAGTGAAGACCACTGCTGGCCGTGGAAAGAGGCCAAGTCCTCAAAATAAAGTGGCCTTTCAAGTTCTATCTGATGATGATGAAGCTGATGATGAAGAACTTGCTGCAATCATTAGGGATAGACAGACGAAGGCCACTCATGCCAAGGGCAGTTCTGTGCCTCTCATGCTGGATCCTAAGAAGATCCTAGATTACATTGATATGTGGCACAAGGATCCCAATACCCCTCTCCCTGACATGAATCTCACTCTTGGTCATTGGTGAAGAAACTTGTTGGTTACTTTTGTTGGTGAAGAAAAATGGAAGTTTGAACAAGCCAAAAAGGCCAAGAAGAATCAGTACAAGAAGGAGCGACTTTTGAAGAAAAACATAGTGAACATGACTCCTGAGGATCTTGTGAAGCTGCAATCTGAGATCACAGACCTCAGTGATGAATTTGATAGAAACCGTGTTGATTGGCTGAGAGCCAAAGTTACATTCATCAAGCTCTCCAAGTCACTCAAACTTGGTGGTGAAAGTTCCTCACAAGAAGCAATTCATCTTGATGAGGAAACTAAAAGCGCAGCTGACAATGTCACTGCTGAAGAAACTGAATGTGCCAGGACTGATAAAGAAATTCCAGTAGCTGAAGAAACTGCCAGGGCAACTTCCAATGTTGCGCCTGAAGAACAACCTAGGGCTGCTGGAGAAACTGAAGCAGCGCTAGAAGAAACTAAAAATGCCAGGGCAACTACAACATTCGTGCCCAAAGAAACTGAACTGATTTCATCTACACCTCCTGCAAAGTCTTCACATGTGAAGACTATCAACTTCCTTCTGCATCAGAAGTGAAGAAGACGAAGGTTGCACAGAAGGCAGCTGTGAAGAAAAGGAAAGCATCATCAACTGCAGAATCCTCAGCTCCCAAGAAAGTGAGGACTTTGTCAAGCTCCGTCGCTAATCCCATTATTGTTGTCCCAATTTCAATTGTGCCATCAAAGGAGATAGTTCCCTTTGGTGAGGATTATGAGATTCCTGATAACACTGCTGAAGAAAATCCTTCTGCTGCTTCTTCCGAGCAATTGGATGAAGAAATTGAAGCGGAAGGAATCCCTTCAACCCCTCTGGTATCATCGCCCATGCCTCAGTTCACTGCTGAAGAGGCCGACGTTGAGGAAATGGAAGAAGATGAAGATGTGGACATTGGGTCTACAACACCTGTGCTCAATGATGATTATTGGGAGAAGACTAGTCCAAATTCCCCATTGACCATACCACTGCAGCAAGTTCCTCAGTCCCCTGCTCAAACTGGAGAAATTCACACGGGCTCTGAAGGACTTCACATTCCACTTATGTCCTTTCCTAAACAAGCTCGAGCTGCATCAGCTGAAGAAATAGAACAACCAGTAGCTGCTGAAGAACATGAAGCTCAAATTCCTGAGGCAGCAACTCCAAAAGTTATAAGTCAAGAGGCTGCAAAATTATCATCTTCAAATGTTCGGCCCAAGCAGAAGAACCCTAATGCTACAAAGCAAAAATTCAAGGCTGATGATTTCTTTGCTGAACATGTATTCTTCACTAAATTCAACCCTTATGACTCAGCAAGACTTCGTCGCAAGCAGTTCTGGACTTCCACTCAGATGAACTTCTATTCCTCACTGCTTTTCTACAAGGATAAGGTATTTGAGCATCGTCAAATTCCTCATGTTGACATGGAGTCCATCCCTTGCTTTGAGCGAGTGCTGAATTTGCTGCATGAATCTGGGCTTCTACGCTTCTGTTCTGGCATCTGTGATTGGAATGAAGAGCTAATTCTTCAATTCTATGCAACCTTGCACGTGATTGGTAGTTCTGATGACATCAATTCATGGGTGCTTGACTGGATGACTGACAACACCCACTATAAAGCTCTAGCATCTGAATTGCTTCACGTTGTCCCTATTCACCCTCCTGTTGAAGGCGCAAGATTAATGAATGAGGAACCTGAACTTCCAAATCATCTGATGCAAGTGTTGATGAAGCCTTTGAAGGTTGGCCAATCTCCAAGAACAACCTTCCTAGTGAAGGATTTGCTATATCTGCCAAGGACAATATACCGCATTCTCACCAAAACCCTTAGTACAATCAAAGGCCACAACTTTGAAGAAGAAGACGTTGTTGGCATCATGAAGAATCTACTGTTCAATATCATGCATGGGATTCCCATCAATTATCATGATTTCTTAATGAGGACTTTGGCGAATGTTGCATTGTAACCTTTTGAGTTGAAGCCTTATGCTCCCTAGATTATGAGATTCATCAGAACAAGGTCTTCAATTGCATACAAAGCTAACTTTCAGAATTACCTCAGCTATTTGCCTCCAGTTGAAGTCCTCAAATGGACCATTTCCTCAGTTGACGGAAAGGGCAGCTATCATTGATGAAGGTACTCGTCCTTTGGATGGCCAGATTCGCAAAGCTGCATCTTATTCCACCAATGATGATTCTGCAACCCAAGACACTGCCGCAAATGCTTCAAAGCAAATTCCTCAAGCAACTGTTCCGGGAGTGATGACTCACCGTGAGCTTATTCTAAGTCTTCATCAGAAAGTTGATCAAAATCACAAGTGGGTCAAGCGCCAGTTTGGTGCAATTCTTCAGAACATGACTGTCACATAGAATTCTGTGAAGAAGAATCACTACTATGCGCATGAAATCTTTGATCGCACTTGGGCTATTCTTTCACATCACTTCAATGCTGAAGAAATCAAGGAGATGGAATTTCAACAGGACTTTGACTGATCTCAGGCACCTTCGAAGAAATTCAAGAAGGCCAAAGTTCCTCAGCTGGTCACAAGTTCATTTTCTTCATCGCGCGCGACGGATGAAGCTGAAGACTTGGACGACACTGCGGCAGGCCCTACATCAACAGACGACCCCAACAACACTGGCGCTCCTCCATCAACACCATAATGATATTCTTCAGGGGCGTTAGTCCTCATTTTTTGTCCATTTTGGTAATTTGATGACAAAGGGGGAGAAATTTGAGTTAGTCTTCAAGCGGGTCTCTATTATGGGCTATATTTTCGTTCAGTTACAACTCTCGTTCTTCTGAAGTGTTTGCTCTTATGAGTTGTAAACTTAAGTCTCATGGTGGTCTGACACTCTTTGAACTGCTTTCTGCATCCTTATTTCCTCAGTACTTTAATGCACGCATGCTGAAATTTGTCAGACACCATATTTCATCATGCATGTCAAGTTATTCATATCTTATGATAAATGTGTCTATGAATTACAAGATATAGATCTCCATGATAATGCTCTACAATGTGCATTTGCTAACTCAAGCAAAATCCTCAAAAGTGCACATCTTCATGGGGAGTTCTTCTATATCTTGTAATCAAATTCCTCAATATCTGTTGTTACACCTCATATGTTTATGCCCGTTGAAAACTTAACATATTTGTCATCAATCACCAAAAGGGGGGAGATTGTAAGTGCATCTAGTGCCCCTTAGTGATTTTGGTGTATTGAAGACTTATAGGTTAAGGGACTAATGTGTTTATGAGTGTACACAGGTCTTATAAGTCTCTGGGGAGTTTGATATTTATGAAGAAAGCTGACCCCTAAAATTGTATGTCTTCGGTTGAAGACTTTGGTTTTCTTGAAGACTTTGAAAGTGGGGAAATTGGTGCGACCTTGAAGACTTGGATATTCATGCGAGGATTATGAAGCGTGAAGACTTTTGTTTTCGTAGTTTCATTTTCTCCTTCTTGAGTCATAGGAAACACCGTATTGTTAAAGGGGGTCGAGGTAAAACTAAGGAAACATATTTCCAAGTGATGCTCATCTCAAATCCTACACTACAAATCCTTTCGAGTGAAGCCATTGGAAATCTCATACAGTTCAGTCAATTTGTTCAGTGACAGAGACGAAGCTCTTCTGCTCTCTGAGGAATTTGTTCTGACTAAGGAGTTAGGAATTCGCCAGTGCAGATTGCCTACAATTGAGGAACATGATAGCCCTGAGGAATTGTGTCTTGGACTGGGCGAGGTCTGTGTGACCTTAGCTCAAGGGGAATATGGTGAGGGCTTGGTGTCTTGGACTGTGTGTCCAGGACTGGGTGTCCGGGACTGTGTCTCCTCAGGTTACCTAGCCACCCCAACCAGACGTACAACTATCACAACAGTTGGAACTGGTTCAACAAATCATTGTCTTCACCAAGCTTACTGGTTCTATTTCCTCAGCCTTTCCATTTGCTCATTCACGTGTTGATGAACTTGATCTGTACTGTTTCAAGACTTTGACTGAAGACTTTCTCAATTTCCTCAACCCAATTTCTTTAGTCCCTTTTCTTCAGCCTGCTTATCATGTTTACACGCTACTTGTACTCTGTGTTTGCCTTCATTTCATCATGATGATAATGCTACTGTTTTGTTGTGCATGCACTTGGGTATCTATTCCGCTGCTAAGTAGTTCGTTGCTTAGGAAATTCCTCAGCTAGTATTTCCTTAGTGACGAATTCATAAAAAATGCCTATTCACCCCCTCTAGTCGATATAATGCACTTTCAGTAGTAGTATAATTGCCTTGTAAACACTTAAAATGCATGACAAAAAATAATGTCATACAGCACAGTGTGAATTGCCATATGCTCCTAAGCAAAACTATGCAGCTGCCAAGAAGTACTAAAGAATATGAATGACATATAATGTATGGATGTATAGATGTAGTTGCCATATCCGTAAAAGCATAGTACGAAATTGACCCCTCTGAATCACTTCATTAGCATGGCAACCGAGAATTTGGGTTCAACAAGCAGTCGCCATCTACTAAAAACAAACAAAGTGGCAAACTGTATCTGAACCAAAAGATTGAGATTACCATGTTTGCACAAAACAACATATCAAAATAGAGCCATGGTGTGAACAAACATGTACTTGTCGTCTTCTTACAAGCGCAGTAGGTAAATTGACCACTCAATCAGAGCAAAAACATGGCAACTGACACATTTGGTTCAAAAAGGTAGTTGCCATCTAGCAAGAAATTTGTAGATGAAACAATACATTCATGATGCCATGTTTGCATAAAACATCATGACAATTAAGCTTGATCTAGGCGAACCACATCAGACGCCTGGTGGCCGAAAACAAGTTGCCATGCTATCCAAATCCAACAACCATTACTGATAGTTTTGGGTTCAACAAGCAATTGCTATCCACTTAAACAAACAAAGTGGCAAACTATATCTGAACCAAAAGATTCAGGTTACTATGTTTGCGCAAAACAACATATCAAATAGAGTCGTGGTATGAAAAAATAGGTAGTTGCCATCTGCTTACAAGCACAGTAGGTAAATTGACTCTTGTATCAATCCAAAATCATGGCAACTGCCAGATTTGGTTCAAAAGGTAGTCGCCATCTAGTTAAAGCCATAAGATTCAAGTTGCCATGTTTGCACAGAACTTCATGGCAATTAAGTCAGTTCCATAGAACAACCAACTACCATTGTCCTACATATCGAAATGCAGATAACTAAATCTAGGGTTCATACCCTACTATCAGACCCGGACTACGATCTCAAAATCATGCCTAAATACTAAGAATCACTGCCTACGAGGCCATCAAAACCAACAAAAACAACAGAATCTCTACAACCTAGACAAAACATGTTGCCATGTTCGCACAAAACATCACGGCAATTAAGCCTGATCGAGGCGAACCACATCAGATGCCTGGTGGCCGAAAACAAGTTGCCATGCTATCCAAATCCAACAACCATTACTGATAGTTTTGGGTTCAACAAGCAGTTGCCGTCTACTGAAACAAACAAAATGGCAAATTGTATCTGAACCAAAAGATTCAGGTTACCATGGTTGCTCAAAACAACATATCAAATAGAGCCATGTGTGAAAAACCAGGTAGTTCCCGTCTGCTTACAAGCACAATAGGTAAATTGACCCTTGTATGAGTCCGAAATCATGGCAACTAACAGAGTTGGTTCAAGAGGTAGTTGCCATCTAACTAAAACCATAAGATTCAAGTTTTCATGTTTGCACAAAAATTCATGGTAATTAAGCCAGTTCCGTAGAACACCCAACTACCAGTGTCCTACATATCAAAATGCAGATAACTAAATCTAGGGTTCATACCCTACTATCAAACCCGTACTACAGTCACAAAATCATTCCTAAATATTGAGAATCACTGCCTATGAGGCCATCAAAACCAACAAAAACAACAGAATCGCTACAACCTAGACAAAACATATTGCCATGTTTGCACAAAACATGTTGCCATGTTCGCACAAAACATCACGGCAATTAAGCCCGATCCAGGCGAACCACATCATATGCCTGGTGGCCGAAAACAAGTTTCCATGCTATCAAAATCCAATAACCATTACTGATAGTTTTGGGTTCAACAAGCAGTTGCCGTGTACTGAAACAAACAAAGTGGCTAACTGTATCCGAACCAAAAAATTCAGGGGACCATGTTTGCGCAAAACAACATATCAAATAGAGACATGGCATCAATAAAATAGGTAATTGCCGTCTGCTTACAAGCATAGTAGGTAAATTGACCCTTGGATAAGTCCAAAATCATGGCAACTCATAGATTTGGTTCAAAAGGTAGTTGCCATTTAGCTAAAACCATACGACTGAAGTTACCATGTTTGCACAGAACTTCATGGCAATTAAGTCAGCTCCATAGAACACCCAACTACCATTGTCCTACATATCGAAATGCAGATAACTAAATCTAGGGTTCATACCCAACTATCAGACCCGGACTTCGATCAAAAAATCACTCCTAAATACTAAGAATCACTGCCTATGAGGCCATCAAAACCAACAAAAACAACAGAATCGCTACAACTTGGACAAAACATGTTGCTGTGTTTGCACAAAACAGCACGACAATTAAGCATGATCCAGGCAAACCACATCAGACGCCTGGTGGCCGAAAACAAGTTGTCATGCTATCCAATTCCAACAACAATTACTGATAGTTTTGGGTTCAACAAGCAGTTGCCATCTACTGAAACAAACAAAGTGGCAAACTGTATCTGAACCAAAAGATTCAGGTTACCATGTTTGCGCAAAACAACATATCAAATAGAACCATAGTGTGAAAAAACAGGTAGTTGTCGTCTGCTTACAAGCACATTAGGTAAATTGACCCTTGGATCAGTTCAAAATCATGGCAACTGACAGATTTGGTTCAAAAGGTAGTTACCATCTAGCTAAAACCATAAGATTCAAGTTGCCATGTTTGAACAGAACTTCATGGCAATTAAGTCAGCTCCACGGAACACCCAACTACCATTGACCTACATATCGAAATGCAGATAACTAAATCTAGGGCCCGTACCCTACTATAAGACCCGGACTTCGATCGCAAAATCACGCCTAAATTCTGGGAATCACTGCCTACGAGGCCATCAAAACCAAGAAAAAACAACAGAATCACTATAACCTAGACAAAACATGTTGCCCGGTTTGCACAAAACATCACGGCAATTAAGCCTGATCCAGGCGAACCACATCACACACCCGGTGGCCGAAAACAAGTTGCCATGCTATCCAAATCCAACAACCATTACTGATAGTTTTTGGTTCAACAACCAATTGTCATGTACCGAAACAAACAAAGTGGCTAACTGTATCTGAACCAAAAGATTCAGGTTACCATGTTTGCGCAAAAAAACATATCAAATAGAGCCATGGTGTGAAAAAACAGGTAGTTGTCGTCTGCTTACAAGCACAGTAGGAAAATTTACCCTTGGGTATGTCCAAAATCATGGCAACTAACAGATTTGGTTCAAAAGGTAGTTGCCATCTAGTGAAAACCATAAGATTCAAGTTACCATGTTTGCACATAACTTCATGGAAATTAAGTCAGCTCCATAAGCACCCAACTACCATTGTCCTACATATCGAAATGCAGATAACTAAATCTAGGGTTCGTATATCCTACTATCAGGCCCAGACTTCGATCACAAAATCACGCCTAAATACTGAAAATCACTGCCTATGATGCCATCAAACCCAACAAAAAACAACAGAATCGCTACAAGCCTGCAACCTAGACTTGAAAATGTCTAATCTTTGAAAACAGAGATATCGGTGCGGTACAGGCGAGCCTCACCGGCTTGACTTCCATTGCGATGGCAACAGACCTAGATAATGCCGGTCTAATGGCGGTCATGTGACTCCACCGACGACGAGGAAAATTTGAGCACCCCTAAATCCACATGAATCTGGACAGATTCAAGCCGCATGTTAACCGGGAGGAGGGGAGGCAGCTTGGGACCAGTAGAAGGTTTGGTACCTTACCTCTGCGCGGTGGATGCTCCGGTGACGACGCTCCGGTTGCCTGAACACCAGTGACGGCCACGAATATCCGCGAATCTTTCACCGCCCGCGTTGGTGCTATACAAACGGTTTTAAACCCCTTTCCGTGACGGCATTTGGAACCGTCGCCAAGTGAGTGTGGGCGATAGGGGGGTCCTTCCCACACGATCCAGAAACCGTCGGGGATATGCCCTCCTGGCACACACGCTCGGCAAAATGAGGTCATGTGCGACCAGCGAGCGCTCAAATACGGAAATACGTACAGTAGAGCTACAAAATACAATTATACGGCGAAATTGTTTCCGGTCACAAGTACATCCCACACAGTCAGACCCCGCTAAATTTTTCGGTTTGTATGTACATCCCACATAGTCGCTCCAAGGAAAATGTTTCCGTTCATAGGTACATCACACACATCTTTTTCCGTTAAATCGTTCGCATTCTTGAATGTATCACACACGGCCCGTAGAAGAAACTGTGTGGCAAAGGTTGTCCATCACACACAGTTTTTATGTGGTAAACATTTCTGCAAGGTGGCCTAGCGCAAACAATTTTCAAGAGAAAGTCGTGTGTGATTGTTCATTGATCCAACACAGTTTATTCCTAGGAGTTGTGTGCGTTGCCTGAGGTCATCGCCCACGGTATTTTTTCAATAACCGTTTGCAATATCGAAATCCAATTAGCAGGCTAATTCGCCATTAACAGGCTAATTTCCCTATTATTAATAATCCATTTATTAATCTAATTGATATTCAATATTAAGCACACAATATATTTCATTTCCATATTAAGGCAGCAGAATTTCATAATTGAAATACATCAGAGTACAACATGATATAGCTTCAACACTCAGCTACCCCATTACACAACTGCACCAGCACCAAGTTCCACATGCAACAAGTAGAACCTATCGAAATTAGCATCATAGACGGTATATAGCCAGATGCATCTCATCTGGAAAACTGCTGAAGTGTAAGGCAAATATTGAGCCTTCATTCATGTTGAAGGTCTTTGCAACTTTAGGCCAGTGCTTATGGATGATTGACCACCCGTCCTTCGTCCTCTTCAGGAACACTTCAATATTGAACCGTGGGTGTTGTATGAAAACCTTCCTCTACTCCTGGCCATAGAGTGGTTTGAGAGGTAATCATCCGTGAACTGCTTTGGAAAGCCCTGAAAACAAGGATGTGCATAAATATCTTCTCTATATTGGAAATGGGGCAAAGAAATAAAAAAGGCAAGGTATAATAGTTAGTACCATCTTGTAGTGAACTGATGTCTTGTTCATTGTGCAGACAAAGATCTTGTTGTCTTTTGTTATTAATTTCTTTATCCTAACAATCTTTCTAAGTTTATTGATTTGATTGATATTCATGGACAACTCATTTCCCCGTATGCAAAAAGGGTCGAACAGTGGGTCAAAACCTCTGACAGCAGGACCTACATGTGAAAGAGCAAATTGTTAAAAACCAAAATATTAGAATGGTTCCTGCAATTGCACAATAATGTGATATTAGAGAACGAACCATGCACGTGCTAACCTCGATTGTAAACCTCAGTGCTTCCCATTGTTTCCGTGCAACACATATAAGGTAGTTAGTCATCAGGTTAAGTAAGGGTTCACATGCTATCAGTAAAATATGTTGATGAAAAATAAGCACATTGTAGATTCATCATATTAATTCAAGTCACACGGAAAACCCATTTATCCAAACCAAACATAATTAAGAACTAGGAACCGGGCCGTCATCCGCCTGTTGATTAACTCGTTGTTCTTATCCTCAGGGTTTACTAGCAAATTGAAATCACCCACGACCACCCAGGGTCCCGCGTGCAGGTCACGAATGTCGATTAGTTCCTGCATGAACTCAATCTTCTCATGGTCTCGCTGTGGACCATAGACTCCGGTGAGCCACCACTATTGGCCCTCACAAGGCCGGACTAGCGCAGTTAAGGTGTTGTTGGTGTAGTGCGGGTTGGAGACCGCCACGATCGACACGTCCCAAGCCAGGAGTATCCCGCCCCTCGTACCGATAGCCGGTAGGTAGAAAAAGTGTTCGAATTTATTCCCGAGGCAGTGCCTCACGATGTCAAGCGTTACAATTTCTAATTTAGTCTCCTGGAAACAAACCACCGCTGGATTTGCAGCGACCGCCACTTGGCCAATGGCACATCTACGAGCCGAGTTGTTCAAGCCGCGGACGTTCCACACGAGAATCTTGGATGGTTGCGCGGTCATTGCGGAGGCCTACCGAACTGCATGGACCGGGCACTAGCACGAGCCGTCCACCGCCTCATCATGCTCGAGCAAAGGAAGGATCGAAGGCTCCCAACCAAAAAGTGCTAAGATGGCCTTGATGTGCCCGTCGTTTAGTGGCTGTTGGAAAAGTTGAACGTATGCATGCAGCACGTCGTCTGAAATTTGGTCTCCCTCATTAGCCAAGCAAAGCTTTCGAATAAGCACCCCTTGCTGCTTTGAAGCTTGCGAGCCCCGCCCAACTCCGCGCGCAATTCTGACACTCCTCCTTGGATTCGAGACCGATTGCCTCCTTTGCCTGGGACGCCTTTTGGCCACTGGTGGTTCTCTGACAATTGGCCTTATTGTATTGTTGATGAGGAAACAATACAAAATTCTACCCACGACAATTGGACATCGCATTGCAGAATTGAACCAAGCAGTTAACTAAACACCACAACAAATGAACCAAACATTAACTGAGCACCACATTGCACAATATAATATACTCCTAATAGAAGATCAGACAGTTAACCAAACAGTTAACTACAGCTAATTGTAGCAATTGTATTTGTTTGTCATGTATTTACTACAGCCAAATTCAATTTATTCCTCACATGGTATACAATAACAGAATGCACCCACAACTATTGAACATCGCATTGCAAAATTGAACCAAACAGTTAACTAAACACCACAACACAAATGAACCAAACGTTAACTGAGCACCACATTGCACAACGTATAACCAAACCAAGCATGCTTGACAACTTGGAAATATAGCAATTGTATTCGTTTCTCGTGTATTTTGTAAAGATAAATTTGATTTATTTCTCACATGGAAGACAATACGAAATTGCAGCCTAAAGAATTGAACATCACATTTGCAGAATTGAACCAAATAGTTAACTGAAGACGACAACTAATTAACAAAACAGTTAATAAGTGAGCACCACACTACACGACATATAGAACATATACACTAGAGCAACAGATTGCATGTAAAATTAGATAGCACAATTCACTAGAATTTGTGAAAGAAAGGCAGGAGCAGCACACGAAACGGGTAAATCGAGCATGCTTAACCGGCGTAGCTAGCAAATGGCAAGGTGCTCCTCCAAGATCTGGGGGTCGGCACGAATGGCAGCCATCGCGACCTCATCCGCGCGTATGGCCGCGATTTGCTTCTCCGCTGCCAAATGCTCCTTGAGATCCTGGCTATACTGCGTGCACCATGTCTTAGGGCGGCGCTTATTTGGTGGAGGGGTCAGTGATTTGGGTGGAAGGTGTCACGCTCGCACCGAAGATCGGGGCATGTGGGATGTGGATGGAGGAGGAGGATGGGGGTCGGGTGTGGATTACCTGCCTGGATAGACGAGGCCGAGCAGCGTGAAGGAGGGTCGCCGACGAGAAGGCGACGCTGCAAGAAAGGAGTGAAGGTTTCAACTTGGAAAGGAAGGCGGAAAGAGGGGAAATGTGGCTTTTGGTAAGGGGGGCGGGGAGGTAGATATTTCCACGGAAGCCGAAAATTTGAAATCTCTTCAGCCAAAAAACTGGCGCGCAAAGTGTCATCAGACACGGTCCCTTATTCAGAACTGTGTACGATATGTGAACATCACAAACGATTCAGATAGCTTCACCCATGTGTGATGAGTTTGAACGTCACAAGATTTGGTTCGAATTTCCATGGTTACAGTGGTCATCCACCTCATTGCATAATTTGGGTACACAAAGGAGACTACAGCAAACCAACACTTCTTAATTGAGCAAGTTTAGCAATTAAACAAAGCTAGCTGACCTAAACATTACTCTAACAAATTAAACACCGGCGCGCTTAATTAAACAAAAGAAAGAGTACTACTACGGCTGGAGCTCGCCGATCTCCGCCGCCGCCTCCATGTCCAGCTCGCGCCCCACGTTCTCCTGGGGAAGGGGCTCCATGGCATCCATCGCACCATACTCGGCAAGCATCTCGCCATCCGTGTCCGCCATCTTTTCCGAAAAGGCCACCCCGAGCTAGGCGTGCACGGACGCGATCTGGGCTTGGACGGCGGCGATTGCCAGCTCTTCGGCCGTGGGTTGCCGACCATTATCAGAGAAGCTGTGTTTGATTTGTGCGGTGACCGCCAGGAGCTGGGCGTGGGCGGCCTCCATCGGGGCTAAGGCCACCGCTGCGGAACGAACAACTGTTGTGCCGCTCTCGCCAGTTGCTATCCCCGGGGCAGATGTTGCTGCCGCCACCTGAGAAGCAACAGCTGCCGTTTGGTCTGCCTTTGCCGCCTGGCCGCAGATTGTGGCCGCGCTCATGCACCTTGTCAGCACGCGCATGGCGGCTGCGGCCGCGCCCTTGCCGGAGTGGGCCATCGAAGTTGCCCTCATGACGCGGGTCCATGTGTCCATCTTTCACCGGCGACGATTGAACAATGAAATGATATTTGGGGGGTGAGTTAGTGTGCTTGAGACGCAGGTTGTGGACTGTAGCCGACGCACCTTCTCGCGTAAGCCATAGGCGTACTATACACCAACGGTGCTCCAGGATATTTTGTGCTGCATCTCACACGGTTGGTGATAATAAACCGTGTGCGACCTACTTGAGTTTTCATCTTGATTTGAATTACATAATGGGGTCACAGCGGCAATGGATGGTGTTTGAATTGCTAGACCTTTTATTTGGAGTGAACATGCAACTATATGTGTGTCGTAAAATAATTGGAATTATTCAGGGTTCGTTTGAACATTTTATACATTAAATTGGTTTTCTAGCCATTTCAGGTGAACAATTCAAAATTAAACTACATGCACATGCTCCGGTGCACCAACATGGGTTGTAAAATCATATATGTGTCCATCGGTTTATGCTTATCTCACATGCGAGAAATGGGGATGACATTCGAACACCACGTCACCGTGGCTCTCCGGCAAACATCGACGTACTTGCTTTTGTAATTCTAGTAAATCCAAAATTCATCCGAAATTCATGAAACTTGGCATCCTATCATGGAGCGGCATCAACATGCCGTGGTAAAAATTATGTCCCATTTGGGGCAGGTTTGGGTACAAGCTTCTCATAAACCAGAGCTTCTCACAACAAGTGTGATGGTTACGGTAGGGAACGTTTCACCTTTCTGGACGAAACGATATTCGTTGCCTCTTCTCGATTTCAAAAAATTTCCTATTGTCAACATAGAACAACAAGAGTGTTGTGTCAATTTTTGGGATTTTCGGGGTTCGCTTGGACATTTTTATACATTAACTGAGTTTTCTCTGCATTCATCTGCATAATTCAAATTTGAACTACATGTACATGTTCTAATGCATATAAATTAGTTGAAAATTCAAATATGTGTCCTTGGTTGCCTGCTTAGGTCCCATGCAAGAAATGGGAATGAATGTCAAACACCCTGCCACCGTCACTCGGCCGCAAACATTGAGATACCTAGTTTTTAAATTCTAGTAAATCCAAAACTCGTCTGAAATTCATGAAACTTAGCATGCTATCATGGAGCGTCTATCGTGGTAAAAAAATTGTCCCATTTGGGGCAGGTTTGGGTATATACTTCTCACAACAAACATGCTGGTTTCGGTAGGGAACGTCCCACCTTTGGGGACGGAACAATGTCCATTGCCTCTTATTGCTTCCAAAAAATTTCTCATTTCAACATGGAACAACAGGAGTGTTATGTCAATTTTTGTGATTTTTCGGGGTTCGTTTGGACATTTTTATGCATTAACTGAGTTTTCAATGCATTTATGTGCATAATTCAAATTTGACCTACATGCACGTACTCCAATGCATATAAATTGGTTGAAAATCAAAAATGTGTCCTTGGGTGCATGCTTAGGCCCCATGCAAGAAATGAGAATGAATTTCAAACACCGGGGCACTGTTGATTACCGGCAAAACATTGAGATGACTGGTTTTTAAATTCTAGTAAATCCAAAACTCGTCTGAAATTCATAAAACTTGGCATGCTATCATGGAGCGGCATCAACATGTCGTGGTAAATTTTTTTCCCATTTGAGGCAGGTTTGGGTATATGCTTCTCACAAACAAGAGCTTCTCACAACAAGCATGGTGGTTTCAGTAGGGAATGTCCCACCTTTGGGGACGAAACGATATCCATTGCTTCTTATTGCTTCCAATTTTTTTCTCGTTTCAACATACTACAACATGAGTGTTGTGTCAATTTTTGTGATTTTTCGGGGTTCGTTTGGACATTTTTATGCAAAGGGACGGTTACCGGATCCTCACAGACCGAAGAACAGATGTGGAAGTCACTATGGAAGCTCAAGGTCTTGCCGATGGTTTGTGTTTTCTGGTGGAGAGTGGTTCGTGGAATTCTTCCAGATGAAAGTACCTTGAGGCATCGTCATATAAAGGTAATCAGTAGATGTAATGTCTGTAATGCGATGGATGAGGATCTGATGCACGCCTTAGTGCATTGCTCCCATGTCAAGTTGTTCTGGGAACAAGCTTTTGCAATGTTTGATCTTCGAAGGCCACGCTTGCACCCGGATACATGGTCCCGTGACATATTATGTGATGGGAGGTTCTTCGATGTTCAAAGGGCTCAAATGATCTCCGTAATGTGGTCCATATGGCACTCGCAGAATAGAGTTACTCATGATGATGATCAGCTTGAACCTTTTATTCCGGTGAAAAGAACTCGGGAGGATTTGGCTTTGCTTGATATGCCTGACTCGCATGCTTCGATACTCCCGGGTTATGGGTGGATACCTCCAGAGTTGAGGATCGTTAAGATAAACACAGATGTGGCTGTGAATGTGGACTCCAATAAGGTGGGCGCGGGAGGTGTAGCCCGATCCACAAATGCCTTGTTGGGTGCTTGGAGCAAACCCCATCCGGGGATTTCAGATTCGCTCATAGGGGAGACTTTGGCGCTGCGTGATGGAGTTATCTTTGCAAATCTACGTGGCTTCTCCCATGTGATCATGGAAACAGACTGCCTGGAGATTGTTAATCTGTGAAACACTCGTCACAATAGCCTTTCTGTTGTGGCACCTTTACTTTTAGAAATTGGCGAGCTAGCTTCCTCTTTTTCTTCTTTCGTTATTCAACACGTAAGCAGATCAGCCAATGTACCAGCCCACCTTTGTGCTAAACATGCATGCCAAAAGTTGGACCGGATCTAGACCCTCTTTCCTACTCACCAGCCTTATGGCTGATGATGCTAGGAGCTTTTTCATTGAATAAAGCTCTCAATTGGTATGCAAAAAATATACAGTGGGGGTAGACACACGATGTAACCTTTTTTTTCGAGAAAATTTCCGATCTATTCATCTTTAATCATGGCAGTACAATGAATACCAGAAATAATAGAAATTACATCCAGATCCGTAGACCACCTAGCGACAACTACCAGCACTGAAGCGAGCCGAAGGCGCGCCGCCGTCATCGCCCCTGCATCGCCGGAGTCGGGCGCAACTTGTTGTAATAGACAGTCGGGAAGTCGTCGTGTTAAGGCCCCGTGGGACCAGTGCACCAGAACAGTAGCCGCCGCAGATGAAGAATAACGTAGATCAAAAAAATTCAATCCGAAGACACACGAACGTAGACGAACAACGACGAGATCCAAGCAAATCCACCAAAGATAGATCCGCCGGAGACACACCTCCACACGTCCACCAACGATGCTAGACGCATCGCTGGAACGGGGGCTAGGCGGGGAGACCTTTATTCCATCTTCAGGGAGCCGCCACCGTCTCGTCTTCCTGAGCAGGACACAAACCCTAGCAAAACTGAAAGAAACTATTAAAACCGGAGCCCTCCCGCCAACCCTTGCTAAGATCCACCGCGTCCCCATGGCCCTAAGGCCACTGGAGAGGAGGTGGACCTGCGTCGGCGTTGGCGGGAGGAAAAAAACCTAGCTTTTTGTAGAGGAGGAGGAGGAGGCGGCGGCCGACACACGATGTAACATATGCCAACATAATAGCGCAGGAACGCAGGGGAAGCCGGCGGCATGTGCCGATGTCCAGACGACCTGGTGCGGTACTGTAGGGGTGTCATGGTGGTGTCTCGTGTGGTTGCTTGATCCTTGGATGATTGACGGTATTCCTCATATTTATTCTAACAATCATTTGGGTAAAAATTTGAAGTGCGTGCCCGGCTCATTCATTGGAATTGGAATTGCGTGGTTTATGAACCGGATAGCGCGCTAATTTTGATCTAGATAGACATCATAACTAACCCGGAGTGTGGTATATATAAACACGCGCTCCACCAGAATGGTCTACAATATTCCTCCCGCCCCGCTGTTCCCGGCCAGACACGTGTATCGGCGGCTACGTCCAGGTCAACAGGCGGGGGGAGACTCGGCGAGAGATCAATGGAGGGTCGTGGCCGGCCATGGACCAGGCTACCGGCGCTGCTGCTGGCGGCGCTGGCCTGCGCCGCCGTGGGCGAGTGCAGGGTGGTGCACGTGGGAGAGGCGCACCGGCGGAGCATGCTGGCCAATGGCCTGGGCGCGACGCCGCCCATGGGGTAAGCTCGCCGCTGCTTAGCTTAACCGCGGCGCAACTTGGCATGATCCTTGATCAAATCCCCTACTCTGTCTCCCGTCGGCAGGTGGAACAGTTGGAATCACTTCGCGTGCGACGGCAACGGAGAGGTTGTCATCAGGGAGACCGGTACGAGCTGAGCTCATAGTTCCTTCTGCTTCTTATTTATTTACTGTTCAACTGTCCTTTAATTTGCAACGGGCAGCTATAAACTCTTGTACTGTATTTTATTCTGCCTGAGCAGCCGATGCGCTTGTGTCCACGGGGCTCGCGGCTGTCGGCTACAAATACGTCAATCTTGGTGCGTTGCTACTAGCCACACTCTCATACGCCCTTCGCCTCTTTTTTTATTCATGCTCCCCTGTTTCTGCACTGAAGAATGTTTTGGACCGAACCAACTTTATGTGTTGTGTGTATGTGTTTTCTGCAGATGATTGCTGGGCAGAACCCGAACGTGATGCAAAGGTTTGTGCAGAATCTGCCCTCCCACCGGTGTCGAGTCTGAACACTCTTCTGCAGAATTTTTCTTAGGAGGAGGGTGATCGATCATCCTCTGTTGCGCTTGTTTATGCTGCTGCAGGGCAATCTTGCGGCGAACAAGAAGACGTTCCCCCACGGGATAAAGGCACTCGCAGACTACGTCCACAGCAAGGGGCTCAAGCTCGGCATCTACTCCGATGCTGGGTAATTTACCGTGACTGTCGTAGTAAGCTGTGACAGTAATTTACGGTTCTCTGATCGTATTTTTGTGTGAAGATACAAGACATGCGCCAAGGCTCAACCCGGATCCCTCGGCCACGAGGAGCAGGACGCCAAAACTTTTGCGTCCTGGGTGAGCGATCCATTCCAAGCTTGAACTATCGAACTTGTGCATATCTTTGTTCACTCCATCCATGGGATTTGCGTGCTGGTTTCAGGGAATCGACTACCTCAAGTACGACAACTGCAACAACGGCGACACGAAGCCGCTGCAGAGGTACCCTGACATGAGCAAGGCTCTGATGCAGGCCGGCCGCCCCATCTTCTTCAACCTCTGCGAATGGTAAGACATCACCGTGTTGTATATATGCACAGCACAGTGCGTAGCCGATGCGAGCTGCGCATTCTTGACGAGCTCCTCATTCTCGTGCTCGTGTCCTTGCCGGCGGCGACGGTGAGCAGGGGCGATATGCACCCGGCACGGTGGGGCGCGGCCTACGGCAACAGCTGGAGAACCACCAACGACATCGAGGACACCTGGGACAGGTTTGGTAGCTTCCCCTCTTGGCCATCCTGCTGGCTGCTGCAACTCTGTCATTCAGATTGTTCAGAGGAGAATGGTTTGGTGTTTCAGCATGATGTCGATGGCGGACCAGAACGAGGTGTGGGCCGAGTACGCGCGCCCCGGCGGCTGGAACGGTCAGTAGTCTCTCCACGGAACAAACTCCTCATCTTGTGAAGATCTCGTCTCGGTTTTGACGCTCCCTCTGTTACTGTTACTGTTACGGGGTGTGGCATGCAGACCCCGACATGCTGGAGGTGGGCAACGGCGGGATGACCAACGACGAGTACATCGTGCACTTCAGCATCTGGGCGATCTCAAAGGTCAGTCACTGACTCACCCATGGATAGATACTCTGTATTTTATCCCGTTCTAGTATTTCTTCTCTGAATGTACTCGAACCGTCTCTGCTGGATGTGTGCAGGCGCCTCTCATCATCGGCTGCGACGTGAGGCACATGTCGCAGGACACGTACGACATCCTTGCCAACAAGGAGGTGATCGCCGTCAACCAAGGTGGTCTTCAAACTCCCCTGCACCTGTCAGTTTCGGCTCTCGCATTTGCCAACACAACAGGGTAAACTGATCGACCGTGGTGTTTGTTGATGCAGATCCTCTCGGCGTCCAGGGGAAGAAAGTGAGGATGGAGGGGAGCAGCGAGGTAACAGACGCTGCACTGCGCTCTCCGATAATCTTTTTTTTTTTTGAAGGTCACCGGGGGAGGGCAAAAACCCTCCACCTGAATTTTCGTTTTTTCTATTTGATTCACACCCCCGAAGGGGATAC
>LR738709.1:370431930-370462607 GCA_902687465.1 Secale cereale | reverse complement strand
CCCCGAAAGCTACCCGAGGAGGGGGTGACTATCTCCTAGCAGGGGAGAACACCCGCAGCCACATATCAATGCACGACCGTTCATCAACTTTCAGGCGTCCTCTCCACAGTTCCGAGTCTCCTCGGCATCCTGCGAGCAGGCGTGCAAGGGAGGGCACCTCCCTACGGAAGACCACCGCGTTCCTGTGTTTCCAGATCTGCCAGCAGCACAGCAGAGTGAAGGTCGCGGAGGTGTTGCCTCCGGCCACCGCACTGACGTCCAGGTCCTGGAGAGCATCCACCTGGTAGTTCCTGTCGACCACATTGATCCCTACCGCCAGCCAAAAGGACTTGGCAAAGTTGCAGCCGAAGATCATGTGGTCCGCCGTCTTCATATCATGCGAGCAGATGGGACAAGAAGCCTCAGCCGCAGCAACGATGGTTTTCCGAAGCAGGACGTCCCTAGTGTTCACCCGACGTTGGGCGAGCAGCCATCCGAAGAAACGGACGCGGGAGGGGGCAGCGCTCCCCCAGATGAAGGTCGCGAACGGTGGCGAAACGCCGCCGAAGCGCAGCAGGGCGTAGACTTTTGCCGCCGGGAGCCCCCCGCGCACATCCGAGCACAGCACCGAGCGGCGTTCGTCGTCCCCGGGGCCCCCGGCCACCTCGTCGAGCAGCGGCCGCAGGGCAGCCCGCTCGGCCCTCTCCGATAATCTGAACTTCCCACATACAGTAGTAACCAAGAACTGTGACTGAACCGTGATGTTCTATGCAACAGATCTGGGCTGCGCCGCTGACGGGGTACAGGACGGCGGTGCTGCTGCTGAACCGGCACGCCAAGGACGAGGCCCAGATCACGGCGCACTGGGACGACATCGGCCTCCCCGCCGGCACGGCCGTCGAGGCCAGGGACCTCTGGCTGGTACGTCCACCTTTCCCCGTCACCGTCAGCAAGCAAACAGAAACAGATGGCATGGATGAATAATCTTGACCGTTCTTTGTTGCCGCAGCACAAGACGCTCAACACCAAGTTCACGGACAAGATGAGCTTCAACGTCACGCCGCACGCGGCCAGGATGTTCGTGCTCACGCCTCTCAAGTCCCAGATGGATTAGGAGAAACGACATGGGTTGATGCCGTTCCAAAATTGATTATACAAATACAGTGCATTTTATCCTACTTCTATTTTTCCGTAATAATTTGGATGTGATTTTTAGGGTGTAATAAAAAAATTGAGAACTTCTAGTGTGTAATAAGTACGGCATAGCAGGCACGGTGAGCAATCTCCAAACCATTCAAAAAAAAAAAAGTGTGTAATAAGCTTGAGCGTTTATATCTTGTTACCAGAAAAGGCCTCGCGCCCCGCTTTTATAGATAAAGCATCATGGTTACAACCAATTCGAATAAACAAACGGAAGTCCACATTACAGAAAACAAAAACAAGGGGAGAGAAGGAAGTCTATGGTACGAGCACAACAACACCAAAGCCCGAACAAAATAAAAGATACATCCTAAGGGGGATAGGTGACAGTAGCAAGCCGCCAGTTCTTTATATCTCTTGTCAGTTGATCCACCACCGCTCTATCCCGACGCTTGGACAAGGGCCCCTACAGCCGAAAGAATCCACAAATTATATATATTCACTATTCTTTGCTCCAACTCCGAATTTTATCCAACGGCCCAGCTCATCCCAGGGGTAGATCCAACGGTCCAAAACGCATCCAGATGCAGCTCCAACAGCCCAGAATCCCAAATAGCTGAGAAGCCCCATGTTTACACATGAATCTAAGGGCCTGTTCGGAAGTGCTCCTCCTCCACGCTTCTCCGGAAGCAGGCGAGAAGCTGGCCGAACGCTTCGGCTCCGCGAAGCCAGCTTCAAGAAGCGGAGCCGGCCATAGTGCAAATTTGAGAAGCTGCCCAAGCCCTGCTTCACGAAACGACGGAGGAGAAGTTCAGCTTAATTACTAGGAATGCCACCGCCAAGTCAGGAAAACGATTCGTTTTGTAGTCGGATGTGGCCTGTTTCGCTCCTGTTTTCCTATCGCTACAGCTCCTCCCGAGTCTGGCCTGCTTCGCTCCGAACGGTCGCCCAGCTCCCGCGAGAAGCTGGCTCGTTAGGGAAGCAAATGCACTTCCGAACGGGCCCTAACTATGGGATAGCATCAGTGGTCTTGTTAGGAAATACGTGCTCAATCACGAGTTTATTCGTAATACACCATAGCGACCAAACCAAGGTACAAAATTGACCCATATCTGTGAACCTGGCCCCAGCATCCAGCCAAGAGCTGGTAGAACTCGGTGAAGTTAGCAGGGCACCACCCATTGCCTCAAACCTCTCGGAAGCAACTCTACAAGAATTGTGCCGACACACAGTAGAAGAAATGTGGTTGAGATCTTCCTCCACGTTACATAGAGGGCAAATGGCTTCCCAGACCATTTCACTTTAAAACTTGATCTGCAAACGAAAATCTACCTTTGACCAGCTGTCAGAGGAAGATTTTGATCTTACGAGAGAGCTTAGTCTTCCAGATTTCGGTCAGCTCTTCTAGGGCCTAACCCGCCGCCAATCGGTCATAAAGGGACATAAAAGAGTAACACCCCGAAGGGTCGGGATGCCAAGAAGTGGCATCGGCCCGGTCAGGTTGAGAGGTAGATGTAATCAACTCTGAGAGCACGAACCACTCTTCTAGTTCATCAAGACCAAAACTTCTAAGAAACATCAGCGATTGGCCTCCCCCTTGAACCGCCACGAAAACCGAGATTGATGGTTGGTTAAAGATGGCTTAAAGCGCATGGCACTATTGTCGTAGTGGTTAGGTCCCAACCCAACAATCAAGCCAAAACAAGGTGCCAATCCCCCTGCCTACTGACACCATGGTGCCTGTGACGCCCCCGATTTGTTCGTACACTAATCATGCACGCAAATGTGTACGACCAAGATCAGGGACTCACGGGAAGATATCACAACACAACTCTAGACACAAATAAAATAATACAAGCTTCATATTACAAGCCAGGGGCCTCGAGGGCTCGAATACAGAAGCTCGAAAGCAACAGAGTTAGCGGAAGCAACAATATCTGAGAACAGACATAAGTTAAACAAGTTTTGCCTTAAGAAGGCTAGCACAAACATCAACGATCGAAGAGGCAAGGCCTCCTGCCTGGGACCTCCTAACTACTCCTGGTCGTCAGCTGTCTCCACGTAGTAGTATGCTCCATCGGGGTAGTAGTAGTAGTCGACTGGGGTGGCATCTGGCTCCTGGGATCCGTCATCTGGTTGCAACAACCGGAAAGAAGAAAGAAGGGGGGAAAGGGGGGGAGCAAAGCAACCGTGAGTACTCATCCAAAGTACTCGCAAGTATCAGATCTATACTAAGTATGCATCGGTATCAAAGGAAAAGCTGTATATGTGGACTGAACTGCAGAATGCCAGAAGAGGAGGGGAAAGCCTAGCCTGTCGAAGACTAGCATCTTCAAGCATCTTCTGGAAAAGCACCATCTTGCACAGTAGATGGAAATACAGAATAGCATTTTATAATTAACAAGCATGTTGTAGTATTAACGGCCTAGAGATCCTTCCTCGACTCCCTGCGAGAAAGTAATCTCGCAGCCACATATCCATCACATATCTCAAGTATCCATTTCTAGTTATAATAGATCAGGATATAAGACTGAACGTCTGTTACCGTGGACACGGCAATTCGAATAGATAACTTCCCTGCAGGGGTGCACCACGTTACCCTCACGCTCGATCATCTCTGGCCGGACACACCTTTCTGGGTCAATGCCCGACCTCGGGAGATCAACACGTCGCAGCCCTACCTAGGCTCAGCAGAGAGGTCCCCGCCGGTCTACATCTTAAGCACTCTGGGGTCATGGGCCATCGCCCGTTGCACTCCGGGTCGTAGCGAGCAGGGCGGACCAGGCACCACCTCTATACTGGATGGCGCCGGCCCAGTTGTGCCGCAATGCTGAACTGGACGTCTGACAAAGCTTCGGCTGATACCACGACGCCGAGGCCCATAACTATTCTCGCGTGGCGGTTAGTGCGTAAAGGCCAGAGGCCAACTCAGAACAAATACCCAAATCTGTTAGTGCATTACTGACAGAAGTGACGGCTGTCGGGACAAGTCCGGAGCTATCACCCCTCCTGGGTGATACCGCTAAACAGCCAGCCGCCACCGCAACAACTCCCGCGGGTGCTCTCCGGGCCCGCCCGCCTTTCACAAAGGTATCAAGTAAAGTCCATGTAACTGTGTGTCCAAAACATCAAGGTGGAAAACCCGAGGAATCACCCTCGGCGAATTCCACTCGATGTGTCCGTCAAGGGGAACTATGAGGAATCACCCCCGAGGTTCACACTTGAGGGGTTGCACGACGGAGTCGTATTGGGAATGGAAAAAGAGGAATCACGTTCGATGACCACGACCGAATAGCTACACTACAGAGTTATCATCATGAGTGCGTTACGAGGTTTCACCCTCGGCACCCGATAGTACCTCTGCAGAGTCGAGCAACAAAGGGGGTGTGATGTGATGTGAAGTGTCGGTCTCCGATCTTCGATCACGTTGCTCGAGTCGTCGATGATGAAGCAGCGGTAACAAGGAAAGTCGGGCTCCGGTCTTCGATCACTTTGCTCGAGTCGTCGACGATGAGGCAGGGGCAACAAGGACAAGGTGGGGTCACTGATGGATCACTATCCAACCTATACTAAGCAGTTTAGCATAGCATGTAGGTAACAATAGCAGGTACAAAAGCAGGCTATGCATCAGAATAGGATCAAACAATAACAGTAGCAAAATCTAATGCAAGCATAAGGAAGAATGGAATGGGCGATATCGGGATGATCAAAGGGGGGGCTTGCCTGGTTGCTCAGACAAGAAGAAGGGGTCGTCGTCGACGTAGTTGATCACAACGGCATCAGCGGCAGTCTCGGGGTCTACCGGAGAGAAGAGGGGGAGAAACAGTAAATACATAGCACACAGTTGCATGACATGACAATAAGCGGTACTAGGCGTGTTCTAATGCGATACTACACGATACCGGCGAAGGGGGAAAACACCCGGAAAGCATTCCCGGTGTGAGGCATTTTCGGACAGGCGGATCGGAGGGGGATTGTTCCATGTTCGGTATGCTAGGGATGTGTGGTGAACGAACGGACGACGTATTCGGATTCGTCTCGAAATTCTGAGCGACTTTCATATATAAATCTTTTTCTTCCGAGTTACGGATTATTTTATATGATTTTTCAAAGTTTTATTAATATTCTGAAAATATTATTAGTTCGAAAATAAATAATAAATTGCTACGGGTACCCAGCTCTGAAGTGTACCAGAGGCTAACAGGTGGGCCAGGGGGTCCCAGTTGACCAGTCAACGTTTGACTGGTCAACAGGGGGTGGGGCCCCCTGTCATAAAGACATCTAACTAAATCTAGATTAGTTAGCTTAACCAGTTAATTAGTTTAACTAAAACATTTTAATTAAGTTAATTAATTAATTAAGTAATTAATTAATTATTTTAAAATTATATTATTTTTTATCCTTTTTTTCCTTTGTTTTTTTTACAGGGGAGGACCCAGCTGCCAGTGGCACAAGGCCACTGGAGCGGGCGAGACTAACGGGTGCGGGGGGATGAACCCGCCACGGCTCGCGCGTGCACGCCCGAGGCGTGGCCGCGGCCAAGGCGAGCCGCCGGCGAGCACGGCGCGGCGAGGCCCGGGTTGGGGCCGGACGGGACGGGGGGCCGCTGGCAGGGGGAGGCCAACGGAGGCCAGGGACGGGGCCATGGCGCAGCCGGTGAGCCGGCGGCGCCGTAGGCAAGGGGCGCGGGCGCAACGGCTGGAGGGCGGCGGGCGCGGGCGCATCGGCTGGAGGGCGGCGGGCACTGATGGCGGGGCGGGCGCGGCGAGCCCAGCACAGACGTTCGCCGGCGCGGGGCGAGCGGCTATGGCAGCGGCTGGCCGGCGGGGAGGCAGCGGCGGCGCTACGCGCGGCACGGGCGAGTAACAGGGCGAGGTCGAGGGCGCGGGGGGAGAGGCAGGGCGCGGCCAGGCAGTAGCCGGCGCGAGCACGAGCGCCCGGACGCGTGCGGGAAGCAGCCAGGGCGCGTGGTGCGGGTGCGGATGGTCGAGCGTCTGCGAGCTCGGCCGAATCTCGCGAGGCGCGCGACAGCGGCCTACATCGATGATGACGAGGGGAGAAGAGGGGGGAACGGGCGCGGCTCACAGCGGAGGTCGATGGCGCGTTCGGGGAGGCTCGGGGAGGCACCGGAGCACGAATCCATGGCGGAACAGCGAAAACGACCGACGACGAAGATGAAGGCGACGGCGACGATGGAGCGGCTCCCCGGCTCGATCCAGCGGTGTAGTCAAAGGAGCAGAGGGCGCCGGAGCCCGTGGACCTGCCGGCTTGACACGGGAAGGCTGTTGGCCACGACGACGTGACGGCGGCAGTGACGCACGAGATCGGGGCGCCGCGACGTCGATGAGCGACCAGAGAGGAACGGGGGCGTCAGGAAGGGAAAGATGGTTAGGTTTTGGCCCGGGGCGCGGGGGCGACGTCTTATAGACGAGAGACGCCGGCGGATGGACGACACGTCGTCGGCCATGGCCGTGGCGGCCATCGGCTATAGCCACGAGCCCCCGGTGAACAGAGACAGGGGAACACTACTGGTGGGCCGCCCTGGTGGGCAGTGGCCAACTGGGCCACAAGGCCCGTTGAGGGAGGGGGTCCTTCTAATTTTTTTTTTGTTTAATTTATTTTTACTTTCTTTTCTGTTTTGTCTTAATTCCTAATTTATTTGAGCTTAATATAAAATATAACACTATCCCCTAAACTAGTATTTATAAATAGGATACTGCCCTAAATATCTTGGCCCTTTAATAAAATAGGTTTGTATTTGTTCTATTATTTAAAGGCGTTTAATAATTGTTTTCATCTACTGTTTTAAATACTTAGGAAAATTAAACACTTTATAAACATGTGGGTTCAGTATAACAAATACACATGGATTATTTGCCACACCCTGAACATTTTTGTTTGCATGTTTGACAAATTTAAATTTTGGAATTTAATTTGAATTTGAATTGAATTATGATTTGGATCTAGCGAGGATTAGCAACAGTAATGTGATGATGTGGCATCATTAGCAGAGTATTACTGTAGCTTAATTATTCGGGCGTTACAAATCTCCTCCACTACAAGAAATCTCGTCCCGAGATTTTAGGAGGTAGAAGGAAACAAAACGGGATATTCATCACGAAGACGATCCTCGAGTTCCCAAGTGGCTTCATCTTCAGAAGGATTTGAGCACTGAACTTTTTAGAAATTTGATAGCTCTTTGTCAGTGTGACGTTCTGCTTGATCGAAAACGCGGATTGGACATATTCTTCGGACTTTGAGGTAGTGTTTTCAATTCTCACAAAAGGAGAAGCGTTGCACGTCTTCAAGGATTAAATCCGTGCCTCGGCATTTTGAACAAGATGAGCATGGTAGCTTACTATCTCATTTGAAGGATGCAGCAGATGGACGGTCTTAGTGGCGCAAATGATAGTAGCAGTATGTGTTTTTAACCATTCCATTCCCAGAATGAGGTCAATATTGGATGACTTCAAGACAATGGGAGAAACATGGAATTCCAACCCTTCAATTTCAACGATGACGTTGTGACTAACCATGGTGGTTTGACATTGGCCCGCGGGGGTGTGTACCACTAGCGGATTGTCCATCTCTTCGAACTTAATGCCATGCATGAATGCAAAATCTTCTGATATGAAAGAATGTGATGCTCCTGAATCGAATAAAACAGAATCTGGTATTGAGTGAACAAGAAGATGTTGGGGAACGCAGTAATTCAAAAATCCTACGATCACGCAAGATCTATCTACCAGATGCATAGCAACGAGAGGGGAGAGTGTGTCTACGTACCCTTGTAGACCGAAAGCGGAAGCGTTAGAACAACGCGGTTGATGTAGTCGTACGTCTTCACGGCCCGACCGATCAAGCACCGAAACTACGGCACCTTCGAGTTCTAGCACACGTTCAGCTCGATGACGTCCCTCGAACTCCGATCCAGCTGAGTGTCGAGGGAGAGTTCCGTCAGCACGACGGCGTGGTGATGATCTTGATGTTCTACCGTCGCAGGGCTTCGCCTAAGCACCGCTACAATATTATCGAGGAGAACTATGGTGGAGGGGGGCACCGCACACGGCTAGAGATCAATAGATCAATTGTTGTGTCTAGAGGTGCCCCCCTACCCCCGTATATAAAGGAGGGAGGGAGAGGCCGGCCCTAGAGGGGGCGCGCCAAGTGTGGGGAGTCCTACTAGGACTCCCAAGTCCTAGTAGGATTCCCCTTTCCTTTCTGGAGTAGGAGAGAAGGAAAGAGGGGGAGAGGGAGAAGGAAAAGGGGGCTGCACCCCTTGTCCAATTCGGACCAGAAGGGGGGCGCGCGCCTCCTTCCTTTTGGCCTCTCTCCTCTATTCCCGTAACTCCCCGGTACTCCGAAAATACCCGAATCACTCGGAACATTTCCGATGTCCGAATATAGTCGTCCAATATATCGATTTTTACTTCTCGACCATTTCGAGACTCCTCGTCATGTCCCCGATCTCATCCGGGACTCCGAACTCCTTCGGTACATCAAAACTCATAAACTCATAATAAAACTGTCATCGAAACCTTAAGCGTGCGGACCCTACGAGTTCGAGAACTATGTAGACATGACCGAGACACGTCTCCGGTCAATAACCAATAGCGGAACCTGGATGCTCATATTGGCTCCCACATATTCTACGAAGATCTTTATCGGTCAAACCGCATAACAACATACGTTGTTCCCTTTGTCATCGGTATGTTACTTGCCCGAGATTCGATCGTCGGTATTCTCAATACCTAGTTCAATCTCGTTACCGGCAAGTCTCTTTACTCGTTCCGTAATACATCATCCCGCAACTAACTCATTAGCTGCAATGCTTGCAAGGCTTATAGTGATGTGCATTACCGAGTGGGCCCAGATATACCTCTCCGACAATCGGAGTGACAAATCCTAATCTCGAAATACGCCAACCCAACAAGTACCTTCGGAGACACCTGTAGAGTACCTTTATAATCACCCAGTTACGTTGTGACGTTTGGTAGCACACAAAGTGTTCCTCCGGTATTCGGGAGTTGCATAATCTCATAGTCATAGGAACTTGTATAAGTCATGAAGAAAGCAATAGCAGTAAAACTTAAACGATCATAGTGCTAAGCTAACGGATGGGTCTTGTCCATCACATCATTCTCCTAATGATGTGATCCCGTTGATCAAATGACAACTCATGTCTATGGCTAGGAAACACAACCATCTTTGATCAATGAGCTAGTCTAGTAGAGGCATACTAGGGACACTCTGTTTTGTCTATGTATTCACACATGTACTAAGTTTCCGGTTAATACAATTCTAGCATGAATAATAAACATTTATCATGATATAAGGAAATAAATAATAACTTTATTATTGCCTCTAGGGCATATTTCCTTCAGTCTCCCACTTGCACTAGAGTCAATAATCTAGATCACATCACCATGTGATTAACACCAATAGTTCACATCACCATGTGACTAACACCCATAGTTCTCATAGCTATGTGACCAATACCCAAAGGGTTTACTAGAGTCAACAATCTAGTTCACATCCTCATGTGATTAACACCCAAATAGTACTAAGGTGTGATCATGTTTTGCTTCGTTAGAGAAGTTTAGTCAGCGGGCCTGACACATTCAGATCCGTATGTATTTCGCAAATTTCTATGTCTACAATGCTCTGCATGGAGCTACTCTAGCTAATTGCTCCCACTTCCAATATGCATCCAGATTGATACTTAGACTCATCTGGATTATTGTAAAGCTTGCATCGGTGTAACTCTTTACAACGAACTCTTTATCACCTCCATAATCGAGAAAACATTTCCTTAGTCATCCAGTAACTAAGGACAATTTTGAACGCTGTCCAGTGATCTACTCCTGGATCACTTTTGTACCTCCTTGCCAAACTCATGGTAAGGTACACAACAGGTTTGGTACACAGCATGGCATAATTTATAGAACCTATGGCTGAGGCATAGGGAATGACTTTCATTCTTTCTCTATCTTCTGCCGAGGTCGGGCTTTGAGTCTTACTCAACTTCATACCTTACAACTCAGGCAAGAACTCCTTCTTAACTGATCCATTTTGAACTACTTCAATATCTTATCAAGGTATGTACTCATCGAAAGTCTTATCAAAACATCTTGATCTATCTCTATAGATCTTGATGCTCAATATGTAAGCAGCTTCACCGAGGTCTTTCTTTGAAAAACTCCTTTCAAACACTCCTTTATGCTTTCCAGAATATTCTACATTATTTCTGATCAATAATATGTCATTCATATATACTTATCAGAAATGTTGTAGTGCTCCCACTCACCTTTTTGTAAATACAGGCTTCATCGCAAGTCTGTATAAATCTATATGCTTTGATCAACTTATCAAAGTGTATATTCCAACTCCGAGATGCTTGCACTAGTCCATAGATGGATCGCTGGAGCTTGCACATTTTGTTAGCACCTTTAGGATTGACAAAACCTTCTGGTTGCATCATATACAATTCTTCTTTAATAAATCCATTAAAGAATGCAGTTTTGTTATCCATTTGCCAGATTTCATAAAATGCGGCAATTGCTAACATGATTCAGACAGACTTAAGCATCGCTACGGGTGAGAAAGTCTCATCGTAGTCAACTCCTTGAACTTGTCGAAAACCTTTCGCAACAAGTCGAGCTTTGTAAACAGTAACATTACCGTCAGAGTCGGTCTTCCTCTTGAAGATCCATTTATTTTCGATGGCTTGTCGATCATCGGGCAAGTCAACCAAAGTCCACACTTTGTTCTCATACATGGATCCCATCTCAGATTTCATGGCCTTAAGCCATTTTGCGGAATCTGGGCTCATCATCGCTTCCTCATAGTTCGCAGGTTCATCATGGTCTAGTAACATGACTTCCAGAACTGGGTTGTCGTACCACTCTGGTGCGGAACGTACTCTGGTTGATCTACGACGTTCAGCAAAAACTTGATCTGAAGTTTCATGATCATCATCATTAGCTTCCTCACTAATTGGTGTAGGAATCACTGGAACTAGTTTCTGTGATGTTCCACTTTCCAATTCGGGAGAAGGTACAATTACCTCATCAAGTTCTACTTTCCTCCCACTCACTCCTTTTGAGAGAAACTCCTTCTCTAGAAAGGATCCACTCTTAGCAACAAAGACCTTGCCTTCGGGTCTGTGATAGAAGGTGTACCCAGTAGTTTCTTTTGGGTATCCTATGAAGATTTACTTCTCCGATTTGGGTTCGAGCTTATCATGTTGAAACTTTTTCACATAAGCATCGCAGTCCCAAACTTAAAGAAATGACAGCTTAGGTTTCTCGTCAAACCACAGTTCATACGGTGTCATCTCCACGGATTTAGATGGTGCCCTATTTAACGTGAATGTAGTTGTCTCTAATGCATAACCCCAAAAGCGATAGTGGTAGATCGGTAAGAGACATCATCGATCGCACCATATCTAATAAAGTATGGTTATGACGTTCGGACACACCATTACACTTTGGTGTTCCAGGTGGCGTGAGTAGTGAAACTGTTTCACATTGTTTTTACTGAAGGCCAAACTCGCTAACTCAAATATTTTACCTCTACGATCATATCGTAGAAACTCTTATTTTCTGTTACGATGATTCACCACTTCACTCTGAAATTCTTTGAACTTTTCAAATGTTTCAGACTTGTGCTTCATTAAGTAGATATACCCATATCTACTTAAATCATCAGTGAAGGTCAGAAAATAACGATACCCACCGCGAGCTTCAACACTCATTGGTTCGCATACATCAGTATGTATGATTTCCAACAACTCTGTTGCTCACTCCACAGTTCCGGAGAACGGAGTTTTAGTCATCTTGCCCATGAGGCATGGTTCGCAAGCACCAAGTGATTCATAATCAAGTGATTCCAAAAGTCCATCACTATGGAGTTTCTTCATGCGCTTTACACCAATATGACCTAAACGGCAGTGCCACAAATATGTTGCACTATCATTATTAACCTTGCATCTTTTGGCTTCAATATTATGAATATGTGTATCACACGATCGAGATCCAACAAACCATTTTCATTGGGTGTATGACCATAGAAGGTTTTATTCATGTAAACAGAACAACAATTATTCTCTAACTTACATGAATAACCCTATTGCAATAAACATGATCAAATCATATTCATGTTCAACACAAACACCAAATAACACTTATTTAGGTTCAACACTAATCCCGAAAGTATAGGGAGTGTGCGATGATGATCATATCAACCTTGGAACTACTTCCAATACACATCGTCACTTCATCCTTTAACTAGTTTCTGTTCATTATGTAACTCCCATTTCGAGTTACTACTCTTTAGCAACTAAACCAGTATCAAATACCGAGGGGTTGCTATGAACACTAGTAAAATACACATCAATAATCTGTATATCAAATATACCTTTGTTCACTTTGCCATCCTTCTTATTCGTCAAGTATCTAGGGCAGTTCCACTTCCATTGACCATTTCCTTTGCAGTAGAAGCACTTAGTTTCAGGCTTGAGTTTAGCTTTGGGTTTCTTCATGGGAGTGACAATTTGCTTGTCATTCTTCTTGAAGTTCCCTTTCTATCCTTTTGCCCTTTACTTGAAACAAGTGGTCTCGTTAACCATCAACACTTGATGTTATTTCTTGATTTCTACCTTAGCCGATTTCAGCATCGCGAAGAGCTCGAGAATTACTTTCGTCATCCCTTGCATATTATAGTTCATCACGAAGTTCTACTAACTTGGTGATAGTGTCTAGAGAATTTTGTCAATTACTATCTTATCTGGAAGATTAACTCCCACTTGATTCAAGCAATTGTAGTACCCAGACAATCTGAGCATATGCTCACTGGTTGAGCTATTCTCCTCCATCTTGTAGGCAAAGTACTGTCAAAGGTCTCATACCTCTCGACACGGGCATGAGTATGAAATACTAATTTCAACTCTTGGAACATCTTATATGCTCCGTGGTGTTCAAAAACAGTTTTGAAGTCCTGGTTCTAAGCCGTAAAGCATGGTGCACTAAACTATCAAGTAGTCATCATACCGAGCTTTTGTCAAAACGTTCATAACGTCTGCATCTGCTCCTGCAATAGGTCTGTCACCTAGCGGTGCATTAAGGACATAATTCTTCTGTGCAGCACTGAGGATAATCCTCAGATCACGGAACAATTCCGCATCATTGCTACTAACATCTTTCAACTTAGTTTTCTCTAGGAACAAATAAAAAATAAGCGGGGAGCAACATCGCGAGCTATTGATCTACAACATAGATATGCTAATACTACCAGGACTAAGTTCATGATAAATTAAAGTTCAATTAATCATATTACTTAAGAACTCCCACTTAGATAGACATCCCTCCAGTCATCTAAATGATCACGTGATCCAAATCAACTAAACCATGTCCGATCATCACGTGAGATGGAGTAGTTTCAATGGTGAACATCTTATGTTGATCATATCTACTATATGATTCACGCTCGACCTTTCGGTCTCCAGTGTTCCGAGGCCATATCTGCATATGCTAGGCTCGTCAAATTTAACCCGAGTATTCTGCGTGTGCAAAACTGGCTTACACCCATTGTATTTGAACATAGAGCTTATCACACCCGATCATCACGTGGTGTCTCGGCACGACAAACTTTCGCAACGGTGCATACTCAGGGAGAACACTTATACCTTGAAATTTAGTAAGGGATCATCTTATAATGCTACCATCGTTCTAAGCAAAATAAGAAGCATAATAAGATAAACATCACATGCAATCAAAATATGTGACATGATATGGCCATCATCATCTTGTGCTTTTGATCTCCATCTCCAAAGCACCGTCATGATCACCTTCGTCACCGGCGCGACACCTTGATCTCCATCGTAGCATCATTGTCGTCTCGCTAACTATTGCTTCTACGACTATCGCTACCGCTTAGTGATAAAGTAAAGCAATTACATGGCGATTGCATTTCATACAATAAAGCGACAACCATATGGCTCCTGCCAGTTGCCGATAACTTTACAAAACATGATCATCTCATACAAAACCGTATATCTCATCATGTCTTGACCATATCACATCACAACATGCCCTGCAAAAACAAGTTAGACGTCCTCTACTTTGTTGTTGCAAGTTTTACGTGGCTGCTACGGGCTTAGCAAGAACCGTTCTTACCTACGCATACAAAACCACAACGATGTTTCGTCAAGTATGTGTTGGTTTAACCTTCACAAGGACCGGGCGTAGCCACACTTGATTCAGCTAAAGTGAGAGAGACAGACACCCGCCAGTCACCTTTAAGCAACGAGTGCTCATAACGGTGAAACCAGTCTCGCGTAAGCGTACGCGTAATGTCGGTCCGGGCCGGTTCATCTCACAATACCGCCGAAGCAAAGTATGACATGCTGGTAAGCAGTATGACTAGTATCGCCCACAACTCATTGTGTTCTACTCGTGCATATCATCTACGCATAGACCTGGATCATGATGCCACTGTTGGGGAACGCAGTATTTCAAAAATCCTACGATCACGCAAGATCTATCTACCAGATGCATAGCAACGAGAGGGGAGAGTGTGTCTACGTACCCTTGTAGACCGAAAGCGGAAGCGTTAGAACAACGCGGTTGATGTAGTCGTACGTCTTCACGGCCCGACCGATCAAGCACCGAAACTACGGCACCTCCGAGTTCTAGCACACGTTCAGCTCGATGACGTCCCTCGAACTCCGATCCAGCTGAGTGTCGAGGGAGAGTTCCGTCAGCACGACGGCGTGGTGATGATCTTGATGTTCTACCGTCGCAGGGCTTCGCCTAAGCACCGCTACAATATTATCGAGGAGAACTATGGTGGAGGGGGGCACCGCACACGGCTAGAGATCAATAGATCAATTGTTGTGTCTAGAGGTGCCCCCCTACCCCCGTGTATAAAGGAGGGAGGGAGAGGCCGGCCCTAGAGGGGGCGCGCCAAGTGTGGGGAGTCCTACTAGGACTCCCAAGTCCTAGTAGGATTCCCCTTTCCTTTCTGGAGTAGGAGAGAAGGAAAGAGGGGGAGAGGGAGAAGGATAAGGGGGCTGCACCCCTTGTCCAATTCGGACCAGAAGGGGGGCGCACGCCTCCTTCCTTTTGGCCTCTCTCCTCTATTCCCGTAACTCCCCGGTACTCCGAAAATACCCGAATCACTCGGAACCTTTCCGATGTCCGAATATAGTCGTCCAATATATCGATTTTTACGTCTCGACCATTTCGAGACTCCTCGTCATGTCCCCGATCTCATCCGGGACTCCGAACTCCTTCGGTACATCAAAACTCATAAACTCATAATAAAACTGTCATCGAAACCTTAAGCGTGCGGACCCTACGGGTTCGAGAACTATGTAGACATGACCGAGACACGTCTCCGGTCAATAACCAATAGCGGAACCTGGATGCTCATATTGGCTCCCACATATTCTACGAAGATCTTTATCGGTCAAACCGCATAACAACATACGTTGTTCCCTTTGTCATCGGTATGTCACTTGCCCGAGATTCGATCGTCGGTATTCTCAATACCTAGTTCAATCTCATTACCGGCAAGTCTCTTTACTCGTTCCGTAATACATCATCCTACAACTAACTCATTAGCTGCAATGCTTGCAAGGCTTATAGTGATGTGCATTACCGAGTGGGCCCAGAGATACCTCTCCGACAATCGGAGTGACAAATCCTAATCTCGAAATACGCCAACCCAACAAGTACCTTCGGAGACACCTGTAGAGTACCTTTATAATCACCCAGTTACGTTGTGATGTTTGGTAGCACACAAAGTGTTCCTCCGGTATTCGGGAGTTGCATAATCTCATAGTCATAGGAACTTGTATAAGTCATGAAGAAAGCAATAGCAGTAAAACTTAAACGATCATAGTGCTAAGCTAACGGATGGGTCTTGTCCATCACATCATTCTCCTAATGATGTGATCCCGTTGATCAAATGACAACTCATGTCTATGGCTAGGAAACACAACCATCTTTGATCAATGAGCTAGTCTAGTAGAGGCGTACTAGGGACACTCTGCTTTGTCTATGTATTCACACATGTACTAAGTTTCCGATTAATACAATTCTAGCATGAATAATAAACATTTATCATGATATAAGGAAATAAATAATAACTTTATTATTGCCTCTAGGGCATATTTCCTTCAGAAGAGTACCCAACACGGTAGCAGGCTGGCCTTGAGCTTCATTCAGATCAATGTGGTTAGCCTCACCACGACCATAAGGCATGGCATTGTTGTTGTGGGGCTGATTGTCAGCACGGCCAGTTGGAGGAAGTGCAAGCTGGTTTTGATTCTGGTAGCAATCTCTAGCACGGTGACCTGGTTGGCCACACTTGAAGCATAGCCCATCATTTGGATGGGGAGCAGGAGCTTGCGGTGGTGCAGCTTGAAGTCTCGGCTGCCCAGGTGGTGGAGGTGGCAGGTGAGGTGCAGCATGGGACTGCCTTGGTGCAGTTGCGGTTGGGTGGTACATGCTGTTGGGGATCCAGATCCTACGCTTCTGTGATGAAGGTCCTGAAGATGAACCAGTGTCACGGTTGCGCCTGAGAGATCCCTCGTGTTCCTTCAGACCAGTTTCGACATGAATGGCCTTGTTCACCAAGGTGGCGAAGTCGGCAAAGTCATGTGCAAGGAGTGCGAGCTTGATATCGGCTTGAAGTCCATCACGGAACTTTTCCTGTCTACGTGCATCAGTGGCAATGTCTTCTTCAGCATAGCGGGACAAGTCAAGGAACTCCCGCTGATAAGCATCTACAGTCTTGTTGCCTTGGGTGAGGTTACGGAACTCACGCTTCTTCCTGTCCATAATTCCTTGAGGAATGAAGCGGGCACGAAAGGCAGCTTGGAAATCCGGCCAAGTGATGATTGTCCCAGCAGGTAGTGAACGCCTGTGACTGTCCCACCATTGAGCAGCGGGACCTTTCAGGTAATATGCCGCGAAGGTGACATAGCTGGCAGGGGCTACACCAGCAGACTCTAGCTCGAAAGTGATATCACGGAGCCAGTCATCAGCATCAAGTGGCTGAGTTGAGCTGCGGTAGATGCTTGGGTTGAGATGTGCAAAGTCGTTCAGGGTCATAGTTGCTGGCTGCTGGTTCAAGTTGGGGCGAGGAAACTGAGCCATCATTCCTTCCAGAACTAGCGGTTCAGCTCAAGCTGTTGGATCATACCAGCCATGTACTCAGGAGGTGGTAGGGCATTGCCACCACGACCACGACCATCGGGTCTAACCATCCTGCTAACATATAACATGGGTAGTTCAGCATTTGAGAAATTTGCAAAGACAAGAATTATTCACTATCTATCTTGTAGAATGAACGAGGTATGACGAGTACCACAGAGTAGTCAACATGATAGAGTGTGTACTATTCAAAATACTATTCTAACAAAAAATTATTGTTCTATCCATCTTTGGGGTGAATGTGGTCACGGGATCCTAATGTTTGAGTTAGTAAATTCGTTTAACCCGAATAGAAGAGATTTCAGAGTCCTGGAGTAAAGATCAAGGAGTAAAAGATCCTAATACCACCCAATTGGCGATGTGGGCCCGTAAGCCACACAGCCATGTTAGTAAAACAGTTTTCCAAAGACTAGACACAACTTCAGCCAAGGAATTGGAAAGGGGGATCCTACAGGCAGTCGGCTCTGATACCAACTTCACCAACTTGTGACGCCCCCGATTTGTCCGTACACTAATCATGCACGCAAATGTGTATGACCAAGATCAGGGACTCACGGGAAGATATCACAACAGAACTCTAGACACAAATAAAATAATACAAGCTTCATATTACAAGCCAGGGGCCTCGAGGGCTCGAATACAGAAGCTCGAAAGCAACAGAGTTAGCGGAAGCAACAATATCTGAGAACAGAGATAAGTTAAACAAGTTTTGCCTTAAGAAGGCTAGCACAAACATCAACGATCGAAGAGGCAAGGCCTCCTGCCTGGGACCTCCTAACTACTCCTGGTCGTCAGCTGTCTCCACGTAGTAGTATGCTCCATCGGGATAGTAGTAGTAGTCGACTGGGGTGGCATCTGGCTCCTGGGATCCGCCATCTGGTTGCAACAACCAGAAAGAAGAAAGAATGGGGGGAAAAGGGGGAGCAAAGCAACCGTGAGTACTCATCCAAAGTACTCACAAGCATCAGATCTATACTAAGTATGCATCGGTATCAAAGGAAAAGATGTATATGTGGACTGAACTGCAGAATGCCAGAAGAGGAGGGGAAAGCCTAGCCTATCGAAGACTAGCATCTTCAAGCATCTTCTGGAAAGCACCATCTTGCACAGTAGATGGAAATACAGAATAGCATTTTATAATTAACAAGCATGTTGTAGTATTAACGGCCTAGAGATCCTTCCTCGACTCCCTGCGAGAAAGTAATCTCGCAGCCACATATCCATCACATATCTCAAGTATCCATTTCTAGTTATAATAGATCAGGATATAAGACTGAACGTCCGTTACCGTGGACACGGCTATTCGAATAGATAACTTCCCTGCAGGGGTGCACCACGTTACCCTCACGCTCGATCATCTCTGGCCGGACACACCTTTCTGGGTCAATGCCCGGCCTCGGGAGATCAACACGTCGCAGCCCTACCTAGGCTCAGCAGAGAGGTCCCCGCCGGTCTACATCCTAAGCACTCCGGGGTCATGGGCCATCGCCCGTTGCACTCCGGGTCGTTGCGAGCAGGGCGGACCAGGCACCACCTCTATACTGGATGGCGCCGGCCCAGCCGTGCCGCAATGCTGAACTGGACGTCTGACAAAGCTTCGGCTGATACCACGACGCTGAGGCCCATAACTATTCTCGTGTGGCGGTTAGTGCGTAAAGGCGAGAGGCCAACTCAGAACAAATACCCAAATCTGTTAGTGCATTATTGACAGAAGTGACGGCTGTCGGGACAAGTCCGGAGCTATCACCCCTCCTGGGTGATACCGCTAAACAGCCAGCCGCCACCATAACAACTCCCGCGGGTGCTCTCCGGGCCCGCCCGCCTTTCACAAAGGTATCAAGTAAAGTCCATGTAACTGTGTGTCCAAAACATCAAGGTGGAAAACCCGAGGAATCACCCTCGGCGAATTCCACTCGATGTGTCCGTCAAGGGGAACTATGAGGAATCACCCCCGAGGTTCACACTTGAGGGGTTGCACGACAGAGTCGTATTGGGAATGGAGAAAGAGGAATCACCCTCGATGACCACGACCGAATAGCTACACTACAGAGTTATCATCATGAGTGCGTTACGAGGTTTCACCCTCGGCACCCGATAGTACCTCTGCAGAGTCGAGCAACAAAGGGGGTGTGATGTGATGTGAAGTGTCGGTCTCCGATCTTCGATCACGTTGCTCGAGTCGTCGATGATGAAGCAGGGGTAACAAGGACAGTCGGGCTCCGGTCTTCGATCACGTTGCTCGAGTCGTCGCCGATGAGTCAGGGGCAACAAGGACAAGGTGGGGTCACTGATGGATCACTATCCAACCTATACTAAGCAGTTTAGCATAGCATGTAGGTAACAATAGCAGGTACAAAAGCAGGCTATGCATCAGAATAGGATCAAACAATAACAGTAGCAAAATCTAATGCAAGCATAAGGAAGAATGGAATGGGCGATATCGGGATGATTAAAGGGGGGGGGGCTTGCCTGGTTGCTCAGACAAGAAGAAGGGGTCGTCGTCGACGTAGTTGATCACAACGGCATCAGCGGCAGTCTCGGGGTCTACCGGAGAGAAGAGGGGGAGAAACAATAAATACATAGCACACAGTTGCATGACATGACAATAAGCGGTACTAGGCGTGTTCTAACGCGGTACTACACGATACCGGCGAAGGGGGAAAACACCCGAGAAAGCATTCCCCGTGTTAGGCATTTTCGGACACGTGGACCGGAGGGGGATTGTTCCATGTTCGGTATGCTAGGGATGTGTGGTGAACGAACAGACGACGTATTCGGATTCGTCTCGAAATTCTGAGCGACTTTCATATATAAATCTTTTTCATCCGAGTTACGGATTATTTTATATGATTATTCAAAGTTTTATTAATATTCTGAAAATATTATTAATTCGAAATTAAATAATAAATTGCTACGGGTACCCATCTCTGAAGTGTACCAGAGGCTGACAGGTGGGCCAGGGGGTCCCAGTTGACCAGTCAACGTTTGACTGGTCAACAGGGGGTGGGGCCCCCTGTCATAAAGACATCTAACTAAATCTAGATTAGTTAGCTTAACCAGTTAATTAGTTTAACTAAAACATTTTAATTAAGTTAATTAATTAATTAAGTAATTAATTTATTCTTTTAAAATTATATTATTTTTTATCCTTTTTTTCCTTTTTTTTATAAGGGAGGACCCAGCTGCCAGTGGCACAAGGCCACTGGAGCGGGCGAGACTAACGGGTGCGGGGGGACGAACCCGCCACGGCTCGCGCGCGCACGCCCGAGGCGTGGTCGCGGCCAAGGCGAGCCGCCGGCGAGCACGGGGCGGCGGGGCTCGGGTTGGGGCCGGACGGGACGGGGGGCCGCTGGCAGGGGGAGGCCAACGGAGTCGAGGGACAGGGCCATGGCGCGGCCGGCGAGCCGGCGGCGCCGTAGGCGAGGCGCGCGGGCGCAATGGTTGGAGGGCGGCGAGCGCGGGCGCATCGGCTGGAGGGCGGCGGGCACGGACGGCGGGGCGGGCGCGGCGAGCCCAGCACGGACGTTCGCCGGCGCGGGGCGAGCGGCTGGCCGGCGGGGAGGCAGCAGCGGCGCTACGCGCGGCACGGGCGAGTAACAGGGCGAGGTCGAGGGCGCTGGGGGAGAGGCAGAGCGCGGCTAGGCAGTAGCCGGCGCGAGCACGAGCGCCCAGACGCGTGCGGGAAGCAGCCAGGGCGCATGGTGCGGGTGCGGATGGTCGAGCATCTGCGAGCTCGGCCGAAGCTCGCGAGGCGCGCGACAGCGGCCTACATCGATGATGACGAGGGTAGAAGAGGGGGGAACGGGCGCGGCTCATAGCGGAGGTCGATGGCGCGTTCGGGGAGGCTCGGGGAGGCACCGGAGCACGAATCCACGGCGGAACAGCGGAAACGACCGACGACGAAGATGAAGGCGACGGCGACGATGGAGCGGCTCCCCGGCTCGATCCAGCGGTGTAGTCGAAGGAGCAGAAGGCGACGGAGCCCGTGGACCTGCCGGCTTGACATGGGAAGGTTGTTGGCCACGGCGACGTGACGGCGGCAGTGACGCACGAGATCGGGGCGCCGCGACGTCGATGAGCGACCAGAGGGGAACGGGGGCGTCAGGAAGGGAAAGATGGTTAGGTTTTGGCCCGGGGCGCGGGGGCGACGTCTTATAGACGAGAGACGCCGGCGGATGGACGACACGGCGTCGGCCATGGCCGTGGCGGCCATCGGCTATAGCCATGAGCCCCCGGTGAACAGAGACACGGGAACACTGCTGGTGGGCCGGCCTGGTGGGCAGTGGCCAACTGGGCCACAAGGCCCGTTGAGGGAGGGGGGGTCCTTCTAATTTTTATTTTGTTGAATTTATTTTTACTTTCTTTTCTGTTTTGTCTTAATTCCTAATTTATTTGAGCTTAATATAAAATATAACACTATCCCCTAAACTAGTATTTATAAATAGGATACTGCCCTAAATATCTTGGCCCTTTAATAAAATAGGTTTGTATTTGTTCTATTATTTAAAGGCGTTTAATGATTGTTTTCATCTACTGTTTTAAATACTTAGGAAAATTAAACACTTTATAAACATGTGGGTTCAGTATAACAAATACACATGGATTATTTGCCACATCTTGAACATTTTTGTTTGCATGTTTGACAAATTTAAATTTTGGACTTTAATTTGAATTTGAATTGAATTATGATTTGGATCTAGCGAGGATTAGCAACAGTAATGTGATGATGTGGCATCATTAGCAGAGTATTACTGTAGCTTAATTATCCGGGCGTTACAGCGCCTAACCCAAAACACGGCTTGAGCGACTGGATAGCTTGCCAGAATTGTGATCCTCTAGCATTAGAACACATGGAAAGGACTGCCCCCTGAGGTATTTAGCCGTGATCAAGTCCAGCCACAATCCTCCATCATCTTGCACTCACTACTAGAAACTACGATTTTACCTAGGGCCATATACCCTAGGTGAAATGTAAAAAACCATAGGTAAAGGCTTTACCTAGAACTTGCCCTAGGGAAAGAACCTTAGGTAAAGTATAGTCGGTAAAGAGCTCTTTCCCTAGAGTGCACTTGCCAAGCTCTAGGGAAACCATTTGGTTACCTAGTGCTGCATGCCCTAGGGAAAGAATTGAACTTGTCTGCCTGTCCAACGTGGAAAGGTGCTTTACCTACAAACAAGTTTGGCTCTAGGGAAAGACCGTGGAGCCCTTTTGAAACATTTCCCCTAATATACAAATATGTTGTTCGAATTTAAATTCATAGCAGACATAATTCAAATAATTAAATTTTGAACAATAATTCAAATTTATAATTACAGCCATAATTCAATGTACACGTCAGATTCATGTTCAAATGACACATACATCAGACCCAAGGTCAGTTTGAAACCAGATTCAAGGTAAGTTTAGAACCAAAACTTCAAAAAAGAAAAATGCTACAACTAGCAGAATACCTAAATCAGCACGTACAAGCTTTGTTGGTCAATACAAGTATCTACTACTACTACAAAAACCTGTAACAATATGTTATCTATGTTATCTATGCATTCACCCAAAAGTTGGTCTTCAAACATACTTCACGTTCTACATGTTGCTGAGCACACAAAGTTGGCAGTTTTGTGCCTGTTTCCAAAATCTACAAGAGCGACCGAACAAGCAGTTGGTCGAACTGGAGGTGGTGGAATTTTGTTGACAAGACACTCCTTGTTTAGCTGTCAGAGTCTGCAAATGAATAGGGATGGCAAGTATGTTGATAAGCTCGAACTTACATAGCATCACCTCAAGAATATTCTTTGTGTAAGATCCTGCATATGACGAAGGCAGAATTTATTTTTAGGTGTGGCGGGGTTTATGAAGGAGCAAATCATATATCATGCAATTAGGCAAGAGCTCACTAGAATAGTTGATATATATTACTTTTTGTTCTGAAAATACAACCAAAATCCAAAATTTAAGTGTTCGCACTCAACATACGTCACTAGATGGAGGACCGATCAATAATTTATCATGTATATTAACCAGACAGACATAAATATGATCTATAAAGCATAGAAACTATAGATAAATCATGAATTGGTAACTAGTAGGATAAAACCGTAGTGAAAAATAAAATCATAGTGCAGATCGATAAAGAATACATAGTCATAAACCCATAGTGAAGCTTTACTTTCTTAACAGAACATGGCAATGACATTCCTCTTATCGTTGTCCGGCAACTACATCCAAAGTTAGACTGGCTTCAGTGAGACTTGCTTGGCAAAACTGCTCTTTAAATCTGTATAACAAAATTGCAATCAGAACCGAATCAATTGGTCATTCAACAATGGAAGTGCACTAGAACAAATTGAATAGCATAGCATATTTCACTCAACTACAGCAATTGCCTTTCATTATAGTACGCACTTTTTTCTCTTCTTTGGCGCCATTATAGCATACTGACCCTCGCGGACTCGCCAGTCGCAAACTCACCTCGCAGCAGCAGCGCCACGGTCCCCATGTGTCCAGCATTCGTCAGGCCATGCGCCGCTGCCTCTGCGCACTGTCGTGTTTAGTGGAGCAATCCTCCTGATCACGAGGGTTTGGCCGGAGTAATCGCTGGTTTTACTGATGTGCTGACGTGCAGTCAAGTTACAACCTACAAGCCCACCGCATCAGGCCACGACCCGGCCATGGGCAATCAGGCCCCGCAGGGAGGCACGTCTTAGCTCAAATTTTCATAGGCGTGGTGTATAGGAGTTCAACACTATATATACATAGATTTTGCAGCAAATTTTACATATGGCGAACACCAACCCACACCAGATTGCTGGCTTCGCCCCTTGCATTACATGATAGTATACATCGACCATCAGACTATGACACTCGTAAGAACATGTTCTTGCAGATAAAGAAGATAACTCAATGATAAATAAAGTGTGAACAACTAATGGTTTTCTTTGTCCAAACAAACCAAACACGTAGTCATCATCGTATAATTGAAGTGCCTGATGGTACAAATGATTTATGCTAACCTGATCTCAGTTTTTCAGAGATGTCTCATCTGTATATGTAGCAAACCATGCCCGACGCCGCATTGCTGGACTGATCATCTAGTCCTTCTAGCATATACATCAACAATAATATCAGTTATGGCAGTAACAACATAACGAACTAAACTATTTCTTGTTCTTGGCTCAATTTTTCATGAGCGCTGATGTTTCATGCTTACCTCAATTCAATTGACACTACAAAAGTTAGCATACAACTAGACATCAAAATCAAATTGACATAATAATAGATATTAGATGGACATGGTTGTCAGTTCAACATATTCTTCAGTAAGAAGTTCACATTTCTTTATTTTGCTGAAACTTTGCCACAATGTTGCATACTTACATAGCCATAATAATATCAAAGGGGAAATGCCTAGATAGTAGAAAATTACTAGGCCCCCTTATACGACAATTTGCTTAAGACCACAACCTCTCTGACTGCATTAATAAGATGCTACTACTATCAGTAGTATACACTCAAAGTGGCCCTTTTATAACAAGACAGGGTTACTATACTAGTATACTTGATGTGTATCCATAGATTCTTAATAACTTGAGATTCAACACAGCTGTTAATGATATCTCTTGTTGCTGCGTTCATGTCAAACATTTCCTGAACCTACTCTCTTTCAACAATTAAAATGTCTATAACTGCTGGGTAGATTATGCAATTGTAATCGAACTGATAATAACTACTTGATGGTTCAGAAATAGTGTCAGTCTATTGATCTACTGAATATGCAGATTTATATTGAAGATCCAGCACACAAGTAAAACGTTAGAGTGAGAGATATAGAGGTAACCTGTTGGAGAGGAGCAGGGTACAACGTCGGGTAAATCTGATAGTCTTCCGACTAGCAGGCGCGACAAGGTCAACATGGACGGCGCGGCGCCGTCATCCCGGCCAGCATGGCCATGGTTACCATGCCCGTCACGCCATGGTTCCGCTGGAGCGCTGGACTAGAGAAGGGGAAGAAGAGGGGGCACGGCAGGGGCAGTGCGGCGTGGGACGGCGGGGGACACGTCGGGCCGGAGGGGACGCGTGGTGGTCGTGGGGCGGGGGACACAGCAGGCCATGGATGCGGTAGGGAACAGGGAGGCTGGCCAGGAGGTAGGCGGCGCTAGTATACGATGGGGCGGCAGGGGAGACGGCAAGGAGGCGGGGAGGCGGGCGGCGGTGGGGCACGGCGGGGCAGGGGTGAGAGCGTTTGGATCTTGGATTGAGTTGAATGCTTCGGGAGAGAAGGGGATAAGATTTTGGCTTCTGGCGGGGCTTCGAGGAGGGAAGGAGGAACGACGGGCCTGTTTGGTTTGCAGCCTAAGCTTGCCACGCCTAACCTTAGTCGTGCCACAATAGCTTAGGTGTGTGTTTGTTTTTTTGCCACACTTGTGGCTTGCCACACTTTTCTAGTCACTTGGTCCACATGTCATAGGCTCAACTTTTTGCCAAATCTTGCCACACTTGTGGTGGCCATTTTGTGAGCCACACTTTTTGTGGCAGCCACACTTTGCCTAAGCTTAGTTGTGGCAAAGTTAGCCATGAACCAAACAGGCCCGTAATCGGCCGAAATATTGCCACATGCGCGCCCTCTCGTGTGCCATCGCTCACTGAAAAGTAGGTCCAACTACACGAAAAGGAAGAAAAAGGAGCGAGGCATCAAAATAAGTGGTGCGAAGTCGATCAAAATATCGACGCAGTCCATCTACGTGCCACAGCGGGGCTAGGCTTGATGCCATTTAAGTAGGTCTGACCCTTGGGAAATATATTTCCATTTTTCTTGCCCAAAAATCCATCTTCCCCTAGGATGTACTGTTCACTACTTTACTATCCCTTGAGGATACCAATGAGCTCTAGGTAAAGGACTTGGCCCTAGGTAAAATGGGAGTTTCTAGTAGTGACTATCCTCCAAATCCACCTAGTCATAAGGCAAATATTCATTCTTCTAGTGAAGGGAACGCCTAGACCTCCATGGTCCTTCAGCATACATATGTCCCTCCACCAGACCATGTGGTATTCCTGTTTCCCAGCCTCCACTTGCCAAAAAAACTTGTATTGGAATTTGTCGAAATCGGCGTGGGCCGCCTCGGGGAATAAGTAAAGACCCATAGCGAACATCAGAAGGCTCGCTAAGGAGGAGCCTATAAGCATCGACTTGCCTGCCTTGGTGGCCAACCGGACCTGCCATGGGTCGACTCTATGTTCCACCTTTCTCACCACCGGTTGGAGCTCCTTTAAGCCGACCTGACCGTCACTGATCGACATCCCGAAGTAGGCTATGGGGAGCGACCCCAACCGGCAGTTTAGGCGGTTAGCAATGGACACAGTCTCCATCTCGGAGTAACCCATCACCAACACCCCGCTTTTGGCGAAGTTAATAGCTAATGCAGACATTTCCTGGAAGCAAAGCAGAAAGATTTTGAGGTTCGAAATGTCCTCAGACGTCCCTTATGTCATAATAATGGTGAGGTCCGTGTATTGCGGGAGCGAAACACGACCATCCCCTAGTAAGTGGGACACAATCCGGCGCAGGTGGCCATTTAGCCTAGCAGCGTCTAAAATGGCCGCAAGCGTATCAACATCGAGATTAAATAGAAAGGAGGAGATCGGGCCCCTTGAGTGCTTAGAGAAGGGATTGGTCTCGTCATTTATGTCGATCGTCGTGCTCCCGCACCCCACTAGTTGCATTACCCTCATAATCCAATGGTCATCAAATTCTTTCTACCAGAGGGCTTCCCGAAGGAAGTCCCAACTAATATTATCGTAGGCCTTATGAAAATCAATCTTGAAGAAGACCGCCTTGTGGCGTCTAATCTTCACCTCATGAATGATTTCGTGGAGGGTCAGGACCCCATAATGAATCCGCCGACCCTAGATGAAGGCCGTTTGATTTGGATGGGTCATTTGTGCCAAAATCGGTGCAACCCTAATGACATGCGCCTTAGCCAAGATGCCCACAACTGTACATCACGGGCTGAAGAAGCCAAGTATGGCATCCAACATCTAAAGATAAATAACATAATAGGCAAGATTGTGAGCATCCGTATTGGAGCGCCGACCCTCATGAGCGAAGAAAATTTCATTGAAATTCTTTGACCACTCACATATCTGGTTGATGACAGTAGCATTGCTTCCATTGGACTTTTGCTGAATTTCATTAATCACCGTGAGGAAATTCAAGGCTATCTTCAGATATTACAAGCCTAAGCCTTCATCGTGTGCACGAGCCTCACGACATGGCAAAGATTGGGGCGTGGCTATATATCACAATGTGTGGAACAATAGATCGCGGTCGCTTGCAGCAAACCGGTAGTGGGTCAGTCCACTAACCACATGGTCCGGTCTAGCTGATGTCATGCTAACATCACATGCCTAGTTTTATAATGTTTTATATATACTTAAAATAAATAAATACATATGTTTTAAAAGTATTTTTGTTAATTTTTTTAAAAAGTGTTCGTTGCATATTTAAGAAAGTGCATATGCAGCGTAAAAATGTTCGCTCAACTTTTCGGAGATGTTTGTACAAATCAAAAAAAGTATATGTCATTACAAAAATATTCACACATTTGAAGAAAGTGTATGTGAGATTTTTTTTAAAAAAATTATGCATTTTCAAAAATACTTTTGTGTAATTCAAAAATATGCTTCATACCATTCAAAAAAATGTACGTTACATTTGTAAAAAAATCACATCTTGCAAACAAAATGTTATCCTATATAAAAAAAGTTTTCCATAGTCTTGAAAAATATTTTGTGTCATACGAAAAAACTTTTCAACATCTATTTGAAATATTTTAACACATATTTAAAAATCTTCAAATCAAGTATTTAAAAAATTGTAATCATGCATTTAAAAATGTCAAACGTATATAACAATGGTTTTAGATGTACACGAAATATGTAGACATCAAAATATATATTTGAGAAATATTAATTATATATTTAAAAAAATGTTGAACGTGTACAAAAGAATGTTCCTGGTATATAAGAAATATGAACAATGTGTATGGAAGATTATACATGTGTTGGAAAAAAGCCAAAGTAAACCTAAGAAAGAAATAAATAAAATCAAAGAAAAAACAAAAAATATAGAAAAAAACTAAGAAAACAAAAATAAAACTGAAGCAAACTGATACAGAACAGTGGAGAAACCAATAAAAAAAATTGACAACCAGTTACAGTTTCGGCCTGCTCATACACTATCGCGTTGTAGGCGAAATCATCAATTAAGAAGTACTCCTTGCAAAGATCACTTTCACATTCCCAAGTTCTGACATGTGGCGCGCCTGGAAGTTTTTCCTTTTTTCGTAGGTCTGTTTATTCAAAATGCTTTATTTCTTAAACCGTGCGTCTAAATCCTGAACCGTTTTCATAATTGGATTCATCGCTCCGAGATGTTTAAAATTAGATCCCATGTTGATAGGATTGATGAACGTTTTTTTCACGAAAAAATGGATGAAAAAAACGAACCGGGAGCATATTTCTTTTATTTTCAGAAGCAAAATCATGCCTCCATGAAAAAAAAACGGTTTTTTTCGTTTCTTGGAGGCACAGCCGTGCCTCCCACAGAAACAAAATCGTGCCGTTCGCGAAAGAAAAATCGTGTCTCACACGGAAGATGAAAAAAGAGAGAACACATTATTTTCCCGTTTCCGAGCGGCATGGTCCGGGCCTCTCATGGAAGAAGAAGAAAACAGAAGACACGTTTTTTTGTTTACGGGAGACATGGCCGTGCCTCTCGCGAAAGCAAAACCGTGTCTCTCACTAAAGAAAAAAGAAAAGGGAAAACATGTTTTTTTTTCGTTTCCAAGAGGCAGGGTCGTGCCTCTGACGAAAAAAAAAGAGAAAATACATTTTTTTCGTTTCAGAGACCGTGCCTCTCGCGGAAGCAAAATCATGGCGCCCGCTGAAATAAACATGTTTATTCGTGCAATTTTTTTTAATTTTTTTCTTTCAAAGAGGTAAGAAAGAGCGGTGGAAACCGTAAAGTTGAAAAAAAATGTCATCTAAAAAGCTGAGAATGCATGAAAAAAATAAAAAAATAAACTCCAAAGGGAGCGCCCAGAGCGCGTCATGTGTTCGTTGAGAAAGCTCTTGAAAAAGCGCTTCTCAACTAGTTGCGCTCTAATATCAATTTGTGATATCTTGCTTATTCATTTGTGGACCAAATGTGGCCTAGGAGCAGGTTGTAAGTTAGGACTAACTTGAAAAGGGCTGTGCAGACTAGCCCATGCTGGAAACGAGGATCTTACTGCCTCGGGCTACCTTACTCCAGCCCGTGCTGAAAACCAGGATTGTTACTGCCCAACAAGCTAACATTCCTCTAAAAAAGTGCCTTTCTGCCGAGCTCAAATGAGCTCGATGAACAGTAAAACCGTAAAAAAATAGATTTTCTTTTAAAAAAATCCAATTTTTTTCTGGGAAAAACATTGACGAAAGTTCTAAGTGCGTGCAAAATTTGTCATGGAATCACGTTCCCGTAGGGCGCGGCAAAAAAAAGAAAACAAATTTAGTGCTCCAAAATGCTTTTGAAAGTAGCATTTTCAGAGTATCGATTTTGTTTTTTTGCCACACCTTCTAAGAATGTGATTTCATGACGAATTTTTGCAAGCACTTAAAACTTTTGTCAATGTTTCTCACGGGAAAAAATTAGAATTTTTAGAATTTTTTCAATTTTGTTTTGATTTTATTGTTCAGCCGAGCTCATTTGAGCTCGGATGCCGAAACTATGCGTCTCCGAAAACAGAAGTTCAATAAGCCAATTCCCTCTCTCTCTCTCTCCACTAATTTCTCAATACCACGTTGCAAAAATGTTAAGCAATCCCCAAATGCTGCCATAAAAAACCCAAATTTTCAGTGCTCCGGACAAACCACCGGCATCTGTTCAAAATTACCAAAGGTACTGAAGTACTTCCTTTATACTTAGTGATCTAAACGTTCTTATATTTCTTTACAGATAGAGTACATACTAGTGACTAGTGAAGTATAGGTATTCATTTTGTCTAATCAAGATGCTTGTAGGTACCAGCTGCTGCTTGAAAACCTATGCAGCTCCTGCAAAACGGGACGGCATTGTCAACCGTTGAACTTCAAAATGGCAGACAACCAGGTTGAAAGAGACACCACGATAGTCTTGCACTTTGGAGACCACCAGTATAGCTTGCGCTGTGTACAGCTGCCTCCTCTTTATACTTTCCCAAAAACAAGTTAGTTAGCCGGACACTTCGCTTTGCTGTTGCTGCCCTTTTTTTAGATGATCACGGATCATTTCACCGGTTTCATTTCATTTGGGAGGGGGGGGGGGGGGG